>RCWM02000190.1:260000-1460000 GCA_003667255.2 Euschistus heros
AGTTATTAAAATCTTTTGAAATAATGTTTTTATTTACATGATAATTTTACATAATACATATTTGTTTACTCTAGTCTTGGTTGCTTACATGGAGGACTGTTAAGAGTATCTTCATTATCATTTATTATAGTTTTAAGCACATCTTCTGTTTCATTTTCTTCTAGTACGCACTCTAATAGTTCACTAGGTTCAATATTTAAAACAGATGCATTGCTGCAACTATCTCCGTTACAATAACCGCACAATCTTGTGCATTTTAAGCCGTGTTTGCGACAGCCACATTGATCACCGCAGCCTGTTTGGCATCGACAAGATACAATTTCGGAAATTTCAGGCGGAATCATTACATCTGTCGACTTTACAGGTACATAATGATCACCTTCGTAGTTCCATCCATAATCTAATGGATTCAAATAATGACCAAGCCATGCTTGTAATTGTAAATAACACCGTAAGCAATGTTGAGCAGCAGCTTTTTCGGTAGGGGGCAAAGTTTCTAGTTTGAATTCGGACTTCTTTTTCGCCGTGGATCTTTCAAAGTGTAAAAATCTTAATTAGTTCAATCTTACTGTTTTTTTTTATTTTTTGCTTTGTATTTCTTATCTTGCTCCGTCAAATAAAGATATTTAATTATTCGCAGTCCGTTTTCAATAATTTTTTCCGTATTAGCTGGATATGTATAAAAAATTTGTGCTAATTCAATCAATTTTTCAGCAGGAATCATAGTTATTATTTTTTTTTACCTATATTATATAATGCACACGTCGTATCACAACCGGTGAATATATAAATGAAAGAAATTATACTTTTTAATTTTGTATATTTGAAACTATTAACGTTGAAAAATTTGTTCTTAATCGCACCAGTTGTGATTCGATGAACAACTATATCATAATTAGTTTTTTCTAATTGAGAAAGCAAAACTAACAAGTCTGTATCATTACCTACGATACGTACATTTTCATACGCAGCGTTATCGCGTGCAGTATTGATAATCATGGTGTCAGCATCTTCATCGGCTTGTTTTGTCCGAAAACCAATTGATTCAAATTTATTTCGCAAGATTTGAATCAATTGGCTCTTATTTTTATCATTTAATAAAAATTCCTTAGCTGGAACTAGACCAGTCATATTTTCTTGCAATTTGATTTCACGACCTATACAATTTTTTAGCCGGCGAAGACGCTCGATTGATTTGGTTCCTTTATTTTCATAGCCATCAAACACTATAACGCTATTCAACACAAAATTTTTTTGAACGTACTTAGTATATTCGTTAACAATATTTTCTAGTGAACTATTCGCTTGCCAAGTTATTTGATGCAATAGGAAACCACCATCAACGACATCAATCGATAACTGTTTCGGGGCAGTTTCATCAAAATTGAAATTGGAAATGAATGTACTTTTATCAGTTTTTCGCATTCCGTATTCATCAAAAATTGATAATGGAAAGGGTGCTAACTCATAATAAAGATAATTTGACATATTATTTCTAGCTGTCAAATTCAGGCAAATGCGTTGAAATATCAACAATGGCTTTATTGTAACCAATTTATCATTCATTTTTATTTTACTATTCACTGCGGTTAAAGGTAATACCTTATTTTTCTTAGAGAACTTTATATCATGTATACTTTTGCCAATGTCTCCATAAATTAAACCAATACCTAAATCGTATGCCATGTGTGCATTGATGTTACAGTCACCAACAAGACCAGTTGTTATGGAAATTAATTTTTCTGATACAGGAAATGGATCATGATCCTCATAAAATTTATTCAATACTTCGAGATCTAGAGCATCGCGATTGACTCGACTTTCTCTACTGTCTGCGTGTAGTTGTTCACTTGACTCATGTGAGTATGAACAAAAGTTCTCCACTTGTTTGCAAATTTCGAGTAATATCACTGTGCACGCAAGGAATATGGCAAGAGTACTTTCAGAAATTCCACGCCCATGTGTTATGCCACCCGTGATTTTCATCGCGCGCACATATCAGTCCAAGTACCCGACCAAAATTTGTGCGTACGTCTCACCGTAAAGTATCCATCAGTAACAAATTGCTGATAAAGTGAAGGATCTATTTTGTCTCTCAAATTCTCCATATCCTGATAGTAGAGTAAGCTAGATTTTGCATAATTATTGTGTCCGGGGGCATAAAAGTATGGACTCATTTCTTTAATACTTTGCAGATGCAAATTGAAATCTCCAGATCTCTCCGCGTGATAGAAATTTAAGACAATGGAAATGCAATGTAGATACTGGAGAAACAACTGAGCAGTAGGTCCATTCGATTTGAATGTTGTAAGCTGACTTTGAAATTTAGAAGAAATTTGTAAGAAATTAACATCGTTACTGATATCTTCTTCATTGAATTCATCGGAGTTCATCAAATTATCCAGATAACTTTGTTCATCGTCGGTAAAAGAACATTTTTCTAATATTCGTTTGCATATAGCAACAAAATTTAAAATATGTCCTCGAATCGCATGCATTTTCACGTGCGACAGAGTTTGCTGCAAATATAGTTGTGAAAGCTTCTGTTAAGCCACTGCCATCCATCAAATATGAAATACTAGAAAGAAATGACATCAAAGTGTGAAATCCTCCTAACCGTACAATTACAGATTGAAGCCCGTGTGGATCATTCAATGGATCAATCGACGCTATCAATTCACGTGCTTTCCAGTAAAGAGGCTGATCAAAGGTCACGAAAGCAGTAGATTGTTTAAGAGCTCGGGCTCGTGCTGACGCTTCAATCAACACTGTGATAATTGTATCGTACTGGCTAGGAGGATTATTCGCAAATTTTAAAGGAATAATTTTGGACACATGATACTGAAAACTTGTCGAGTAAGTTTCCCGAAAGCCCATCCACCCTTTTGTACGATTTGGAGATTGATTTTTTTAATTAGCCATAACAATGACGTAGTGATTTTTAAAAAAAAAAAATCGTAACTCGGCTGTTATTCATGGTAGCTACACTTTGAATAGCTCAAATCAATCGTTGAGAGGTAAGCTTTTAATTTATTATATTTATAACAAAATCGGTTCAATACCGAACGCTCTAGCTTCAATTGTTTATAGCTGTAAAACGGGCGCTTTTTCAAGTCGATTTTATTGCATGTTTTTTCAAAGAAATCGATTTTTTAGCAATTCATAATGAAAATATAAGCCCTTAAGAATAATATCCCGGTCATCCGAAGTTCAAAATGTGAATCACGAACGGCCCGTTTTGCATTGAAAATATCGATATCAAGATAAACAATTCTTTGGGTTTAAAGAGCTTCCTTTTTCATCAATAAAAAGTATTAAAAAGGCCCTTTTTGTTTATAATAATTCTTATGCAAAAAAGGGACATTTTAGAGGGTTTTTTTTTTTTTTGCACTTTTTACGACAACCAATCATCAGAATCGAACGATCAATGGCTTAAATTGTAGATATTTTTATTATCTACAACTTTTATATACAACATTTTATGAAAAGCCGCGTTATATTTGCTTATAAATTGAAAAAAAACTGCTTTTGGCCATGTTCTCGTGCCCCTAACTCTAAAAAACTCACCAAATCTTCGGGGCATTTTTGACAGAAATACTTCTTTAATCGCCCTCAACAACTCTGTGCGGGTTGCTACCAGCCCTTATTTTTAGTAAATTTAACATGGGAGTGATTCCCTATTGACTGGACTATCTACTCACAATCAAACAACATATTTAATCCCAAAAAAAAACTCATTTTTCATATCAAATACTATATCTGAAAACCCATATATCCAAGAAATAGGTACAGCAACAAGAACACAACAAGAAAACTCTAAAAAGATACAAACACAAACGGACAAAACACATATTACTTGACTTATAATAAAACTAATATCTATTAATTACAAAATATTACATAAATTAGAGTAGTGTACTTATCTTTTTACACCTTTACTTACAGTTATTAAGAAAAAGATTGATTTTTTTGTATTATTTTACAAAAGTAGTTTTATTGTCTTTTTTTTTTTTGTATTTTGTAACTGTATAAGTTTTATATTATTATCCTTATCGCTCCAGGCATGGATTATAATTTGACTATTATTTATTATTATTCATAAATTCTTAATTTAACCAGTATTGTTTATTTTGCTGTGTTTTCCTACTGTTTTGTCTCGTTTGCATTATTCGTTTATAGATTCCTCTATTATTATTACTTACTTTGTTTCATGTGAGATGAATTTGTATCCAAATATGTACCTATGTTTTTATTAGTCTAGTTTGGCTTTATGTAATTTATTTTCAATAAAAAAAAAAAAGTTCCAGTAGTCCAATATCCATTTCAATAATGGATAAATTTAAAATATTCAAAAAAAAAAAAAAAAAAAAAAAATATATATATATATATATATATATAAAATATATTTATTTTTATCGAATCATAAAGCAGCGCTGCTAGCGGTAAAGAAATAAACCTCAATATTCCTTAAAAAGTCTAATTAAATTCAGAAGAGGGGAAGCAGAAGCGGTCTCCGACTGCTAACTCGATTCTCGAAATCGATATTTCTGCAAAAGGCGGTATTATTCAGCTGAAGCACTGTTGATAAGGGGCTGATAAGGAGGTAATCCGGAATGTAATCCAGAGATTGCGGTTAATCCTTGGTGACAATTTGCATTGCCCCGTCATGACAGCGCTATATAGCTGCTATGTAACGTTATTTACGACAGGAAACTACATCATTAGTCGGCCTTCTTACACGGGCGAGGACAATGGTGCCTGGTCGTCTTGTCGTCACTTCTATATCGCTCCCTTCTTTCTTATGTCTTCTTATCGCTATTTGTCATTCTTGAACAGAAAGAAAATGAATCGCTACGCTTTTCAACGACGAAAAAGAAACAAGTGACTAATGGTTGTATCGGTCATCGGTAGACCTCAAAACCTTGAGCACAGTACAACCTGCGAACAAGAACTGGATGGGATTATAAATATATTTGTTATTGATAAATATCTAATTTGCAAACGTAGAGTTGCTGCTAGAGTAGAGTGAAATAATAGTAATAGTAATATAATTATTCATATACTAGCATTCCCAGTCGCGGCTTCACCCTAGGGTTAGGCGATAGTCGATAGTTATCACTATCGATAGGCCAATACTATCGGTTGAAAACTATCGATTGCTATCCATAGTTTTTCGATAGTTACTTCCTTTTTTTTCCAAAGCTATTCAATAAAAAATTACAACTAATTTAATTATATTCAATTATCTACTTACTATTTGAAATTTGCAGGATTATCAATTATACGATCATATTATAAAGATGAGAGAAAAAAAACTAATTTATTTGAATTTTAAAAAAGTATTTACATTTTACATGGTTAAAATAATAATGAACAAATCAAATCTTCAGAAAAGAAAAATAACGAAATAGTTAATTTTAAGAATCAAGTGTACTCCTTGAGTCAGATATTTCCCGATAGAAAAATTGGCATTTCTGCTTTCCTTTGGCTTAATCTTTGAGAGAACCCTTGAGCTCTAGGAATTCCGAATTCAATTTCAAAAGAACTCGACACTGGACAGAGACAGATCAGCATAATTCCGAGAGTTTCGAAGCTTGAGGGTAAAAAGATATATCGATAGTCGACACTATCGATAGTAACCATCGATAGACGTGGCCTATCGATACATCGATAGTAACTGTCTACTATCGTCCAACCCTACTTCACCCGCTCACATAAGTAAAGAACTTAGATTATTTTTATTAATAATTGATTTTCATTTGTTTATCGATAATACTGTTGTACTGAAGTATGTAACTGAGCATTATTATTTCATTAACGGTAATTTTTAACCTCGTTAAAATTGCAGTGATAGGGTTTTTTAAGATTGCGTAAAATCCCAATTTTAATTTTTATGTATGAGTTGGTAATCCATATAGACAGAGACTACAAACAATCTTGCGAATAATGGACTTATAGATACTTATAGAACAATATCAAAAAACAAAGGATCCACATATTGATTTGGAAGAAATAATTTTATCGATCCATCAGGCTGGATTATAATTTCTAACCATAAAAGTATTTGTCAGTTCAACCAAACCTTGTTTCTGGCACTCAAGGCTATACATTTTAATTATTATTATTATTATTATTATTATTATAGTAAAATTTATTATTACAAACCTTTCTAGAACTATGAAGTTGTGGTTAAAATTTGGTACAGTCGGGTTAAAACTCTGTTGCAGAATAGTCCACATCCAAGGATCCAAACGTCATACCACATACTTATAGCTTTTTTATTAACAATTAAATTAAAAATAAATAAATTGTATCATAAAATTCCAGCTCTGTACAACACCGTATCTTTGAAACCTTCCTCGAATAGTGCTCGCCACCTGTCGGTGGATAATCAAAAATATTTATCGCTTTTTAATGGCAATGTAATTGAAAACCTTTAAATAGCATTATTGCTAAACCTTCCTCGAACGATGATGATGATGCAGTTAAAATTTGGTACAGATTGGTTGAGTAGTTTTCACGGTAGTTTCGGTCCTTTTATATAATAGTATAGGTTTTCGTACTTCATTATTAATATACACTAATCAGAACTGTTATTTTTTTTTCTTTTTATTTTGAAATAAGGAAATATAATAAATTACAGAAAGAATCAAAACCTCGGTAAAAACTAAATTCACTTCCCAATTTCCCTAAAATTAAAATTTTATAAATATAATTTTATTTATTTATTAAAAATAAATATATTTTCAATTATATTTAATTTATTTAAAGAATAGAAAAACTAAAAATTTGTATTCAATTTAATTTAAAGTAATATTTTTTTATTATTTCAACTTTATTAAAGTAGCTACGAGCTGCACGAGTTGCGGTTTTTCATAATACAACGAACAACTACACTAACGTCCACTACAAAAATAAGAGATCATAATAAGAACAAAATTATGATATCAATTTGTAAATACAATTCTTAAAACTTAAAAATGTAGACGAAATGTGACTTTTTTTTTTTTTTAACCAATATAGCTCCTAACTGTTCAAATTTACGATTAAAAATCACGTACAGTAGCAAAAAGGGAGTATCGCACAATATAATTGCCATATTATGCATATTATTCGTCAGATCTAGAAGACACGAAACGAGGTGGAAGAAACACAATTAGCTGTTTAGAAAAGTTACCTGTTATTGTGATCGTAATTACTATTAACTAGTCATTTTTGAAATTTATATTTCATTTTTTTTTTGCTAAACTAAACTAATAAATGTTTTTAAACATTATAAAAAACGTTTTCAGATGGATATTTGTTTTGAATTTTAAAGTTAGCAACTAAAAAACAGAGTCAATAATATTTTGATACTACTACGTAGTTTAATACTTTCTTGTTTTTATTTTGTTCCTCAATAATCTAAAAAATAATCGTATTTATGTATACAATTTTTTTTTTTTTAATGATAAATTGTTTTTAAACCATTTTCAAAGAAGTTTTACTAAAAGTCTGTCTAGAAGTAAGATGAGGAATAATAATAATTTGTACAGGAAAACATTGATTACATAATTGTACATATATCGTACATTATTACTTTAATATCGGTTTTTATTGTTCACCAAGCTGATAAGAAACATTTTCGAACTAAAATAATATTTTTAATCTATCATTTCAATTCTAGAGAGAGAAACACTTTATTAAGTGGTGCTGCCCATTTTAAATGGGTTGCAAAAAAAACACAGCATACTCAATCAATCCAAATATGACATACCAAAAAAAAAAACCCCGTAATAGTCAATATTTTTAAAATATAAGAATCTACATATTAAAATGATCAATCCATGCGGAATATAAAATAAAATTAAAACAAAATTTAAAATATTAACAAGATAATATAAACCTTATTGATAACAATATAAAATATAATATATAAAATAAATATAAAACTATTCACATAAATAACAATAACTTTATAACTAATAACAATAACAATAACTATATAACTAATATCAATAACTAATAACAATAATAATAACTATATAAAAACTAGGATAATCAACCATATATGTGGTGGTGGATTATTCCCAGGGAGTCCAATATAATATTTTCCGCTAACACAGCCACATCCCTCATGTCAATTCCCAGGTCTTCCATGAAGCTCCTTGTTCTATTAGGTATAGTTCCGCGAGCTCCGAACCATAGGCCTCTCAACTCAGCTTATGTATTTATTTCATTATCAAAAAGGAGCAAGTCTCAAACAGTTGCAAAACGGAGTAATTCTCCAAAACTGATGCAAAAAGGAGTAAGTACAGAAGAAAAAAACCAATTTTTAAAAAAACTGGTCAACAGGGGCCCTTACGCTTGCCCAACTAAAATCATCCATTTTTCTGAAATTACAGAAGAAAAATTACTTTCACATCAATTGGGCATTATAATGATATGGTTTTTGGCCTCTTGTGAAAAATTTAGAAATCTGGTTTTGCTACGATTGCTACTGGACGCCTCATATAACGTAATTATTCCGAAAGGTTAATAAACTTTAACGTACAAAATGTTGATTAATTATGTATTTTATTTAAGTTGATTTTAATTATCTATTAGTTTTTATCATTTTTTTTTTTTTTTTTCCAGGTTTTGATTATTTTTCTAATGGTAACAATTCATTCCAATTTATATCCATTTTAGCTAACATTAATATGTGGTGTAAATTGTTTTATAACAAAAACATGTATTAATATCGGATATGTTAGCATTGTAAACTTTTAAATTTCATTTGAATAAAACTTTTTATTATTATTATATCTAATTATACAAAAACTTTAAACTTGGATGTGCTTTATATGAAATCGTGGTTTTCTTTAAATTTCTTAGATTAATTTGACGTTTTAGCAACTAATTTTCAAATTCGAGATACATAATAATATAGAGATATAAAGAACTTGAAGGAAATATGTTTTTTTTTTTTTTTGTTTTTTTTTAATTATATTTTCTAAAAACATGAAAATGATGCTTCAACTATGAAGTAAATTATTACAGTTTAAAAAAAATAAAATGTTTCAATATATTTTTTTTAAACAAAATGTGGGTTGTGTTTAGAGCAGTTTTCTAAATTCCTAGGATTACAAGTCGAGTGGTCAATAACCGAAGGACCTGACACCATCCGCCTGGAATTGACCCTGAATATTTTATAGAGCATTTTACAAGGCTATCCTGTCACATTTCGACTTACCCAAACTTCTCCCACAAACTGTTTTATTTAATAAACCGACGGTGCAGTAACGTAACTTAGATAATTTTGTGTTAATAATTAAATAAATGTTAATATAAATCTTGTAAACTTGTATCACTACTGTAGATTAAGGATCTTGGCTTCCTTGTATGTAAGGCTGTTGAGTGATTAACAAAAGTTCAGCTGCAAATGGCTAAGCGCTGTTACGGCTTGTAACACAAAGAGCATTTTTTGTCATTCCTGCTATTAGTTCACATTGTTATAGTCTAGGAGCCTACGACACTAAGCCTGCAATGATAGGTCTCCCCAAAAATCAAAAGCTCTTAACTGCTCCTATTCTCCTAATATTAAACTATAAAACTACAATAAAAAAATCAGTCCCTCGCGTTCACCAAGAACGTACCACTTTTTTTATCAACTAGGAAGCAAGTTGGGAGACTAGTGGATTGGAGTGGTTATGGAGCTTACTATGGAAGGATAGGTATCTGGTTTGGGCTAAATCAGAAACATATGTAACATTAAGATCTTTATGGATAAGTTTATTGGTCAAATAGTAAGGGGCATTGAGGATTTTTCGAAGGATTTCGGATTGTAAAGATTGGATACGAGATGAATTGGATGGTTTAGTGGAGCCCCAAAGCTCAACTCCGTATGTCCAAATAGGTCTTATCACAGTCATGTAAATAAGTCTTTTGTAATTTATTGGAAGCTTAGAACGTTTGTCTAGTAAATGTTGAAGTAGTCTGTAACGACGAGCAGTTTCTTGTCGTTTTAGTCTTATATGTGGATTCCAAGTATTGGAAAAACGTTTGTCCAAGTGGAGTCCTAGATAGCGGATCTCTTCAACAGGGATTAGTGGAATATCATTAAAGGATACTTACTATAGGGCAGGATGTCGTAGGTTTACGATGAAGGAATTTTCCACTTAATTTTTTTTTTTTTTTTTTTTTTTTTTTACAATCTTAATTGAACCTGTACAAAATTCACCATAAAAACTTAAATGTAAATTATTTCTAAATTTCACATATTTTATAACATACTAAACATGTTAGATACAGGTAATATGCTAATTGCATGGAGCATGTACAGGTTTTTAAATATACGCTGGTCCACTGAAGGTACTCCTCCCTCTACGTGTCGAGTGTGGAGGAAAAACACTCTGCCGGCTATGGTGGTCATCGGGTCAGTCCGTATGGCCTGAACCCCTTCCCTCGGCGAGTAAGTCCGCTAAAGGATAGTGTCTTGCCACCTCTCAGGCCTGGGAGGCGGGGCTATGTCCCTAAAGAGAGGATTGGCGCAGTAGCTCAGCCCGTCAAAGAACTTGGCGTGGCGGCAACCGATGAAAGCCGGGGTCGTAGGCATCCTCAGCTCCTCGAGGATGCGAGTATTTTTGGCCCTCACCGCGGACGATCCGCCAAAATGCGGAGTTCTGGAAAGTCTGGAGGGCGCGAAGTGTACTTGTGTAGATATGATGCAGAAGTGGAGCACCGTGAAGGAGGGTAGGTCGGATAATGTACAAATCCATTATCCGGGATAATGGATTGCTTTAATTTGAAGTTTTAGTCTGAGGATATCTGAGGAGAGGTTAGAAGGTGATGGAGGCGGTAGCTGTGCGGTGCCAGCTTGATCCTGCTTTTGACATGCGTCGAAAAGGTGAAGTGCGTATCGAGGCTGACGCCTAGGTATAATATTGTGCTCGAAATGGTCTGCTCAATACCGTCTACTGTAAAACTTTTCGGCAGTTTTTGGGACTTGCCGCGTTTACAGATAGACAACACTATGTCGTCTAGGACATAGTGCGACATAGGTCCTTTCTAGGATTCACCTTGATGTCGCATGACTTCAGCGCCTCGATGATGGTGGAGGTTGCCCTCTCAGCCATCTTGAGGGCCCGGCCGGGGTTGAGGCTGGACGCGTAGATGGCGATGTCGTCCGCGTATGCTGCCACCACCGCCTCAGGGTGCTTTATAGATACAACTGTCGCCGTAAAGATGTTAAACAAGATAGGTCCCAGCACTGACCCCGGAGGAACACCACAGATGGTGGGGACTGGAGAATACAGCATCCCACCGACCCGCACTACGAATGATCTTCCGCTGATAGTTCCGACCAGTCGGGCAGGGCGTTGTCCACAGATGGAGCGGCGTATGACGTCATCTCGTCGGATGGATCCTCTACGATGACACTGGGTAGCCAGGTCTTCTTCCTCGGCTGCTGCTGCTGATGTGGCTGCTGCAAGGCACCTCCCAATGCCTGCGAGAAACAGCCTCGTGCTGGCCTTGACGGAGGGAAGTTTCGCTGATCCATCGCAGGGACCGGAGCGATTCAAAAGGAGCGCACGTATTAGAAACTCCTAGCGATAGCGTTCTTTATTACAAAGAGAGTTAAGTAACGCCTTTGCGTCCCCAAAAACGTATCGCTTTTGACCAAGTAGGTCACTGCTAAAAAATGTTCAATGTTAAATAAAAAAAAAACAAAAATCTAAATTAAATAACAAAATAACAGAGATAGAATTTTGAACTTTATTTATTCCTGTCATTGGCTCGGGCTTTGACAAGGCGGAAATATTCGTTAGCGAGCGTGGCGTCCGAGAGGCACATGACGCATGGCGTGTTCTTCTTCGTCAGCCGCTCCAGTCCCTTCCTCAGGTCTCTGATCTTCGAAGATTGTCCACGTCTTCTCCTCTAGAGCAGAAAGTCGTCTTAACAACGGTCTGGCTATCTTGTTCTAGGCTACAAGGTTGCCTGCGCACAACGAAACGACAAAGTCAATTGTAAATTTTGATATTACTCTAAAACACTTATTCACTTCCTAGAAAATTCAGAATGGGCAATCTCAAAATTTTAATTCATAAAAAGGCAACCTTGTTTTCTAGGAATTGAATAGTAAATATATACCAGCTATGTCATAATAAAATTTAATGATACTTAACATTATAAAAATCGATTTTGGATATGACCGATCCTTGAAAAAAGTAATGGTATCGAAAATCGCTGTAGCAAAATCGATTTCTAGATATCAAACGAAGGGAGTAAAATTAGAAAAAAATATTAAGAGCCATTTCAATAGGCTCAGTATAGGGTTGTATTGTATAGGGCATGGCCCTGCTTACAAAAAAAAAAAAAAAAAAAAAAAAAAAAAAAAAAAAAAAAAAAAAAAAAAAATAGGCTCAGTATCTGAATAGTCCAGTCAATAAACATATTGTAGTGTGCGTGGATTATAATAAATAATTGCAGAAAAAATTGTATATCATTTTTCAATTGTGTCGTCTAGTTACAAAACCGGCCAACTCCTCAATTTTAAGAAATAAATTTTTTTCTGTTTTCCGAGTCCGAAGATATATTTTCCATTAATTGGAAGCAAGAAAACTTCTGTCAGTGAGTTTCAAAACCTGCCATCTCCACATCCGCTAGATTGCGCTGTTGTTCCAGATCAAGAAGGCATCTTATCCGGCAACTATCAGTCTGCTCCTGCTTTTCCTGTGTTAACGTTTATGCCTTCATTGTTCAGTGCACTTTGTTTTTGATCTTTATGTAGAAGTTTATAGAAGAAGTTCCAGCTAATTTAGAAAGAAAGAAACAAAGAGACCCTGCAACATGGAGAAAAAACAAACCCCTCCAGATCGGGTATTTGCCCGAATTGAGAAGAAGTTAAGGAAAATCGAGACTCTCGTTCAGCCATCAGAGTTTGACGGCATTCTCTCGGAAGTTGGAACGGTGTTCAAGCCACGAAGAGACTAAACAAATCTTGATTGGATGAGTCCCAGTAATGCCCTCCTCAAACCCCCTGCACTATGACACTTCAAAGTCATCCCAACGAATAGATTTTTTATAATCAAACAAAATAATAAGGTGCTAGTTCAAGGGAAGGTTTTCTACAGATCGTTTGATTTTTTACAAGATCGTCATAGCATCAGCTGCTCAAGAAGGACGAAGCAGAGAAGTAAATGAGAGGTATGAAGAAGAATATCGGGAAGAAATGTGTAAGCCTGTTGAAGACGATAATGCCGCAAGAGTATAAGTTTCTGAATGTTTTTATTTCTCTAAATTAAGTTTTTCGGAAATTAATTGCTTTAAAACTAATCCTCGCCAGTTTTCCCTCTAGATGATTGAGTTATACCACAACATTTCAGAGTTTAATTTTTTCAAATAATATTCACTTATTCAAGAAAGTTTTGTTCATTTTCATCCCCAAAATACCCAGAATTTACATTAAATTTAGTTATTTTTCAGTTCTAATTCATTGCAAAAGCGGCCAAATCCAAAATAAAAAAAAGAGTAACTCACCCCCTCCACTTGCACCTTCCATTTCAAAAAGTGCTTTCAATCACACTAATCTTGTACCACTAAAAACCGAAGATATTTTGTTCCTACATCGCTTTGGCGTGATGTAACAGAAAATCAGCTTTCCTGAAAAATTTTGTTTTTTGGAGATGGCAGGTTTTGCAACTAGACGACACAATTATTTATTCCATATTAATAAAAGTTATAGTTTCCTTTACTATATAATAAATATAATAATTGATTCTCAATTATTTTGTGATATAAGTAAAAAAAACAGAAATCACGCTATAAAATTCAACCTACCCTGACCTTGAATTATTTCGCCGAGGTCGGCTTCTGCTTAAGGAAGGGCGAGTTATTTAATCTAAAAAGGAAGACCATCAGGAACCACTGACCTACCCGGAAAAGTTGAATTATCATTCTTTCAGTACAGATAAACTAATAAACCCTTTCCAAGATGTCCTTCGTACATTCCGTCATATACGATGTAACCCTGTAATTCTGTACATTTCAATCAGTGGCGTAGCGAGCTTAACTCAAGCCTAGGGCACAATACCTTTTTATTTACGAATTAAGATTTTTTTTTTTTTTTTTTTTTGGACGCGAAACGGCCTTGTAGACCACGCGAATATTATGATTGTATTCTCTTCTTTTTGTTCTTTCTTTCCACCCACTTTTCCTTCATCAAGTTCGAGTGCTTCCTTCTCCTCTCCTCCGTCCAAGCCACTCCTCCACTGGTCCTCCTTGGCCCCTCAAGAACTGCAAGCCCCTGTAACTTTTTCCTGAATTCGTCCCTATCCAAGCAATCCACGTCCCTGATTCCCAACCTTGCTGTTTCCTCTTTCAGTTGTTTGATGTAGCCCCGTGCACTCCGGTATCCCCACAGTTTTTCCATTATATTCTTATTCAATCTTTCTTTCGGCATCCTCACCATGTGACCATAGAACCTCAATCTCCTAGTTCTTATCTCCGTTTCCATATCCTTTATCTCCCTGTAAATTTCCTTGTTTGGATTAAAGATTAAATTCCCTGTGAATTAAGATTTATTATATTACACAGGCACTAAATTTAAAATATGTTTTCGAGAAATCAATTATAATAAAATAAAAAATTATCCAATTTTTTTTTGGTGGACCTTTGGGGCCTATTTGTGAGTAACGCCCGGGGGCATTATACCCTCCCTCCTCGCCCTCCCTCCTCGCGCCCTCCCTCACCCCCTCGCTACGTCACTGATTTTAATAAAACCGCTTTTTGTTAAAAACGTTTATTTTTCCACCTTATGTAACTGCAGAAATGCTAATAATACACATTTATTTATTGTTGTTTCCTATAGATAGGTTTGGTTTGTACTATTTATTTTAGTCAAAATTCCTCTCAATTATAACTAGTCCAGTCAATAAACACATTGTATAACACACGTACGCATTGGATATGCGATAATTTTTGACTTCATAGCTTCGTTAGGAGTAGTTAGAAGGTAAATATACTGAACGTCCTCGCACCTGGGGGGTGAGCTAACGGTGGGGGGGGAAGGGGAGAAGTTCAATTTTTTTGAGTTTTCGATTATATCTTGAAAACGGTTAACTCTAGAAAAATATGTTTCAGGTAAACATAAAAGGTAATTAAATTTCCTATCAAATTGAGTCTATATAAATTTGTCGTAATTCTAACCTTTTACGAAATATTCGCCATTGAAAATCGGTGATTTTCGGGAAAAAAAAAAACTTATGTAACCTCACTTTTTGTCAAACTTTTCCTTCTAGTACCTTCCCCAATCGTTTCTCGGAAAAAACGTCAGAACCAAAATTGTAGAGCAATAAATTTACTTTAATTTCATATATACGTTTTTGGTATTTGAAGCAAATGTTTAGCAAAAAGTAAGTTAAACATTTTTTTTTATTACTAAAATTATCTATTATTAATAACGCATATCTCGAAAACAGTTGGAATTAGATAATTTTAGAAAAAAAAAAAAAAAAACGTTTACCTCACGTTTTGGTAAACATCTGCTTCAAATACCAGAAAACGTATATAAGAAATTAAAGTAAATTTAATGCTCTACAATTTTGATTCCCACGTTATTTCTGTTGAAAGTGAGGTTACATTTTTTTTTTTTTTTTTTCCGAAAATCACTAATTTTCAATAACAAATATCTCGTAAACGGTTAGAATTACGAAAAATCTATATTTATATTTTTATAATAAATTTTATAGGAAATTTAATTAGCTTTTATGTTTATCTAAAACATATTTCTCTAGAGTAAACCGTTTTCAAGATAAAATCGAAAACCCCAAAAAATTAAAACTTCTAACCTCCCCCCCACGTTAGCTCACCCCCCAGGTGCGGGGACGTATAGTATTTTTACCTTCTAATTATTCCTAAAGAAGCTATGGAGTCAAAAATTATCGCATATCCCATGCACTCTGTACCCCTTATTTCAGCACTCTGGACTAAACATTAAAAAAATTGTAACGGAATCGCTAATCGATTTGCTGATTTTGGTATCGACATATTTGCTAAAACCGTATAACTCAATTACATTATTAATCACTAGTATACTGAATGCATATGTTCCATGTGTTTCATTAAACATATAACCTATTTAGTTTGATCTAATCAACAAAGAAAAATATATAAAAAAAAAAAAGTTGATATTTTGAAGGTCAGAATACTTCTTGACAATCAACAGTTTTATTTATTACCTTATAGATTTCTTTATCTATAATAATAATGTTTTATTCACTGATAAATTATAACATTTACGCTAAGATTTAAGTTTTGGCATTGTTCTTAGGATGAGAATAATTCTAGTAACATTATTATTATTTGAAGCGGAAAGGTTACCTTTGCGCCTTTCCCCTTCCTGAGAAGCACCACAACAGGCCCTCGAGTGTTGACACTTTTCTCTTTGGACAAATTCTTTTTCTTGATGCACCTTCCACAGATGCAGGGGGAGCTCGGTATCTTGCCTCCTGTGAGCCTGTCCACTTCGCTCTTCCGCTTGGGCCTAATTCTTGCCGGCCTCATATTCTCTTCCGATGTGTGCCAGGCTGCTAAACGATCTAACACTAACTCTACAACTATAGCTATCAACAATTGAACAAACATAATCTACATTGTTGTCATAATCCTTTCTCAAACATCTCTGAACACATGGCCATTCCATTTTTGCTACGGGTGATTCCATTTTTTTTTTTTTTTTTTTCTGAAATCAAGTCGATTCTGATAATTCGATAACCGATCAGTGACTTTATTGTTAACAAGTAATGATATTAATGTTAAAATTTGTATTTAAGCCTAAACGTAACAGCTGTCATCTTAAATATTTACCAAAATTATAATTAAAATTGATATATATTCACCTAACAATCCCCGTCACGTCTTCGCCCGCTCTCATAACTAAAGAACTTAGGCAATTTTAATTGATAATCGAAGTTTAATTTGTTGCAACCGCTACTCTTTATGAAATTAGCTACGCCGTAAAATTTTAGATGTACCTCAACCTCAGCCATCCGTATCCAATGTTAGAACTACAAAGTCAAAACCACCCTATTATTACACGAGAATCGCGGCATTAACACAAGAAATTCGAAATCTCACTAGATACCACCGCTCTCGCTCCTCTTCTAGATCACGCCGGCGTTCTCCATCTTACGTCAGAGACCGTTGGAAGACGGCTTTTGTGGTACCATTCCTCTGTTAGGAGACAGGGCACGAAAGGGATAGCCCCCTGGCAAGTCACACTTTGCAAACATACACTAAATAGCCCGGAGGTTCCAGGCGGCGACCTGGGCTTCCGGCCACGGGCCACAAGTGTCCCCACTGTCTTACTGATACCCGGGACGCACAAAACGGCGGTTTTTCTCTTATGGATCACCAGGAGCGGACGTCCGGGCGCGCGTGTCCGCACGAAGATCGGCGGATCGCCTCTGGACGACGGGTTTTCACCCACACCTTATTCAGCTACATCGGACGCGCCGGATCAAAGTCGACGGCAACACGAACAGGTTGAACGTGCTCACATTCGGGCACCCCGACAAAGGCAGGTCACCTACCACCCGTTCCTTCTTTAGCCCCGAGTGTCCCGCAGCCGATATCGGGTCGGACTTATATTTAATTTTATTTTATCTTGTAGTTTTGACTTGCCCGGCCGAATACGACTTATAGACGGACTCAACATGACATGTGTTTCCACCATCCAGCACAGCTCACCACATACCCAAGTACTCCTATCAGCAAATTAAAACCCGAAACGTCACCTATAAGCTGCCTTCTTCACGAATTCTTGGTTATAAGATCCGTGGTCATCTTCCCGACCTCAGCTATCCCGTCCATTTTCCACGCAACACCCACATAAAAACTATAGGACTCCCAATATATTCCAAACCCGACGGATAGGACCAGATAAAAATAAACAGCAGCTATAAGCTACAGTATTTGACAATATAGCTCGACTTGGGGGCTATGTCGACCTTCAGATAGTCCATGGGCCAGACCCACTACGCATTTAGTTAAGAAGAAAAGATGGCACTTGGAGGGACCTTGGGGGGACTACAGACAATTAAATGACATAACTATACCTGATAGGGATCCCCTACCGAATATTCAAGAAAGATTGGTAGACTAATTTTTTAGAAAACAAAAGCCATCTTTTCAACCCTGGACCTGGCCCACTGGCCCCGTCTTTACCAACAAAAATTCCAGTTGCACCAGAAGACGTTTTGCAAAACGGCTGCCATTACAACACCATTCGGTCTCCATTTTGAATTCCCTACATGCCATACGGATTACGTAACGCTGCAGGCAAACCTTTCAAAGATTTATTAACGAAAGTCCTCCGCGGCTAAACTGCATAAAAACTGCCAATTTTACAATTGGACGACGTCCTAGTCGCCCCTCGTCATCTATGGAAGAACATATAAAACGATCTCCGTCGGCATATCCATTCCAGCGACGTACCGAACACACGTTTATGAAAGTTGAACATTTCACAAGTGTGTTTTCGCTCAGGAGGAAGTACCACTTTTTAGGTCATAGAATAACAAAAGACGGTTTTGCGGGCCTCGATGTTTAGACAAAATTTAGGGGCTATATCCGATGTTCCTAAGCCGAGGACAGCAAAAAACAACCCTCCGTACCTCCTTCCTAGGGAATGGTGAACTTTTATCGTCGGTTTTTTGCCTCAGGCAGCGCAAACACAGGCTCCTCTACACACCTACCTCATGACATAACCGTACAATCAGTCTATAGAATGGACTCAATCGATGACAGACTGCCTTTGAACGCACGAAAAGCGAAAAGCGATCGCGCTTTGTCGAGCAAACTCTTCTCGCAACTCTTCTCGAACACCCTAGACAAAGGTACCACCGCTCACGGTCACAACACAACGCTTCGGATAAGCTATTGGCGGAGTAGTCCACCAGACTCCACCATTCGACGTTGGAACCATTGGGTTTCTTCTCAAAGGAAGCTTATCACCCACGCAGCAGAAGTGGTACTCTACTTATGACAGAGAGTTACTGGCCTATTGTATGAAAACCATAAAACATTTCAGATATCGATTGGAAGGCCCCCCGCCCCTTTACCTGTTTATACCGACCACCGCCCGCTAACAACGTTACGCGTTGTTTCAACGAGAAACAAAGACTGAGATAAGGCTGCTCCAAGCCAATCCAGACAACACTCTCGTAGGATTGGGATCTCAGTTCACCACGTCGGTCAAATACTTCTGATCAAGGCGGAAGAAGACTAGTAGCCGACTGCTTGTCACGGATTGGGGCACTAGCGAGCAATATTTGTTACTGATGAGGCAACTGACATCGCCAAGGCTCAGAAACGGAAGACCAGGAACGTACCAAGGCTCCACGACTCATTCGACCAACCTAGTCCTAGTCACCAACACACGACTGCCATGCCACTTTTTCACTCTACTGCGGATACGAATACCCGTGGATACTACGACCCTTCTATGTCCCCAAGATCCTTAGAGATCGGCAAAGTTTGCGGGCTAAATTTCACAATCTTTCACACCCTTCCGAGACGCTACTTCTTCCTTGATCCAATCCGAAAAAATTCGTCTGCCCCTATGTCTAAATTTTCACGGACTTTGTAAGAAACTGTGCTACTATCGATAAAAATCTTGTATTGAACAATGAAATTTAGCATTATTTCTATAAATAATTTCACTAGTAATTTATAACCAGGGCCGGAACTAGGAGATTTGTCAGGGAGGGCAAAGACCAGTTTGCCGCCCCCTCCCACCACCCTTCTACACCATTAAAATATAATACCTCCGTAGTACAGTATAATAAAGTTTATAAATTATGAAGAAAAAATATAATTAAATTAAACAATATCCATTGTATTATTATTGTTTTCAAATGGTTATTACTAAGTTACCTTATTACTACTTTTCTTATTAGCTTTTCAAATTTTGCCGCCACCTAAAATCTGCCGCACGTGGCACGAGCCCCCTCTGCCCCTCCCTAATTCCGGGCCTGTTTATAACCTGTTAAATTTCACTGATTTTAATTTGACTGTATGAGTTCTTCACATACAAGACTAAAGCGACAAGAAACTGCTCGTCGTTACAGGCTACTTCAACATTTGCTAGACAAACGTTCAAAGCTCCCAATTAATTACAAAAGACTAATATACATGACTGTGATTAGAGCTATCTGGACGTTCGGAGTTGAGCTTTGGGGCTCCACTAAACCATCCAATTCATCTCATATCCAATCCTTAAAATCCAAAATCCTTCGAAAAATCGTCAATGCACCTTACTTTGTCACCAATAAACTTATCCATTAAGATCTTAATGTTCCATATGTTGCTGATTTAGCCCAAACCAGATATCTATCCTTTCATAGAAAGCTCCACTCAAATCCTCTAATTTCTCAACTTGCTTCCCAAACCATTCTTGATAATCCTCCGAGGAGTCTGAAAAGAAGATGGCCCAGAGACCTTCTAGTGTAGAATTTTTATTGAGCTCATTTACTTAATGTATATATTAGTAAAGCTGTAAATTTCAATAAATTGATATATAGAAAAAAAATTACATGTAAATTGTATACTTAAAAGTATACAATGTACCTGTAAGTAGAATTTTTATTGAAGTGCTACTAATGAGTAGTTCTTTTCAAGTTTTGTCACGTTATTGTAATAGGTAACAGCGCATTTACCTACTTGGTGTATAATTTTTTACAGTTGTGAATTTCAATAAATTGTTATAAAAAAAAGAATACGTAAAAGAAAAAAAAATATATAATTTCGTAATTTAGACGGACAAAAACTATTAAGAAACTCTTGCAAAAAATGGACTGCATTATCGGTGCTTGCAACTAAATAATGTTCATGGGTCATATCTTTACACACAATATCAAAAAGTAAAGGATCGACATTTGGATTTGGTAATCATTTTTGTTTTCAACAACAATTATCTTTTCGAACCTTAAAAGCTTAAGACTAATGACAGCACTATAGACTTTTTTAAAGACAGCACAAAAAGTATTTAATTGAATTAAGTAAATTTTATTATGAATTTCTAGCTCTATATACCCAAGCTATAAAAACTGTTTTCAACCGACTTCAAAAAAAAAAAAAGGAGGTTCTCAAATCATCTGGATTTTTGTTTGTTTTTTTTTTTTTTTTTTTGTGTGTATGTTACGCGATTACTCGGTCAATTCTAAATCAATTTTGAAGATTCTTTTTTAGATCGGTAGGGCATACTTCAGAGGCGATCCCATAAAAAATATTTTGAAATCAACTCAGCACTTTTTAAGAAAAAAAAGAAAAAAAAAAAAAAACAGTTAATAAAAATCATATAATAATCTGAAATCTCTATGGTAACTAAATCTAAATTATTAACAAAAATAATTTACATTTTAAATTAATTTACAGTCAGCTCTCGATGTGTTGTACTTCGATAAGCTAAATTATTAAGTAATTCGGACAAAATCTACGGTCGGAAGTACATTACACTTAAATTCCACCTCAAAGAGACGATTTCAGATTTAAATTTCACGTTAACAATTGTTTAAAAAAGTCAAACTGAAAATAGGGTTCAAAATAGAGAACTTCTAGGACCACCTCTATCAAATGAACTACATATTAGAAGCCATCGCCTCTATAACTCGAACTCGAATTTAAAGAATTTCATGTGTAATTTGTTTTCCTGTTTCCCGTCATTATTTATCTTTCCAGTTCATAGTTACACCAGTCACTTATTATTAGTTATTCACTCGAGTGGGTTTACAGTGGCTATTAAAAATTCCTTCTATTAACAAAAACGGTGCCAACCAAAACAAACAGAATTTGAAAAGAAATGGTAATTGTAAGATGCTCCCACTGTTTCATCACCGCCACACCGCTGCCTCCGGCCATTCAAAAGTTTATTGCTAAGGCAAGATTAAACTGCCCTTTTTGGCTGGCACCGACTCCTAAAAATAACTGATCATAAATTGTGAATAGGTATATAAGTATCGATAATTTCGTTGTTGTCATTTAATGGTTTTTGTTTCGAAGCAATTAAAATATAATTTTTTATTTTTATTTCAAGTTTGTATGTGTAGGTTTAATCTTGAAGTCGGTTTTTTTTTTTTTTTTTGTTTTGTCGGTTTGTGTTGTTTTTTTTTTAAATTATTTTTTGTCAAATGTAGTAATGTTGGTTTTTTTTTTTTTGTTTTTTATTACTTTCCGCATTTACTCACATGAGTCATTAGCGGCTTAATTTTCCTAATTAATTTTGTCAAATAATTTACAAAATTTAAGAAATTAAAAAATGTTTTTGATTTTGTCTTTTTTTTCTTCCAGTGTTTTATCTATATTTGAGGGTATACTGTACTTTGTTCTGGCGTCAGAATATAGTGTACATGTTGTTACAATGTGTTTCAATGTCAGTGTTGTCATGCTGTTCAAGTTGTACAAATCAGTGGCTCTAGGCTTGCCATCAGGTAACCATGGGTGAAAGCTGAATATCCTATTCTTAGCCTCGTCAAGATATTTCTTCTATTTTTGATTTTCTAAAAGATGATTAGTTTTAAATAATGATTATAACATCAGTTTGTTTCTGTAACAGTCGGAAATTTCAAATACCCAGTCAAAATATTGTAATAATCGATCACCCGCGAAAAGTTGTTTTCTGAAGTAAAACATAGTCGAAAGACTAGGAATTAAAACGTCCCTACTTAGCCAACTGGTCACCGCCCCACCTTTAGTTGACGAATAGTTTTTCTTTTTTTTCGACACGTAATTTAACATTCCCGAAAATAAATTTAACTTTTCAGAAACAGTTACCCGTGTAACTCTTTTATACAGAGGTGTGGCAGTTGCCTCGACAATTAACAGCGGGGAATTATTTAATAGTTAGGTGGTCGCTAGAAGTTGGCAACCGTAGGAGATAAGTTTTTCAATCAAAACTTTTCTTGCTCACTTATTTAACCGGACAGCTATTGTTTTATTTTCCCTGGAAAAACTTCCGACCATTTCGGAAAGTTCCTAATTTTTGTTTTTAATTTGTTGACCTTTAGGTTTTGAGCTGACCTTCACTTGTGTTCTTTGCAGTTGGAAGCCTCGGTAAAGAAAGTACCTCAACCTCACATAAGTACCTCACACAAAGTACCTCACACACTGAGAGCAGGAAAAGTTTCCGCGATTCGTGACCCACACCTGGGACATCAGGGGCAGCCGCAGCTCATCGGTTTCAGTGACTTATTACAATATTCCTAGGCACCTACAATAATTTAGAAATTAATTATAAATTCATATATTTAAAATTTTATACCCGTGATAATTGCCAGAGGAATTAATTTATTTTATAGATGTCAACAGAAGAAAAATTACTAGACCAAACAGCAATGTACGTGTTAACGAATCCAATGTAATATAAATTTACCAAATTTGATTAAATAATCTCACAAATATAAACAATTAAAAAAAAAATTTATCAATCAAATCTACAATCTGATTGTCACCCCATTTTTCATAGATTGAGAATCTACAATAGTAAATTTTTTTTTTTTTTTTTAATAAAAAAAAAAGTGGAATTTGTGTTATACTATGTTATACAATGTTATATGGTGACCCAAACACCATACACAACTTAAAAAACTGTGCCTGCAGCTGATTTTTAAGCCTATATGTTGATGTAGCGAGAAGCCAAAGAACTATTTTTACTTTAGTTTCGTAATCTCCTTAATCAATTTATGCTTGGTATGTACGCAAAAATAAGAACAGAAAGAATAAAATTTCTTCGAAAAAAAAAAAAACAACAAAAAAAGTTGAGAAGTGGAGAGAGGTTACAATTATATTCACTTGATGGATGCCATAAGAAAAGGTATCGGAGTTGTGTAAGATAGTAGTGCTGCCTCGAAGCTTCACTTGAGGACTGTTAAAATTAAAAAAAAAAAAAAAAAACTTTTGTAAATCGTTAAATTTACTTATTCAAATTATTTTATGAATGGAATTCTTTCGGTTTATTTAAGTAATAAAAATTATCAATGTTAAGCTTAACTTTTACTAATTTAAGTTGCCCTTAGTCCTAATGATATTAAACCGCAGTGGAGCTCAGGTATTTTCAGATTGGTTAGAAAAATTTAACCCGGGCGGCTATTCATGGATATTGATGAGGTTCTGAAGGAAGCTGTTGAGTCAAATCCGTCCACAAGTACTCGCGAACTTGCCAGGGAATGTGGTGTGTCAAAAGATACTGTTACGCCATCTCTCTAAGGGGAAGGTTAAAAAGACCTGCTCGTCTTTTCACACACTTCCCGTCAAAACCAAAGAAAAGTTAACAGAACTTCATGGGTTTGAACTCCTGCCTCATCAACCATTTACGTTCTTTAGACAGCCATCCCAAAGAATGGCATCGAGCAATTGGCTAGCAGATGGGTAATGGCGGTAGATAACAATCGACTATACTTTGAGCATTAATTGTATTTTATATCAAAGAAATAATAATACAAATATTTGTTTAAAAACGGTTATTTTTTTTATACACCCCATTATTAATAAGAATAAAGTTACATTTCGATTAATGTAAAAGTTTCCAAAACATTTCTTTTATTAAAAAAAATATATATAAATAAATATATATATATATATATATTAACCTTAATTAATATCCCGATTACCCAGAATTAGTATAAATACAAAATAAAAAGGCACTAGTTATTTCTGAAAGCTAGTCAACGTTCATCGTGTGCCTGGAAGAGAATAGAAGCGATGTTATTGGTTTTGGGATTAATGAATACGGCTCAAGAACAAAATTTGACAGGAGGGGTGGAGGGTGGGTAGAGGAGGAGAGAACGATATAGTTAAATATTGATTCAGAGAATTGCCCCCCCCCCTCCTTCCCCCTCCCCATTCCATTGTTCAACAACAACACAAAGCTAGGCGATTATCCTTCGATTATCCGCGATCTTTTCAATTCGACTCCCCCCCCTTTCCTATCCCCTCCAATCGAACGTATGAGCCCTCTTTGTCGTCCTTGTTCAGAGCGTGGCGTATGATTGAACGCCTCCTCTCATCCTATTTCTCTTCGCGTTAGGTTATTTAGAAAGAAGAGCCCAGGCGTATCGAAGGACCATAGCAGCTTCTCATAAAATTGGAAAAAAAAGGATCTCAATAGAATGATTATTATCGAGTAGGTATACATTTCATTGAGTTTAAAAATGTGCTCAACAGTGAGGAAGTATATGCACATGGCATTGCTCGGATCCTTTTTTTTTATTTAAAACTTTTATGATATAAGGAGGAGCGGTATTTGAGTGGGTAAATAACTAGGCTTCCAAGCTTTTGGAGTCGAGTCGGCTGGTGGCAGAACATGTTCATTTCGAGTTGTAGAATGTTGGGGTAGGCAGTCATAGATTCACAGCAAAATTTTAATTTATAATGCCGACTTTTCGACTTGCATTGCAAGCCTTCATCAGGGCTGGAAGAAAAAGAAAACAAACGAAAAGGAATGACTAAATTGTAAAGGTATGGAAAGAATAAATGTATGAGAGTAAAGACACTAACATAAAGGTAATATCTAAAGGCCATGAAGGCTTGCAATGCAAGTCGAAACGTCGACATTATAAATTAAAATATTATTTTTAATTTCTGTGAATCTATGGCTGCCTACCCCAACAATCTACAACTCTAAATAGTTCTCATTCAACTAGGTAATACATTATGAATATGAACTTATTTCATTCATGGATCGACTAAGTGGTCGGAAGACCCTCTTAGGGCAAACCCTGGCTCTAAAAACGTGGGTACCCTTCCTAATTAGCGAAAATACTGACATGATTTCGGTCAAATCTCCTCCTTTCAGAACTGTAGGCCTAATAGCAGCAAGTAAGTACTAAACCCAAGACTCTTCAAAAATTGAACATTTTTTTTTAAATTTTTATCATTATCAAATCAATGATATTTAAATGATAACAAGCGATATAAAATAGATGATAATAAAGTTTATATTTCGTGTTAGTAATCTAATCAGGCAACAATTCTGCTAACTAGGCAATATTCTTGAAAGCAATGGGAGAGCGACAGAGGAAGTGTATGAATGAATAACTGATGGATGGAAAGCTATTGGAATGTTAAATTTAGTCCTCTGGAGTGCAAAAATATATGCCAATGTTCTCAGAAACATGGTCTCTAGAAAAATTACAAGGTGAATATTCTTGGCTGTGGAGATGAATTTTCGAAGGAGATTAGCTAGAATCTCAAAGATTCAACAAAATGATACTGGAAGTTATACAAAATATTTGTATGAGAATCATAAATAATTACCCCAAATACACAAGAATTGCCACTATGCTCTCTGATCTCAATCTACCCACAATCAAAAAACACATTCAGTCCCAAACGAACTCATTTTTCATATCAACTGCTATATCAGAAAACCCATATATCCAAGAAATAGATAATTACAACAAGAAAAATCTACAAAGATACAAATACAAGCAGACAAAACACATGTTACTTAAAGACTAAAAAAAAACTAATTTCTATAAAGTACAAAGTAGTATATAAATTAGAGTAGTGTAAACATATTTACACCATAAAGTTATAAATAAAAGTTTGATTTTGTATTATATCACAAAAGTAGTCTTATTATCAATTTGTTTAATTTTGCAAATATAAGTTGTGTTTTATTATATTTATTACTTGGCTTAGATTATAATTTAACTATTATTTATTACAATTCATAAAATAACTATAATTGTAAATTAAACTAGTATTGTTTATTTGGTTGTGTAGGTTTTTTTAGGTTTTCCTACTGTTTTATCAAATTTGAATTATTTACTTGTTTATAGATTCTTTCATATTAATTACTATTTCACATGAGATGGATGTGTATCCAAACATGTACCTATGTTTTTATTAGCCTAATTTAGCTTTATGCAATTTATTTTCAATGAGATTATAAGAGAAAATGGAGGGAAAGATATTGAGAAGGTTTGGCCATATTAAAAGAATGGATCATAAAAGAATCCCCAAAATAGCTTATGAATAGGAATCAGAAGGTAGCAGAAGGAGAGATAGGCCTCACCTCCTCGTCAAGTTGAGAGATGTGGCTGAAAGTATGGTTGACTGGAGACTAACAGAAGAAGAAGCGAAGGAAGAAAGTCCTTTCGAAGAAAAAGAACAATCCAATCACGAATATTCAGTTATTCGTAAAAGGTCTTATTATAAAATTATATAAAACAATAAAAAAATATGGAGATGAGATGTAGATACACTACAAATAGTAATTGTCACTAAGATTTTAGTAAAGCCCTCTACCACCACGAGAAATTTCAATGTTATTTGGAAAGCAGCATAAACGTTTAAAGTCTTATCCTTTTATCCGGTGATGAAAACATCAACTAAAGTTGCGTTCTTGTTATTTCGAATATAAGATATAGAAAAAAAAAAAATCAGATTTCAGAAATTCATTTTATCTAACAAGGGGAGGACACACTCAGTCTTTCACGGATCTTGTTGGCAATTTTTTTGGAGGTTCCTGGTCAAAAAATATTAGACACGTATTTTGCCGTTCCGACCAATGGGCCCTAGAAGCCGAGAAAAAAAATAAAATAGCATTAAACTAATTTATTTTTTATCTCGAGTTTAAAAAATGATATCAACATGATTCTTGCACCAAGATTTTCAGTTTTGATTGCGAATTAAAGGAAAAATACAGACGCTCCATAGATTTTGGTTTAGGTTAATTAAATTCTAAAAAAATGATTAGTTTTTCAAGCAAACAACCTCTATAGATTTTTTCACTCAAAAATTGAGGTCAGATTCTAATTCAGCACCCTCAATAACATTAAACGGTTATTCAACAAAATCAAAAAATATCATTTTTTTCACCCTCTTCCAGGAAAATGAAATTTTAAAACCGATTATTGGTTACATACCTTTAAATCGTCATTACTTTGTCATGCAATTCACTGGTTGGTATCGCTGGAAAGAGGAGGGTCTCAGCTTTCTTTTGATGTATATAAATGTAAAATTCGATGAACAAAAACCTATTAAAAAAATTGGAAAATCCGAAAAACATTTTGATTTTTAACTTGAGTTTGAAACCACATAGGACGATGAAACCAAATACATTTCAAGCGTATTACCACCCTATATTTTTTGTCAAAAAATAAAGTTGATACGTTAAAACGTCTAAGCGTAATTCATGTTTTTATCAATTTAAACAAAAGTTGCCTACTATTTCATTTGGTCAGGCAAACTTTGAAGCTTACAAACTTTTATTTTTCTATTCGGATGAAATTTCGTATTTAAGGGTTCTGTTGAATGCTGAATTCGAATCCGATATCGGTTCTTGTGAAAAAATTATATTGAATATACTTCAGGTATATGTATTTCCATATTTCCAACATTCACTGAATGTTGAGTTGAAGATAGATTTCAATAATTCTAAATATGTATAATTACCACTGAAACGAGCACCTGTGAATTAAATCTTCGGTCCCATGTAAATGCTTCTTAAAAAAATAACTTTTTTACGTGTTTTAAATATTTACCTGTGCGTTAAATTTTTGTTAATCAGTTTAAAATTTTAGAATAGCGACTGATATAATTTATTTAGTTGGCCTATCATCCTATAATGACTGCCCTCCATATATCAAACCTTGTTCCGGGTATATATTTTATATTTTAGTTTAGTATACTAAATATTGTATTATGTATAGATGTTATGTATCTTTTTGACTTGAGAAAGAGAAAACTCAGTTTATTTTTCACCAATTCTTCATTATTTACAAAGCTTTCTTATTTCTTTATTTATATATATATATATATATATATTATATATATATATATATATATATATTATTTATATATATATAAAGATAGTTTTGTACACAGAGAATAGAGACAGGAGGGAGGACTGGAAGGCAATCAGAGGCGGGATCTGATAGCGGCAGCACCTCGGCAGATCTTATCGTCTGCAATCGTCTCGAGGTCTTCACACCTAGTCTGGCCCTCTTCCTCTGTCCTTAATACAATAAAGCTACCTGCACCTACCTGGTTAAATAATTATAATCAGGTATAATAAGAGGAGCATATATTTGCTTTTTGAAGTGTCCGGAAATAAATTAAGGTTTTTGGGGTGGTTTAAACTATAGAAAATAAAATAAATAAACTAAAAAAAGAAAAGTATTTATTTATTCATAGAAAAATCGACCTAAAGGTCAGGAGTCCACTCTAGGGGATCACCCGGGCTTTTGAAGTAGCTATCCTAGATATAGAGGATGTAGCGCATCTAAAAAAGCAGTCAGTATATAATAGTAGGCGGTACTAGTAGTAAAAAAAAAAAAAATGGAAAAAGTAATAAAGATGTTAAGAAGATGCTTTCTTGGACTATATTACATATACAGGGTAAGTTCACAAGTAGTTGACACTTTTACAAAGATATCGCACATTTTTAGTAATATTTCCTCTGTTGATCATGTGACAAATTTCTTTCTCCCCTCCTCAGGTACGTGCGAATCCCGTCTGTTATTCTAATTTTTACTTTGAAATAGTATTAATAGAACGTTAAAAAAGTGTTAATTTTCCAAATCACCTTTTTTGCATTAGTAGTCGACAGGCCCTGGATGTAAATTTTTAGTAGTTGACAGGGTACTAATTTTCGAGGTATTCCGTTGCATCTTGCTGCCGCTGCAACAGAAATTCCCTTTTGACGTCATCAAGAACCTTCTCGATTTGCTGAGGCTCATGGTTGAGTTTTTTTTTTTTGTTGGTGCTATTTTAAAACAAAAAAAAAAAAAAAAAAAAAAAAAAAAAAAAAAAAAAAAAAAAAAAAAGGAATTTCGTGTTGTGACAGTAGTTGATACATGCTGCATTAGTAGTTGACACCCCATTCCCCTGTCAACTACTGAATTTTGAGCTCTAAATTAGCCAAATCTGGTTCTCTCCTCTACCCCTGATTTTCCTTTGCAGAGATCGCACATTCAATAAAGAAGGCGAGAAATGAGAAATGTTCTAGTAGTTGATAGAGGTGTCAAGCACTAAACAACAGGTTAGAAATATGTTTCAGTAGTTAACACCTAATAAAATCCTATTTTCCTAAACACCCAATTTTCATCTACAACCACAAGAATCTAGTAAAATGTAGTAAAGATACCTACTATTCTAAAGTATATTCATAAGTTGGACAGATACAAGCATTTGATAAAGAAAAACAGAATACATATCAGAGCATCCTTAGCCGATTGCATAAGGATGGAGGCGTTTAGTCAACTGAATTAGAGTTGTGGCAACAAATGTGGTGTTGAAAACAGTTTTCCCGTCCAGTAAGTCATGGCGGTCACTCTTTGCATACCTAAATAACTGAACTACCCACCAAAATTTAAAACGAAACGAAAGTGCAAACAGAAACCTTATTATAAGACATTTATTATCAAACTGTCAACAACTAGTGCACTTGCCCTGTATACATTTTCAATTTTTTTTTTTTTTTTTTTTTTTTTTTTTTTGTAATACATATTAGCTTTGTAGGTTCGGTTATAGCTGATGATTTTAATGATTTACAAACCTCTATAATAAAAATATATAGATAAAGTTAGATCTAATATAATAATTAAAATCGATTATAATTCGATAGCAGATGTGAGTTGAAGTCGAGACGCGGACATAGAATATAAGATTGTAGAGGCTCCTTCCTACTCGGCCATTTATAAATTATTCAGAGGATATTCATGAGCTCTAGGCTCTTCTTCTTCTGTCTCTTATTTAAGCTACAACAATGTTTAGGCTACAAAAATGCCTCTTATATTTTTGGCAAAGGCACTAAAGCAGCTAAAAGATATGTTGTATGTTAATTTGCTGTTGTTGATAAGACTTTAAAGACCTGAGAAGGATTCTGAATCACGTTTAAGGTAACTGAAATGGCTAACATTCCACTACTTTTTTAAGAATAAATGCATCAAAATAATTTGTTGTTGCTTAATGCATTTAAATAATTATAAAGAATCTTTATAATAAAAAATAAATGCTTCGTAGGTTTGTCTTCGATAGTCCGAGGCGCTGCTACGTTTCCTACCTCTATTCCCAATTAAATTGGTTTCATCCCACCTTCCGTAGACAATATATCCTCAGACGCACCAGAAAAAAAGGCGGTTTTGGTATCTGACCGTTTGGTAGTTTACGGGTTTTGACTATATTATGAGATTTCTTATTCAGCCTATTTACTTATATATTTCTAATACCAGGTATGCAAGTTTAAATGTCGTTTATTTCTTAAAATATATACACAGTAATTTAAAAAAAAGTATAATATATTTTATTCAAAGTACTGACCCTCGCTTTCTACACATTTTGCCCATCTCTCGGGCAATATATGGATACCATTCCAAAAGAATGCTTCATCTTTATTTGAAATCCATTCATCGAGCCATTTTCGTACGTTTTCGAAATTGTTGAAGTGTTGCTCCGCCAATGAGTGTCCCATCGATGAGAAGAGGTGATAATCAGAAGGCGCCAGGTCAGGTGAATACGGCGGGTGGGGTAGGAGTTCCCAACCAAGCGAAGAAATCGTTTCCTTAGTCAATCTGGCTGAATGTGCAGGAGCGTTATCATGCTGAAGAATGACTTTGGCGTGCCTGTGAGCCCATTCTGGGCGTTTTTCGATCAATGCGTGACTCAAATTGATCATTTGTTGTCGGTAGCGCTCGGTATTGACTGTTTCGCCGGGTTTGAGAAGCTCGTAGTAGACTACTCCCTTCTGATCCCACCACACACACAGCATTGTCTTCTTCCCAAAACGATCCGGTCTTGCACTCGATGTGGATGGTTGTCCTGGCGTTACCCATGATTTTTTTCGTTTGGGATTCTGAAAATAAATCCATTTTTCATCGCCAGTTACAACTCGATGCAAAAAAAAAACCCTTTCTTTCGTGGCGTAAAAGCAGCATTTCGCACACAGTTTTTCGTTTTTTCCATCTGTCGTTCGTCCAATTCATGTGGAACCCATTTTCCAACCTTTTGAATCTTTCCCATAGCTCTCAGGCGATCGGAAATGGCTTGCCTAGTGACATTCAATTGTTCTGCTATCATTTGTTGGGTTTGGGTATTGTCTTCGTCTAATAAAGATTGCAATTCGAAGTCCTCAAACTCTTTTGGTCGATTTTCTCGTTTTTGATCAGTAACATCAAAATCACCACGTTTGAAACTTTGAAACCAACGTTCACATGTCCTGACGGTTGGAGCAACATCGCCATAAGTCTCAACAAGAATTCGATGACATTCAGATGCCTTTTTCTTTTGATTAAATAAGGAAAATCATGACATGCCGCAAATGCTCTTTATTTGGCTTAAAATTAGACATTTTTAACACCAAAGAAAGGTATGATACGCCCACGTAAACGACTTAAAAACAACTTACTTTTGTAAACACAATGACTAACAAACAAAATAGCGTTTAGAGATAAGCAAATCGTTCATAGGCTAAGAGTGCATTCTATTGGAATTAAAACGACATTTTAAACTTGCATACCTGGTATGCTTTTTTTTTTTTTTTTTTTTAGTATACATTTATTGAAATTTACAACTGTACAAAATATATACATCAGGTGAATGTATTGTTAACGATAATAATAACATGCTAAAACTTGACAAGAACAACTCATCAGTAGCACTGCCCTACAGTATCCATTAATGATATTCCACTAATCCTTGTTAAAAAGATCCGCTACCTACGACTCCACTTGGACAAACGTCTTACTTCGAATCCACATACAAGACTAAAACGAAAAGAAACTGCCGTCGTTACAGACTACTTGAACATTTACTGGACAAACGTTCAAAGCCCCCAATTAATTACAAAAGACTCATTTACATGACTGTGATAAGACCTATTTGGAAGTACGGAGTTGATATTTAAGTCTCCATTAAACCATCCAATTCATCTTGTATTCAATCCTTACAATCCAAAATCCTTCGAAAAATCCTCAAAGCTCCTTACTTTGTCACCAATAAACTTATCCATAAAGGTCGTAATGTTTCGTATGCTGCTGATTTAGCCCACACCAGATACTTTCATAGTAAGCTTCATAACCACTCAATCCGTTAGTTTCTCAATTCGATTTTAGTTGTAAATTTCAATAAATATATTGAGGAAGTATTTTTATAGACAACATTTTTTTATTTCTTTATATAAGGCCCTAAAGCCTACCTTATGTTAATATTAATATTATTCTTAAGGGACTTGTACCGGAATATCTGAAGAGCTTTAATATAATAGAGAAAATAAGCACCAAGGCAATAGGCTCTAAGGAAGTGATTTAATATAAGGCGTGAAAATTCGTTAAAATAATAATCTAGATCGATTAGGAATTATTCCATTAATTAATTAAGTTAATTGATACTAGTCTGTTATAGCTCTGCCTCAAGTTACTCCAATTAATTGCACTTTCTCTCGCATAAGGAAAAGTATATCCTGACTTTAAGCAATATGAAGTTTGAAATTTAAATATACAATGAAATTCACATTTACTATTGAATAATAACACAAGTATACAATAATATGGTGTGCTATCGTCTTACATGAGTTAAATAGAGAGTCGGGCAAACTTTAATTATACCTAAAAAATAATCAAAATTTAATCATCATTATTTGACAACTAATTTCCAGGAATCAACAACCTGATTTAAAAATTATTAACTCTTTCAGTCATTTTTCAATTAACTAAGGAAAATTTGACTGAAAGATTTAATTATTATTAAATTAGGTGATTGAAGCCTGGAAATTAGTTGTCAAATAGCTATGATTAAATTTAAATATTATATTATTAGTTGTTTTTTTTTTTTTAAGAAAACTGGTTTACTACATTTAATTCTCTAAATAGTTTGTCAAACATTTTATAAGTGCATCTAGCTATAAAATAAAAACATGTCTTACTTTTCTTCTGTAATTGATGTTAGAACTCGAACTTACCTGAAAAAGAAAGTGATATTAAAATGCTTGTTATGCAATAAAATATACAATAAACAAAACTTACAATAAAAACAGTAAACATCATAGATTTCTGCTAACAAAATATAAATTTAAAAAAGCAATAAAATAAAAATTCGATATTATGTTTCAATGTAATATTGAATGAATGAACGAATTAGTCTTCTATTTGAATATTAAGCGTATCTAATGAATTCCTTTTAACAAAATCAGTTTAAAATTAGAAGCAGTTTTTTTTCGTTGGCTATAGTTTAATACATTTAGTTATGTACATTATTCACTTAAATTTTGTAAAGGGGCTCCACTAAACCATCCCATCGCGTATTCAATCCTTACAATCCAAAATCCTTCGTAAAATCCTCAATGCTCCTTACTTTGTCACCAATAAACTTATCCATAAAGACCTTAATGTTCCATATGTTGCTGATTTAGCCCACACCAGATACCTATCCTTTCATAGTAAGCTCCATAATCACTCAAATCCGTTAGTTTCTCAACTTGCTTCCCACTTCATTCCTGATAATCCTCCGAGGCGTCTGAAACGAAGATGGCCTAGAGACCTTCTAGTGTAGAAGTTTTAATAAAGTGCTACTGATGAGTAGTTCTTTCCAAGTTTTAACATGTTATTATAATCGTTGTCAATACATTTACTTGATGTATATATTCTGTACAGTTGTAAATTTCAATAAATGCATATAAAAAAAAAAATAAAAAATTTTTTTTTTGTAAAAGGCTTGTTTATTTTCGGAACAAGGACACTTATAGCAACAAAACCACTCCCATTCTTCTTTGCTCACTCCTTTCTTCTCCTACTCAACGCCGTGGTAGAACGAGCACACACTCTTATTTGATTTCTTCTTCTTCATGGCATTCAATGACTTCTTATGTACTCTCTCTGGCAACATTTTCTTCTGTTGCCCCCCATTAAGTGGCCATTTCATTTCCATTTTCTAGACGTATTCAACGAAGAATGAATACTAGATATTTTTTTTTCATTGTCCATTTATTGAAATTTAAAACTGTACAAAATATATACATCAAGTAAATGTATTATAACTATTACAATAACATGCCAAAACTTATAAAAAACTAATCATCAGTAGCACTTGAATAAAAATTCTACACTACAAGGTCTCTAGGCCATCTTCTTTTCAGACGCCTCGGATGTATATTGTGGGGATGTATATAATAGAGTGGGAAGCAGTTGAGAAAATAGTGTATTTGAGTGACATGGAATTTACTTACTGAAGGTATCTGGTTTAGGCTAAATCAGCAACATATGGAACATTAAGATCTTTATGGATATGTTTATTGGTCACAAAGTATGGGGCATTGGAGGATTTTTTCCAAGAATTTTGGATTGTAAGGATTGGATAACGAGATGAATTGGATGGTTTTGTGGAGCCCCAAAGCTTAACTCCGTGCCTCCGAATGGTCTAATCATCATGTCTTATGTAATTAATTAGGAGTTTTAATTTGTCTGGGAATTTGAATATCTGCAATTAGGGGCAGTTTTTGTCGTTTTTAGTCTTGTAGAATATAGATTAATAGAATGAAAGGAAAAAAAAAATCAAAGTTTATAACAAATTTTTTTTTTAGACTTTGACAAAAGCCCTAGAATACTGCGAGTTTAGACATATCCACGCTATTGATATATAAATTCGAATGTAACTTAAGCATTGTTATGCTTGAAGATGATGCAATTGCAGTGAAATGATTTCCACAACGTACGACTTATTCATGAGGTAAGGCATTTTGAAAAAGGCAATATCTTAGGAGGACGGAGGAAGTGGCAGGTGAGTGTGACTTAAGAAGAAGAGCCGGTTAGAACAGGGACATACATGTCCCAGAAATTTGTTCGATTCTGAATGAACATTTACGTTTGAACTTTATTGAACTCCACTAGTCTGATGAAAGAAACACAATTTACATCTCGTATCCTATCTTGGGGTCCACAATCCGAAATCCTTCGAAAAATCCTCAATGCCCCTTACTTTGGCACCAATAAACTTATCCACAAAGATTTAATGTTCCATAAGTTGCTGATTTAGCCCAAACCAGATACCTATCCTTTCATATTAAGCTCTATAACCACTCAAATCCACTTGTTTCTCAACTTGTTTCCCACTACATTCCCGATAATCCTCCCGTGGCTGTAAATTTTTATGAAGTGTAACAAAATCTACGGATGACCTAGATCATTCCAAGTTTGAATGTTATTTTTCGTTATTGAACCTTTATAATAATGTATCTTGTAGTTATATTTTTTGAATGTATTTAAAAAAAAAAAATGTAATTTATATAATGAATTTCGTATTTTTAATTGTATTTTTTACCTGCCCAGATCGGTAGATAATACCGTTGCCATGCTTTACATCCAATAACGATACAATCTGCTGCCCAACATACCCTCCCCCCATTATTATTGTCATTGGTCTCTTTGAAGAAGAAAGCTGAATTGTTGGAATGCCATAAATGTTTGATACGCCATAAAGTTAGTGAATGCGGTCGGCAAACACGGGCCATAACTGCCGCTGAAGATGAGACGAATAAAGCTGCGAGGTAGTTAGGTATCGCGGGGGGACGATAAAGATGGCTTCTTCATGTTCGAGTCACGCCTAGGTGATACTGCTTTATGAGGCCCGCAATAATCCCTGTCCACCATCTGCGATCAGCCATCCATCTTCCATCTTCCATCTATCTTGAGCATTTATAGTATTTACTTCCTCCTTGCGATGTTTACAGGTAAAAGGGAACTGTTCGCGTGTTAAATACTATTCTATTCCTTTCAACAATACCATAATGTAATTTTATAAATATTTCTATTTCCATTCCTTTACAAGGCTATTTAACTTATTTTGTAAAATAAATAGACTTCATTTTATGTGTGTGTGTGTGTGTGTGTGTGTGTGTGTACATATATATATATATATATATATATATATATATATCTATATATATATTATATATATATATATATTGTGTGTGTGTGTGTGTGTGTGTGTGTGTGTGTGTGTGTGTGTGTGTGTGTGTGTGTGTGTGTGTGTGTGTGTGTGTGTATGTGTACACAGGGTGTTCGGAAGAGATCGTTGATATCTCGGGTAGGAGGTTCATTTTGAGCCTATCGAAGGTCACTCACCAATAATGAAGTCTTCTTACGGGTTTTTTTAATAAATTTGTTTTTTTAATATGGTCAAAATCAAACATTTATGACTTTGTTGTTTACTGATATATCAACGCCATTTTTTTTTTTTTTTTTTTTTTTGCTGTAATTACTAATACATTGTCCATGTAGATAATGTAATAAGATTTGATGCCAAAAAAAAAAACGGGAGATCGTTAAATCTTGATAAAGGAGGGGGGAAGAAAAAAAAAAAAGGTAAGCGCAACAGCCAAATCCAAATTATTTTAAGACTAGACCTAAACTTGAAATTCTTTATTTTTAATTATTTTTTTTTTTTTTTTAACAAGATTTAACGATCTTTTTTTTTTTTTGGTATCTGTTTTTTTTGCCCCAAATCTTTTTTTATTTTACATGGACAATGAATTAGTAACTACAGTAAAAAAAAAAAATGGCGTTGATATATCAGCAAATAACAAAGTCATAAGACATAAATGTTTGATTTTGAACATTAAAAAAAAAAAAAAATTCATTAAAAAAAAAACCCGTAAGACTTTGTATATAGGTAAGTGACCTTAAATAAGTTCAAATGAAACCTCCCTACGCCAACGATCTTCCGAACACCCTATATACATGGATCTATTTCTTGACAGTTACTATTAGATGTTTAAAAAGGTTGGAAATCCAGTTTTTCATTTTAAAAAAAAAAGTGTAATCCAGATGGACAGAGAATATTTAATAATAATAATAATAAAGCTCTTTATTTATTCTGGGACCTTGTGCCCTTTAATAATAATAAAATAATATACAACCAAGGGCCTTCAGAGGCTTAAAAAGAAACAATATTTTGATAACACGTTAACAGATAATAATAAAATAAAAAGAATCAAAAGGCTGATGTTCTATGTGCAAATGAGGAGGATGAAGGAGGAAAGATTAAACAAGAGGATCTTAGACAGGATTTTTAGCTACAAAAGTATGGGAGGATATACGAAGCAGATGAGAAAGGAAGTAAATAAACTTAAAATTTCGGATGCAGACTGTTTGGATAGAGAAACGTACAGGAAGACACTGAAAAATCTCACCTGTATTAGGGGAGGAAAAAAAAAGCGGGGTACTAAGTGGTCCGAAGAAAGAAAGTAGATGCATTCGAGGATCATGAAATTGCGATGGGAAGAAAGGAAGGCAAGATCCCGTAAACAGCTTAACTAATGGTATTCGGAGTGGTCCTCAGTGGCTGTTACGTGTAAAAAAAAACAAATTAAAATTATTTGTTTTTTTACAAAAACAAAAAGATTTCTTGAATATCAATTTTTCATATTTTAAACAACTAAAAAGTTATATCGGTCGATTTTTAAGCCTCACTGGGATCCACATGTTGCGACATATTTAGTTTTTTAAGTAAAAATTTTAAATATGTGAATTGTATTATCAATTTCAAGCGCGCCACCAATAGGTGGATTTACAAACTTCAGTTGAAACTACATATTTATTGCATTTTTAATAACAATTTTATTGAAAATCGTTGAATTCTATTATTTTTTTAAACCTTCCCTGAAATATGGAGATCAGGCAGTTAAAATTGGGTACAAATCGGTTTAGCAGTTTTCGTAGTTAATGATCACAAACGAAAAATGGTTTGTCCTTTATATTATAGCACAGATATATTTTTTTAATAGTAAATTGATCTAGAAAATAAATTTTAGATAATTCATTAACATGAATATTAAAAATATTACATAATTTATGAGACAAGTTAAATTTATCCAGATGTTTTTTTAACTTGAAGAAAATATAAGTAGATGATTTGATCGATAGGAAATTGCTAACACTTTTTTATAATAAATTATAAAGATAACCAGATGTATGCAGTATATAGATGACGAAACTGTAAAAAAAAAACAAAGCAATGTAACAGGAGTCATTTAGTTAATGGCTAAAAATAAAACATAAAACGCTGAAAATAAATAAGCCAACATTTACCCTTCTCAGGAAAAAATAAAATAAAATAAACTAGAATGAGAACCTTAAACCGGATAAAAGGGCCCTTTTGAGATTATCCGCTTTAATAACTCCCAAATAACTTTCATTATATTTTTCCTCGGATTTAAGGCCAAAGGCACCCTTGGAAGGCTCTTAGAAGGAAGAAGACCGCAAAAGTAAATTTAGGTTCGTCAATCCTGGAGGAAGAGTTCCAGGAGGGGAATGAGATCAAACAGTACCTCATCAGCCAGTGAGGGGCCCTTGCCACACACGGTTCTCCTCCGGCAATAATCTCGAATTTTCCTCAACCAAAGAATTTTCTTTTAGCTCTGGGGCTTCTGGTGACGAATTTTCCGAGCCGTTGGTCTCTGCCTAACGATACAGGAAAAATATGTTTTCCATTTTTTTTTCCTTTTTTAATAAAAATATCTTACAAGGAAGGTTGCCAGGAAACGTAAAGCAGTCGATATTGAAAATCTTTTAGTAGATTGAAAAATTAAGTCCTTGAGGTGGCTGAAAGAAAAAAAACAACTAAGCGGCTGCAAAAATTAAGTATATTTATAAGTTAGTAGCAGCAAATTATGTGAATATTGACATATTTACTTGACTATCAATACTAAACTTATATAAATAAGACTAAATTGTAATACATTACTAAAATTTTTTTTTTTTTTTTTAATATCAATTTATTGAAATTTACAACTGTACAATTGTATACAATAAGTAAATGAGCTCATAAAGATTACAATAACATGTCAAAGCTTGAAAAGAACTACTCATCAGTAGCACTTTAATAAAAATCTACACTAGAAGATCTCTAGGCCATCTTCTTTTCAGACGCCTCGGAGGATTATCGAGAACGGAGTGGGAAGCAAGTTGAGAAACTAACGGATTTGAGTGGTTATGGAGCTTACTATGAAAGGATAGATATCTGGTTTGGGCTAACTCAGCAACATATGGAACATTAAGGTCTTTATGGATAAGTTTATTTGTAACAAGGTAAGGAGCATTAAGGATTTTTCGAAGGATTTTGGATTGTAAGGATTGGATACGGGAAGAATTAGAAGGTTTAGTTGAGCCCCAAATCTCAACTTCATATGTCCAAATAGGTCTGATAACTGCCATGTAAATAAGTCTTTTGTATTAAAGCGGAAGGTTTGAGCGTTTGTCTAGTAAATGTTGTAGAAGTCGAAAACGATGAGCAGTTGTATATGGATTCCAAGTTAAACGTTTGTCCAAGTGGGGTACAAGGTAGGGGATCTGTTCAACAGGTATTAGTGGAATGTCATTACAGGATACTGCAGGACAGGAGGTCGTAGGTTTACGATGATGGGTAAAGGTTATTTGGTAAGATGTATTAGGATTTATTTTGGTTCTCCATTTTTGACACTATTCTTAAACGATTAAACCTATTTAAAACTAATTTCTATTAATTACAAAAAAGTACACAGATTAGAATAGTGTACATATCTCTTTACGTCATAAATTTATTCAATATAAGTTTGATTTTGTATTATATCACAAAAACAGTTTTATTTAAGCTCTATATTATTATTTTTATTACTCTGTCTTGTATTATAATTTACCTATTATTTATTATAATTTATAACAATAAACTATTATTAATTGAACTAGTATTATTTATTTTGTTGTTTAGATTTTTTTTTAGTTTTTCCTACTGTTTTATCTCGTTTACATTCTTTATTTGTTTATAGATTCCTCTATTATTATTACTTATTGTTTCATGTGAGATGGATGTGTATCTAGGCATGTACCTATGTTTTATTAGCCTAGTTTGGCTTAATGTAATTTATTTTTAATAAAGAATAAAAAAAAGTGAGAAAAAAATCTATTAAATCTATTAAAGAGATGAACAATGTATGCGAGGGGGGCTCTGAAAAACGCACATTCATAAAATACTAACAGTATAACCGAAAATACTTTAAACGGTATTACACGCATCACGGTATATTTCAAATCACAACACACAATGAATTACAAATACCATCCGTACAACATAACATAAACAGTAAATACAAAAGTTTCCACACAGCATCGTAAACTCACTTGTACAAGAATACTGTGACCCTAGAAATCTCTTGTTAAATTAACTTTTATCCTTTTTCCAATTTTATTCGCCCTTTTTCACCTACATTTGGATCAATGATATTTAAAAAAAAAAAAAGAACAAAATCCAAACTGTTGAAAAAGATCTCATTTAACAGCTACTGAGGAGAAACACTTAACTCTTTAAGTTAAACACTTTTAGGTACATTGCCGTGTTGCCTTGGTAATTTAATTTAATTCTAATATTGATTCTTATAATATTATTCAACAGTGACAGTTGATGAATATTTCTTTCAAAGTAGCCTTACTTTCTGAATGCTGGGCGGTCGAAACCATACTTTGTACCGTATACATACATATCGGTGGCATACGCCTGATACCGTTCCATGGTATTAGGTTGGTACTGGTAGGTAGATAATAATACAAAATTATATTCACAAAATAAAAAAAATAAATGGTTTAATAAGACGATGGAAGTCCCATAAGTATGTTTAATTAATTATAATACAAAAAAAAAGAAAGAAAAAAAAGATAACATATTTAAAAATCACTTGAGGTACGCATGATGGTATAGAAGGATCAATACAATTAGGATTGATGAATTAATTGCCACTTCTATTGAGATTCGCTATCCATCTAAATGAAAATAACCAAAAATTTAATAAAGACTCGGGAGTAAAAATATTACATCAAGTAGAAAATAGTCCAAAACTAAAAACTTTTGAATCACTAGAAATAATAAAATCGTTTAAAACCGATCCAGATTTTTGTTTAAATGATCAGATTAACATACCCAATAGCCCCATTTTAAATTTGTTTTCCATAGGAACGGAAAAATCCTATGAGTCATGAGGGAAACCCCATTATAAATCAAAAACTTAACATACCTGCCCCCCCCCCCTTTTACTTCTCACGAATTCAGTGTTTTAGTTACGTCGAAGGTGAGTGCCCATGCTTGATTTCTTGTCTTACCTTTTTAAAAACTTTAGTACATATAGTCTATGTCACATAGTACTGATATGTTGAAAAAATTTTGTATGTTTTCGAAATAAAGATGAATGTTTAGCATTCGAAACTAGTTTTCTTATAAAATAATCTCAAAAGAGGTGGCAATTAATTCATCAATCCTAATTATATTTAAAAATATTTATTTACCATGATATTAAATATATGTTTTTTTACATTCAGCAAAAATATTTTTTTTTTTTTTTAAATGGACAAAAAGTAAATAAAAAATATATTTATTTTTCAGTAAAAGTTTATTTAAAATAATTAAACACTTTTCCTAGGAACAGTTGACTGAGCCTGGGATGGTTTAGTAAAAGTAGATTTGCTTTAATTCAGAGGTAGGGGAGGCAGGGTTGTAAACTTTAAGAACGACTGGGCCGATTTTAATAAAATTTGATAATTATATTTCTTTCGTACTTACTAGCATTTCAAAAGGCGCTACCGTTATGTTTAAATTTGGTGGGAGGGAGGGGGGTCTAAATTTGTATTTTAAGAACGACTCGGCCGATGTTAATGAAATTTGATAATTATGTTTCTTTCATACTTACTAATATTTTGAAAGACAATAACAGTTATGTTTTAACTTTTACTGAAAAGACCAGTGCGAGTCGACTTTACCTATAACATATATATATATATATATATATATATATATATATATATATATATATATATATATATATGTATACACACAAACATATTTTTTATTTTATGTTGGAAGCTAACGTTTTAGAAATAATAAATAGTGCATCTTAAATAATTAAACAATCTTGCATATCATACACCACTCAGGACTTCTATCGTTACTTCCATTGTAAATGTTCCTTTTCCCAAACAATTTATTATAATTTTTACAAGTAGCGATTATATTTACATTTAAATAAATGTGGTTTGATTACATATTGAACAGTTATCACTAACGACTGAAGAGTAATTGAGTTTTAATAGTTCTCCTCTAGCTTTGGAGCTTATTACTCGAAGAATATAAATATCATTCTTATCAGTAAAATGCTTTTCTGTACATTGAGTTGTCCAGAAGACATACGTGTTGAAAAGGATTCTACACGAAGATCAGGAATATAGTTTCTTATGAAAAAAAAAATAATAAAAACTTGAGCTTTCACTAATGCCATTGATATCAACTAATTCCCCAGAAGTAATTAGTCAATTGATCATTTCTTAATGAAAAGTCTACCTCCTACAAATGTATACACGGACTCATATTTTTTGGAGGGTGACACTAGACACCTGAGTATACATTTAGTTCACTGAAGGTGTACACCGAATAGAGCTAATGAAAACCCTTCGAGGGCACTTCAATTAGTGATTCCAAAGAGCGGCAGAATTCCCATTCATGGCGCAACCGACATGTCGAAATATCACAATTTAGTAATTAATAATTAATAATACAACATATAAGTCACAAAGCTTTCATACACTTTCCCTGGTTTCTACATCTCGTAGAAATACAAGGCCTGCATTACTGGACAACATACAACATACAAGTTATGCAATGTTAAAAATCCTTCGGATAACTTAAAATCCCTTAAATTCCATATTTCGAAATAATATCTTTAAGGACAAAATCTAACAGGACAACAATTGCGGAATATACTTCAGACAACTTAAACACCGTTAAATCCTGGAATATTTCAAAATGATATCCTTCAGGACAAAAATTATATATATGTGACCCGAAGATGTTCTTCCACCATCTTAAAATAGTATTCTTAAGGAAGAAAACTAATTCTAAGGATGTCCTTCAGCCTCCAAAAATCTGATCTGAAAAACGGTATCCTTAAAATCGTTAAATCCTTGAATATTTTAACATATTATCCTTAAGGGGAAAACTAAAAGGACAACACTGGCGTAATATCCTTCGGAGAACTAAAAAAAACCGTTGAATCCTGGAATATTCCAAAATGGTATCCTTAAGGACAAAAATTAAAATATATGTGGCCCAAAGATGTCCTTCCGCCATTTTAAAAATCCTTAAGAATCTTGAAAATCTTGAAAAAAAGTATCCTTAAGGACGAAAACTAATTTTAAGTGGGGAAGGAGAGTGGCCAAGAATGTCCTTCGGCCGCTGAAAATCGTCGGATCCTAGCAGATCTGGAAAACGGTATCATTTTGGGATTTAAGCATTTTTAGCTTAACAAAATTGTACTATGTACAGAAATTTATGACAAAACAATAAAAAGCCATTGCATGAGATGTAGAGTGCTGTAACTGTTTTGTTCGATTTTTCCTGCTACCTTCATCTTACAGTTCATCTTGAGCAAGCGATTTCTTTAATAAAGAAATAAATAAAAAGTTATTCCTCTCCAAAATCCAAACCCACAAGATCAACCCTGAAACAAACCTCTCATCTATGTCTCGGACCACCCCTTGGTCGCTTACCCTTTTTCAGAATTCGGTCATTACGAACTCCCATGATTTTAAATGCCCATTTTAATAAAAATTAAATAAAACTCAACTACTAAAAAACCCATGAAAATGGGTCTAGAGCTCAGTACTTAGGTAGGGATGCAATGTTATCAGGCCAACGGTTGCGAAAGGCAGAGATTTGGTCTAGATCACGTTTAACCATCAGTTTTTTCCCTAATTAAGGGTACCCACTTTAAAGAGGCTGGGTGTGCCCCATAAAGGATTTCCGACCTCGAATTCGATCCGCGGCTGAAATGGCAGAAAATAAATTTTCTGCCTTCAGTCGGACTCGAACTCGGGCCCGTACACTTGGTAGTCAAGTGGCTTACGCACTGAGCTATCGCAAGCACGTTTTAGTAATAGACTAAAATGTGATAATTGTTTTTATTTCTGGAAAACGAATGAACTATCAAGGATTTATTTAAGGCGAGCAGCTGATAGGGACGACTGGAGGAAGGCTGTGGAGCAGGCCGAGGGCAGCTTCGTGGTTTCTGTCGCGCCAATAAAGAAGAATAAGAAGATATTAAACGTTAATCCCAAAAATATCTATAAACCGTTCCAATCGCTAAAAATATGTTTAGTTTTATTGATGTAATTTAATAGACAAGTTTCGGTATCGGCTCTTAGTCACTACTTGATGATGAAGGATGCTCATTATCCTACAACATTAAGTAGTGACAAATTCAATTCTTAAATTTCTGTGATTTAAATTAGAATTGAGTAAATCTAAAATGATGTTTGGCATATTTTAATAGGGCGTATTCCAAATTCAAGTTCAAGTTCAAAAGTCTGTAAATATCTGAATGCTGTTTATTATTTACTAGTACTTAATAATCCATTTAGAGCATTCTCTATGCTTGTTTACTAACACTGGACTTCTTAAAAAAAAAAAAAAAAAAAGAAAAGCCTCAGTTCAGTTATTTATTTCAATGAAGAAACATGATAGTGTCCTACGACATTCTAGTAATTTTAAGACATTAATGGAAAAAAAAGTTCATAGCCGCTGAAGCAACTCTTGGAATTATTAAATATCAAAGGATGAGGAATATTGATGAGTTTCTGAAGGAAGCTGTTGAGTCAAATCCGTCCACAAGTACTCGGGAACTTGCCAAGGAGTGTGGTGTGTCGAAAGATACTGTTAGTCGCCATCTTCTCTCCATGGAGAACGTGGAAAAGACCTGAAGACAGGTCCATCACGAACTTACTCCTCAACAATCAGCAGAAAAGTTTACAGAACCTCATGGGTTTGAAATCCAGTCCAGACCTCGCACCTTCGGATTACTACTTGTTTCGATCCATGGCCCATTTTCTTCAAGAGAAAAAATTTGATAATTTTGCGGATGTTGAAAATGCTGTCCAAGAGTTCTTTGACAGCCATCACAAGGAATGGTATCAGCGTGGCAACGAGCAATTGGCTAGCAGATGGGTGATGACGGTAGGTAACAATGGACTATACTTAAGAGTATTAATTGTCTTACTTATCATAGAAATAATGATACAAATATTTGTTTAAGAAACCGTCATTTTTTTTATACACCCCATTAAAACTGTTCTAATATGTTTGTGTGTATATAATAGCTATAGAATGAGGTAAGTAACTGAGGCAGTTAGCCGCCATTGAGGTAATAAGAAGCGGCTCAAGAAGAGCTGTAATAGAAGAGAGTGGATAAGAAAATTTAGCGGTAGCAGTTTCCATTATGGGGGGGGCTGGTCCCCACGCCCCCGGGAACTCGTTACCGCCAATAATGGAGCCCCTGATTGCTGCTCGGGGCGGAGGGGCCCGATTGGAAGCAGGGCTGTTACGAACTGTTCTCACTGTCAACAGTTCCAGCCTTCGATATTGTCTCTTCGTCACTCCTGGACAATGCAAGAGCTCTGCGGCTCGAAGTGGCTTGGGGTTTGAGTCCCGCCGAATGGGCTGCGAAATATAATAACTTGCTAGGATGAAACATGTAGAAACTTGAAATAGCTCTTGGTAGTGGGAGCCATAATATTGGATCAGTAGACATCGAACGAGGCCTGCTGTATTGTATCGTAAGTTGTGTCAGGTAATGTTAGCGGTGGCACGGCTGAAATGAAAATGTTGCCAAAATTGATTATGATTTGTATTTTAGATTCATCTATCTGTTCTAAACTATGTTATACAGGTTGAGTATCTCTTAGTGTAAAAAAAGGTGCAGACCTCACCTTTATATTCCAATCCGTTGTAGATATACGATAAATCAAAGACTTTTTTGAGAAAACCACATTTTTTTTCCTTCAAAGCTGTAATATCTCCACTTTGTTTTCAAATTTTCCAAATATTTCGGATTTAGCATTAAATTTTCTACAATAGCTGAGTATCTGTAACCTTGAATTTTACAAACTTGGTATCTACAGAACAGCTTGATCTTCACCTTATTTGGGGAAATCACAATGTCATCTATTACTTCAACGCTCACCGTTTTTCGAACAAAGTATCCACAAAACGTCAAATCTCGCAAAAACTTGCAAATTTAATCAGCTTTCGAATGATATGTTAAACGTAATGATTTGTCTGTGGGATACCATAAACCAAAGACTTTTTTGAGTTTTTTCCCATTAAATCTGCGATATCTCCTGTAATTTAGGTCTATGTTCATTATCAATGGATTTTAAACATTACATTGAAAATCTAATAAATTAAATCCTAAACAATAATAATTGTCATAATGTTTTATTTACACAAGTAACTGATTTGTATGCCAAATGAGAACACCATGTTTTTTTGGTTTCAAAAGTAAATTTCTCCATGAAATTGAAACAAACTCATTACGTTTAACATATCATTCGAAAGTTGATTAAATGTGCAAGTTTTTGTGACATTTGACATTTTGTGGATAGTTTTTTCGAAAAACGGTGAGCGTTGAAGTAATATAAGACATTGTGATTTCCCCAAATAAGGTGAAGATCAAGCTGTTCTTTAGATACCAAGTTTGTATAATTCAAGGTTACAGATACTCAGCTGTTATAGATAATTTAATACGTAATCCGAAAATGTGGTCAAAATTTGAAAAATATTAAAACAAAGTGGAGATATTACAGATTTTATGGAAAAAAAGTTTCCTCAAAAAAGTCTTTGATTTATCGTATATCTCCAACGGATTGGAATAGAAAGGTGAGGTCTGTGGCATTTTGCTACAATTTTTTTTATCAAGCTGTTCTTTAGATCCCAAGTTTTTTAAATTCAAGGTTACAGGTACTCAGCTATTATAGAAAGTTTACACTAAGAGATACGCACCCTGTATATAATAAATATTATTAAAGACTGAAAAAAAAAAAATATATATAAGGAAATATAACAAAGATCCGAAATTAGTGTCCACTAACACTACCGACAAGTTATCTCAATGTTTTGAGATATAAAGTAGAGCTAAAGCACTGGACTAAAAGGCCACCCCGAGAATCTTTAAAACCTGGAGATAAAAACGTTATCAATGCTACTTTGGTACCACCAGAAAAGGTTTTGTTTCCCCTCCTCTCCATATCAAATTAGGGTTGATGAAACAAGTTGCAAAACCGTTAAAAGAGGATGGGAACTGTTTTAAATATCTATGTACAAAATTCCCGAATAAACGATTTGAATAAACGAGTGATTTTACCAATATTTTGTGTTTGAATTAGAAAAAAAACCCTTATGTGATAGAAAAAAACAGACATCACTTCAGAAATCAGCGCATTTTAAAACATATAAAGGATGCAGTTGACAAACAATTTTTTTTTTTTGCAGACCTGTGTAATTTGTAACGTATGGGTTTTGGTTTTTATTTATTTATTAAAGTTTTTTCAACCGTAAAACATAAAGTTTTTATTTTTTATTTTTTTTATTTAACCATTTATTGAAATTCACAACTGTACAAAATATATACATCAAGTAAACTTGTCAATAATTATTACAATAACATGTCAAAACTTGAAACGAACTATTCATCAATAGCACCAATAAAAAATCAACACTAGAAGATCTCTAGACCATCTTCTGTTCAAACGCCTCGGAGGATTATCGGGAATGGAGTGGGAAGCAAGTGGATTTGAGTGGTTATGGAGCTTACTATGAAAGGATAGGTATCTGGTTTGGGCTAAATCAGCAACTTATGGATAAGTTTATTGGTGAAAAAGTAAGGAGCAATAGAATTTTTCGAATGATTTTGGATTGCAAGGATTGGATACGAGATGAATTGGATGGTTTAGTGGACCCCCAAGGCTCAATTCCATATGTCTAAATACGAGTTATTTTTAGAATTTATAAAATTTAATTGACTGATTATAAAGATTGTAAAGATATAATAATAACGAATCTAACCCGGCAGATCAAAGGCACCACCCAGATATGAAGGCATTCTACAGGAGCTGGGAGCTGGACCAGGGGATATTCAGAGCGAGGAGGACTATCGACCTCCGAGCGAACTCTAAATACTGGCTACAACACAACTATGTGAACTATGTTCTCCCACCACGCTCAGTGGTTCTGGGCAATAGAGGAAGAAGATTGGGTCGGCAAAAAGCTCTTGGATTCCTCGGCTAGTTCACCGCCCGGGGTATCGTTCCTAACAATTACATATGAGTCTTTGAGGGAGAGAATATTTTAGCATATTTATATAATCATCAACATATTTCACCGTTTGTATCTTATGGCAACCATTAAAACAAAAAAGGTAACCACGAGCATCAGTCTTTTTTTCTTTTGCTTTATTTCTTTATTCAAACTTCAATCTGTGAAGTGTGGGGTGCTGCATCCTCTACCAAACGGAAAAAAACTACAATCTTTCCAAAACAAGGTCCTGAGAATTCCTGTAGATGCTCCCTGGCTTGTATGAAATAGTCAGCTACATCGCGAATTAGACATTGAATCAATTGACGATTTTATCATACCCAGAGAAATACCTTCCCCTGTAATAACAGACTCATCTGCCCATAAACTTCACCTCAAAAAGTAGTATTCATTAACACAATCTGCATTCAGAAGCTAACAATAAAATTGAGGTCTATGTTCATTATCATTGGATTTTAAACATTACATTGAAAATCCAATAAAATAAATCTTAAATGATAATAATAAATAGATAAATGTAATAACATAAGATCATCTGATCTAGTGTCACTTTATTTACAGTTTTCCTCTATTTTCTATTAAACAATAATTTTTTTTCTTTGCTTTATATTCCAATGAAGAGTTTATTATGTTTAAAATGCACAATTTCATTTAGGGATTTTCATAATATTTTATTTACACAAGTAACTGATTTGTATGCCAAATGAGAACACCATGTTTTTTCGGTTTCAAAAGTAAATTTCTCCATGAAATTGAAACAAAATCATCACGTTTAACATGTCATTCGAAAGCTGATTAAATTTGAAAGTTTTTTTAATATTTGACGTTTTGTGGATAGTTTTTTTCAAAACACAGTGAAGATCAAGCTGTTCTTCAGATACCAAGTTTATAAAATTCAAGGTTACAGATACTCAGCTATTATAGAAAATTTAATGCTAAATGGGTCAAAATTTGCAAAATATTAAAACAAAGTGGAGATATTACAGCTTTTATGGAAAAAAAAAAAAAAAAAAAAAAAAACGTGGTTTCCTCAAAAAAGTCTTTGATTTATCGTATATCTGCAACGGATTGGAATAGAAAGGTGAGGTCTGCGGCATTTTGATACATTTTTGATCTAGTTTCACCCATTTTTTTTTTTTTTTTTTTTTTTTTACTCTAAGAGATACTCACCCTGTACTAACCGCAAAAACTACAGAACAAATCAGTACCAAATTTTAGATACAAAATTTTTATCGTTTCCTAGGGCCTTTGAGATGACACGAGGTATTCCCGATTCATTCAACCTTTTGGTGTAGAAAGAGCACTCGTTAAACACATGAGATACTGAAAAACCATAGCCACACATTTCACATTTGGGAGGAGCCCCTCTGGTTATAATGTGAAGGAGTGTAGTTCTGGTATAGCCAATTCTTAATCGCTTTAGGACCACTTCTCTGCGCTTAGTACAGCAGAAACTGCTCCATGATTATAGGTCCTTCTTAATTATTTGAGTTTACTTGTTACTTTCAGGGCTATGATCAGTGTCTGCCACTCTTGGGACATCGTCTCTCTAAGAAGGACTACAAGTTATCATGTCGTTAGGAAGATTTTGCCAGGTCCTGGGAGGGATAGTGGTTCTGTTGCTGCTTTATCACCCATTTCGTTACTTCTTACTCCGATATTACTTGACGACCAAATGAAGTACACCCAATTTCCTTCTTCATGAAGCTTCTTGACCAGATCTAGAATTCAATGTATTCCTAAATGATCTGAATTCATTTTCTTCGTGGAGTTAAATGTGAGTCTGACACCAGTACAATATATTCAATGCCCTGCCTCAAAGAGAATCGTACGTTGATAAAGTATAAATACTGCAAAGTTTGTGTAATTTACACTTATGCATTGTTTGAGGAGTGAAAAGGCAGATGCTGTTGATGTGCCCTACCTGGATCCGTCTTCGATATTAATAAAGTCTAGGTAAGGAGGATATGACATTGTCAAAGTGTTTTCTAAATTCTTCTGGTTTTGTATTAACCATCCATGCCACTCACACTTGAATGCTGATAGCTTGTAATAGTTATTAAATAAAACAGTTAAAAAAATAATGCTCTATAAGTAAATTGTAATTACGATTGCAGAGTAAAATCTTCAGAATAGATTTTATTTTTATTTATATTCCTTAAAAATGCATATAATTATTATCCACTTTATAAAATATCATTGCTCATTAAAATTCATCGCTAGAGTGAATTTCGAATAAATATTTTTTGTCGAGAGTACTTCGATTATATTAGCAATTGAAGCCGATTTGAGAAAAATATCTCATCGAAAGGAATTTCCCGACCACCGCTGCATTATACAAGGAAAACCTACCTCACTACCTGTAACCAGCCTTATTCAAATAGGAATGACTGTCGGGCGTTTTGTGATCTTAAATAGTACTTCAAAAAAGAAGAAGGAATATTCGAATTGAATGCTCAGACTAGATTTCCTAAATAAAAATCATAAGTCGATAATGTTTAAGGGCTCAGTAAATAGAAAATAAACCACTAGTTGGCCGAGAAATAACCGTGAATGCAATTCTTATTGTAAAAGGTCGTAATTTATGTGCAAAACATGGTTAATTCTCAAAAGAAATTTTCGGCAAAAGAAAGAATAACATGAAACATATTTTAGGGATTTCCCTCCTGCCTGTCAATAGCAGTCATATCTTCGGTCGGATGGCCTATTCCGTTATGGACATTTTTTCGATTGAGTTTTCTTTAGCAGGTTTCATATTAAAATGAATGATCTTTTCTTTTTTTTTTTTTTTTTTTTTTTTTTTTATATATAGGTACATTTATTTAAATTTACAACTGTACAATTATACTTGAAAATATTTTTTAAAAATAACAGTTTACAAATTAAAGCTAATGAAAAATGTGAAGATTGTAGCTTATTGGTCGTAAATAGCTGTAAACATCTGTTGTTAGAGTGCCAAAGACACGATAATTTTCGAAAAAAATACCTAAAAGACTATATAGTTCAAACAGGTGATAGTCTATCTTTGGAAAATATTTAATCCTACAATAGCATTGAAAAGATAAATAACGCCTTCCTATTTATTTTAAATGTTTTAAATGCTAGCAAAAAGTAATTGATTTATTTCTTTTGAATTAACTAAATAAAATATTGGATTCTATTGCGATTGCTGCTACAACTTCTGTCACCCTAGACTATAATCAATATCGATTATTATAAATTGTAAAAATGTATGTTTTTATTTTTCTTTGTTTGTATATAACATTATAGCTTGTAAGAAAAAAAAAAAATCTTTTGTTCGTATAAATTATTATAATTTGAAGAAATGCTTTTTTTGTTAGTACTAATTATATAAAATGTAAAACTCTTTTTCTATTTGAATTTATTGTTTATTTACTATTATGTAATTATTATTGTCATTGGCAAACTCAATTGCCATAAAGTTTATACTTTAAAGCAATCAATAAAAAAAAAAAAAAAAACTGTACAATTATATACAATTAGTAAATGAGCTGATAACGATTACAATAATATACCAAAACTTGAAAAGAACTACTCATGAGTTGCACTTCAATAAAAATTCTACACTAGAAGATCTCTAGGCCATCTTCTTTTCAGACGCCTCGGAGGATTATCGGGAATGGAGTGGGAAGCAAGCTGAGAAATTTATGGATTTGAGTGGTTATGGAGCTTACTATAAAAGGATAGGTATCTGGTTTGGGCTAACTCTGCAGCATATGTAACATTAAGATCTTTATGGATACGTTTATTGGTGACAAAGTAAGCAGCATTGAGGATTTTACGAAGGATTTTGGATTGTAAGGATTGGATACGAGAAGATTTGGATGGTTTAGTAGAGCCCCAAATCTCAACTCCGTTCGTCCGAATAGGTCTAATCACAGTCATGTAAATGAGTCTTTTTTAATTGATTGGGAGCTTTAATCGTCTAGTAAATGTTGAAGTAGTCTGTAACGACGGGCAGTTTCTTTTACATAAATTTAATTTTACAAACAGCCACATTTTCAATCATCCAATTTGATACATTGTTAAAATATTACATATGTCTGTATTATTTATTTCTATACCCTAATTCAATAGTAAATCTGATTATCCTAATTTTTTGGTATCCGGATCCGTTTCGGCCCGACTTAATTCTGATAATCGGAGTTTCACTGTACCTTGAAATCACACGGTGTGAAATGTAAACATTGTTTTGAAGAAAACAGGAATAAAGCATTTTATTTTCTTATTGGTTTCCGGAATCATTTACCGAGGGATATACGTTATCTTTATAGATGTGCAAGAGGAAGATATGATCAAAACAACGGACGAATTACCGATACGACGTAATGAGAAAAGACTGCCGATAACCACCCCCCTGGAAATATTGGCCGTTTTCCTGACGAGGGAAGGGGCTGCGGGCAATACCCACGGCAATTGTCCTCTACCACAGCCCTTCTTCGTATTATGATATTCTCCAATCCATCCTCCAGGCATCCTCCAATCCATCGTCCATGTATTCTTCAATCAATCCTCCAGGTATTGGATTAGTTAGGAAATGGAAAGCTCTTCGCAGTCCTCGGGCGATCTAGAGGGTGCACCGGTTCTAAAAAAATACCTTTCGGCCATATGGTTTCTATTCTTCTGAGATTTGTGGTGATTTAGTTTTACGTTCAAAATCATTGGAAAAAAATAAGAAATAATAGCCTATATTTATTATTAAATTATCAATGGACTATTTATCTGTATGCTACAGCCTGTTGCATATGTTATGAAAAAAAAATAATACATAATTAGCACCCTCCACCGCGGCATCGCCAGCTCTCAAAAATAAAGAACTTAGATAATTTGGGATCCACATATTTAAATCTTTTTTAATAGTTTAATTGAATATAAGTAAATTTTATTATCAATGTCAAGCTCTATACAACGCTGTGCTTTTGTAACCTCTTATAATGGTACTCACCACCTAACGGTCAATTTTTAAACTTCTCTGTTATATTATCGCTTTTTCAATAACAAATTAACTAAAAATCAGTAGATTTTATTATTTCATTAACCTTCTTGGAACTATGAAGATTATGTGGTTAAAATTTGGTAATGATTGGTTCAGTAGTTTTCATGGTTAGTGATCATAGACGGAAAATGACCTGTCCTTATATATAATAGTATAGATATAGATATATCTTGCAAGAAGCGTCATAATATGATTTATTTTTTTAAAAACTATTTTTGTAAAATAAATCCAGCAACGTTTTGAAAACAATAATTAATTAAACTATAAAAAAATATTATGTTTTATTAATATTATATAATATATAATATATATTTTAGGCATTGCCGTAGTTAATACTATTAAAGTTTTTTTTTCTTGCTCTTCCTCTTCGAACCATTACTGGCGTAGAGGGACCCACGCGAGCTCTTGATTTTCCCCAACTCCTTTATTCTGGGAGAATCATGTCCATTTTTACCACTCTATCCCACCATATATTTATTCCTGGGTCCTTATAACCACCTTTCCTTCTGGGGACCTCAGAAGGCCAGTTGCACCGAGGTAACGGGCCCCTTCTGTTGTGCCAATCACCCACACAGTAGGATTTTTTTATTCAGAGTAATAAATATAGTATTACTGTATTTGTTAATATCAAATTTATAAACTATATTAAACTTCGTAAACCCCCCTCCCCTATAGTCCACTAATCTCAAATTTTGGTTTGATTTTTGATTTAGAACTTTATTCCTATTGGCAACTCAGGAACCATAACCATGTAATTAAATTCGAAATTCCTAACTTTTGCTTGATTTATTATAATGAATACAAAAATATATTTCAAGAAACGATCTGTAATTGTTGACTATTATCAATTCTAATAATAATAAAATATAAGTATTCTAAGGTTTGGATCCTCCCCTCAGTTGAATAAAGCAAACAGATATTGGCTAAAGAGAGCCCAACTGCCGCTCAATACAATGAAGGGGAAGACTTTTGTATTCTGAGGAAACTGTCATTGTTGTCCAACGTCAATTTTCTTGTTTACCCCCGGCCAAGGCTGTCTTCTTTCAGTACTCTCTCACTTATAGAAACGATTTATACTAGCAGAATTCTGTTTGACAGAACATTTTGTTCAAATTTAACAGATTGTGATGATGACTTTAAATTTAAAGGATAGATATCTGGTTAGGGCTAAATCTGCTATTTTAAGTTAAAAACACAATCGTACTTTCTTTTGAACAAATAGCGAGAAAAAATATTAATCACATATGCAGTAAAACCTTTTCTTTGAATTTCTTTCTTTCGTTCTTTTCTCTGAATCTGAAAGAAGAAGCCGAGCTCTGTCGGTAGAATAGAAAATATCAAAGAAAGCGGGTTCTTTTGAAGATGCCCATGCGTAGGGTGGTGAGGCGATGGGGAGGGGGAGTGGCAGGCTCAACGCAACAAAGCATTCGGAACGACCTTGGGTGGAACTAAACCACAGATATAATCTAAACTCTACAACACCCAGGGAACAAAACCAGAAATGTTCGACGTTGGTTTTCGTTCCAAACCGGTTAAAAGCTGGAACCAGTTCCAAGTTCCGTTCCACCCAGAACGACACCTGCATCAGCCCTTTTGTTCTACAAGGAGTGGCCCAAAAATAGCCGAGCCTACAGGAATCTAGTTGAGATAAGAAGTCGGAATGAGATCGGGCGTGGATCGGGAATAAAGAGGCGAGCTATGTTACTTGGACTATCGCGATGGCTCGTCAAGACATTTCCATGTTAACGAGGACCCCACTCCCCTCTTCACCCATCCTACCTCACCTGGCGATAGCACCTGCTAATTGGTTCTAGCAGTCCATCCTCCGCCCGGCTATCTCACGAACTGCTCAACTACCTCACCTGCCTTACCTGTCTCAGCGTTAGAAAGGGGTTAATTGAATTTTGTTTTCACACCAACATCTGGGAGTGCAACGTTTTATTTGTTGAATTCACGTCCTCAATAAGTTTATAGCCGAAAATTAAATAACATAAACTCTAAAAGTACGACATTGAAAAAAAAAACAAAAAAAAAAAAGTTAGGATTATAATCACCCTTTGGAGCATATTAATGTCCAAACAAAAAATAAGATAAAAATAAAAATATAATAATATACCAACAAAGAAAAATCCTAGAAGCAAGATATACCCAAGACGGTTACAGACTACAGCCAATCAAATCAATAGAAAATATAGCAAACATTGAAATTGATATTAAGAAAGGACGAATGAAATTCATTGGACATCTCACGAGATAGCCAGTAAATCGACTGTCAAAAAGGATATTAGATTATTTTACCTCACTTAAGAGTTCAACACCTTGACTTGGCGAACTTCGAAAGGACCTCAAAAATGCAACCGATATTTTAGAATGAGACACCTTTAGACACAAAGTCAACAAGTGGAAAGTTACATGAGAACAACAGAAGTAGAAGCAGTACAGTGCTAAAGTGCTCAGAAGAGCGTAAACCAGCCTACTCGGAAACAATGAAATAACTTGATTCAGTTATTTCCTTAACGTCTTCCATTAGAGGGAGAATATGCTAGTAATAATAAACCAATAAATCTTTTCTAGATTATGTTTCACATTATTCAGGCGTATCTTGAACATTTAGAGAAAACCAAAGACCTATACCAAAAGACAACAAGCCCTGAAAATTCTTGCGGACGTTGATTTGCTCTCTCCCGGCATTAATATTAACAACACACGAATGGAAAACATCCTTCATTGAAACCATAATGTTGAAATGGTTCCGGCAAGTGGAGAGGATAGGTGAAAAAGAATTTTTGGAATTGAGCCCAAAAATGGGACAGAAGAAAAGCCATCCGAGGAGACGCAAAGGGTGATAAAAAAAGAATAGCGAAAAGGGAAATGAGAAAGTGAACCAGAAGTGACAGAAGTACATCGAGTCGTATTTTTAGTGAAGACATAAGACACCTGAAACATGATGAAAATCTTTATTAATATTAAACATTCTGTACTTCAACTTTTATGACGAGTTTAAAGGATGAATATTTTATATGACATGGGATAAATTTCCTTTTTTTTTTTTTTTTTTTTTTTTTTTTTTTTTAATCCAAGTATAAAGGTCAATAACTTATCGCACGTTTCTAATGTCTCATCTCCATAAGCCTAGCAGTATTGTTTATTAATATTCAACAGATCCCAGCTGAACATCATCCTTTACCTAAGACCCGAACTGTACATACTTTTAACTTGGAATCCAAATACGATACTTAAAAAAAAACTGCTCGGTGTTTTAGACTACAATAGCATTCACAAGACAAAAGTTCAAAGCTTCCAGTTAATTACAAAAAACTCATTTACACGACCAATGTTAGACATAGTTGAGCTTTGGGTCTCCACTAAACCTTCAGATGCTTATCGTATCCAATCCTTACAGTCCAATATACTCAATGCTCCTTACTATGCCACAAATAAATATATCCATAATTATCAAAACGTCTCATGCATCATTGAATTGGCCAAACACAGAAAATTATCCTTGCATGGCATAGCCCATACCTACTCGAATCCATTAGTCCCCCAACTCGACGATATCCCTCCAAAAGGTAAAGAGGTAATGATTAAATTAAAAGTAGCCATAATTTAGGTTTACGGATGGAATACAAATATATTTTCTTAATGACTGTAAAATAATGCAATACAAGGGCGTTTTATTTAATAATTGTTAAACACTTCCAATTAATTAAAATATAACAAAAAAAATCCTGCAAAGGACAGAATAATAATCGTGCCGTTTGATTGGAGGACAGAAAGGATAAAAAAAAGTAAAAAGAGGAAAAAAGTAAATTGGACGTTGAGGCTCATTAGTGGGATCGGGGCCGGGGGGCCGAGGGGGGGGGGGGGCTAATCAACAGCTGATAACAATTCGATGATAAGGGCGGACCCCCCCCCTCCCTCCCGCCGTTAATTTTTGCTGATCAGTTGGAATAGAATCGGGGGGGGGGGGGGGGGGGGGGGGGGGGGAGGGGAGGGGTAGGTCCCACCAATTTGAATACGGTTAGTCTACTCTCCTCATTCATTATGAAAATCCCTCTCTCTTTTTTATCTTCAAGATGATTCTTTGGACAGTTTGCTGCTATTTCGAAGTGCGTAACCTCTTCATAGGTGAAAGCAATAATAGAAATGAAGGTAAGAGATGGAGTTCTCATTAGGTTATTTGATGAAACGACCTTATGAAATCAAAATATTTACCTCCATTTTCTATTCTCAACATATCAACTTTTCCACCCTAGAACTGAAAAAATGAGGTTTTCGTAAAGAAAAAAAATAATCCAAAAATGCTTTTTTTGATCTGAGAATTATTATTAAAAATTTATTTTGAGTTTTGGGGCTCTACTAAACCATCCAATCCTTCCAATCCAAAATCCTTCAAAAAATTGTAAATGCCCCTTACTTTGTCACCAATAAACTTATCCATTGATACCTTAATGTTCCTTATGTTACTGAGTTACCCCAAACCAGATTACCTATCCTTCCATCGCAAGCTCCATAACCACACTAATCCATTAGTTTCTCAATTTGCTTCCCACTCCATTCCCGATAATCCTCCGAGGCGTCTGAAAAGAAGATGGCCTAGAGATCTTCTAGTGTAGAATTTTTTTTGAGTGCTACTGATGAGTAGTTCTTTTCAAGCATAGACATGTTATTGTAATCGTTATCAGCTCATTTACTTGATGTATATATTTGTACAGTTGTAAATTTCAATAAATTGATATATAAAATAAAAATATATATATATATCTATATATATATATATATATATATATATATATATATATATTTTGCGGAAAGTGAAGAAGAGGCAGCAAATCAGATAAATGAACTGAAAGAAATAGCAGAAAGAGCCGGGTTAAAAATATCATTCGAAAAAACCGAAATAATGACGAATGACAAGGAAAAAAAAATGGAAATATCGAGACTAAATATGGTAAAATCAAGTTGGTGAATCAATTTAAATACTTGGGGGAACCTTGTGAACTACAATGGGGGAGACTTGCAAGCAACGCATAGTAGAGAGGTAAAATTGGATAGATTAAAGTTCTCAGTCAGGAGTTTTTATAATAAAAAAAATCTTTCCATAAAAGCCAAAATTAGACACTATGAAACAGTCATAAAACCTGTGATCCTCTACGGGGTAGAGACTATGGGATTTACCAATATGGAAATCTAGTTAAGGACGGAAAGAAAGATATTGAGAATGATATACGAACCGAGAAAATTGGGGGGGAGAATATCGATTAAAAAAGAACGATGACCTTTACGAACAATTGGAAAACTTAGAATCATCGATGAGGAAAAGGAGATTAAAATTTTTCGGACACATGAAAAGAATGAATAGCAATAGATTAAACAAACAAATATTTGATAAAGTGATGAAATTGAAAAATATAAAAGGTTACCCAGAGCAAATGAAAGAGGAAGTTAAAAAATTGGGTATCACGGAGGGAGACTACAAAGATAAGGATAAATTCGGAAAAATGGTTAAAAATATAAAGGTTCTTGTAGCGGAGAAGAAGAAGCATGAAAGTAAGAAATGGACGGAGGAAGGAAAGAGGGAAATGGGCGAAAAAATGAAAAGAGTTTGGGCAGAAAGGAAGAAAACCTGAAAATGATATACGCGTGGTCCACCGTTGGCCTGTATCGCGATAAATAAATAAATATATATATATATTTATTTAAGGAATATGATCATATATATATATATATATATATATATATATATATATATATATATATATATATATATATTCTTACATTGCAAACTCCACAACCATTCAAATTTATTAGTATCACAAACTGCTTCTCATTCTATTCCAGATATCCCTCCTGGTTTTTTACAAACGGTATTTGGGATTTTTTTTATTACGGTGGATAAAGTTATAAGTTGTTATGGAGATTATTTTAATGGCTAAGTTATTGTTTCATTGAATTTTTTAATCACCCCCAAAAAAAGACAGGCCTTTTGAAACGACCTGGTATAACCACGAAATCTTCTATAACGGATGTGTATATATTTGTTAGAGGGTAAATGCAAATATATTTCGTGAATTGTCCTATTACTTTAAACTTCACCAACTTGCTCCATCTAAATATTTCCTCTTCCTTCGTTTCTATATCTCTATTAAAATATTTTAAACTGACCACAATTCAATTAATCCCTCTTTCCTCAGTCTGCTGGTATTCCTCAAGGTAGTATCCCTCCTCCCATTCTTTATATTTCGTATACAGCTGACAACTCAACTTATCCTTATCATAATTTTATCAATTTGTATCGATGGCACCTGCCTTTTATCGCTCAATGCTGATCTATTCACAAATCCATAATTAAGTTTATCATACCAGACTCTTCTGCCCTACCCGAAGCAAAACAATCACAACCACAAGGTACTCTGTACTGTACCTGCTGCAGATATATTGAAATAAAGCATCAAAAACGTATAAAAAAAATGCTGTCCATTGGTAAATCGGAAGAGACATATTCTCCAATGTTAAAAAGGCCAGACGTACTGTATCCCGACAGACAGTAAAGAAACTAAAGAGGTGTTCTTCAATAGCCACCATATTCGCCAGACAGCCGATTTCGTTGCATCACAACTCATTGACGAATGATTACATACATAAATTTATTTTCAAATGATTTTGTATTGACTGGATGTAATATTTACAGCTAAAAGTGGATGCATTTTGAAAATCAATCAGTAACGTTGTCAAATATTTGATTCTTGTTTAAACTTTAAAACGCAGAGCTAACTTAATTGAATCACCCGCAAATTGTTTAATAGTAAGTTCGCTCATAATTCTTGTTTTGATATTATTTAGAGTTTACAACGCATTGAGTTTATTATTATTGTTACTCGAATTAAATATGGGTACACATAGTATTGTAGTAATAGTATCATCTGACACATGAACATGAACATACACGATAACATAAAAAAATAATAAGGATAATTATTTCTTCGTCTCTTTTTCATTTCTGCTTTGATATCAATAATTATGCGTTCCTTCAAAGTAAATATTTTAATATTAAGTGGTTATTAATTATGACTAATTTTTTTTTATTAAGTAAAAAAAAAAGAAGAAAATTGTAATGTTTACAAATAACTTTAATAACTACAAAACCTGCAGTAAAAATAATTCTCTAATAGTTATTACAAAATAAATGTTAAAATAATGCATTTTTAAAATTATTTAGGGCTCTACTAAACCATCCAATTCATCTCGTATCTAATCCTTACAATCCAAAATCCTTCGAAAAATCCTCAATGCTCCTTACTTTGTGACCAATAAACGTATCCATAAAGATCTTAATGTTCCATATGTTTCTGATTTGGCCCAAACCAGATACCTATCCTTCCATAGTAAGCTCCATAACCACTCCAATCCACTAGTCTCCCAACTTGCTCCTTCCTCCGTCCGAGATAATCCTCCGAGGCGTCTGAAAAGAAGATGGCCTAGAGACCTTTTAGTGTAGATTTTATTGAAGTGCTACTAGTGAGTAGTTCTTCACCAAGTTATTTACATGCCATTGTATTCACTGTCAACACATTTACCTGTATATTATTTTGTACAGTTGTAAATATCAATAAATAAAAAAAAAATTATTTATCTATATTTCAATGTTATTGTTCAGACAGAAATGGTTTTTGTTCAGACCGAGTTCAGTTCACTTCGTAAACATCACTTCTAAACTTGTGAGGAAAGACTACATTATTTTCAAGTAGTGAAATGCTGAAGAGGTAAAAAAAAAAAAAAAATTTTTTTTTCTACAAGAAGAATAAAAATATCGACATCCAAGCAAAACAGTAATGTCTTGAATATAAAGTAAGATTGAAAGGAAATTTATAAGTTTGGTATAAATCTAACCTAATATTGTATCTTCAGTACATAAAAAAAAAAAAAAAAAACAATTAACCAAAAAAAAAAAAAAAAAAAATAAAATAACATATTCTCTATTAAACTTCTAATAAAGAAACTGTCGTGAAATTATCGATACGAGCAACAGAAAGGCTAGAGTGTGTTAATGTTACATTTTTGCGTCTAAACGTTACATCGGGACTGTTTTCATTGAAACTAATTTAGCTCCTAAAGAATAGGTCTTACTAAAAAATGTTATATAACCTAAGATGCTCTCCATTAAATTTCTGATCAGGAGACTGCCGTTAAACTTACGATCTAAGCAATGCCAACAAAGCAAGACAACTTTGCACCAAAAATTACATACCTCAAGCCCAAAGAAATATCCATGTAAAAACATAAAATCCCTACTATTAAGATGTTTAATAAATATACGATAGTCGATTTTGCATCTGAGGTATAATGTGATGTTTTAATCAGTTTTTTTTTTTTGTTTTTTTTTTTCAACGCTTACTTTCACAACCTAATCAGACCCTCAGAGACCACACTTTGCATTTCCACTCCAAGAGATGGCCGAATTATCTCAGGAGAGGTGCCTTGAGGAGCAGCGAAGACTGAGGGCAGGCCCTTAATGTAAATTCCCCATTATTGCGAAGAAGAAGACTATACATCAGCCCTTGATAGACCTGGCTCCCAACATTCTTCACTGACACCGGGGCTTCTTCTCCATTCCTCTTCGGTCTCTCATCTCATTATGTTTTACAGACTCCAGAAATAAACAAGGTAGCACCTGAGAGATATATCTTCTCTTCCACCTCACGGGTGAGGAACCAATTCACTCTAAGGTCCTTTCCTTCTGAGCCGCATTCCTTTGCATCAACTTAATTTGTAATTCAATTATCATTATTAATATTGAATTCAATTGTTACAACTAAATTCAAGACTTAACTAATATAATATGAACATTGAGCAGATCTGAGTGATAATTTTTATTGTTAGTTTATATTGCATTAAGAATCCAGTTGTATTTATAATTAATAATAAATAAAGGCTTAGCGAACTCGAAGGTTCGATGCCGTCACCACCAAACGTCGACCGCACACTTCCCTCCAATCCACTTCTCCAAAACCCAAATCCCCCAGGTCGGCCCTGACGCAATCCTCCCATCTTCGTCTCTGTCTACCCCTCGGTCGTTTACCTGACGGCTCAAAACTGATTACTTTTTTTTGGATTCGATCATTATTAAACCCAACGACTTTACATGCACATTTTAAGCGTCGCGCTGCTATTACTTGAACTATATTTACCGGATATAACTCGCGCAATTCCGCACGAAAACTTTAAGGCGTTGTTCATCCCTTAACGTCAGCGGCCATGTTTCACATCCGTAGAGAACTGTTGGTAGTATAATAGTTTTGTATATCCTAATTTTTAAATTTTTGGAGAGTAAGCGCTAACTGAGTAACGTTGCGACCCAGAAATAACAAGCATTACCGGCTTTTAACCTAGCCTTTATTTCTTCTAAAATTAAATTTTTCCTCGATATAATCGATCCTAGACATCTGAATTGCTCAACGTGTTCAAACTTTATCCCGGAAATATCTACATTACTAAAATGTTTACCATTTTTACTACTGACCATATATTTCGTTTTATCGAAATAAATTACTAAAACAATTTCGTTGCCGGTTTTCATGAGCGTAGTAGCGTTTAGTTTTATAGTTTCCTCGTTTTCACCCAAAAGTACCAAATCATCAGCATAACCAAGAACCGGACATTTACCACCCATCTCTAATCCCTTTCCCGTAAGCATTATCTTCCTAATGACGTATTCTAGTGCTAAGTTAAATAATAACTGAGAAAGAGAATCTCCCTGTTTTAAACCCGAACGTACCTCAAACTTTTCGGAGTGAAATGTCCCGATTCGGACTCTATTAAATGTTTCGGTCACGCAAATCTTTACTAGATTAACCAATTTCTTTTGTATCCCCAGTTCAATCAAAATATCAAACAGGTTGTATTTATTAGTTAGTAAATAAATTAGTGTTTAATATTTAAGTGTAGTTTGATTAATCATACCTCCAGTGGCCTGAAACAATAGTTTTTCTCAATCATCTTTTTCTTACACAAGTCTGCCTGCGTTCCTCAGGAAGTATCCTTTGTCACCTCCTCAATACAGTGAAGACTTGTCATTTCCGGCGTTTAATGCCCAATTAAACGAGTTTAAATTCGTAAAATAAACGTATGCGGAAATCAGCGAAAACTAGGATATTGGTCAATGAAATAGTGAAATGCGAAATAGGTAAACAAAAATTGTTGTTTGAGAGAGGATTGTTGCTGTTGTTTGTTGGGGCATCACGTCCTTGTGTGGAAACCTAGTGCAGGAAGGAGGTTTATCCTAGACGATTTCAACCTAGTGTAGTATAGAGTGGAAAAGTCGGGATTTATCCCGTGGGTTAGCCTAGAAATAATTTCCAATCCACTGAGGCCTTACTTGAACCGTCTCCGCAGAAGTTACGAGAATATTTGAGTTCCTAATTCACTAAGACTTAACATACCATGATGGGTCAAATCGCCCTTTTCAGATTTTTCGCCAGAAGTTGTCACAAACAACATGCATTGCTTTGCTGTATGACTTTACTACTTAAAGTTTATTTAAGACTTTACCTATCGAAAAGTTTTTTTTTTCAATATCCACTCCTCTTTAATTATAATTTTCAATGAGAAATCGTGGTACAAAAATATATAAATAAAAATCGGTAGTTTTAGAGCTACTTTCGTCTACAACCACGTCTTGAAAAAGCATTAAGAAGTGTTAGGATTTTTACAAAAAAAAAAACAACAAATAAACAATCCAGCGTATATAAACAGATCTTCTACTTCTTGTATCTTATAGAACAGCTAAGGACCACGACATTCAACTGTTGCGTTTGGCCCTGGCTTTGATGTTGGCCCAGTAGTTACACCATCCTCTGGCTGTGTAGTTCCTTCCTCTTCTGTGTCCATTGGGCGTCTGTCTTCTTTCTTGGTGGTTTGTCCTGGAACCTTGTTTCAGAATTCTCCTAAGAGATGCCGGTCGTTCAAGTCATTTTCCGTTCCCCCAAGTTACTGCAGGTCTTTTTTTACTTCTAACAACCATGGTAATTTGATCATCCTTCTTTTCCAGTATCTGAGAAGCTGATTTGTCATCGTGGAAGGTTGTATTCTGAAGAAGAAGTGTCCATATAATGCTAGACGTCTCTTTCTAATTATATCCATGATTAGAGGAGGTTAGTATGGTTAGGTAGTAAACCATTTATTTATATTTATTAGAAACCTTGAAATATTTTTCAGACAGCTCAATATATTAAAAAAGTTAAAATTAAGCTATTTTAATAAGATTAACTTTTTGTATTTTTAAATAATAATTTAATTTTTTTAAAATATTATCAAGTTTGTCATGTTATGTAGCCATTTTGAAAATTACATAATAATATCAACTAATTCTTTTTGATATAAATTTTACGTTTCAATGCCAATTAACGACACTAATTAGAGATCACAATATTAACAGAGTAAATATTTTATTGCGATAGAGCTTATTATTATTCATAGCGCAGTGCACAGACTGTCCGACCGCCGCATGCAAATGAAGTAAACATAATTCTAGCCATGGAAATTTCATTAGCCGAACCATTATTGAAATTTAACACTGCTTCGCAATATCCTAGGCATAAATCAATACATTTTAAATAAACTATCTATGAAGGAAACTGGCCCGGAAAATCCGACCTTTTCCTTCAAAGTGGATGATTTTAGGTCGAGCGGGGGTAGACTGTGCTATCACAATTCACGGAGGTGCAAAGGGCATCCGTATCTCTGTCTCTTTTGGTAAAATATATTGGCAGGTCATCTGTGTCAAGTCGAAAATAAATTAAGTCCCCAACCAACTGTACTTTACGTTTTGTGTAATGGTAAGAAATATATATTCAAAAGCTTTGCCAATATTGAATTTGATTGTCTCTTTTTCTCACCTCCTCTGTCTCTCTCTAAAAGTAATTTTTTTTTTCTCTTTCAAATTTTGATTCACAGCTGTTATTGGAGTAACAATAAGTGAATTTGATGATATTGTAATACTACAGGCCTTGTAGGCGTGTGGGGAACTAGCATTCAACATTACCTCCTCCATGGATTAAAAAGATTTATTTGAGCAACTCTCTCATCCAGCTTCTTTTAAGCCTTCTAACAGTATTTCCAGGTATGTCAGTCGTGGCCAGATCATTAATGAGTATGATATTATGTCCATGAAGTATGTAGTGAAATCGTCTATAAAGGTCATTTATATGTCCCTTTACTGTGGGTAATTGTAAATCAGTGTGAAGTGAGTGGTTTGAAATGTATCAAGATGATTTCGTGATTAGTCTGAGTATTTTTGATAGAAATATTTGTATTTTTTGCAGTCCCGTATATTTGTGTGGCGTACGTCCATATGGGTTAAATTGTATGTATCCAGTCGTTGTCTGAGTTTTAATGTCGACCGTTTATGGAGTATTGGATACAAAAGTTTTGGTCTCTTGGTTAGACTGAGACGTTTTTGTTTTACATGTGGGCCCCAGGTCATTCATCTATTGAATGTAAGTCCTAAGTAATTTCGTTTGTTTGTGGTATGGGTTGATTGTCGATGAAGACAGGCAGACAAGAGTCTTATCTAAGTGTAAATAAATAAATAAAACTTACTTAGTAAAAAAAAGTCAGCTATAGTTTTCTTTTTTTTTATAAACCCATATCCATTATATTTTCTTGCCTTTGGTGATATAACTAATTAAAAATCGCGGTTAAGAGAGATCCATAGGATTTCGATGATCTGCCAATCCTTTGTATGTTGCTGAGATTGTTGTTGGTTTTTTTAAAAAATGACTACAAAACAAATCTATTCAGAAGATAATATCATTTGATATTAAACAATCACCTTAAGGTTATATTCTTCTTTTATTTTCGATTTTGGCCGTCTACTACCGCGTGAAGTAATCATATGCAATAATTTCTGTACTCCTATCCTCTATTTCCAATAGTTCGTCATCCGTTCACTTTGCTGTTTCCTTCTCTCTTCTGTCCAGATGGTAATATTTTCTCACTTTCCCTTCTTCTGGACCCTTATAGTTTAGTATCATTTTTCTGAAGGCCGTCTTGTATTACGTCATCTGTCTTTCTTAATTCCCTGAATCTATTGGTTACCATTTCTGCTCTTATGAACATCATTGAAAAATTTGTTTGGTAAGCTTGTTTTTATTCATCTTTGTTGAATCTGACTTCCTTTCATTCATGTTCTCTTTGTACAGGTCCTTGGTTTTCCTGTTTCTAACTTCTTCCTTGTCTGTTTTTAAGGGCCCCCAAATTTTCCTTTCTTTTTTCTCTACCCTTTCTATTTCTCCAATCAATATGGTGAACATACATTCTGTTGCATAGAGACTCTCTGGTTTGATTACTGAAATCTAATGCTTAATTTTAGTTTTCATTGAAAGTTTAGTTTCTATCGTTGTAAATATATTTAGCCAATTGGTAAGCTAGTTCCAGGTTTCTCATTCTTGCACATTTTGCTTTTTTGTCTAGGCCATTTACCTGAATTATTTCGACTAGATATTTAAAATTTAGTAAATTTGTTGATTTATCCGTACTCTGTTTTTATTACTGTCGGTAAATCTTTTATGTTGGTCATAAATTCAGTCTTTTCAAAAGATATCTGGAGACCAACCTTTCGGCTATATCTGAGAGAATGTTGATTTGTTTTGAAGCTGTTGTTTGAAGTTCTATGTCTTCAGAGAATATTGCGATATTATCAGCGAAAGCAAGACAGTTTACACCAGCTCTGATGTGTTTTGATCCAAATTTAACCTGATGATATATTCCTGATTCCTTTAATCTCTCTTCCTATACTCTTATCATCTTCTCCAGGACACAATTGAAAATAATCAGGAAAAGTCACTTTGGCGGATACCAGTGTTAATTTGACATCCAAAATCTCCCCCATAAATTTCACTCCTGATATTGTATCAGTTAGGGTTTGCCTGATTGTGTTCATAACGTTTATATTATTAGTATTATTATTTTTGTTTTTTAACACGAAACGGCTTAACACCAAACGAATATCATAACTATGGATTCTTCCTTCGGTAATTTCTTTCTATCGATTTCTCCTTCATAATTTTTGATTGCCTTTGTTTCCTTTCCTCCGTCCAGGCAATCCCCTTCATTGGCTTACTCTTGTCTTAATTTAATTTAATTTATTATATTTTTGAGCTCTATATCACACTGTAACTCTGTAATCTTTCTTAAATTTGCGTTCGTCACCTATCGGACGATTTTCAAACTTCTTCGCCCACCACATATTTATCACTTTTTAACAATTATTTAATTGAATATATGTAGATTTTATTATTGCTAAACTTTCCTTAAACTATGAAGATGATGTAGCTAAAAAAATGGTACAAATCGGTTAACTAGTTTTCGCGGTTAGTTATCTCAAACGAAAAATGGCTTGTCCTTATAATATAATAATGGGGTATATAAAAAAAATGACCGTTTTTGAAACAAATATTTGTATTATTATTTCTTTGATATAAAATACAATTAATACTCAAAGTATAGTCCTTGTTAGCTCGATGCCACGCTGATAACATTCCTTGGGATTGCTGTCAAAGAACTCTTGGACAGCATTTTCCACTTCCGCAAAATTATCAAATTTTTTCCCTTAAAGAAAATGGGCCATGGATCAAAACAAGTAATAATCCGAAGGTACGAGGTCTGGACTATATCGTGGATGAGGCAGGATTTCACACCCATGAAGTTCCGTAAACGTTCTGCTGATTGTTGAGGAGTAAGTTCGTGAGGGACCAGTCTACAGGTATTTTTACCTTCCCCATGGAGATAAGATGGCGACTTAACAGTATCTTTCGATACACCACACTCCCTGGCAAGTTCGCGAGTACTTGTGAACGGATTTGACTCAACAGCTTCCTTCAGAACCTCATAAATATCCATTAATGGCCGCCCGGAAACCTTCTTCCTTTCCAACGTCGTATCTCCACTTCTAAATTTTTCAAACCAACGCCCCGCAGTGCGCTCTTAAACGACACTTTCCCCTTCATGTTTAATTATTTCACGAGTTGCTTCAGCGGCTGTGAAATTTTTTTTTCCATCAATGTCTTTAAATGACTAGAATTTCGTAGGACACTGTCATGTTTCTTCTTTGAAATAAATAACTGAACTGAGTTTTTTTTTAAGAAGTCAAGTGTTAGTAAACAAGCTTAGAGAATGCTCTAAAGGGATTATTAAGTATAGGTAAATAATAAACAGCATTAAGATATTTACAGACTTTTGAACTCTGGAATTCGATAAAACGGTCATTTTTTTTTTTTTTTTTTTTTTTTTTTTTTTACGCCCTATTAGTATAGATATAGTTAATTATTGTTAAAATAGAATTTTTGAAAAATCCAAATTTTTGAAAAGAAGATTATAATGACAAGTATGGAAATATGACAAGAGGAAGCGGGATGGATGGACTCGTCCGTATGAGGGGTGTAACCAGCGGCGAAAAGGGGCTTTTAGCGGCGCTTTAACCGAGGACACAAAAAGGCAATTTAACTGAGATCGGCGGGAGGATGAAATATTGTCTCCAACACAGGGGAACCGACTTGAGCGACTTTGAAGGGAGATATTAGATTTGATAAATCGGCCAAAGATTGGAGGCTTTGGATTGCGGGCCATGCAGATTGGATGGGAGTAAAGGTAAAGAAAGAAAAAAATAAAATAAAGTAAAATAAGTGAAGGATTCCGGATCTCTTGAGATATTAGTCGGAATAAAGGGTCTGACAGTCGAGTCAGTTACGGTTCTCTAACTTCTACTGCTTCTGTCGACCAACTCTTTAAAGAAAGAATAGAACAAAACTATTTCGTTTTTCTTATCAAGTAATTACAAGAATAACAAATCATATATTTTTTTTTTACTTTATATATTTATTCACACCTGTCAATTAAAATTAGACAACCAGTGAATGTGATGTAAGAAAGTAAATGGCTTGAGAGGCATGATGGGAAGCGGAACCCAGCGGCATCTCCAGTCTTTATTTTTATTTTATTTTAGTCTAGGAGGTCTCTCATCCAGCTCCTTTTTCGTCTTCTTTGGATGTTGTCGGAAATATGTATTGTGTACATCACTTGAGGTACACATAATATTTTAAGAAAACAAATACATAAAAAAAACTATGAATAATATATACATAACACCCCCAGAGGATAAAGCTACCCCTAAAAAATATATTTTGATACCATACTACGACCCAATGTCCACTAAAGTCGGGAAACAATTCAAAAAAATAGGTTTAAACCCTGCATTTAAAATAGATAAACCATTGTCATCATACTTCCCTTCACTTAAAAAAAAAAAAAAAATAGACCCTTTCCAAAAAAGCGGTGTATACGAACTAAAATGTAATGACTGTGAAGCAAAATACACAGGGAAAACTGGGCGATCGGTAAATCAAAGAGTAAATGAACATATAAGAGCATACAGTAATAAGACCCAAAATTCCAATTTCGCTATCCATCTAAATGAAAATAACCACAAATTTAATAAAGACTCGGGAGTAAAAATATTACATCAAGTAGAAAATAGCCTAAAATTAAATACTTTTGAATCACTAGAAATAATAAAATCGTTTAAAACCGATCCAGATTTTTGTTTAAACGATCAGATTCAGATATCCAATAGCCCCATTTTAAATTTGTTTCCATTTTAAAATCTAATGAGTCATAAGGGAAACCGCATTGCAAATCAAAAATTTAACCTATCTGCTCCCATTTACTTCTCAAGAATTCAGTGTGAAGTCCATTTCTGTTTTAGTTAACTCGAAGGCCCATGTTTGATTTCTTGTCTTACCTTTTTTAAAAACTTTATCATATATAACATAAGTAATATAGTACTGATGTGTTAAAAAAAGTTTGTATGTTTTAGAACTGAAGATGAATGTTTAGCATTAGAAACAAGTTTTATAATAAAATAATCTCAATAGAAGTAGCAATTAATTCATCAATCCTAATTGTATTGTGTATAAATCGTTTATAAGTGTATTAGTATGTCAGTTTGTAAAGTTATGTTGCTTACGTAGCATGGTGCTTTTGAGATTGTCCTGAAGGTTTTTGCCTGAGAGATTTGGAGTTTGTTTTATTGTAGCTGTCCCGTATATCTGAGAAGCGTATGTTCAAATAGGTTTCAGTAAGTAGTATAAGTGTTAATTTTTATAAATTTTTTTAATACAAAAATGCTGTGAATAATCGCCGATCAATAATTCATTCAAAATAATAAATAAAAATAAAAAAAAAAACTCTTTTTAACCTTCCTAAAATATTAGCAAAGAATATTGCTGCGCTTTAGTTCCGTAACATGTATCTGATAAACTGTAGAATATTTTAACACACGCACAAAACGTCACTTAGATCAACATGTCATAATTACATATTTATTATCTTTCTTAATAATTAAATTGAATATAAGTTCATTTTATCATCAATTTTGAGCTCTAAATAGCACCTTACAGCTTTAACCTTTGCAACCCCTCAGGCAGAATATCGCTCACCACCTAAGGCTCGTTGCACACAAATTTCAATAGTGAACGACATGTCAAATAGTAACCTTGCACACACACCGACTTTTTGCCGGCCGGCAAAATGCCGGTGAGTTGCCGGCGCCTGTCACTGCATTATAATTACTGTTTTATGCACTATAATTACAAAAGCTACTATTTGCTTGAGTTACTGAATCGAATGGAGCAATATCAATTTGTTAATCAGAAATTGTTAAACGTTTTAGGTCGAAAAGTCAAGAATAAAATAAAATTATAATTCTACTAATTGTTTGACCGGCAAAAAGTCGGTGTGTGTGCAAGCACTAGCACCGGCAAAATATCGGTCGGTTTTTTGCCGGCCGGCAAAAAGTCGGTGTGTGTGCAACTGGCCTAACGGTCAATTTTTAAACTTCACTGTTATCCACATGTTATACCTTTATTTAATAAAAAAATATTTGTGGTGATTTAGTTTTACGTTCAAAATCATTGGAAAAAAATAAGAAATAATAGCCTATATTTATTATTAAATTATCAATGGACTATTTATCTGTAGGCTACAGACTGTTGCATATGTTATGAAAAAAAATAATACATAATTAGCACCCTCCACCGCGGCATCGCCAGCTCTCAAAATAAAGAACTTAGATAATTTGAGATCCACATGTTTAAATCTTTTTTAATAGTTTAATTGAATATAAGTAAATTTTATTATCAATGTTAAGCTCTATACAACGCTGTGCTTTTGTAACCTCTTATAATGGTACTCACCACCTAACGGTCAATTTTTAAACTTCTCTGTTATATTATCGCTTTTTCAATAACAAATTAATTAAAAATCAGTAGATTTTATTATTTCATTAACCTTACTGGAACTATAAAAATTATGTGGTTTAAATTTGGAGCAGATTGGTTCAGTAGTTTTAACGGTTAGTGATCATCTGATTGTATTTTAAATTCTAACCATATAGTCCAGTCAATAAACACATTGTAGAGTTCATGGAATATCCGATAGTTTTTGACTTCATAGCTTCGTTAGGAGTAGTTAGAAGGTAAACATACTAAAAGTCCCCGCTCCTGGAGGGGGGCGCTAACGGTGGGGGGTGGGGAGAAGTTTTTTTGGTTTTTCAATAATAACTCGAAAACTGTTGACTCTAGAATAGAATGTTTCAAATAAACATAAAAGCTAATTACATTTCCTATAAAGTGGATAATGTATAAATTTGTCGTAATTCTAATCGTTTACGTGATATTCGTTATTGAAAATCGGTGATTTTCGGAAAAAAAACAAATGTCACCTCACTTTTTGTCCAACTTTTCTTTCTAGTACCTTCCACATCGTTTTTCAGAAAAAAAGTCAGAATCAAAATTGTAGAGCATTAAATTTACTTTAATTTCATATATATATGTTCCTGGCATTTGAAGCAAAAGTTTGACAAAAAGTGAGGTAAACATTTTTTTTATTTCTAAAACTGTCGATTTTTAATAATGTATATCTCGAAAACCGTAGGATTTTATAGGAAATTTAATGAGCTTTAATTTTGATCTGCAACATATTTTTCTAGAGTCCACCGTTTTCGAGATATAATCGAAAAAGAAAATTGGGACCTTCTCCCCTCTCTCGCATCGTAAGCTCACCTCTCAGTGGCGAAGACTTTTAGTATGTTTACCTTCTAACTACTCCTAACAAAGCTATAAAGTCAAAATTATCGCATATTCCATGGACTCTACACCCCTCATTTCAGCACGCATTGACTGGACTAATAAAAGTATAAGACATTGTGGTAAATCTCGTTTTTTCCAGTCAGCATTGAGCATTTAAATTTTAATTATTGTCAATTTTATTATTGCTGAAGTTTCCAAGAACTATGAAGGTGATAGGTACAGTAGTTTTACTATTTTACTGCGGATTGGTGATAACCACATATCGCTCGATTTTCAAATTTTATTGGGATCCACATGTTGCACCGCATATTTAATTATTTTTTAATTATTTAATTTAATTTTTTTTTATCTTTCTTAAGCTTTATATTACAGCCTACTTTTGCAACCCCTCAGGCAGAATATCGCTCACCACCTATCGGCCAATATTCAAACTTCACGGTTATCCACATATTATTATTTTTTAAATAACAAATTAATTTAAAAACAGTATATTTTATTACTGTTAAACCTTCCTGGGGCTATAAAGATGATGTAGTTAAGATTTGGTAAAGATTGGTGCAGTAGTTTTAGCGGTTAGTGATCACAAACGAAAAATGGCTTGTCCTTTTATATAATAGTATATATATAGATTAGTTCGTTTAATCAGTATTTTTACTTTCTCTAATATTTTTCTTGATTTATATTTTTGAGTCGAAAAATACGTCTATATTAAGGCAATGACAAGAGCCATTAGACCGGTAAATCCTGAAATATTTCAAAATAGTATTCTCAAGGACGAATAATATATATGTTGTCCAAAGATGTCTCTCCGCCATCTTTATGGACAATAAATAACTAGTGCGTTGACAACCGCAGGATTCCTTGGAATATTTCAAAACAGCATCCTTAAGGAAAATAATGGCGGAATATCCTTCCTGCATCTTAAATTCGTTAAATATACTAATATTTCAAAATAGTATCCTTAAGGACAAAAACTAAAAAGACTACAGTGACGGAATATCCTTCAGATAACTTAAAAACCGTTAAATTCTGGAATATTCCAAGATATTATCCTCAAGGACAAAAATTAATATATATGTGGCCTAAGGATGTCCTTCCACCATCTTAAAATACTTCCCTTAAGGACGAAAACTGATTCTAATTGTGGAAGGAGAGTGGCCAGGTATGTCCTTCGGCTCCAAAAAATCGTCAGATTCTGGAAGATATAGATAAAACATCCACAATAAGGCAGGAGGAATAATAAACGCCCATTAGGAAATCTACTTGTCGAGATCTGGTATTCGAGAAGTAATTGGAGAAGAACAGGACGTGGATTTGGAAATTATATGGCAAGGGTATGGAATTTTAAAGATAGGAATAGAAATGTAAGGAAAGTATCTTGGTAAATAAATCCTAAATAAAAGCACGGGTAACTGAGTTGGCAAGCCTGCAAAGAAGACCCGAATATTACGACCCGGATGGGCGCCACTGACGATTTACCGCCGCCAGGGAGTAACCTATCCATCCTCTCATCCCCCCCCCCCCCCCCCCGCTAGAACAGAGTTAGCTCCGCAGCAGAACTAATGCGAGTATTTACATCGTCGACCGTGTAATCGCTGAGTTATAGGTCGGGAGGGTCAACCGGGAGTGAGGATGTAGGAACCGCATTGGGGTCCCGACAGAAAATTACGAATAGGCTTCAAGTGGAATTCCTCTTTCACGGGTTTGGCTCAAATGTACATGTACATCAAAGTACAATTGTACTTTTAACTGTGCATTATTTTTTATTCTTAGGGGACAGTAAGTCCCAGAATAAAGTTTATTTTTTCATTTCATTTCATTTCATTTAATTTGAGCACAGACTAAGTTCGCAATCCTAATTTAAGTTTTGAGATAAGATATTTAAGTGCATCACGGATACCGAGTACCGATGATTCTCGAAGACAAACTTCTGTACAGAGAGAGAGAGAGAGAGAGAGAGAGAGAGAGAGAGAGAGAGAGAGAGAGAGAGAGAGAGAGAGAGAGAGAGAGAGAGAGAGAGAGAGAGAGTGAGAGAGAGAGAGAGAGAGAGAGAGAGAGAGAGAGAGAGAGAGAGAGAGAGAGAGAGAGAGAGAGAGAGAGAGAGAGAGAGAGAGAGAGAGAGAGAGAGAGAGAGAGAGAGAGAGAGAGAGAGAGAGAGAGAGAGAGAATATCCTTCGGATAACTTAAAAATCGTTAAATCTTCTAATATTTCAAAATTGTACCTGAACTACAAAAACTAGAAGGACAAAAATGGCAGAATATTCTTTGGATAACTTAAAAACCGTAAAATCCTGGAATATTTCAACATAGTATCATTAAGGACGAAAACTAATTAAATTAGTAAATTTTGAAAAAAAAAAAAAAAAAAAAAAAAAATTGCCAAAAATTGTCACATCCTGGCAGATCTTAAAACACTATATTTATGAATGAAAAAAAAATGTCACTTTGCGGTGAGTGAAGTACACAAGTCTCGGTGTATCTTGGAAAAAATGCTTTTACCAATATCCACTCTTTCTTAACTACAAACTCTACTATGCACACAAATAAAGTAAATAGTTCAGAGAAAAAGAGTTTAAATGATTTATTATACAAGAAAACTAATATTCCTAGAAACTAAACCCAATTTAATTTTCGACTTGTATAACTACTAACAATATGCTGATGGATTCGCAATTAGCTGAGACAGAACCGACTGGTGAGACAGCCAGACAGATATCTCAGTACTCGGATCCAATCTATGAGAACATACCACGCTAATATTATCTTAGAGGCGATAATATTAGCCGGATAGATTAATAGTGCAATTAATTTTGATTGCCATAGGCTACAGTCTATTCCCCATCATAATATTGTAACATCACTGTCTACAATAATAATGATATATAAATATTTTTTAATATTTAAAATGAATTAAACAGAAATTACATCATTGGAGAAGGAAAAATATGAGATACTTCAATAACACATTGAGACAGCAATGTATTATTAGCTGATATTTATGATATTAAGTCTATTTGAAGAATCTTCGAATAAAATACTCGATTTGATATTCAAATTATAGTATTAGGTATATTATTATAAAAATGTAACATCAGTAATGAAATGCTTGTAATTACTTAACAAAGGAAGAAAAACATAATAAAATTTGTTGCAACAAATTCTCTCCATTCTCAAGGTGAGTACCTACAATCGTTTTGCTTTAAGGATTGATGAATTAATTGCCACTTCTATTGAGATTATTTTATTAGAAAACTAGTTTCGAATGCTAAACATTCATCTTCAGTTCTAAAACATACAAAATTTTCAAAACATCAGCACTATGTTACATGGATTATATATACTAAAGTTTTCAAAAATGTAAGAAAATAAATCAAATATTAGTACTCACATGAGGAGATGTCTGAAATATAACTATCCGAATAATAAAATCGTTTAAAACCGATTCATATTAAAATGACCAGATAAACACTTGCAATAGGCCCATTTTAAACTAGTTTCCACTAGGAATGGAAACATCCAATGAGTAATAGGAGAAATCTCAAGGTAAACACCAAAAATTTAACCTACCTGCCCCTTCTCCTTTTCACAATGGATATATTTAAGATATATGTTAGGTATCCTCAGGTGAATACCGATATTTGATTTCTTGTCTTAGATTTTTGAATATTTTAGTATACATAATTCATGTAACATAGTGCTGATGTGTTGAAGATTTTGTATGTTTTAGAACTGAAGATCTAAGACAAGAAATCAAATATCGGTATTCACCTGAGGATTTGTCCTCATGTGAGTCCAAATATTTGATTTCTTGTCTTACATTTTTTGAAAACTTTAGTATATGGTATATAATCCATGTAACATAGTACTGATGTGTTGAAAATTTTTTAAGTTTTAGAACTGAAGATGATTGTTTAGAATTCGAAACTAGTTTTCTCATAAAATAATCCCAATAGAAGTAGCAATTAATTCATCAATCCTAATTGTATTGATCCTTTTATACCATCACGCGTACCTCAAGTGAATCATTATCGTTTGCTTATTCTGAACATGCATTTCAGGTTCAGGTTTTGTTGTACAATTTCTATTCTCTTTCTCTTCTCTAAGTGAATACAAACATGTATTTATTTTTAAATCTTATATATATAATTAATATATAGAATTCATACTTCAAATCTCACGTTCTGAATATGTAGATGTTTTAGATCTGAAAATGAATGCTTCACTCTAAAAACTAGTCTCAATAAAACTAAGAACCAAAAAAGTAGCAAATAATTTATCAATGCATAATCCTATTATCATTCATACCTCAACATTAATGATGTGTTTTAAGTCATAATATGATTATAGAGATCAATTTTAGCTTAAGAAAATGGTCTTAAAATTAATTTAAAATTTCATTTAGGAAAATCACAATATTATCTACTGCGTTAAAAAAACAAATCTTTCATATCAAAGGAATTTACTGGCAATTTGTATATCTAGTTACTTAATTATTTATAGGATTATTTAATAGGAACCGTGTTTTATCTGACGCTCCCTATCTGCGACGTAAAAAAAAAAATCTTAAGCGATTGTAGAGCACACGGTACACAGAGTCGCAGTGGACTAGACAAAATTCAAGCTCAATCTGCTTAAAACAATAAAATGAAACTTTAGAGCTGAATAATTCAGAATCGAATGACAATGGAGTATTTCTTATAAGGAAATAATATCGAAACAATTGAAAAATCTAAAGAAGTAAAGAAATTTATTCTCCATAGAGGAATTATAAGGACAGAGGAGAGGGAAAGGGAGGAATTCCGTTTATTAAAGTTAAAAGGAAAGAAGAGAAGAGTGGGCCTCATAACGGAGAAAGATATATTTCACTTTCCCTATTCATCTTTCTCAGATAAAACTATATTTTGATTTTCCCATAATAAATAATGAAAAGAGTGGAATTCCGTTATAACTCGAAAACTCTTGCCTCTAGCAAAAATATATTTATGTACTAAATTAATTAAAGTTAAAATACCAATGTTTAAAAATGAATAGAAAGAATGCTTAGAAGAGTGGGCCTCATAACGGAGAAAGATATATTTCACTTTCCCTATTCATCTTTCTCCGAACATATCTCTTTATGAATAGCCTTACCCTCTATTCTTTTTTTAATTTTATTTTGATTTTCCCATAATTTTGCTAGCACACTAAATGGGTATGTTTTGGCAAAAAACGATTCCGTTTTGTAGGATCTAATAGAAAATTTAACCAGCTATGAGATGAAAAAAAAAGAAATTCAGAATCGAACAAAATATTTTTAGAGTTATAACGAGAAAAAAAGGAAAATGATGGATATTTGAGTATTTTAGTAAATAAATTTAACCAGCTTTAAGATGAAATAAAGAAATTCGAGATTAGACAAAAGTTTCGGAGTTATAGCCAAAAATACTTGAATCTAGATGATAAGCATTATTTTATGTAAAATCTAAAGTTACCAATTCGGGGTTTAATTTCTTTTAGTATGTTGTTAAGAGGACACCTCCCCCTACAACTGTGCCAAAAATATTTAAGATTCTTATAAGCATTATTAAATCTAAAGTTTAAGATTCTTATAAGTATATATTTTATATTCTTTTAAGATCCATCGAGCCAATTAACTTTAAAACAAAAACATTTTTTTAAAAATAATTTACTGAAATTTACAAGTGTACAAATATATACATCAAGTAAATCTGTTGATAACTAATTAAATAAAGTCAAAACTTGAAACGAACTACTCATCAGTAGCACTAAAAATTGTACACTTGGTCTCTGGGCCATCTTCTTGGTGTTTGGGAAGAAAATTGGAAATCAGAGGATTTGAGTAGTTTTGTAGTTTACTATGAAAGGCTATCTGGTTTGGGCTAACTCAGCAACATATGGAACATTAAGGTCTTTATGGATAAGTTTGTTTGTGACGAAGAAGCATTGAGGATTTTTCGAAGGATTTTGAATTGTAAGGATTGGATACGAGTTTAGTGGAGCCCCAAAGCTCAACTCTGTACGCCCAAATAGGTCTAACCACAGTCATGTAAATAGGTATTTTGTAATATATTGGGAGCTTTGAACGTTTTTCGTGTAAATGTTGAAGTAGTCTGTAAAGACGGGACTTAAATTTAAACGAAATCGTTAAATTTTAAATTAATAATAAAACTAATAAAAAAAGTAAATAAACAATCCTCGATTATTATTAAAATATAACTTTATTAGTAGTGCCTACACTTTTATTAAATTTAAAATTGAGTTTTATTTTTTTTTTTGAACTTTGAATCTTTATTAAGAACTGACAATCAAAATGTTTGCTGATTATAAGTTGTATTTAGAGAAATTGCTAGATTTGTCTTTATTTTAATTAATTAATTAATTAGAGAGCGAGAACGAGTGGGCAGAGAGAGAGATTCAGAGTACGCGCTTAGACTGTTGAAGAAAATGGATTCTCTTTGGTTTCCTTAACAAATTTTCTTATATTATCTTGTGGAAGTATCTTAGTTCCTGTACACAACAGCAACAATTGTGAATAGCGAAGTCCGGCGATTTGAGTAACTACACTACTGCCAATGCATACCATTATGGCAGAAATAGTTTTTTTGAAGTGCATTTGTTTTTGTATACCCGTCTAATCTAAGCCTAATAAATCATAATCGATGATCAGCTAACATCGACAAACCCCACGCCGACTAAGCACACATAATAGTTCGCTAGTGTTGTTTATTTATATCTATTAGCAGTTTTACTAAATTATAAAATAAATCACTAATTATCTGAATACCTTCAGTTGAGGACTCCTAAGGGCAACGGAATTCATTCAAAGGATTCCCATCGTGGCAGCCAATGTAGCCTAAAATCAAAACCGCAACTGAAACAAAACGATCCAGAACCATGATGGAACCAGCCAGAGCTGATGATGGCCTACAGAGCCCTTTAAAGGGAAGCAGAGATGCTTGTCCTAAATGGTCCAACTTCTGCTTGCCTACTTAATGTTCCCCTTAATGGGCAAGCGTTTTCCTATTTTGTTTCTCCCGGAAAATAGAATTTAGTCGCCACTTTTTAACATAGATATGTATTTTACTAGGGTTTCTATAGTTTTGTAGTGTTCTTTCACCGTAAAAAATATAGCACGTAAATTTAATGGAGAATTGTTTTATAACATTTGTCGCAAGGGCCTACCGTTTAAGAGCTATATTACATATATTTATGTATATTATAATCTTGTGAACTAAACATTTCTAGGTTTCTTCGTTATGCTGAGGCGCTCCCACACTTCCCATATCTAATAAGTTTGCTTATTCCGAATTAAGTTAGCTTTATCTCACATTCCGGAAACAATATTTCCTTTGAACATTCCTTTAACACATTATCAACACCCTTCATCGTTCAAATTCACAATATACTTTACTTCAGATCTACAGTAAACCCAATGCTTACAAGATCTCGCTTTCTAACCCAAATACCAAAATAGAAATTTATTGTTTATTAGAACTTTCCGTAAACGTATAAAAGTATAAGACAGTGTGGCAAACCTCGTTTTTGCCAGTCAACATTGAGCATGTAAGTTTTAATTAATGTTTTTTTTGTTGTTTTTTTTAAATATCTATTTATTGAAATTAACAACTGTACTTAAAAAGATACATCCAGTAAATGTGATAATGACAAAAATAATAAAATGACAATGCTTGTGAAGCAACTACCCACTGGTAGCACTTCAATAAAAGTTCTATTTGAGAAGGTCCCGGGGCCATCTTCTTTTCAGACGCCTCGGAGGGTTGTCAGGAATAGAATGGGAAGCAAGTTGAGAGACTAGTGGATTTGAATGGTTACGGAGTTTACTATGAAAGGATAGGCATCTGGTATGGGCTAAATCAGCAACATATGGAACATTGAGGTCTTTATGGATAAGTTTATTTTGACAAAGTAAGGAGCATTAAGGATTTTTCGCAGGATTTTGGATTGCAAGGATTGGATACGAGATGAGTGGATCCCCAAATCTCGATTCCATATGTCCAAATAGGTCTGATAACTGTCATGTAAATGAGTCTTTTGTAGAATATCGGGTTTTGAACGTTTGTCTAGTAAATGTTGAAGAAGTCGAAAACGACGAGCAGTTTCCTGTCTTTTTAGTCTTGTGTGTGGATTACAAGTTAAACGTTTGTCTAGTTGGAGCCCTAGGTAGCGGATCTGTTCAACAGGGACCAGTGTAATGTTATTAAAGGATACTGTTGGACAGGAAGCCGTTGGTTTACGGCGAAGGGTAAAGGTTATTTGGTGAGATTTATTTGGTTTTATTTTAATTCTCCAATTTTGACACCATTCTTGAAGGTTTATAATATGAGATTGGAGTGTTTGGGATGCTATGAAGGGATCATTATTTATTAATAACACACATGTGTCATCAGCATACGTAGTGAGGACAGTACTAGGATGTGTAGGGATGTCAGCTGTATAGACCGTGTAGAGGATAGGAACTAGGATACTTCCTTGAGGAACACCGGCAGATTGGATAAATAGGGATAATTAATGGTTTTTATATTGCTAATACTTTAGAAGTATGATAATGATAGGTTCAGTAGTTTTACTATTTTTGCGAAATGATGATAACCACATATCGCTCGATTTTCAAATTTTATTGGGATCTACATGTTGCACCACATATTTAAATCTTTTTTAATAGTTTTATTAAATATAAGCAATTTTTTTTTATCATTCTCAAGCTCTCTATATTACACCATACTTTTCCAACCTCTCATATAGAGTGGCGCTCGCCACCTTTCGGCCAATGTTCAAACTTCACGGTTTCCCACATATTATAATTTTTTTAATTAAATTCAAAATCAGTAGATTTTATTATTGCTAAACCTTCCTTGAACTATGAAGATAATGTGGTTTAAATTTGGTACAGATTGGTTTAGTAGTTTTAACGGTTAGTGATCACAAACGAAAAATGGCTTGTCCTTTTATATGATAGCATAGATTTAATTTGTGGAGTGTTATATTGTTTTTCTTATTCCTTGATAAATCTTAAGTTATTAAGCATTTAAATATATATATATATAATCTTTATTATCATTTTAAAAAAAATAATTATAATCTTTCTCAGATGTAATTGCATATATTTCTGAACTTATTTGTTATTCTTAAGGGATTTTTTTTCCGAGTATAGCATTATTTTTATATTCTATTCTGTTTTATAAAATGTATAACAAATGCGTATTATATTCTTGTATCTACATTATATATACACTGTACATAAACGTACTTCAGTTCATTATTTTTGTGAATCTAAAATGAGAATACATTGTCATAATGCTTGGGCATAACAGCCAGTCTAGGAGAGCAAATATTTTATTCTTCACAAAACTACAACTTTTAAAATATCATGTCTTCTAAACATTTTATATTAAGTAAAAGCAGATTATTTAATTTTTTTTTAATGGAAATAAAAGTAAATACAAAATATATTTTTCACTTTTAAATATGAGCGTAAAATTTTTAAAGTATTGATCAGATAAAATGCCACGAAAGTTATCAAGAAAAAATTGCGTTACTTGGGGGGTGGGGTAGTTTTTAGTTAAAAAAAAAAAATCTTTTAAGCGAAAGGAAATATTTATCATTAACTGTATTATAAATAAAATCAACATAATATATAATTAAATAAAACAAAATAAACATTAAATCAAAAAACTATTAAATGTATTAGTAACAAATAAAAAATTAAAATAATCAAAGCAAAATGAACATTTAAAACGATTTCATATCCATTTCCTCGTTCGTCTGATTCCGGTCTTCATATCTTTTTTAAATACCGATGTTTTTAAAAATTATTTGCTGTATTATTTTAATTTGACATAGGAGATAACACAGGGTCTGAAGAATAAATAATGAGTGCCACACATCAGTTATATTACTATGACGGAAACACTTTCTTCAGTTATGTTGTACCTGTACCTTCGCAGGTTGAAAGTTACGGGACTAGAGTGCTTGTACTTTGAGAAACCCAATAGGAAGAATAGCGGACTCGACAATGTGCCCTATAGTGTACAGTGGGAACTCGTTATTTCGTTACTCGATAATTCGTCTTATTCTGTAATTCATCAGGTTTTTTTTTTTCTTAAATTGGCAGCTATAAAACACAAAATTAGATAAGTATGTAATTCATTTTTTCCTCTTGCTACTTATTTAATCTTTAAACCGCCTCATTTGATAGAAAAATCAAACAGAATAAGCCCGGAGTCGATCCCTCCATTGATTGTAGTAAGAGGTGAAAGGAAGTATGAGTGCAGTTGATGAATTCCTAGAATCAGTTAATACTGGAAAGCTCTTCCTACAAAAACATTAGCACCTGGCTCAGCAACTTCTGCTCCAGGTTATAAAATGAGAAAAGATAAGCAAGAGGTAAGCAGCTGGTTAAACATGGATAGTACGGATGTAGGATATGAAATTTTAAACGACAATGGAATTATAGAACAAGTGCTGAGTGCTCAAAATGAAGCTAGTGATGAAAAAGATGATGACGATGAAGTTTCTAATTCTTCCACTATTCCATGCAAAGAAGTAGAGGAAATGATAACTAAGTACATTGAGTGGTTTCGAGCAGCAATGTAAATTAGATGTTTCACACCTGATGAGATGCGACGTGTTAAGCTTTTTTTTTGTTTTTTGTCATTTTCACTCAGGTCTACTGTGTATAATATTCATCAGATCGGTTTTACATTCAATAAATTGCAAAACAATTATATAGTTTAAAATACTTTTTTTGTTACTTTACCAGCAACATTTTGTAATTCGTCATTTCCGTTATTTCATCAACCCCTTTCTCCCACTCATGACGAATTATCGAGTTTCTACTGTATAAACATCCTTTCTTTTTAATTTTTTTTTTTTTTTTGTAATTTTATGTGTAAGCAGTTTTTAAACATAAATATGAAAGAGATAATAAATTAACCTAATCTGACGAACTTATTATTAAACCGTGCTACAAATTGCTTGGTTGTACAAAACAGGGCAAAAACATGAGAAATTATGTTGCGATCGTTCTTACGACCCCCGACATGAAGTAGAGGAGATCCAACAACAGGGAACAACCATCAATTAGGCGACCTCTCTCCCTAACCACACCACCCCCCTCGACCATTAGCCCGCAGGCGCCGAAATAAAAGAAGCCTCCAGGATATTAGCATAATATCGGATCTGAAATGCTAACAGCCGATACCCCGAGGTGCAAGGGTTCCCCTCAAATAAATGCAAATCCCCCATCAGCCGGCTAACATTCCTTTTCCCCTGTGCATCCATTTTCGCCACGAAGCCTGCACTAAATGTGGTAAAAAAAAAAAAAAAAAAAAAAAAAAAAAAAAAAAAAAAAAAAAAAAAAAAAAAAAAAAAAAAAAAAAAAAAAAAAAAAAAAAAAAAAAACTGATTGCTGTAGAGTGGAGTGCTCCAGCCTCTCCATTATCACTTAGCCCCCTCCACACCTATCAAATTCATAACCGGTACTTTTTTTTTTTCGATTCTCCATTTGTTTTCAAACTGCCCAACGCGGTTTAGTATTATTAATCCTACAGTTGAGCCTAAATCCTTTACACAACTTTACTGTGAAATTACCGTTAAATTAATTGTGCAATTAAAAGACGATATTGGTGGGGGCCTTTTTTTTTTTTAATTCGCGAATGAGCTTATTGGGACTACAGATAGTATTCAAGAGGCATGATTTCCCTTTCATCGTGCCCACACTTCCTTCATTCTTCTGCTGTTGGTTTTTTTTCTTACCTGAGACCATCTTGTTCCAGTCTTCTTCTTAGGTTTCTCCTCCTGGTCATCTTGTCACTTGGAATATCCTCTGGTGTGATTCCGACTAGTTTAAGATCAGTTTTGATTTCACCAATCCACTTCATTGACCTCTGTTTTCCATTAACTCCTTTGTTCGTATAACTCGACTATTTGCCCATTAAGTCTCGCTGGGTTTATTCTATTGGTAGTGTACAGAGAATTTAAATATGCGTTTTCTAACGTCACTGTAAATATTAGAGTATTGTTTGATTTCTTGATTACTTCGTAGCCGCTACTGTTTGTCTACAATTTTAGGGCCTAAAATTTTCCTTATAATTCTTTTTTTTTTTTTTTTTTTTTTTTATTATACCAATTTATTGAAATTTACAACTGTACAAAATATATATATCAAGTAAATGTAACTATTACAATAACGTGTTGCACTTTAATAAAAATTCATCTTCTTTTCAGATGCCTCGGAGGATTATGGGAATGGTGTGGGAAGCAAGTTGAGAAATTAGGGGATTTGATACAGAGCTTACTATGAAAGGATAGCTATCTATCTGGTTTGGGCTGATAGGCAAGATATGGAACATTAAGATCTTTATGGATAAGTTCATCGGTTGCAAAGTAACAAGCATTGAGGATTTTTCGAAGGATTTCAGATTGTAAGGATTAGATACGAGATGAATTAGATGGTTTAGTGGAGCCCCAAAGCTCAACTCCGCACTCAATAAGACAAAGTCGCCATTAAAGAAACTGAAGATAAGGTAGTTTCTGTAAGCCGCGATTGAGTTCCGGGAGCTATGGCCACCGGCTCGGGCGATGAGGTTTTCCATTTCCGTGGTCATGTCTTTTTCCTCCTTTTATAGCCCATCCATAAAATTTTATTTTCGTTTTTATTGCTTCCTGCTAAACATCAAACATGAGACCCGATTGTTCTCTGTATCGACCTTTTCAGATTCTACTACCTAAAGGGGGACTGTACACTTAGATTCATAATAATATTAATAAAGCAAGCACATTTGTGGGGAGACCATAGATGATCAGTATCACCTTTGCAAAAATGCCATAAAATCGATCCCCAGAATAATGATCTCAATATACCCAAGACAAAGATAAAGATTTTGTCCTTGACCTGAACCCTGTTAAAGTCTCCGAATTCCATCTAAACCCTTTGTTACATTCGTTATCCACCTCCACACATCCTTATAACCCTCCTCGCATATTAAATCGGCAATGGTCCCGTGACCTATTGTAATAAATATAAATTTCTGGAGTTCTGGCAATAGGTAGCTTCTCCACTCAAGTCCTGAGTGACTTCATCTCAGCTTCCACTAGATTCTCACAATACTGACGTGGCTGAGAGAACAGCGTTGGGATTACTGCGACCTGGCTTGTCCTCCCACAAGTGGCTAGTCATAGGGGATATTCTAAGGTATACCCCAATAATTTCATCTACCTGCCTCATTTCCCCTTCCACAATAGATATATTTCAGATATCCGTTAGATTTCCTCAGGTGAGTACTAATATTTGATTTCTTGTCTTACAGTTTTGAAAACTTAGGTATATATAATCCATATTACATCGTGTTGATGTATTGAAAATTGTCTAAGTTTTAGAGCATAAGATGAATGTTTAACAATTAGAAATTCCAATTTCGCTATCCATTTAAATGAAAATAACCATGAATTCAATAAAGACTCTGGAGAAAAAAAAAAAAAAATATATCAAATTGAAAATTGCCTAAAATTAAATATTTATGAATCATTAGAAATCGTTTAAAACCGATCCATATTATTATTTAAATGACCAGATAAACATTTCTAATAGCCCCATTTTAAATTTGTTTTCAATAGCAACGAAAATATCTAATGAGTCTTAGGGGAAATTCCAAGGTAAATCCCAAAAATTTAACCACTATGGATATATTTCAGATATCTGTTAGATCTCCTCAGGTGAGTACCTGAGTACATTACATATATATATAATCCATGTAACATAGTGCTGTTATGTTCTAAATTTTGTGTTTCAGAACTGAAGATGAATGTTTACCATTCGAAACTAGTTTTCTAATCGAATAATTCCAATAGAAGCGGCAATTAATTCATCAATCCTAATTAATTATCAGACCAACTACATTATTTTTTTTTAATGAGGGCCATAGCGTGGTGCACAACCTTGGCTACATTGTTATGCCTTTGAAGGTATTCCTTGCCAGCCAGTACTTTGCATCCAGAAGTTACATGCTAGATCGTTTCGATGGTATTTTTGCAAAGGCGACAATTTTTTTATTTATTTAAATTTTTAAAAAAAAATTGTTTAATTATATGCTAATTTCAAAGAATCGAACAATGCTAAAAAAAAAAAGTCATATTTGTGGAGCCGCGAAGACGATTGATAATAGCAGCTTGATGACCTAACCTAAAGCGATCATAAGAAGCAAGTTTATTGATGACAGGCCATTGATGATAAGGCAGAATTGATGATGCCCCCTAAAGGATAGCCCCCCCCCCCCATTAAAATGCTCTTTGATAGCTAGGCTCAATACAGAAAGGCTATAGGGAATTCCATTTTATTTTCCAGCGAGGACGGAGATAATATTCAAAACCATTTTCAGATACAGGAGCGCGGGGATCAGACTTTTCAAAAGGGTTGAGGTTCAGATAACGCGGATTATCCTCGGAAAGGTGAGCAAAGATATTGTACAAATATCTCCCCCTCTCCTCCCCCCATCAACTTTATGTTGGATCCTAGAATATGATATATAATAGGTTTTTGTTGTGTAGGTGACGGGCTGTCGATAATACATAATATAAATATTTATTATTAGAAAAATACAATATATAAAACGGTAAATAAACGAATATTGGAACGAAATAATAAATTAAGCAGCTCACCACCACCAAACATAAAAATTAAAATAAATTAATATTAAAAAAATTCCAATAGAGAGCTAAATAAACCAACCAAAAATAATCATTATTCAACAAAAATAAAATTAGTAAATATCAAATAGCACTTCTATGTACAACATATAATATCTGTATATCGTGAAGAAGTCGATAAGATAACATTGTGCACCTTTTAGTAGGTATACTAGATAATAGTAAATATTTGATAGTTTTTCAAAGTTCTGCAATAACTCTGAAAACACGAATCTAAAATAGTTAATGCAAGGCTTTACCTGAGCACAACTTGACCGATTTTCAAGTTTTGAAGGTAATTGGTTCATTCACTTCTTCCCGACAACCACCAATATAATACATCACTTAAAATAAGATGAGAAGGATCACCTTCATAAAGCCAATCGTCTCATCATACATAATTTATTTAAAACGTTTCGCCTAAGTCAGGCATCATCAGTTATTACAACCTTATTAAATATGCAAAGTCCTAAATAATTATCATCATTCAAATGACTTAACAAAAATTCTTTGTTCTGCATGTAGGTGGAGTCTGCTGGCTCGTCCACAATAATATTATCATCGTTATGAAAACATAACTAGGTATTTGTTACACCCTGGATTTATTTTTCCATTTATTGCACAGGAATACGAAAAATCCTTTTATCTGTACATTGGAAATTCCTATCCCTTAGCTTCTTTTTTTTTTTTTTTTTTTTTTTTAAATTTCCCCAGTTTAGCTTTGAACTAAAATTGTCATAATTTAGTTGTAGATACTAATAGCATACCCACCAGTAACATTGTAAGTAATTTCCTACTCCACCATACTTTGTAATTATATGTCGTTAAATATTCCAACCCATGTTTTTATATATATTTATATTTTGAAATAACCTGTATTACTAAGCTGACCAGACGTCCCGTTTTGAACGGGACAGTCCCGTTATCCCAAAATATATGCTCGGGACGCTTATTTGTCCCGTTTTACAAATATTTGGTCCCATATGTACTTTTGCTTCCTAAATTCCATTCATTGATGATGAATGAATTAACTAAATTAAATCTTTAAAACATGAAGAAATAGCAATGGATAACTCTAAAGGAAGTTCCTGAGTGGGAAAGGATCGAGGAGGGGATTGGCGTGAGTGCTACTAAATTTATCATGCTTAAGATTTCCGATAGTGAGCTTTTTGGCGAAGTGACTTATCTAAAGAAGTACCTTACACAGAAAAAGATTTTCAAGTGGACCGAAGAGAACCTTCTCTGGATCAGAGATGGGTTGAAATATTTCTTTATTTTGCAAATTAAAATGTCCCTATCAAGAATATTGCACTGATGGTTTCATTTTTCTTGTCCTTACCAGAAACAAACGCTCAAGGGGAACGAGTTTTCTCAATTATTAATGACATTTGGTCACTAGAAAAATCTGAAATGAAAATGTCGACCCTTAAAGCAATGATGATAGTAAAATGTAACTTTACAATGGGTCGTGTACAGTTTTCGATTTCATAAAACAAAAGCCTGATATTTTGAGAAAAAAATTCACTCATCTCAAAAATATGAAAAATAAACATTGAAGTCAGTATTTTCGACATTATTTTTATTTAATTGATATCAAGTTTATTTCTAAATGTAGTCTGATTGAATAAAATAGTATTTCATATATATATTGGTAAATAGTATTTTTTTAAGGGTGTCTCTAACTTCCCCGATATTGAGGGTCCCGTTTTGAGAATCTCATAATCTGGTCACCTTATGTATTACTCATATCATTATATTTTAATCTGTTATTTCACTGTAGGGCTTCATTATGAAAACAATATGGTTTCGAAACGTCGCCAAAACTAGTTGTTATTTTATTGATTGAACCTTTAAGAACCTTATTATATAACATCGATAAATTTCTTGACTGCTACAATTAAATGTTTAGTAAGGTTCTTGAGGTTCAGTTAATAAATAAAAACAACTATTTTGGCGTCGTTTCGAGACTATATTGTTTTCATAATCAATACGGAAATCCTTTTAATCCCCCATAAACTAGGGTTGAGCGATAGTCGATAGTTAGAACTATCGATAGTATGATACTATCGGTTGATAACTATCGATTGTTATCGATAGTTTTTCGATAGTTGCTTCCTTTTTTTCCAAATCTATTCAATAATGAATTACAAATAATTTAATGAAATTCAATTATCTACTTACGATTTAAAATTTGCAGGGTTATAAATTATAAGATTATATCATAAAGATGAGAAAAAAAAAACTAATTTATTTGAATTTTAAAAAAGTATTTACAATTTGCATGGTTACAATAATAATGAACAAATCAAATCTTCAGAAAAGAAAAATAACGAAATAGTTAATTATAAGAGTCAAGTGTGCTCCTTGAGCCACACATTTCCCGAAAGAAAAACTAGCATTTCTGCTTTCCTTTGGCTTAATCTTTGAGAGAACCCTTGAGCTCTAGGAGTTCCGATTTCTATTAAAAAAAACAAACTCGATACTGGACAGAGACAGATCAGCATAATTTCGAGATATACATTGATAATAACTGTCGACTATCGCCCAACCCTACCATAAACCTTTTAACTGTTTTTCAAAAATTCCCTAGGTCTGTTGTGTACTAGAATTGTTAGAATTTAGTTGGTCGATACCATATCCATCAGTAACATTGGCATGATTATGAGAACAATACAGTCTTGAAATGTCGCCAAAATAGTTGTTTTTATTTATTGATTGAACCTCAAGAACCTTACTAAACACACACACACACACACACACACACACACACACACACACACACAGAGCACATAATGAAGGTGTCAGAGAAAGCAGCTGGAGTGAACACTACACTGTCTCGACTGATGCCTAACATAGGAGGTCCCCGGCAGACCCGAAGACTACTGCTGTCAAGTGTCGTAACATCCATTGTCCTTTACGCTGCGGTGATATGGAGGGATGCTTTAGACATACATGCGTACGGAAGGCCTATGATCTCTGTGTACCGCCGAAGCGTCCTTAGAGTTATTAGTGCATTTAGAACTGTATCCTATGAGGCAGCATGCGTGGTAGCCAGGATGCCACCTATCGAACTAATAGCTGAAGAAAGGAAGAGGTCATATCAAAGAAGTGAACGCATTCCCAGAGCCAATCAGAGGAAAGAAACTATTGTAGCTTGGCAGCAGCGTTGTGACATTGCTTTAAGTGGGAGATGGACACACAGACTGGTCCCTCGTATTCAACACTGGGTGGACCGGAAGCACGGAGAGGTAGACTACTACTTAACTCAGTTGCTCACTGGACATGGAGCCTTCCGAGCCTATCAGTATAGGTTCAAACTAGATGTGACAGGGAAATGCCCAGCCTGCCCGGCGGTGGATGAGAGTGCAGAGCACGTGTTTTTCATATGCCCTCGCTTTCAGCAAGAAAGAGAAGAGTTCCGACAGGTCTGTGGAGTTTTTCCGACTGTTGATGGTCTGGTGCAATTGATGTTGGCTTCTGAGGAGTACTGAATGGCGGGCCAGAGGTTAGCGGTTGAGACTATCAAGCGGCTCAGGCAAGAAAAGAGAGATAGGCGCAGCAGGATGTAGCCTACTACCATGAGGCGGCACCCAGCCATTCCTCTCCATGATGTAATGCCTAACGGCGGTTCCGTGGAGAGGGAAAACAGGTGTAGGGGTGGTTTTAGTGGGTAGGGATCCCACACATGGTTAGGTACGGGCCTAACAATGTCTTTTGAAGATTTCCCCTACCCTCGTAAAATAAAAAAAAAACACACACACACACACACACACACACACACACACATATATATATATATATATATATATATATATATATATATATATATATATATATATATTTTATTATTATTATTTTTTTTTTTTAATTTAGTTCCTCATTACAGTTTCATACGAGAGGTTGTTTTTTGTTTTGGTTTTTTTGGCACTAGCGAAATATATTTCGATACGAATACGGAGCGGAGGAGCCGATGTGGGATAATATTGAATTACAGGCTAAGACCCGCTCCCCCTCTCCTCTCCTCCCTCCAACCCAACAGCCAACTGATCCCGGTAACCGCGGCTGTAAACAGGGAACTGGATCGAAAGCAAATATCTCCATTGTTGTGCGAGCCCAGCTGTGGGGCCAAGTCCCTTCGATGTTGTTCCGATCGCTCGGCAAACAGCTACATAAATTAATAGAAGATCCGATGAGTCATTGCTAACCGCTGAGCTAAGGTCGTATCAGCTTCTGATGATATTGGTTCAGGTTTAGTGCAGTTACTGCTGCTACTGAACGGTCAACACGAAATAAGTTAAATAATGATCGTCGCATCACCTGACTTGCAACAATCTCCCTAAACTTGGCTTTTGCAGGCCGAAACGTCTGAAATATTTTAAAAGGTGTTTGCACTCTAGAATATCTTCTTCATAAAATAGTCCACATTCAACGGTATTGTGTACCGAAATCGGACAATGAATTATTAATTTCAGGAACTCCAGCAAAAAATATCGTTGTACTAATAAAAACAATTAAATGGTTTCAAATACTTAAGTGTATTGGCCAACAAATATCAGAATTTTTTTTTGTTAATTTTTAATATACACTTTTGCTATTGGCCCAAACCAGCAAAGTTGCGCATGTTTTTAGAATAAATGATGAATGTCTAACATAAAAAAGAATCCTAAATAGTAAGACACTCCAAGAGAGGGGAACTTTGATTTCTATATCCGGATGGAGCGATTTAAATGGAATAGAAAAAAAATGAATCGCAGTAGAATTCACTAGAAACTTCTCTGCGGGAGGCCTCGATTTTGGAGCATCGAAGAACTGTTTCTGGAACAACGAAGGAATAATCCGTCACTTATTTGATGAACGTACAATAACTTCTATTTTAAGCAGTTAGATTGAGTATAATAATGGCGGCAAAGAGGGCTCACTTCGCATATATAAAACCTTTTAGAAGTAGCCTACTGTCTCAAACCACTAAGGTGCGGCTGTATAAAACCTTAATTCGACCAGTCCTAACATATGGGGCAGAGACGCGGATTATTTCATTAAAATACGACGTCTGAAATGTCGTGCGAACTTTCGCATGGCTCAATAATTGGCAGAAGAGTTGGCTGACCAAGAAGACGGTGGCTACAGGATCTTGAAGATCTAGGAATCCTCGGCGTTACAGGATGGAAACAGAAGGCTAAAGACAAAGGTACATGGCAGGACATTGTTCTAGAAGCCAAGCCTCGCACCGGGCTGTAGTGCTACGCAGTAAGATCGAATATACTCAAAAATGTCGCTATAAATTACCCTCCCACTCGTCCATGGCCCATTTTTTTAAAGGAAAAAACATTTGATGGTTTTTAGGTTGAAATTTGGTCAAAACTTCTTTGACAGCCCAGAATATGTACCTGCGTGATCCATCAATTAGCTTGCAGGTGGTTTATGGTGGTAGATAAAAATGAACTATAATTAGTGTATCGATTGTATTGTGTATTAAATAAAAAATATTACAAATATTCGTATTTAAACCAGTATTTTTTTTTATACATCCTATGAAAAATACTACCGAAAGAATAAAGCGCTATCTTCATAATCTCTAAAGAACAGTAAAGTGTAGTAAAAAAAAAAAAAAAAAAAAAAAAAAAAAAAAAAAAAAATACGTTCCAAGACCTAAGACAACACCCATACGTCCTCATAAGATAAATCCTTAGAACGCCAAGGGGAGGGGATAACGGGGGGGGGCGAAGACAAGTTTGTTTTACTGTTTACTGGCTAAAGAGTCAGTTTTTAGTCAGTAGGGGAAGGGCTAATGACTGAGCATGAATAGACCATGAGGTGGTCATTACTCCTTCTAAATCTCTGCCCCTCGGAATAGTTTATTCAGGCACGTTTTCTTTTATTCAGCTCTACTCCGAGTGAATAATGCATCCTATCAGCGATTTTTCTTACCTGCCTTACACCTCGACAATTACCTGTTCTCGCCTAGCTGTCCGCAAACGAGCAACTTGTAACTCGAGTACTCAAATATACAGACAGCACTTCTATTGTTTACTCCGGATGACCATAACGCAACGTCCGTTTTTTTTATTTATTTATTTTATTTTTTATTATCTTTGTAATAGAAGGTTGTTACCAAAGTCTTTGTGCATGAACTCAATCCTTTATTCGAAATATCATAATAGGGTTATGAATGAGTTTACTGCTATTATTTTTACTCATTTTTACATTTTTTTTTTTCCTTTCGAATAAGCCAAGTGAGTTGGGATTGGTGGGGATCTTGAGAGCCCTCTTCCTAGCCGATATCTCCTTCATTTTCTGACTTTGAAGTTGTTTAGTTGCTTCTTTGGTCTCTGCCCTTTCTTAAGTTTTATATGTGAGTCTTCCTTCAACATTTGTCAAAAAGTTTGTCTGTCCTGGATAAGGGATTCAGAGATGTTGAAGGTTTGAATATCATGTTTAACCTGCTTGTACCACAATGATGTTTTCTTGCAGTAGCTGGCTCTATGGATGATGCTGGTCAATCTTGAATCTCTAAGTTTCTCTAGGTGTCCGTAGAATCGGAGTCTTCTCTTGATAAAAGAGTCCATTAGAGGTTCTTGCTTTACGCATTTTCCTTTGGTTTGTTTCTTCCTCTTGCTCAACTATTCTGATTAAAATGGGTTTGATGTGCCTGAATTTCTTCAGGGCTTCTGACACTACTAAGATGGTCAGCTTAAAAGATAAAAGACGGCAGCCTCTAACATATGGAACAAACACCGACCATTTCCACCGATACAGGTAGAGACACTAAAGGATTTGTAGAAGAAAGTTCTTCTGCTTTATCAACCGAATTGAATATGCGAATTGAGTTGACGTTATCAATACGTTATCTAGTATTGAGCTATCAATTTTGTGGGTTTTTTTGCTTTTTTAACGCCTAAGACTTTGACGAGACCTATCGGCTCCTAACTTCCCAATACAGCCTTTCCATAGTGTAATACTTTCAGAACGACTCATGCTGAGCCTCTCAGAGAGGACATCGCCAAGTAGTTCCGTCAATAAACATATTGTAGTGTGCATGGAATATGCGATTATTTTTGACTTTACAGCTTCGATAGTTAGAAGCACTAAACGTACCCGTCTCTAGTGGGAGAACCAACAGTGGTGGGAGGGTAGAAGGTCCCATTTTCGGGTATTTTGATTATATCTCGTAAACCGTGGACTCTAGAAAAAAATTCTACATATCAAAACTAAAGCTTATTAAATTTCCCATAGAATTATTTGAGTACATATTTGTCGAAATTTCAAAGGTTTTCGAGATATACCTTGTTAAAAATTGATGCTTGTGAAAAAATAAATGTTTACCTCACTTTTTATCAAACATTTGCTACAAGAGCCAGAAACGTATGTATGTAATTAAAGTAAATGTAATTTTTGACAAAAAGTGAGGTAAACAATTTTTTTTTTCTTGAACGTTATCGATTTTCAGTATTGTATATTTATATATCTCGAAAACTGTTATAAGTTTTATATGAAATTTAATTAGCTTTAATTTTTAATTGAAACATAATTTTCTAGAGTTTACCGTTTTCGAGATACATTCCAATAACCCAAAGTACTTTTATCTTCTAACAACTCCTAACGAACCCTGAGGTATTGTAAAGAGCACAGCCACCAACTGACGTGGGAGACGGGGACACCCCCTGGACCTTGGCCGGCCCCCCATGGGTCTGGGCGCTGCTCGTCGGTTGCTCTGTGGGGTCGAGCGGGGGTAGTTTCATAAACCAAATATGGAGAAACAAAAATTAAATAAATAAATATATATGTGTATGTGTGTATGTGTGTATGTGTGTGTGTGTGTGTGTGTGTGTGTGTGTGTGTGTGTGTGTGTGTGTGTGTGTGTGTGTGTGTATATAAGATAATAATAACAATAATAATAAATAAAATAAAAATAATAATAATAATAATGATAAACAGATACAAACCAAAGGGCGTTGATGACCGCTGCAGTTTTATGCCCTATCAAAATTCAACAAACAAACCCTGATGTAAATAATAATCGTATATTTCATGCACTCTACACTGAACTTAAGGCCGGGCATACTACAAATGTGCAGTTGGTACACTTCATCCTCTTGGCATGGTTTTATTCCCCATCATGCTTTCCACCCTAAGGGAATTTAGAATTTAATTAAAATTCACTGATTGTTAATTGCTTTGATTGAAAGCCGTTAATAAAATTCGAAGTAAAAAAAAAAAAAATAAGATTGTAAATTTCAACTTAACTGCTTTTCATAGCCAAAAGAACTACTTTATTATTTTCCATGATACTACAATCTACAATGATTTTCGTTCTCTCTAAATAGAATAATTTACCGAATACAAATTAAGGTCAGAAAGCAAGTCGGAGAGAAGAGATATTCAAGAACCACAATGCCATGAAAATATAATTTCTGGAAATTCAATAATAACTTGAAAGGGAAAGAGAATTCAACTTTGATCAGCTCAAAACTGAAACGGAATAAAGAAAGGAAATATAAAGCTCATTTAGGCAGCGAGAAATAAATTATTACAAAGTTAGAGGGCTATAAATTATAAAGTAGAAGCTATAAGGAAAACTTGATATCATTTAGATTTAGATATTTATAATATGTAAGGTCCTTGTTATTGAGAACAGCCTTGTTGTTCAATCTTCATTCACATAGATCAGGAAACTAATAAAATATATTACAGTAATATAGAACACTTGTATCTAGAAATTCTTGAGATCTCTTGGAAGATTGTTTTCATGACAGGTTGTTTCATGGTTAATTAGTCAAACTGATAATTTGAACAAATGGCCTCAAATGAACAAAATTATAACAAAGAAATCCAAACAATATACACTATAGCCAGTAATAACGGATACAGTAAAATCGCGATCGATAATATTTTAAAAAAACAAATACATAAAAAAAAATATGAATAATATATACATAACGCCCTCAGAGGATAAAGCTACCCCGAAGAAATATATATTGATACCATATTACGGCCAAATATCCACTAAAGTCGGAAAGGAATTTAAAAAAAAATAGGCTTAAACACTGCTTTTAGAATAGATAAACCATTGTCATCATACTTCCCTTCACCTAAAAAAAAAAAAATAGACCCTTTCCACAAAAGCGGTGTATACGAACTAAAATGTAATGACTGTGAAGCAAAATACAGGGGAATAACTGGACGATCGGTAAATCAAAGAGTAAAAGAACATATAAGAGCTTACACTAATAGGACCCAATACTCCAATTTCGCTATACATATAAATGAAAATAAACATAAATTTAATAAAGATTCGGGAGTAAAAATAATAAATCAAGTAGAAAATAGACTAAAATTAAATATTTATGAATCATTAGAAATAACAAAATCGTTTAAAACCGGTCCACATTTTTGTTTAAATGACCAAATAAACATCCCCAATAGGCCCATTTTAAATTTGTTTCCCATAGGAACGGAAAAATCCAATTAATCATGGGGGAAATCCCATGGTAAATCACAAAAGTTTAACCTACCTGCCCCTTTCCACTTCCCACGATGGGTATATTCCAGTTATCTTAGACCTCCTGAGGTGAGTACTAATGTTTGATTTCTTGTCTTTCATTTCTGAAAACTTTAGTGTATATAATCCATGTAACATAGCATTGATGTGTTTAAAATTTTGTATGTTTCAGAACTGAATGTGTAGCATTCGAAACTAGTTTCTAATAATAACAATAGAAGTGGCAATTAATTCATCAATCCTAATTGGCCTATGGAAGTATATCCGTAAACGCTTTGTTTTGGAGATATTCACACCTAAATATTGTATTTGTATTGCCAAGAACTATTTCTTCTTCTTCTTTATTGGCGCGAAAGACACTATGAAGCTGTCCTTGGCCTGCTCCACAGCCTTCATCCAATCGTCCCGATCAGCTGATCACCTTAAATATATCTTAGATAGTTTTAAGTCCTCTAAGACGCCATCGAACCTTCTCTTTGGTCCACGAGGTCTCACTCCATCCGGTCTAAATCTTATTGAGGGTCCCAAAGCTAATTCCAAATAGTATTAATCCTCAAGTCAATATTATATGTACAGTGAGAGACAAGGCCATAGCAGTATTCTATTTAAATTCATCTTCTAAACAAACCGCTTGCGAACATACCTTCATAGGAAATATTTTTTTTTTGTTTTGAGGTTCTTAGTTCAAATTTTCAGTCTGGTCGCTGCTGCTGTTGAAGAACGGTGATGAGCCTATCCTAATACTCAAGTAAATCACTTAGAACATCATTTAATATGAAAGTATATCTTTTATATTTTTTTATTAAAGTATACAAACTACTTCAACATTTACTAGACAAACGTTCAAAGCTCCCAATTAATAACAAAAGACTCATTTACACGACAGTGATTAGACCTATTTGGACGTACGGAGTTGAACTTTGGGGCTCCACAAAACCATCCAATTTATCTCGTATCCAATCCTTACAATCCAAAATCCTTCGAAAAATCCTCAATCCTCCTTACTTTGTCACCAATAAACTTATTGCTACTAGTGAGCATTTCTATCAACTATCAACACATACACTTGTATATTATTTTGTACAGTTGTAAATATCAATGAATGAAAAGAAAAAGAAAAAAAAAAAGAAAATAATTGTACATAGTGGAAAGAATAAGGAAAAGAGTAAGGGGCTATGTGAGGAAAGTGAAAGTTAGCATGAACTGTGTAATAACATTTAAATCTTTAAAAAAATAATTAATTAATTTAATTTCTAGTTAATCCTCTAATTATAAAAATCCTTACAAAAAATGAACAAAATTTATTTAACGCAAAATAAAATGAAGGATTATTTCACCACCTCTGAACCTAAATTTCAATGGGTGGATCCGAAAACGATTTCAGTGTATATCGAACCCCACATATACCTTTTAAAAAGGGAAAAAGGGAATGGAGTATTTATTCGAACAAAAAAAGAAAGGTGGAATAGAGGGGCAAATTGATATAGTTACTACGAAGGGTATTAACACCCGATGTGTGAGAGAGCCAGGCGGGAGGGGGGGGGGATTGGAGAATGGGAGCCCGAAGTAATTCTGAGGAGGCGATGAAAGAGATTTGTGTGAAAGGACCCTGAGAGAGGCCCTATATTGAGGGGCCTATAATCCTGTCCGCTAATTGGAGGGAGCGCCCTCCACAATCGGACCCCACCCGCTCCGGAAAAACTACTTTCCTTTATCGGCACAGGCAGATTATTCGATCGAAGGCAGTTGTGTATAAAAACCAGACCTCGGATGAACCGTCCTATCTCAAGAAATATAAATAAATCTATGAAAAGAAATGAAATATCGCATTATATATGTTCGTGCTAACTTAAGGGAAAAAATAAGGCTAATGACGATAGAAATGGAGGAGTCAGTTTAACGAGAAACCTTTAATTTGCATATGGCTAGTCGGTATTTCAGTTTACCTCACAGCTCATACTTCGGGATACAAAAAACCTTTTTCCTTCTAATCTTTATGTAAGTTACATTTGACTTCTTGTCACACACTGTAAAATAATTATATACAATATGTATATCAAATTGCTGATTTTTGACATGGTCGAATATAGATGCACATAATATACCTTATTCGCAATTTGCCATGCATGTGTGTTTTTGCATGTTTCAGAGCTCGATAATGTGGCAATGACCATGAAACGTCGCAAATAATGAAATAAAATATTATTATTGGACAATCATGTAACATCATATGATTTTTAATAAATAAATATGGGATAATAATTGCTTTTGTAATTACACCTTAATATTAATTTCTCCTCGGTAATTGATATATTGTATAGTATTGCTGATTTTTTTTTTTATTCCTTGTTTGTATCATGGACTAGTCTTCGAATGGACAAAATACTTATAAAAAGAGAAATAATTCATCAATTCCTAGCTGTACTGATCCTTCTGTATCATCATGCTTATCTTAACTGAAAGATGAAGTGGTATCAGCAGTAAAAATTAAAGCAAAAATAGTGATGGGAAGTACTCGAAAAATAAAGGTCACGATGAATTAAAAAATCAGCATTACACGATTAGTTTAACAAATGTAAAAATCTTATCTTACGCTTTGATGACACTTGCCAAGCAGGTTTCAATAGAAATCAAACCAACGACATAAAGAAACAAAGAAATATGAAGAAAAAAATACTTTGAGATTTTAGATTGAAGTATTATTTAGGAAACACTTAAAACAAGTATTTCTTACCCCTGCAAAATCACCCGAACCATAAGAAAAAACAATCACTGAATACGTACACTAACTCCAACATAAGATAAGATACATGATAGGTATATTCGTGAGATATAGCTTAGAATTGTACGACAGATAATATTTAAACCTATACGACTTACAACCCATGAAGGGTTTCGGGTTCAGTACATAGGTAGGCTGTACTGTTTATGAGCCAACGGTTGTGAAAGGAGGTGATTTAGAAAGGAGAATTCACGCTCAACCGTCAGGTTTTCCCCCAATTAAGAGAAACACCGATAATGATTATATGAATAGTTAATATAAATAAATGAAAATGAATTAATGAATACAAAATGGGACAAGGAAACATTAAGATAACAAAAACATTATAATATTTGGGAGAATGGATAGAACCCAATCTCTCCAAGAAGGCAGATTTCGAATCACGAATCAGAAAAATAGAAATGGTACACAGTCTAACAAAGGCCGTTAACAACCAGAAATGTATATTAACAAATGCCAAGTTAAGACACTTCCACACAATCATCTGTCAAGAGAGGTTATACGCTGCAGAATACTTTGCAATGTATCGGAAGAGTATAGAGCGATTAGAAGTAAAAGAAAGGAAAATTCAAAGAATAATCTTGGGCCCAGAGAAAGAAAAAGAGTAAACAATTACCTTTTACAGCCATATAACAAGAATGAACCCAATGCGACTGAAAAAGAGGATTATCACGTACTATATCAAAAAGAAGACAAAAATAGGAAATAAAAGCTCGATGCAACAAGAATTAGTTGAAATAAGGTGATCCTTAGCTGGACGAGTCGGAAAAAAAAATAAAAAATAAAAAATGAAAGAGAACCGAAAGGAAGGTTATAACTGTTATAGTAAGATTAATATCTCGGAATAAATGATAAGATACAGTTAGAAATAAAGATAATATGAGATTGGCAAGAGAGGGAATAAAGATAGGTACAGCAACAAAGATAAGGAAACAATGAGGAATATGAAGAAGTGGAAGAAATTACAATAAATGAAATTACCGACCGAACCGTGGAAGAAGAGGAGACGAACGGTGACTGATCATCGTATACAAATAAGAAACGCATAACAAAAGTAGTAATATTGCATGCAAATGAATTATGATAAAGCGGTACAATATTAATATTAAATATTAAAGTACTACAAAAGGATAGTAGGTAGAATTCGCAATGGCGATGTGATGAAAACAAATATTTGAATTACTTAAAGTATTCCAACAAATTATATCATTATCAAATATTACAAAAAGATTTATTTTGGATAATTTACCAATCAAAATACAGTTTTAGAAGACAAAACAAAGATGACAGTAGATGTGAACAATAAGAGATGAGTATTGAATGAGAGGAAGCAGAGGTGGACTGGTGGGGGAAAGGTATGCAAATGTTAGCCACTGGATTTACATTTACAGGAGACTGCGAGTCTCTGCGGTTCTGGTCGTTAGCAAGGAGGGGTTTATTAGTCGTGTTCCTTATATCATTCCGAGATAACGGCCCTGCATCAGCTCTCTCGCTCGTATAGCAATAATTTTGATACTCGCACAGTAGAATGAGAATCGAGTAGCATGTAACGAACAAAACGTGTTCAATAGTTAACATTCAACTCGATGAATCGATCAGCTGCTATATTTAATATCCATATCATCTTTGTAAATCTATTTCATATCCTTCAGTATGCTTTTATAACAGTAGACTGATCCTTGCAGTTTCGTAATTATGGACTCCATATACGCCAAGAAACTGCCTGTTGCTGTCAATTACAACTTCAGCATTAACTATACAAACGTTCAAAGCTTTCAAATAATTACCAGAGACTCGTTTAGATTACAGTGATTAGACATGGACCGCATATCGTTGTCGGAATTGAGATTTGCTGCTTCACCGCTAAACCATTCAATCCAAAAAATCTAAAGTCATTTGAAAACTCTTCTTTACTCGTTATTATGCCACAAACAACTATAGCGATAAACCACATCTATAACGATCCTAATTCATGTGATGATTTGGCCCAAACTAGATACCTATCCTACCATGATAAGCTCCATAGCCAATCAAATCTATTGGTCTTCCAACTAGCTTCACCCAACACTTTGAATACATTTTTATTCTTTACAGCAATATTATATATACAGGGTGAGGACCTCTTAGTGCAAAAAAAAGAAAAAACATTGGATGAAACTAGATCAAAATTGTAAAAAAATGCCTCTATTGTATACCTTTCTATTCCAATCCGTTGCAGATACACGATAAATCAATCACCGCAAAAAGTGGTATTCTTTAATATCATCTGCATTCAGAAGCTAACGGTAAAATTGAGGCTAAGTTCGTTATCATTGACAGTTTTCCTTTATTTTATATTAAACAATAATTGTTTTCTTTGCTTTTTGTTCCAATGAACAGTTTATTAAGTCTAAAATGCCGATTTCCATTAAGGGATTATCATAATGTTTTATTTACAAAAGTAACTGATTTGTATGTCAAATCGGTTACAAAAGTAAATTTCACCATCAAATCGAAACAGAATCATTACTTTTAACATATCATTCGAAAGCTAATTAAATTTGAAAGTTTTTATGAAATCAGCAGTTTTGTGGATAGTTTTTTTTCGAAAAACGGTGTGCGTTGAAGTAATACAAGACATTGTAACTTCTCTAAATAAGGTGAAGATCAATCTGTTCCTTAGGTCACAAGTTTGTAAAGGTTACATGTAATCTGCTCTTATAGAAAATTTAATGCTAAATCTAAAAATGACATCAAGGTTTGAAAAATATTTAAACAAAATTAAAATATAACCGCTTTTATAATAAAATACATGGTTTCCTCAAAAAAAGTCTTTGATTTATCGTGTATCTGCAACGGATTGGAATAGAAAGGTGTGGTCTGTGGCATTTTTCTACATTTTTGATTTAGTTTCACCAATTTTTTTTTTTTTTTTTTTTTTTTTTTTTTTTTTTTTTTTTTTTTTTTTTTTTTTTTTTTACAAAAGACTCATTTACTTAACTGTGATTAGACCTATTTGGACGTACGGAGTTGAGCTTTGGGACTCTACTAAACATCCAATTCATCCTGTATCAAATCCTTCAAAAAATCCTCAATGCTCCTTACATTGTCACCAATAAACTTATCCATAAATCTTAATGTTCCATATGTTGCTGATTTAGCCCAAACCAGATACCGATCCTTTCATAGTAAGCTCCATAACCATTTAAATCCCCTAGTTTATCAACTTGCTACCCACTCCATTCCCGATAATCCTCCAAAGCATCTGAAAAGAAGATGGCCTAGAGAACTTTTAGTGTAGATTTTATTGAAGTGCTACTAGTGAGTATTTCTTCACAAGTTATTTACATGTCATTGTATTCACTATCAACACATATAATTGTTGTATATTATTATGTACAGTTGTAAATATCAATAAATGAAAAGAAAAAGAAAAAAGAAAAGAAAATAATTGTACATAGTTGAAAGAATAAGGAAAAGAGTAAGAGGGGCCAAATCCTAGGCGTCAGGAAAGAAGATGGCCCAACAAGATCTTCTTGTGTAGATTTTTTTTTTACTGAAGTGCAACTGATGAGTTGTTCTTTTCAAGTTTTGGCATGTTATTGTAAACCTTTTTTGTAACACATTTACCTGATGTATAATTGTACAGTTGAAAATTTCAATAAATTGATTTAAAAAAAACTAATTAGCTTATAATTGGGTAATAAAATATATATGTTAAGTAGTTTGGGGGGATCTATTGTGCTACTAGGAACAAGATCTATTTTTGACAAAGATAAAGAGAAACAGAGTCAGAAAGCATTAAATTCATATTTTTGTTCTCAGCTCAACTTTCACTTACATGGAAGGCAGTAGCTCTTATTTTGATATATTTATAATCCAGTGCTAAGTCTTAATATATAGTAAAGATGTAGTGTTAAATCAAATTAGCGAATGCCTGTATATAATGTCTAAAGAAATTAGTAGTACCGGTAAAATTATTAGCAGTGCATATAATATAAATAAAGAAGAGAATCATCACTTAATATAATTATTACTATGGTGACGATTTAAAAGAGAAACATTAGTCGATATGTGAACCAAGAGAATAGGTCTAAAGACATACAATTCCATTCTTACGAATGTCGTAAGTAATTTCCAAAGAATGGTAGCTCGGTTATAATAAATCCGGCCGATTTAATAAATGGTACTAGGGACGTGAGGGATACTTTTAATCTGAAGGGCCGCTATATTGTGAGAGGAGGTCAGGGGTTGGCCGACAAAGGGTTAGGGCAATATCCTACGAGCCTTTTGATTGGTCAGATATCAAACAGGATGGCGATCCTAGGGCCTGCTAGCCTCCCTCCGAGAGCCCTTTATAAAAACCTTTCTTGATTGAATTGATGGTCGGCATTGATTGCCCTTCCTTCTGCCCAGGATTAGGCCTCCTCAGAGATTTCCTTTGTCTCATCTAATCTGAGTACTTCCATAAATAATTTGTATCAAACGATTAACTATCTTCAATGATACAAATATAACAAGAGATAAATTAATAATTTTTACTATTTATTTTTGAACATCGACGACATATAAATCAATGTATTATTGTTTTTTTAATATATTTTATTAGAAATATTTTTGTTTTTAAAAATACATTTCCTAACTGAACAATCAAGATATAACATTAATGAGCAATACACTTTGTTTGTTTACTTCTTAACATAACTTATAGTCTAGTCAATGAAGGTCTGAAATTGGGTGTAGAATGCGTTTTTGTAATCCAATGATTCTCTTCAGAAACATATATACATGTATGTATATATATATATATATATATATATATATATATATATATATATATATATATATATATATATATATCTTTAATAGTCCAGCCAATAAAGGATTATAAAGTGTGTTTTCTGTAATCCAAGGTTTTTCTTAGGAAACATGTTCAGGGTAGTTGGATTGTAAACATAATAAATGTCCTGTAGTTTTTGGGCCTGGAAACAGAAGGGGGAAGGCGCGGAAAGATCTCGAAAACGGTGCGTCGTATGCAAAACATGACTATTTACTAAATTAACGTTAATTAAATTTTCTACAAATTTTATTATATACACATTTTTCATATTCTGTATTATTTCCAGGGTATACGCTTGGCAAATGTAAACATTTTCGAAAAAAAAAACTTTTCACTTCACGTTTTCTGTTAAACTTCCCTCCATATCATCTAAAACGTTCATCCTACGACAAAAGTCTTAATGATTAATATTGTAGAAAACTAAATTTCCTTCAAAATACACATATGTATGTATATATATATATATATATATATATATATATATATATATATATATATATATATATATATATATATATATATACATACATGTATATATGTTTCTGAAGAGAATCATTGGATTACAAAAACGCATTCTACACCCAATTTCAGACCTTCATTGACTAGACTATAAGTTATGTTAAGAAGTAAACAAACAAAGTGTATTGCTCATTAATGTTATATCTTGATTGTTCAGTTAGGAAATGTATTTTTAAAAACAAAAATATTTCTAATAAAATATATTAAAAAAACAATAATACATTGATTTATATGTCGTCGATGTTCAAAAATAAATAGTAAAAATTATTAATTTATCTCTTGTTATATTTGTATCATTGAAGATAGTTAATCGTTTGATACAAATTATTTATGGAAGTACTCAGATTAGATGAGACAAAGGAAATCTCTGAGGAGGCCTAATCCTGGGCAGAAGGAAGGGCAATCAATGCCGACCATCAATTCAATCAAGAAAGGTTTTTATAAAGGGCTCTCGGAGGGAGGCTAGCAGGCCCTAGGATCGCCATCCTGTTTGATATCTGACCAATCAAAAGGCTCGTAGGATATTGCCCTAACCCTTTGTCGGCCAACCCCTGACCTCCTCTCACAATATAGCGGCCCTTCAGATTAAAAGTATCCCTCACGTCCCTAGTACCATTTATTAAATCGGCCGGATTTATTATAACCGAGCTACCATTCTTTGGAAATTACTTACGACATTCGTAAGAATGGAATTGTATGTCTTTAGACCTATTCTCTTGGTTCACATATCGACTAATGTTTCTCTTTAAATCGTCACCATAGTAATAATTATATTAAGTGATGATTCTCTTCTTTATTTATATTATATGCACTGCTAATAATTTTACCGGTACTACTAATTTCTTTAGACATTATATACAGGCATTCGCTAATTTGATTTAACACTACATCTTTACTATATATTAAGACTTAGCACTGGATTATAAATATATCAAAATAAGAGCTACTGCCTTCCATGTAAGTGAAAGTTGAGCTGAGAACAAAAATATGAATTTAATGCTTTCTGACTCTGTTTCTCTTTATCTTTGTCAAAAATAGATCTTGTTCCTAGTAGCACAATAGATCCCCCCAAACTACTTAACATATATATTTTATTACCCAATTATAAGCTAATTAGTTTTTTTTAAATCAATTTATTGAAATTTTCAACTGTACAATTATACATCAGGTAAATGTGTTACAAAAAAGGTTTACAATAACATGCCAAAACTTGAAAAGAACAACTCATCAGTTGCACTTCAGTAAAAAAAAAAATCTACACAAGAAGATCTTGTTGGGCCATCTTCTTTCCTGACGCCTAGGATTTGGCCCCTCTTACTCTTTTCCTTATTCTTTCAACTATGTACAATTATTTTCTTTTCTTTTTTCTTTTTCTTTTCATTTATTGATATTTACAACTGTACATAATAATATACAACAATTATATGTGTTGATAGTGAATACAATGACATGTAAATAACTTGTGAAGAAATACTCACTAGTAGCACTTCAATAAAATCTACACTAAAAGTTCTCTAGGCCATCTTCTTTTCAGATGCTTTGGAGGATTATCGGGAATGGAGTGGGTAGCAAGTTGATAAACTAGGGGATTGGAGTGGTTATGGAGCTTACTATGAAAGGATCGGTATTTGGTTTGGGCTAAATCAGCAACATATGGAACATTAAGATTTATAGATAAGTTTATTGGTGACAATGTAAGGAGCATTGAGGATTTTTTGAAGGATTTGATACGGGATGAATTGGATGTTTAGTGGAGCCCCAAAGCTCAACTCCGTACGTCCAAATAGGTCTAATCACAGTTAAGTAAATGAGTTTTTTGTAAATAATTAGGAGCTTTCAACGTTTGTCAAGTAAATGTTGAAGTAGTCTGTAGCGACGATTATACTTAATTGTAAAACTTAATAAACATATTATGATATATACAGGGTGAGTACCCTTTAGTGTAAAAAAAAAAAAAAAAAAAAAAAAAAAAAAAATTGGTGAAACTAGATTAAAAATGTAGAAAAATGCCACAGACCTCACCTTTCTATTCCAATCCGTTTATATATATATAGTTATGGAAACCCAATGGTATTAGGGATAATAAACAAATGTACACTATCCCCTCTCCTAGATAACTGTATAAAAAGGCCACCTCCACCTGCGCCCGATGACACTCTGATATAGTCACTCGTAGGACTCACAGATGTTCAACACGCAGTTCTTGTACTAGGCTGTAAATTGTGCTTTTTCTTGTATAATGTATGTCAGTCAATAAAAACCTCTTTTTAAAAACTCAGTCCCGCGAACCTTTTATTTAGCTATATATATATATATATATATATATATATATATATATATATATATATATATATATATATATATATATATATAATGTAAGAGAAGAAGAAAATAATATACTAATTATGGTAATAAATAAATATGCAAAATCTCTTTATAAAATAACACTGAACCGATATTTTTCCTTTGGAGAGCTCTTTCTCCTAACATCAGATAATGCTCCTCCGAAACCTCATTCCAATGTTACGTTTTCTGATATAAACTTTATTTAGCAATTATTACATGTATTACAAATTGATATCTTATTTATTTCGCTAATTAATTTTAAAGTATATTAAGATAATTATTTGTTTATCAATAAACTCTATTTATTAATAAAGTTTAGTAATTAATGATTATATTGTTATAGCTTATTTTTTCTCATTCTCTATTTTACTAATCTGTTATTATTATTATGATTGAATAGTTATTTTATTTCCCTAGGCCTTTTTTTTTTTAATGTCTGTTCTATTATATGAAAATACTTTTTTTCCTTTGATATCTGGATAATATTGAATAAATAATATGAAAAAATAATATTAATGAACATCTGAACAAATAAAACTTAATGAAGAATTTTTCTTTTCCTTTTAATGTTACTTTAACATGAGATCTTTAGGCCGACGTAATGAGTTTCTGGCTGACATTGGATAAAAACAATTTTGTTTTTCTTTTTTTACAAATGTATTAAGTTGCGCAATTAGTACGTAATAATTATTGTGTTTTGTAATTTGTGGCATATGATGGTTTGATGTATTAGTATAGTATATACTAAATATAGTATATTTTTTTATTTTTCGGTTTGAACATTATAAATGTGTTTGGGTTTTATAAACCTGCTCCAAAAGTACGAATTAACTCTAGCATTGAGTTATAAATTAATTTAGGCACTTACAAAGAAATATTATTATAAAAAATTAATTATTTTCTGACATTAGATTTATAATTGTTAGGAGAATAATTTCATACTGATAGATTTAGTCGAATTCACTTCTGTAACAATTTTCTCGTAAACAAAGGGCAGTCCTTAGTTATATGTTCTATTGTTATATCTCGGGTTAGTTATATCTAGGTCATTCCCGGGTTGATTTATATATTTGTAAAGAGAATGCGACTGAAAGAGAAAGATCCGAATATATAGATTGAGAAATAGAGACAAAGAGAGGAATAGAGTGTGTGTGTGTGTGTGTGTGTGTGTATGTGTGAGAGAGAGGGAGAGAGAGTAATAAATATGTCTATTGAAAATGAATCATAAAACCTAATTGTAACATGAATTAGTTTGGGTTTTTCATTAAAATTACAAAACCACGAAACGCACAGTAGGTTCTTATGTTAATTATTACTATTCAACCTACAACATTTTTTTTTTTTCATTCACAAGACGTAATGTTAGGTTAGCGACCTCCTAGAGCACGTGGAACACACGTGGCTAACATCATTAGGGAGCTCCTTGAAGGAAGGTATCGGGAAGCGACCCCGATCAGTTTCCAGGTGTCGGGTTATCAGGATATCTTCGCCTGTTCCTGGGGACTTATCGGGACAATATGGATCAATATGGCCTTTGGGGGGCTGATAACAGGGGGGACTTGATACAGGCGACTTCAACAGCCTCAGATCAGGGCTCATCTACTGGAGGCTTCTCAATGCTAAACATCGACGTATAGATCCGCGATGTATTGCAAAAATAAAATAAATAATAAGATAACAAAACTAAGAAATTAATTGCTTAGCCCGTTAGTGGAAACAATTTCTACAAGACGAGTATAAAAATCATCTTCATGTCACCTAGGCAGCTACTTCCAATGACGTAATCCGGTCACATGTGCTTCACTTGATCCCCGATGGTTGCGGTGGAAGGATTTCATGTCTATATTCCGACACTAATTTAAGATAAGTTCATTTTTTTCTAACATAGGCCGTCTCAGAGGCGGTGAGTTCCCTACTGACCGGGTCAAACGGGTGTTCCCACAGACGAACCAATTTTGATACCCGTCTCACAGAATGTGTATTCCTGTAATTCTAGGTATTTCGTAAACGTAGTAAAAACATATTCTTCCTTTCAGTTCCGTTGTCCTATTTCTTTTCTTTTTTTTTTTTTTTTTAGAATGTCAGTATTTTATTTATTGATTGAAGTTTTCCTGTTTCCTAAGATGTAATTTTGTTGAGCTTCATTTAGGAATGATTCTTTCTTGCTCGACCTGCGCTTGTTCTAACAGTTAGTGCAAAAAAAAAAAATAAAAAAAAAAATAAAAAAAATAAGATTAATAAAAAAAAACAACCACACACAAGGGCATCAAATGCGCTACTAGCAATGAAAATTGCTAAGAATGCTCTGAAATGCTTTGTAGTTTTCGTTGAAGAAATCTAAATCTTGTGTTATTTTTTTTTTATTTTCACAAATTTGTAACCAAAAATATAATAATCGTCATTAACTTAACACTGTTAATTATAAACATTTTACACAATTCAAAAATCCTATCCTTCTTGTAATATTTAAATCATTTTCTTATTTAATAAATAATTTAAGTTACCATAAAAACTTACCATGTTACCAAAGAAATTTTTAGAGTTGAAATAATTTTTTACCTAATACTGTGATTTTAATTATTGTCTCCTATATAAAATAATCATTGGCTCATAGACTCAGCAACCACCTGAGAAGAGATGTTCCTTCAGATAGTATAGCCAAGTGTTCTTCCTACCAATGAACTAAATAAAAACCATATACAATAAGACTAGAAAATATAGTTCTATTTTTAATAGTTATTGCTAAACATTGCCTCATTAAATAATCTTTACCCTCAACATATTTTTTATTACGATATTAAAAATGAAAACTATTTTTTTAGTAATGAACATAAACATATCTTTCATGATTATACCTTAATATTGAATTATAATTACATATTTAAATACTTTATAAAATATTCATAATTGTTTTTATATTTTTAATTATTACTAAAGAATAAAGAAACAGAAAAAATAAAAAAAATTACTGTTAAAGTAAAAAAGGTTTTATAAACGAAGAGGCTTTGAATACAATAAGGAAGAATACAATACAATGTATTGTCTAAAATAATAGCAATGACAAACAAAAGAGAGTACACTTAGATCCATTAGCGATAGTTTTAGCTTTGAATTTCGTAATTTTGTTCATTACTAGATGTTGTTACAGTCTATTTGTTCTTCAGAATTGCTACAGCAACAAAAAACCTATTATTCTTAGTATCAAATGACAAAAAGTAGAAAATTAGGAACCAAAAAACCCACAATTCATGAAGAAAACTAGGAAAAGACTTCTATAGTTACCTAACTATCCCATTCACTGCTCATCCAAAGCGCAGCAGGTTATATTTGAATATCCCTTCTCTTGGTGAGTGCCAAAGTATTAATATTCTTATTATTTATGAATATTTTTGTCAACTTTTTGAATTACATATTTTTAGTGTTGAAGATAAACGTTCATGATTTGAAACTATTCCTCTATATGACCGTTTTTTAAAATCAAAGCTACCGTTAGAAAAACATAGCAAGGCACCTTAATCTGGAGCAATAAGTAATAAAAAAGTCAATGATTTCATCCATACAATATGGTATGTATTAATATGTAAAATAAATGATTAAAAATAACAATAATAAATTTAAATTTAAAAATTAAATACAAATACAACATCCTTTAAATACCATAGAAGTGGCGAATTCCTAAATTTTAAAATGTTCCAATCAAATACAGGAAACAATATATTAATACTGTATAATTAATTAAAGATCTGTTTGGACACGCAATAATTTTTTTTTTTTTTTTGTTAGCAAAAATTACAACTGTATATACAATATAAAAATATAATACACAAGAAAACATAATGATAATATTAAAAATACACAAAAAACTATAATGATAATATTAAAAATGACACGTCATTTGAGTGGCCAAGGATGTTTTTAAAGCAACTGTAAAACAGTGTCCTTAAAACCCCATTGCTAGCACTTATAAAGGTTCTATATAATAAAGTACTGTATTAGAAGGTACCGAGGCAATCTTCTTTACAGTTGCCTCGGAGGGTTATCTGGAATGGCATGACAAGCAAGTTGTGATACTAATGGTCCTTTCGCCTCGAATGATTGTAGAGCTTGCTATGAAAGGATAGATCTGGTTTGAGCTGTCAGAAACGTAACGTATATTAAGATATTTGGTGAAAAGTTTGTTTGTGACGAAGTAAGGAGCATTTAGGATTTTCCTAAGAATTTTGGATCGTAAGGATTCACCTCGTATGAATTTGGTGGTTTAGTGGGGACCCAAAGCTCAACTCTTTATGTCCAAATTGGTCTTATTACTGTTATATAATAAGTATTTTGTAATTAATTGGAAGGTTTGAACGTTTTTTTTATTAAACGTGGAAATAGTTTAAGACTACGAGCAGTTTCTTATCGTTTTAATCTTCTGTGTGGATTCCAAGTAAGACGTTTGTCCAGATGGAGTCCTAGGTAGCGGACCTGTTCAACGGGTATTAGTGGAACATCATCAAAGGATACTGTAGAACAGGAAGTCGTAGGTTTACGACGAAGGTCTGGTTAGATTTGGTCTATTTGGTTAGATTAATTTTGATTCTCCATTTTTGACACCATTCTTGAAGAAGAAGAAGAAGAAGAAACAGTAAAAATAATGATGCTTATTTAATTGCAACCAAATAAACTATTTGTTTATAACAAAATGAAAACCTAATCCCCTAGTTTCTCAACTTGCTTTTCAGTTCCTCACTGTTCTTTGCGGCATCTAAAAATTAGATGGCTTCAGAATCTTTCAATACTTTCAAAATCAAAATTATTAACAGCGATTTTCATTAAAAACTGAATTATTGAACATTGTTCATTAGTTCGTTACATTATCAACAGAGCGCCCTGGTGGTGTAAACTATAACTATGTTCTCCTACTATGTAGCCTGCTACCGGTACCAGTACCAGCGTAGCCTGGTGACCTGGTGTCGAAGGGGGGTGGGAGGGGGTCGGCAGGTTGATAGGTCTCCGGGGTCAGGTCGTCATTTGTCAGTCTTCCCTCCGGACCCTTCCTATCCCAACTCAAAGTCTTCTATTTGTCTTCTTGTCTACCTTTAGGAGGAAACTTGAAGAATCTTTAAAATTTATATTTAGCTACAACTTATGATATTATTATGATGCTACAAATAATTAGCGATAAAGTTTTTTTCTTTCTTCTGTTGCAATGTTACCGGTTTCAATGGAGTTGTATACAGTTCCAAAATAACGATTTTTTTTTTTTCATTTATTGATATTAACAACTGTACAAGATAATAATATACATCAAGTAAATGCGTTGATAGTGAATACAATGGCATGTAAATAACTTGTGAAGAACTACTCAATAGTAGCACTTCAATAAAAATCTACACTAAAAGGTCTCTAGGCCATCTTCTTTTCAGACGCCTCGGAAGATTATCAGGAATGGAGTGGGAAGAAAGTTGGGAACCTAGTGGATTGCAGTGGTTATGAAGCTTACTATGAAAGGATAGGTATCTGGTCTGGGCTGAATCAGCAAAATAAGGAACATTAAGGTCTTTATGGATAAGTTTATTGGTCACAAAAAAGAAGCATTGAGGATTTTTTAAAAAAAATTTGGATTGCAAGGATTGTATACGAGATGAATTGGATGGTTTAGTGGAGCCCCAAAGCTCAATTCCGTACGTCCAAATAGGTCTAATCACAGTCATGTAAATGAGTCTTTTATAATTAATTGGGAGCTTTGAACGTTTGTCTAGTAAATGTTGTAGTAGTCTGTAACGACGGGCAGTTTCTTGTCGTTTCAGTCTTGTGTGTGGATTCCAAGTTAAACGTTTGTCCAAGTGGAGTCCTAGGTAGCGGATCTGTTTAACAGGAATTAGTGGAATATAATTAAAGGATACTGTAGGACTGGAAATCGTAGGAATTATTTATTAAATCATTATTTGCAAATTCTATTGGAATTTTTTATTCAGAGACTAGTTTAGATGATGGTAAAAAATCATCGCCAATTCAAAAAAGTTCAAACGAAAGATTATGCACCGTTCCGCAAACACATCTCCCGCTTCTACGCGCGCCCAGAATACCTTTTATCGATTCTAACCTTGTTCCGATTTATTCCGATGTTCTAGTCGCAACTTTTAGAGGGGAAAAGTTATTCTCCTTCATTTACAGAGAAACGGTAATTCCCAGTTCAAAGTAATATTAACTTCTGTTAACCTTCTCATATTAAAATGAGAAATAAGAAAATAATGAAGTGAATATCAAATTTTAGTAAAATTGCGAGGCAGGGAATACCTTGTCATCCCAAATATAAATTTTAAAATATAAAATATAATTATTTGACTTGAATACTATCGTTGGCTTATGTAAGTATTTAGGCTATGTAGTGTAGGCTACGTACAAAGGAGCTCGAGCTCGTGTCCTCGAATAAAACTCATGCGGAATGAAGTCAACGAGGTTTAGAGGCGGTTAAATCTTTTTCAATTTATTGAGTAATATTTAAAATTATCAATACAATTCTGACTATTTTTTTCTACTTCTAATATCCACTCCCTTCGGATACAGTATTTACTAGTTTTTTCCCTCATCATGTTTCCAGCAAAATAGTTTAACAAAAGTGTTCTGATACAAAATTAAAAAATAAAGATCTTTTAATTTACAACGGTAATTGTTTGTTGTTAATTGCTGAAAGTAACAAATGCAAGTTGAGGTGATTAATGCTGAAGCTAAAGTAAATTCGTTTCAGTTTCTCATTTACATTTTTATGAGGCTTATTCATCAAGCTCCTTGGAACGCTTAGCTCAGATCCGAAAATAAGATTGTGCGGAAGTGATAAATGGGAGGGAAAAAGTTCTAAATGGACCCATTATTATTATTATGAATATATCTTAATATCTGAAATCAAAATACGGTTGATAATTCGAAAACTATCGCAGCAATAATCAGCAAGGCACGCGATGCTGTCGACTTAATACCCAGCCAGATCTTGTTAATTCAATTTTTATTATTCGTATATTCTTATATTCATTTATTTTAAGCACTTACGGTCTGAATCATAAACAAGGTTTTAAAAAATGAAATGAGAGAACTAGAAATTAAGTCGGCCCAAAAAAGATTAAGCAACTAAAAACATTGCTTTACAATTCAAGTTCCTGATTATGTTTATTATTAACATTATTTATTCATTTAAATGTTACTTGTTTGTTGTGGCGCCCAACTAGGCTCAACAAGGATGGATTTTTTTACAGGTCTTATATATTGTTGTTTAGGCTGGAAAGTCGGGGATTTATTCCGTGGTTCCACCTAGAAATAAATTTTAACTGGTAGGATTCGAACCCACTACTTTCTGAGCTGAACTAGATGTGACCTTGGCCCCATCGCGATCGGCCACCGAGCCTCCAATTATTTCTCAACAGTTCTATATTATTCTAGATCAACTACTTCTAAGGTTATTTTTAACTCAATTTTAATATATTTATTTTAAAATATATTTATCTACGAATAAATATATGTTTAGTAGATGTTGATGTTGATATAGACTAAAACGTCCACAGTATACTGTTTATTACACTGTGCGTCGTCTAGTATAAGTAGATTTGTTCCTTTTTTTTATTTTATTTTTTTATTTTATATTATAATTCTATAATAGTACTAACACATTCCATCTGCACTAGTTAATATATAAGAGAACGTCACAACAGTTTTTCGTATGAACATGTGATTTATTATATTTAAAATTAATATGAGGGGAAAAGTGGAATCTTTTTAATTTTTTATATCCATCATAAAGCAGGAGTGCCACAAGGCTCAGTGCTTGCTCCATTACTCTACATCATATACACACACGACATTCCAATTAGCTCTGAAATTCTTACAGCGACATATGCAGACGACACAGAGATAAAAATCTGAACCTTGCTTCACTGACTCTACAGCATCACTTGTCAGAATTACATGAGTGGCTTAATATTTGGAAAATACATATAAATTACGACAAATCGCAACACATCACATTTACACTTCGACCTGAAACATGCCCACCAGTTTTTCTTGACAACACACCCATTCCTCAAACAGACACTGTACACTACCTTGGTCTTACGTTTGACCGAAGAATGACATGGGGTCCACATATAAAGAAAAAAAGTAAAACGCTTAACTAAAGACTAAGACTTTTATATTCACTCCTCTCCAAACGTTCAACTCTACAACTTAAACAAAAAAATTAACACTTATACTTACTTACTGAAACCTATTTGGACATACGCTTCTCAGATATACGGGACAGCTAAAAAGACAAATATTAACAAACTCCAAATCTTCCAGGCAAAAACATTCAGGACAATTACAAAAGCACCATGGTACGTAAGCAACATAACTTTACATACTGATCTACGCATAGCAACAGTTAAAGAACAAATACAAACCTACTACAAACGATTCCACGAAAAACTACATGGACATCCTAATACACAAATAAACAACATGGCCACAACATATATTCCCGACAACACACAGAGAAGACTAAAAAGGAGCTGGATGAGAGACCTCCTTGACTAAAATAATAAAATAAAATAAAGACTGGAGGTGCCGCTGGGTTCTGCTCCCTCTCATGCCTTTCAAGCCATTAAAATTCGTACCGCAAATTCACTGGTTGTCAAATTTTATTTGACAGGTGTGAATAAATATATAAAGTCAAAAAAAAAAATAATATATCCATCATAAAATAAATATATAAATTGAAAAAAAAAAATGTTTTTCTTGAATTCACTTATTTTTTTATTAGTGATTGTTCCATCCCTCCAAACTATCAGGTTTCTGTATTATAGATTGCTTATTTAATTTAATTCCACAAAGAAACATTACCCCGATCTGTTTATTGCAATAAAAATTAAAAAAAAATATGCACATACTTATCCAAACAAATTGATTAAAAAATACCAAAAATGTAGATCGTTGCTAGTAACAGTAGTTAGTTCTATAGAGAAAATAAATAAATCGTAATACGAAAGTACATAAGTACAAAATCATGTTTAAGTAATAAACTTTGTTGATAAGAAAAAAATAGAATGAAGAAAATTACAAGTCAAATATTACCAAACAATCAGGTTAAAGACTTAATTTAAGAAAAAAAGCACACTAAACAAGAAACAGTGAAAACGAAAAAAGCCATGAAGTAATAACCAGAAGAACTATAAAATAATACTTGTATTTTAAAACAGGACATTATACAACAGAAAACAATTAACTACGGGCATAAAGCAGCAGGCGATCTGAAGTTGATATCAAAGAATCATAATCAAAATATGCAATGACATTTCTATTAGCCATGAAAAATAAAAAATTACCGAAATATATTCTCAATTCCTCAAAGCATATACATTCTGATTATATTAAACGTCCAAAATGACTAGAAGAAATATTAAATTCATATATTTTCCTGAAAATGAATAACCCTAACCTACTCAAACAATTATTTTTATAAAAAAAAAAAGTTGAATTAAAAACATTTTTGTACTTTTATCCTGATTCTTTATCAAAATTGAAATGAGGAATGAATTCAAAGGGCAATGAATATGAATTAAAGCTTAAATTTTTCAGAGATTTAATCCAATAGGGAAAAGATGTACCTGAATGCTAGAACTGCAGTTGAATAGCACGTGTCAACTTACCTGGAACAAAAAAAAAATCTATAAAGTACTCTTTTTTCCTTGAGTTCCTATTGGACAGTGTAGTGCATTGAATAAAATAAAGAGCAGTAAAAAAAATATGTATATATATATATATATATACATATATATATATATATATATATATATATATATATATATATATATATATATATATATTTTTTTTTTTTTAAATTATTATTGAAAAAATGTACTAGAAATATAAGTTAGCAACAACCTTAGTAAGACACTAATCAAAATCAAATAGTTACTGAAAAATCATTTATTATTCGTTTATAATTAGATAAGCATTTATTAATAAAGCTCTTATTATATCAAATAACAATAAATTAAATAATATATAATAACAATATAATACAAAATATAAAAATAGAAACAAAATTAAAAGTGAAGGCTACCATGACAAAACAGCTCCAAAAAGACAGAGGAGAAAATGGAAGACAGAAGAGAGGAAAGAGATGAAGGAGTATTGAAAAAAGCGTAAAGCTAACTTGGTGGCTTAAACGTGGTTCTTAGCTGTTCTGTAACGAAAATAATACAGTCAAATACAACTATATTGTTTAGGCTATATAGTTATACTTAATACTATATTATTAATATTTATGAGGCTATACTCAAGGCATCAAAGGTAAAATAAAAACAAATATATGATATATTTCTGGATTGTAATAATTGAGAAATTATTCTGCACAGCATATATACCTATCTCGGAAAATAATAAATTTAAATATTTAAATACTTTCATTCATTTATTTATTGCTAGAAGTCGATTTTTTTAGTAAAACATTAGCCCGATCTACTACTGAAGGTCGTGGGTTCGAATTCCAACTGGGCGAGTTAAACATTTTCAGTGGCGAACCCACGAATATTCTTGACCTTCTCACCCTGGCTAGTATAGAATTTCAATGGAAGTCTTAGGAACAAAAAAAATTGAAGAAAAAAATTCTTTAGGTGTCTTATTTTTATATTTTCTATCCAAATTTTAAGTTCAATTATTTTATTGAATTTTATCGTATCGTATCTTTTATGTTTTTGCTATTGATGGGAAAAATCTTTTCAGATATAGCATTATCTCAAGATAATATCATTATAATTACTAATTGTACTAATAATTCGATTAATTCAAGAACGTCTACTTTTTATTTCTTTTTTCTTTTTTTTCAACGCGTTAGATTTTCAAAGTCACTATTATTTAGCATGATTTCTCGATGCTAAATTTTTTATTTCTGATTAGAATGTTTGTGACTTTGGTGCTCTCTGTTTACAACTTTACAACTCAACTACTCATTGCTCTAAATTATGGCAGATTTTTTTTTCTCTAATAAATACTATCAATCATAATATAAATATTTATACAAATATCAAAGATTTTTTTTTTTTTTCAATCCGCTATATTAACGATAAATAATTTCGATATAGAGGATCCATAAACAATATTATTAACCAGAGAAGGGAGGATGAGGGAAATAGCACCCAAGTTGGAGACACAATAGTCACGTCCCGACGCCATTGTACCACGCCGACGTGGCCAATAATAAGCCATTACGGTAATCGAGATTTAGCCAACCAGCAAAACAATATCGATACCCTATATCGACCTGAGAGGGGGGGGAGGGCAATGTTTATTAAGGTCATTATCAATGATTCATAGGCTCCCTCTCTGCTGCCGCTGCTCTGTCTCTAACGGCCCCAACAGAAGAACGATGGCGGGACTTGTGATCCTGAGGTACGATCTAGGCATCCATGGGTCATCTCATCCCAACTAGGTCACTGGATAAACAAATACGTTACTATATGGAATACGTTTTTTTTAACCGTATCTATAGGTTACAAACTTACGAAAGTGTAAATGATCGTTTTTAAAATGGAGATGGTTCCTTCAGACCGAACCAGTGCATGCTAAGCTTAATTCGTTATTTTTTCTTTAAAAATCCTTAATATTTGATAATCAGACAACTTGTTGGTCTCATATAGTACAATAATTTTTTTTTCTCTAAACTAATTTTAAGGTGCATAAATCCAATAAATATGTTAATGCTAATAATTATTAAATAAACCGAAATAAATAGTGAATGTATAAATATATTTAAGCTAAACTGAAAGACCTAAAGTGTGGGGTCATCTGTGGTGTAGTGGTTAGCATAGCAACCTACTAAAGCCAAGATCGCGGGTTCGCAGACCGGCAGATGACCTTAGGATTTTTTAAAGGGAGTAAAAAATCCTTAGCTATGCCGTCCTTCGGAAGGGACGTAAAATGGGGGTCCCGAGCCTGTGCGATGTCAGGTACTCGTTAAAGATCCCTATCCTAATTATACCTGGATAGGTAAAATTTAAGACTCCCACCGTAGTATCGTCCGATTTGCCATAGCAGCATAAAGTGACGTTAAACTAATTAAACAAATAAACGAACAAGACCTAAAGTGTTAACATGGATCAGTGACTATCCAGTGGCAGTGACTTAGTGATAAGCCTGTGTTAATGAAAGTAGTGACAGTCCCTATGTAGTGTGTCAGTGTTGTATGGTTGTAGATAGATTTAGAGAATCATGTGTGTATTTGTGAAATCTGGAACTAAGTTATTTGTGATAAGGGTTACCTTATAGGAATAAGTTTAATTAGACAAGTTAGACCTAAGTCATAATTGTTATTGTTAGATTTATATTAGATTAAGAATCTAGGTGTATTTATTAGTTTGTAAATAAATTAGTGTTCAATATTAATTGCAGTTTAATTAGCCATACTCTAAGTGGCCCGTAACAATATAATCAAGCTTTTTATTTTCAATTCACATTTAGATTACCAGATAACAATCCATTCATAGTAAACTCCATTCCCACGCAAATGCATTAGTCTCCCAACTTGCTTCACACTCAATTCCATATTTACCAAATAAACTAAAAAGAAGATAATCAAGGGACCTTCTAATTTAAAACTTTCATTAACGTGCTACTAGACAGTTGTTATTCAAATGTAATTTCGTATACTTGGAGGTAAAAGTCTTTAAGTAACAGAAATTTTTTTCCATTTAAATTTTCAAAAGGGAATATGCTCATTAAAAATTTCTCAGATAGTTATATAGAGAATGTTCTTATTGTCTAATGCACACAAATGTCATATTCACTTGATGACATTTTATTCACTTGATGGGAAATCATAAAATCAACATATACTGATATTTTGTAAAATTTTGTGATTTTATTTCCAAGCAGAGGATTTGCATGTCATTGTAACCATTATTCTAAAATTTACTTGTTGTATATTGTAAACAGTTGTATATATCAAGATATTTATATTAATATTTGGAACCGTATAAAATAAAGAGTAAACGTGAAAGATAACACTAAAAAATATCGTCTGCTTTGAGGTAAAAGTAAGTAAGTTTAATTTTTTTACAAATTCGACAAAATATCATTGCGTGGTTTTATTATCATTGCCCATAAGTATAAGAAGTCACTAAGTGAATATAACTAAATATATATATGCACGTTAAAAAATGAAAAAAATTCACTATCTTAAAATCGTTAAATATTTTAAAAAAGTATACTCAAGGACGACAATTCCGAAAGTTATCCTTCGGATAACTTAAAAACAGTTTAATATTTCAACATTTATTCTTATTTTTATCCTTAAGGACGAAAAACTAATGAAATCGTTAAATTCCACCATCTTAAAACAGCATCCTTAAGGACGAAAAATATTTCTAATAGAGGCCAAGGATGTCCTTCGTCCTCGAAATATTGTCAAATTTTGGAAGATCTGTAAAACTATCTGAGACATTTTTAATGAGGATATTACCGTTTGAATTTTGAAACGCCAAAAAAAAAAAAATTTGTAACTTAATGTTAAACTTTAAAAACCTCCAAGCCAGACATGTTTGGAAGATCACACGTTTGATACTTTAACCTTAGCTTTGCTCGATGCTAATGCTAAAGCTAATGCTTTCTGTAGCTACAGCAACTTAAAACATGCATTGAATTGAAGAAATTGAGAGTTCATTAAATATTGAAAAGAGATTATTTTCTGTATGTGAAGTCTCTACTGCTACATAGATACTACTGAATAAATTCACTTGTGGTATAGCGAGTACAACAATAAAAATATGCATAAAGGGGAACTTGCCTTTCCACCCATTGAGTTGGAACTCCCTCATTATAATTACAGATCACGTCCAATGTTCATTACAACTCGGTTGATGTTGATGTATAGATCTACGGCCCCCTGGAGAACAGCGAACCCCAAGAGATCCCTCAACATCTTCATAATCGCCGAGGATCGAGGAGAACAATGACTAAGCCACTCGTCATCTCGTCCCAGGTTCGCTATCTCGCCTACTGCTAGACTACTTTACATGTGAACAGAGCAGTTAGGTGGTGGTAGGGGGATGTTAATTTATCAATATCAGCCCTTATCGCCTCCCCCCTTCCTCGCCATTATTTGTAGCTCTGCATTAATGGCTACTTTGCGTTGTGAATGGCAATCCCTCTCCTGTATCCTTCTACCTCCTGGCGGCTTCTCAGAGGCCATCAACCATCTCCGCATCTTTGCGGCTCTGCGATTCATTCCGTTGTCAGTCCTAAATCGTCCTTCCAGCATTCTAACATTTTATAATCATGCTATATGCTATTAAATATCCAAATATCACCAAAAAAAAAAAAAAAAAAAAAAATTCTCATTTCACCTAGACTAATAAAAACAATAGATCGAGAAAATGTCTATCTATAAACTATCGATTGCTTGAACTGACCGGGAAAGAAACTAAGTTTCAGGTTAGGGTTGGTGGAACATTATCGAAAGAATTCGACGAGACTCCTAAGACAAGGTGATCCTCTGTCGCCCATAATATTCAGTCTGGTCCTTGAAAAAGCGATTAGAGTTATAAAGACATATCCCGGAGGAGATATTTATAATAGGCTCACCCAACACATGGCTTATGCGGATGACTACGTTATCACAGCACGGTCATTTCCAACACTTTCAGGAGGACACTTAGTGTTGGAAGCGATTGAAAAGGCGGCTATGAGAAAGGGATTGACCATCAATTGCAGCAAGGATACATGGAGACTTCAAGGTTATGCAGATAAAGAAGTGAAAATTAATGGGCTTACATTTAACCGCTGCAAAAAGTTTAAGAACTTAGGGTCTCTAATAACAGAAAAAAATTATATGAAATTAGAGATCAAAAGCAAGAATAGCGGCTGGCAGCAAATGCGTAAATTTATGGGGTCTCGAAAAGTGTCTCGATCTGCCAAAATTGCGGTCTACAAAACTGTATCAAGGCCAGTTTTAGGTGCTGACCCAGGAGAATGAGAGGTTGCTGAGGATTTGGGAAAGGAAGGTCCTCAGAAAAATCTTCGGTCCGGTAAATGGCAACGGGAACTGGAGAATAAGAACCAACCTGGAGCAGGAACAATTGGATGAACCCGACATCATTTCTGTTATAAAAGTAGGCAGATTAAGGTGACTCGGTCATGTGCAAAGGATGGATGAACGGCACGCTGGGAGGAAAAATATTGAGGCTGAGATGGCTGGACAACGTTCAGGATGACCTGCGAAGACTGGGAGTAAATAGTTGGAGGAATGGCTGTCTGTACTTAGTGAAGCCAAGGTCCGACTAGGACTGTAGCGCTCAATAATAAATAAATAAATAAAATAAACTATTGAATTAATAGCATAATAATAAAAATGTCTTTATTGACAAAATAATAGATACATGCATGCACTCACACTATTAATACTAGTATAATTACCAATAAAGATTACTCTTGGCATTTGCCATCAGAGGAGTTTGACCTTTATGGCTTTATTTTTTGTATACGATATAATGAATAAAGAAAACTAATATACTTATAATATAAAAAATTAAAATATTTTTTGTTAGATTCATAAAATAAAAAACAAAACAAATATTTTTTGTTAGATTCATAAAATAAAAAACAAAACAATTACAAAATAACATTTTACATTTTAACATTTTCGATATTTAACTATAATTAAATTCTTGAACTAAATCTAAACGGTACTTCCATGCTACTTGACAATGCTTCGATAAATATAGCAAACTTCTACCATTTAAAATATTCAATGTCTCAGCTTTATTAATGAACGGTTTTCCCAGAAACTTTACTCTGAATTCCCTCAAGATGGGACATATCGCCAAGACCCCCCAAAAAAATTAAAGGGCGGATTTTTTTCATTAAAGGGCTTATTCATTGTACTCGTAAAAAATAGATATAGAATAACGGACATCACTTTTTGTTTAAGCTGACAGTGATTGTTTTATTTAATTAATTAATTAATTAATTATGTTCGTCCAAGTAGTAGACGAACCACCAAGTCTAGCGGATAAACATGATAAAATAAACTTTTTCTCCGACATTTCACACATCGATACAAGCCACATCATCAGCCATTCTAGAGCAGAACTCACCCAGGACGATCAGGAACATTATGCAGCCGCTATAGCAGTCCCCCGTGGCTCCCTTCCCCAGCCATCAACATAGATCACTGCCTTCAAGTCCTTCTGGCAACGGAGGGTCGTTTGAGTGAGGCAATCAAAAGGATTTCTTGGATCAACTCAGCCATCAAGAGGACTCCGATGGCTTATCGGATTCATATCCTTTATTCATCTTTATAGAAACATTTTATTTCATTTATATGCCTTCAGGGTTTGTGCTTCAATCCTTTGGATGAGTCCACTTACAGTTCTTCGGTCCAAGTAAATTAATTCAAAAGCGAGAAAGAGATAAACTATTCAATTGCAATTTTATTAAAAATAAAAAGAAGCTGCAGAAACATTATAAAATGAGTGAAGCGAGTGAATTAATTATTATGGATTGATGATCAAATACATGAGGTTTTGTAGCTTTAGGGTTAAGTATTGAGTTTTAATGATGTATTGTGGAGGGGGGCTTCTCAGGCTTTACAGTTAATATAGAAAATAAAATACGATGCGAATAGTTTATGAAAAATTCACATTTTCCATAAATCCCGTGAAATAACCATGCTACCACGCCAAAAACCGCGTATTATTGTGAAATCCAAGTTTACCTATCACAGTTTTTGCTACAACTCTAATACAATTTTTTCGATCCCAAATTTCTTTTTTTCATCTCAAAGCTGGTTAACTTTACTTTTTAGCCAAACACATCTAGCGTGCAGGCATCGGTATTCCACGAGATTTAATTAAAATTTCATTTACAATATGATAGTGAATTCAACCAGCTTTGAAATGGAAAAAAGAAATTTGGGATCAGACAAATATTTTTGGAATTATAGCGACAAATGTTCCAAAAAACGAGGATTTCAAAACAGTACGTGTGCTGCTACGGGTGTTTTATGAGACTTGATCGAAATTTCATATATTGTTTCTGATAGTAAATTTAACCAGCTTTCAGATTTAAAATCATATAAATTATAAAAAATAAAAATTGTATAAATATAAAAATAAATAAAATAAAATAGTTTCGGAGTTATAGCGAAAAGAGTGCCGATAAAATGTTTCGGGGAGAAGTCTTACCGCTTAAAGACTTACCGCAAAGAAAACAATCTCCGGTGGCGAACCGCATTCAAAACATTAATCTCAGAAAAAAGTGAATAACACCAAATCAGTTGTAAATTTCATTTCCTTTAATAATTGATATGACACAAAATGTGCTAAAAGTAACAGTTTCCGAGTTATTTGATCGAACAGCTGAAAACATACAATTTTCAACCCTTCCCCGCCCGAACCTGACGTTATTTCAAGGAAGACGTTTTACCAGATTTAGAACCAGGGCTTTTGAACAATTTCCAGTAGTCAGACCTTTTTATTTTTGGAGTTCTAGGTTCGATGCTAATTTACTTGTACTGCATCCAATGGCTCAATGATGAATATCTACACCCTTGCCAGTATTTCCTCTTCAATATCAGTTTTCTTCGATATTGTAGACCCTAGATAATTAAACTACTCTATTTTTTCAAACTTAATCCTAGAAATAATAAAATAGCTGAAACTATCTCCGTTCCTATAGGCTTCTATTACCACCAGTAACTTTTAAAATAACAATAGAAATATTTGAACCAAATAAAAAAGTTAACATTTTAGTCTTCTTAAATAATAATTTCTAAAAAACATTCTCTTATTATTTCACAACATATATTGTATGTTGTCGATAATGGATTCTATTCACTGTTTCTACGATTATTATTGTATTCTTAATTTTGTTTTTCTTCTGGTATAAATTAAATTTTGAATTGCTATTCATTTTTTAAATAATTTATAACCGGAGTATCAAAGTCAAGAATGAAAATTTTTAGTACCTACTCATTTCTACGCCGAATAATTAATCAACTATAACTATAACCTTTCCCTCACTATTAATTATTTTTTATTTAAATTATTTTTTTTGTTATTATTATTATTTTTTTTTTTTTGCTGACGGTGATAGCGAAATGTTTAAATTCACATTTAACATCTTCCACTCCTTTTAAATAAAAATAAAAAAATAGTCATTCAAGCCTTAATCTAGACTACTCCAGTAAGTCCATTTATTTTAATTTCTCATATTTCCCCAACCTCTTCCTTCTTTTATTGTTATGCCAACTTTATTATTTTGCTTACCTTTCTATCTTAACATTTTTCTTTTCATATAGATCCCTTATACCTTTTTTTAAATCCTAAAAAAAAATCTGGTAATAAAATTGTTACATTGTATTAGTTTACAAAATTTTAAATTTATATTATTCAATTTGAATTACTTTATTACAACTGTACTTTTGACTAGACTTTACTACTATTCTGTATTCAATTATCTAATTAACTACAGATTTTTTTTCTTGTTTCTTTTTCATTTTTAAATTATTTTTATTATTTATTTATTTTTTTTAATTTGTATCATCTTGGTCACATCCAATTTTTGTTATTTTAGCCCTGATAAAGACCTACAAGGCAGGTCGAAACGTTGGCACGCCAAAATATAAGTTTTTCATTTAAAAACTGGCTGAATTTAATCATCCTGACTGCACCCTTGACAAATTCATCTCCTTAGTAAAAACTCACAGTCAACAATACAATCATCATCATAACAGCCATTTTTCACGCTCAAATGCATCGATCATTCCATGTTTGTAAACAGCAGACATTAGATTGAAGGATAAGTACCTTACTTACGTTATCTATTAATACGTGTACGGCTGTAGCAATATGAACCAACTGGAGTACACAATATTAGAGGCACGGACTGAGCATGATATTGACACTACTATCTCCACGGCGATCACGCACATCCACACGTGTAATCGGCAGGCCACGTAGAGCCAACACGGCGGGGAGACAAATAGCACTGTTCGAGATTGATTACAGAACTCCATTCCCCCTCCCCTCCCCCCCGTCGGTGAAAGAAATTGGCCCGGAGTTGTGTAGGATCTGTGTGTGTGTTTGTGTGGAGGACTGGGTCAACCCATTACTCAACCCGGGTACAAGATGATGTAGGGTAAGGGTATCGGGTATCGGGTAGAGTCCATCTCTATGGGATACAGCCTTCCAATCCAAGAGGTGGATTTCTTTTCTCACCATCTAGGAGCGATAACTCATTTAGATATGAATATTATGAAAACCTCTATACCGAATAATTTTTGTCAGAATTAGTTTTTATTATGGTAACTCTACTAAAAAAAAAAAACAACTTCTTTTAAAATTTTTATATCCATTTATCGAAATTTAAAACTTAGAAAATATATAAATCAATCTAATATGTTGATAACAATTACAATAAAATGTCAAAACTTAAAAAGAACTAATCATCAGTAGCAGTTCAATTAAAATTCTACTCTAGAAGGCCTCTAGGCCATCTTTTTAGACGTCTCGGATGGTCTATCGGGAATAGAGTGGGAAGTTGAGAAACTAGTGGATTTGAGTGATTATGGAGCTTATTATGAATGGATGGTTATCTGGTTTGGGCTAAATCAGCAGCATACGGAACATTGGGATCTTTATGGAAAAATTAATTGGTGACAAAAAAAGAAGCATTTAGGATTTTTTGAAGGGGATTTTGGATTGTAAGAATTGGATACGAGATGAGTTGGATGGTTTAGCCCCAAAGCTCAACTCCGTACGTCCAAATAGGTCTAGTCACAGTCATGTATATGAGTCTTTTGTAATTAATTGGGAACTTTTAACCTTTGTCTAGCAAATGTTGAAGTAGTATGTATACCGGTAGTTTCTTGTCGTTTTGTATATGGATAAAAAAAATAAATAAATAAATTTCTTTTTACTTTAAATTTCATATTAGTTAATTAATATAAAACATTAAGTAAATACCCCTTGCCTCTAAAATATCTCATTGCCTGTATTTACTAGAATTTTATTTACTATTACTTCTTATTTTTTTAGAAACGTTTTTATTAGCCACTTACATTTTTGAAGTAAGAAAAAGCTAAAATGTTTGCAGAATAATGTCAATTAATACAGATTTGTTTGTTTAATATTTATTTGGACTTAAAGACCTTTTCAAAAGGTATAGTTGACTGTGAAGTATAGGAGATGTAGATAGTTAGGGTAGGCAGTCATAGATACTCAGCAGATCAAAATAAAGGCTGACTTTATTGAAACTTGCAATGCAATAACAATTTTATTTTGTTCTGCTGAGTATCTATAATTGCGTTCCCTAAATATCTACATCTCCTTAAAGTCCTTTTGTACTCCAACTAGGGTAGGAAGGTCGGGTTATCCTACAAGTTGTCTTATCTATTGTAGTGTATGGTGGGATGGTCAAGATTCAATTCATTGACCCTCCCAGATGGGATTCGAACCCACGTCCTCGCCCCAACTCGCTTGGCCATTTACAGATTTGACTTTTGCAATTTAGTATGTACGTATTATTAGTTTTTCGTTTTATGTAATGATTGATTGTTTTGTCTGTTTATTATTCTAATTAATTAAGAGGTTAGTAATTACTCGCAGAGGATTATAATATACATTAGGTTTACATAAGGCTACCATTGAGGAGAGCAGAGCCACATTTTATTGAGATCGTAACAACCCCTTTAGCTAAAACCAAACCATTAAGGAGGCTAAAAAGGCTTAAATATTAAATTCAGGAGAGCTTTTAAAACTTAATTACATTCAGTGCCCTTGGTGTCGCCACCAGCTCACTGGACTTGATGTTCGATAATATAAATCCCAAAAAAGGACCTTTACAGGTTTAAGTAATTTTTCATTTACTTGGAAAAAAAAAAAAAATCACCTCCATTATATTATTTTCTCATTAAGGTCATTAAGAAAATTATTGTATAGGTCACAACTTACCAAATACTTTATTTATTATTTTTTATTTATATCAATTTATTGAACTTTACAATTATATACATTAAGTAAATGGGCTGATGACGATTACAATAACATGTCAAAGCTTGAAAAGAACTACTCATATAAACATTCTACACAAGAAGATCTTTAGGCCATCTTCTTTTCAGATGCTTCGGGGGATTATCGGGAATGGAGTGGATAGCAAGTTGAGAAACTAATGGATTTGAGTGGTTATGGAGCTTACTATGAAATGACAGGTATGGTCATAACTCAGCAAATCAACAAAAATTGAGTCCAAACTTCATTAATAACACTGAACGACGAATAGCAGCACTTTCTTTCGTTTCCTTTTAAGAGAATTTTCAATGGCAATATAAGCAGCAGCTATGTCGTATAAGACATTCAAGATATTGGCATTTTTAAGACTGCGGCGAATAATTATGCGTGAACAGTGAAGTGACTTGCCTCAGGGTGCATGAAACTCATGCACTTTGTTACATGCGAACTGCACGAAAAAAGGTATCGTTCTAAACGAATTTTGAACGAGTCCATAGAATTTTGTACGTTTTTTTCTGAACATTTGGCCTCTGGTAAAATGGCAGGCTTAGCATAGCATAGAGAGATTGTGTTTTTTTGCTATAATGGTTCTATAAAATTGTGAGTTTATAAGCCTTTTGTCGTTTGAGTACTCTTTTCTAATTAGATATGTTAAGTGTTTTGGTTGGATTGTTTCTCCTAGGTATTTAAATTGAGAGACTTGTATATTAGTCCAGTCAATAAACACATTGTAGAGTGCATGGAATATGCGATAATTTTTGACTTCACAGCTTCGTTAGGAGTAGTTAGAAGGTAAACATACTAAAAGCCCCCGCCCCTGGGGGGTGAGCTAACAGGTGGGGGGAGGGGAGAAGGTCCCATTTTTGTTTTTCAATTATTTCTCGAAAACGGTGGACTCAAGAAAATTATGCTACAGTTCAAAATTAAAGCTAATTAAATTTCCTATAAAATTAATTATATACATGTTCGTCGAAATTCCAACGGTTTTCGAGATATACATTATCAATAATAGATAATTTTAGAAATAAAAAATAAGTTTACTTTACTTTTTGGTAAACATTTGCTTCAAAAACCAAAAACGTATACCTGAAATTAAAGTAAATTTAATGTTCTACAATTTTGATTCTGACTTTTTTTCCAAGAAACGATTGTGGAAGGTACTAGAAGGAAAAGTTTGACAAAAAGTGAGGTGTCATTTGTTTTTTCCTAAAAATCACCGATTTTCAATAACGAATATCTCGTAAACGGTTTGAATTACGTCAAATTTATAAAGAATCAATTTTATAGGAAATTTAATTAGCTTTTATATTTATTTAAAACATATTTTTTCTAGAGACAACCGTTTCGAGATATAATCGAAATATCAACAAAATTGAACTTCTCCCTTCTCCCACACCGTATGCTCACTCCCTAGAGGCGGGGACTTTTAGTATGTTTACCTTTTAATTACTCCTGATGAAGCTATGAAGACAAAAATTATCGCATATCCCATGCACTCTACACCCCTTATTTCAGCATCCATTGACTGGAGTATATATATACATATATTTGTGTGTATATACTAACTGGACTTGCTATTTAGAGATAATAATCTCTATAACATTATTAACTATATATTGGTTAATGAACATCTATCAACCGGGCCGTATCTGGGGATATATCTGGAATGAGGAAGGGAAACGAATCCGATAAATAGGGCAGATAGAAGGCCTGTGGCCACCCCCAGGGGGCTTGGTAATTGGCTCCCAATATATCTCTGATAGCGTTATAGTCGAGTCTTATCCTGTCGTACGGTGCGCTATATCTCCGACCGAAACTGCTGCTGCCGAACCGGGGCGATAGAGTAATGAAGAAACTGTTGTGAAGAAGATACGTAGAGAACGAATGGCATCAGGAAACATCGAAAAATTGAATTTCGTTTTCGATATCTCTTCAGTTTTATGCTAAGTTGTTTCAGGATCGAATTCTGAAAATTTGTCAATCATATTGGGTTGTTCAAAAATAATGCAGAATTTTGCTTACTTTAAAGAAAACCTTCCTATAAATAAAGCGTTCGTAGTTGATGGATTGTGCTTGTAAAATTCCTTTGCTTGAAGATATCGACGAATACATAGGTCTTTTTAGGCCTACAGGTAACATTTTAGTAGAAAGACTTAAAACTTATAGAATTCATATTATTATGTTTTTAATCGGTTCCATGTTAAAAATAAAATCTATCGTCGATAAAATTAAGAATTATAAGAAATAAAGGTATAAAGGAAGCTATAGAGTGAGAATGGAGTAGAATACAAAGCGCTGGCTGACACTTTGACATCCGCGGACAGCTGGGGCCGAGGAAACCGATCGTAGGCGACAATAAAGGACAGCTTTATTCCTCAGGCTGTTTATTGCAACTGACAGCAATAACATAGGGACTGGCATATATAATATTTGCCCAGGAGTCAGTCCTACGCTATATTAGCCACCGCTCCAGCCGTTCCAGTCTCTCCATGGCACCTTTATAAACTCCAGCCAAAATGCTCCTTCCATCAAATTAAAAAAAAAAAAATGGTTTCCTTCTGGGATACAACTATTGGGAGGCGTTTTTCGCAGGAGAAAGTAAAAATAAGTAATACAAAAATATCACTCAGAAAAATGAAATGTTTCACTTTAGTAAGAAGTGATAAAAACACAATTGATGATCTCAGTATAAACTTTAAAATTATACAAAACTTTTTTCCCAAAAATGCTTATCATTTTTTAAAAAAATGAAATATGTTTTACCGGTGGCCTACTTGGTTAAAAGCTATTTTGGGAAACGCGATTGCGTTACGCGTAGTTTGATAGTTTGATACTAGGAGAGTGGGAACAGTTAGGAGTTCAACTCTCTTTATATTAAATAAAACTACCTCAATAATGATTGAGCTCCTTTGTTTCTCAGAATACGATATAAAAATTTTAACCTGGATTTGTCATATCTTGCTCGATTCCTTCCGGCTGTTGTGTATAAAAAATTAATTACTGTCCTTTTGAAATAAACACAAGTAATCGAAAAAAAAAATAAAGAACAGAAAGGCATAGACCGTCGGCAGGATGAAGCTATTCAATTTGAAAATTTATCTCCTACAGGAAACTGAATAGGAGGTAAGCGAAAAAAAAAAAAAAAAAAAAAAAAAAAAAAAAAAAAAAATATATATATATATATATATATATATATAAACGTCTATCACTGTGACCCATTTATAGCCCTTCCAGGTGAAAGTGTCCACTTCCAAATCACTTAACGGCCCGATGGGTGTTACCGTTTCCTCCTGCCTCCCAGTTGGGGGATGCCGGTCGTACTTGGCTGCGTTGCAAATTTCGCACGCTCCAATCACCTCTTCAATCGAATTGCGCATCTTTACCCAAAAGTACTTTCGTTTTAGTGCTTGCAATGTTTCTTGCACCCCACGGTGATTAGTTTTACCCTGATGGTAAGCTATCGTGATTTCCTTTTGCCTATCCGTTTCAGTTATTGTCTCCACCATGAGCTTACACCGGATAAAAGTTCGGTCCAACCCAATCCTCTCCGTTCGCCACAAGCGCTTTATTTTCTCCCATAGAACCGCATTCCCCACGAATAAGTAAAAGGTTTTCCCTGGTCGTGTCTCCTCCTTCAACACTTTTCCGACCACTTCTTCCCTTATCCCAGGTTGTGACCATATGGTGGTGATGCGATGTCTCCCATATGTCGAGTACTCTACTTTAGTCAGTCCTGTCGTCCTTGTCTTCCAAATGATCTGTCTCCGTTTGTCATTTATAATGTCTTCCTCTCCTCCATTTCCCCAGCCCGTTCTCCCACTGAACTCTCCTCCCTTGATACTTCCAGCCCATCCTCCTTCTCTTCCGATTCTTGTTCTACCTCTTCCGCTTCTCGCTCCCCCTCTCCTTCCGGTGTCCACTCCCTTAAGAACCTCTGAATCCCTCCCGAGTATTCCCCTTCTTCCCGCTCTATCGCATTTATCTGCAAAGCCCTAGATAGCCAGTCAGCTACGATATTCTCCTCCCTGGCTTATATATGACTTCCATATTATATTGACTCAATATCTCTTTCCAACGGGTGACCCTCGCCGACGATTCCTTCAACTTCCCTACCCACATCAACGGCCGATGATCCGTTAATACCTTAAAAATCCGACCAAACACGTACGGTCTAAAGTGTTCGACCGCCCACACTACGCCTAACAATTCGCGTTCTAACGCGCTGTAACGTGACTCGGTCTCCGTCAGACGTCTACTCGCGTATGCTACAGGTTGCTCTCCTTTCTCCCCCTCTTGGGATAACACGGCCCCCAAAGCATACTCGCTAGCGTCCGTCGTAATTGTGAAGGCTTTAGTGAAGTCAGGAAATGTGAGAACCGGTTCCTCTTGGAGTCTCGCCATGCACTTCCGGATGTTGCTTTCGATTTCAGGGGTAATTACGATTTGTCGCCCCTTTTTCAGCAGATCGTTTAGGGGTACGAGATGCCTCGCCATCTCCGGGACGAACCTCCGGTAGTAGTTCAATGTCCCCAGGAGCCTCCGTATCCCTTTCACATCCGACGGAATGGCCATCCTCCGTATGGCCTCTACCTTTTTTACGTCCGGCCTTACTCCCTCCCTTGAAATCGTGTGTCCCAGAAAGTTGATTTGATCCTGCCCCAGGGTCGACTTTTCTTCGGACAATTTCAAACCGAACTGTCTGAGTCTGTTGAATACCTGTCTCAAGTCCTCAATGTGTCTCGTCTCGTCCTTGCTGAATATCAGTAAGTCGTCCATGTAAACTTGGCATGTCCCTTCGTCCAGTCCTCTTAAAAAAACTCGTCCATCAGTCTCTGGAAAGTTATTGGTGCGTTTTTTTAAACCAAATGGCATCCTTGTAAACTCGTAGTGGCCTCTTTCAAAAGTAAACGCCGTCTTATGTTGATCTTTGGGGTGCATCTTTATTTGATGGTATCCCGCCTTCAAATCTAAAGTGCTAAACACGGTTGCCCCTCCTAACCTATCTAGTATGTCTTCGAACCGGGGTATTGGGTACTTCTCATCTACCGTGTTCTCGTTTAACTTTCGAAAATCTACGACCACTCGATATTTTTCCCGCGATGTCCCATCCTCACTTTTCTTTTTAACCGCCCACAGAGGACTGTTGTACGGTGATGTACTATTAACGATGATCCCTGTCTCTTCAGACTGTCAAGTTCCTCCCGTATGTGCTGGCGCAACGCCTGGGGGTACCTCCGTTCCTTCACGTAAATTACGCGCTCTTGCTTCAGCGGAATTTCATGCACCGTTTCCCCCGTGACACTCAGCGCCTCCCCTTCCTTGAAGAATACATCCGAGAATTCTTGTTTCAATATCCGACGCCAATCTCCCTTCCGAGTTATAGCTCCGACCATAGCCAAATTTTCCTTTCTGACTCTTTCGCACTGATATTCTCTCTCTCCTATCCGGATTGACCATCGTTCCCACTATTCTTTATCTTTGCCCCAACTTTGGCCAACAGATCACAACCTATTATGCCCCCATATTCCCGTGGCATTTTTTCCACGATGTGTACCTTTAACTTACCACCCTCGATCCCCCATTTACCTAATGAGATCTCCGCCTCCCCCTCTACCCCACACGGACCGCTCAGGGTGACTAATTTACATCCACACGATTGTACCCGAGGTATCCTCTCTCCTTTACAGCATGCTCTCATTGTTTCGCGACACATTATCGTGTTAGAACTGCCTGTGTCCACCAGGCACCGCACCCCACTCCCCACTCTAATTATGGGCAACCTACCACATCCACTCTCAACACTATTTACAACTATGTGGTCGCCCCTCTTCTTCCACACTCCTCATTCCTCGTCCCGCTCTCTCCTTTCCAACCCAACTCGACGTTCTCCGCTCCTCGGACTGCTTCTCTGGTCACACCTCCCTGCCGCCCGTCCTCCAGCTCCTGGTTCGCCTTCTTCTTCTTCCGTCTCTGAAATGTCTGAGGATCTTGTCGAATCCGAAGGTCGCCTACTTCTCTTCCATACCCGCTGGGCGTTTACCTCCATAGGCTCCCCTTGGTTGGCTACTCTGCGTCTGCTCATATATGGGCACTGTCTTGCAATGTGTCCCTCTGAACCACATTCAAAACACCGCGTGCGGGGGCACTGAGCTACCAGATGACCCACCTTCCCGCACCCATGGCATTTCCTATCCTCTTTCTTCCAGCTCCTCTTCTCTGTCCCTGACCTCTTATCCCGTCCCGATGGCCGTTCTCGGGTTCCAAAACCCTGTATCTCGTCTTCTCCACGTATCACCTCGAGGCTGAGCGTGTCTTCCGTCATCAGGGCGTCTATAGGTGACCTTGCTCCATCCATCTTCCTTCCGGCCTTCCTCATCCCTAGCGCTAGAGTCCACCATCTCTCTTGCGCACTCCAAAAAGGTTTTATCTCTCGGGAGGCCATCCTTTTTCCCCGTCTCCTTGGCCAACTGGACCTTTAGAATAGTTGACAAAAAGGCCATCCTCGCTTCTACTTCCGCAGCTTCTGTTGTCTCCCTCATTTTTTCTGTTATTTTGTTGAAATGGGCCAACAACGATCCTGCGTACTGCCCGCTGGATTGATTCGGTCTCCTCACCTCGCGGAACATGCGGAAGATATCTTCTTCTGGAGTCCACCGACCGCCTCCGAATGCCTTCTTCAATCGGTCTTTCACTACCTTATATATATATATATATATATATATATATATATATATCATTGGTGAGTTGCTAATTCCGCTATGTGAATTTCAGCATCTTATATGACATTAAATACAAAATGTGCTGCAAAGCAGATGTGCAATTTTTTTTTTTTGTTAAATCACAAAAGAGTTTACTAATCCAAGCTGAATTTGTGTATTCGGGTTTTTAAATTAGACGCGGAATTTCTTTTAAAACGAATCCTGCAAAAAAATTTCTCTTTCATCTTTTATTAATTGAAATTTACAACTGTATTAGAAAACACATCGAGTAAATATGCTGTATACAATACAAAATAATGGCATGATTAGAACTTGTTGAGGAACTACCCATTGGTAGTACTCTAATGAAATAATTACAAAAGAAGATCACGAGGCCATCTTCTTTTCAAGCGCCTCGGAGAATTGCCAGGAATGGAATGGGAAGCAAGTTGTGACACTAGTGGATTTGGATGAGCAGTGAGTTTATAATGAAAGGAGAGGTATCTGGATTGTGCCAAATCAGCGACATATGGGATATTAAGGCCATTGTGGATCATTTCATTTGTGACAAAGTAAGGAGCATTAAGGATTTTTCTAAGGATTTTGGATTGGAGTGATTGGATGCGGGGAGAATTCGATGGTTTGGTGGATCCCCATAACTCTATACGTTAAGTCCAAATAGGTCTGATAATGATCATATAGATAAGTTTTTGTAGTGAATCGGGAGATTTGAACGTTTGTCAAGTAAGTGTTGTAGCAGTCGAAATCGACGTGCAGCTTCATGTCTTTTCATTCTTGTATGAGGGTTCCAGGTAAGTCTCTTTTCCAGATAAAATCCCAGGTATCGTATTTGATCCACATTATTTATCGGTACACCATTAAAGGATACAGGATGAGGTAGTTTTCGACGGAGAGTAAAGGATGAGGTAGGTTTATCTTAACTCTCTTCAGTTATGACACCATTCTTCAAGAGAAGTGATATGAAAAAAAAATCAAAATCGAAATAATGGACATAACGAAATTGGCAATCTCACCAACGATATGACTATCATTGACAGTTAAGGGGACGACCCCCAAAATATCTTCCATGTTATTCTTTCTTCAGCCGGCATTTCTTATTTATTTTTTTCTTGGTTTTCCATTTATTTATTTTTTACATTCTCCAATCCAGCATTATAAAAATCAAACAAAACTTTTAAAAGCTAAAAATAACAAAATCAATTTTCTGGTATATATGATTTGAATTCAAAACATTTTGTCAAACTAATTTGTTTATTGATTAGCCTTTGCAACATTTCGCATTCCTCAATTTTCTCATTACTCATGTTGGCTTTAATATCAGCCATCAAATGTTCAACGAGGGGCTCTCATTAGAATTTAGGAAGCGATCAAGATCACCCCGCAAGCAAGGTTCGGGTTGAGAGACAGGAATCCCAAGGGTTGTGGGATCAAATGTAAATTAGCCGACTGACAGGGAGGAGGAAGAGAGGAAGGGAGACGGGGGAGGGAGCAAGGGAGATGGTGACAGATTAGGCAATTATCGGAGGTCACAGATTCGATCTATCAAATACATTTTAACCCAATTGGGGAGGTTGGGGAGGTGGTAGCGCCAGCACGCAAATTAGGCGGGACCTGTCGTAGGTAATGGCCCGCCGACAGCTGTGGACCAACTGCCTGTATAAATAGCTCCAGCACTAATCTAACTAAACAGTTAGCGCTACCTCTCAGCCTTCGCTGAGGGTGAGGGGTCTCTTCTGTGGTCTCAGCTCTGCGGGTTAGCAACAACCTGGGAGGGGGGCTGTACTAATTTGAAATAGGCACTCTGGGTATTGGCCTCTGGCAGGGTTGATATATTTTAGACAAAATGGGGATTAAAAGAAAATTTGATAACGATTTACAATCTTATTTTTAGAAGATTTGAAAAAGAATAAAATAAACAGGATTGAATTCGCTATTATAATGCTTTTAAGGTAGCTAAATAGCTATAAAATGAAGGAAGCTCTGCATAAAATGGATAGAGAAGCAAAAAAAAAAATGGGACTCCATATAAACGAGAGGAAATCCAAAATTATGGTCTTGAGAAGGACGAAACCAGCGTTTTTACTGTATGGCAGGCCACACGTACCGTTACAAGTTTCCAAAATCTAGGCGAACACTTCAATGGAGATGAAAATATAAGCCGCATTATATCAGTCAACAGAGCCTTCTTTTCTATTCAAAGTATTATGAACAGTACCACACCAGCCGCACAACCAAGATCAGGCTGTACAAAAGTCTATTACGACCGGTAACCACACATGCGAAACATGGACTATTAATAAGTCTGTAGCGACGAAACTAGACTGTTTCGAAAGAAAAGTACTCAGACGTATATTTGGCCCAATAAAGGATAACGGTATGTGGCGACGAAGGAAGAACGATTTATATGGTGGCTTGTCTACATTAAAACTAAAATAGGACTATTGGAAATGTTTATCTGGTTAATTTATTTCCAATAGGAACGGAAAAATCTAATTAGTCGTAGAGAAAATCCAGGGGGAAAAAACAAAAATGCAATCTCCTTAAGTTTAATATTAATTAATTCATAAGTGTAGCTATTAATTACAATCGGCATAGTAAATCCTTACCATTAATATTGTATATCGTAAACTGTGAACTGATAGGAACAGAATGGGGAAACATATCTTTAATTGAGAAAATTCTAAATTAGCGGATCTTTAAATGAAGTAATAATTAAGTAATAAAGTCGACAGAAATAAGTTGGCCGGAAGTCCAGTTAAGTTAACTTATGAAGCCGGATGAACGCTAACCGTTCTCTACCGGGCTCAAAATATTTTCTAAACTTCCCCAGATTTCTCTTTCTTACTAATTAATTGATTTTGTATTGAATATAAATTTTATTATATCCGAAATACTTTTAGTAGTAAAAACCAAATCAATATTTTGGGTGTAAGAACTAAATCATGTGCAGAAAACCCCTCAAAAAACATGCATTACCATTTTAATTATATATATATATATATATATATATATATATATATATATATATATATATATATATATATATATATATAAAATTGAATAATAAATAGCTATACTCAAAGAAAGTAGAGGAACAGAATTTGTAACGTGATGCTAGTTGATAAAAATAAAATAAAAAAAAGCTAAATCACCAAAAAAAGCAAAAAAAATAACAAATAAATCAATGAATCACAGGGAACTTAGATATAAAATCAAACAGGTAAATATGTGAATACATACATACACTGACGATAAACATACAAACATGGAACAAAATTTGTTTTCCAAATTTAAGACTTACTTACTCACATTCATACAAAACTATGACAAACTGACTAATGATCGGCAGCGGAGGTAGTTTCTTGTTGGATTTCTTTTGTTTAGTTTTTTTTTTTTTTTTTTTTTTTTGGGGGGGGGGATTTTTAAAAAATTTTTTGTTATCTTATTACGTTATGCTGAACTAATCATGCTAAACTTTTTAATAATATTGTAAATCATATAGTATGCCTATAAGGTATGGAACATCTAAACATAAAAATAAACAGTCCTTATATATAAGGACCATACAAGGAAAAGAATTAAAAAAAAAAAAATTCATACACTGACAGGCAAAACATCCACTCAATTGATTTTTAATTTTTTTGGCTAAAGGTTTCATCCTTTTTTGTTGTTCATGATCCCAGATACTTAAATCTCGGCATTTGAAATGTTATAACATTAATAGAAAAAATAATTCAATAAACATAACCATGTGGTTTGCGCTACAAAGTGTCTAAGGATGATTGTAGATTGAGGTTTTTATTTGGGCGATCAACTTCTAGGTTATTACGCCCTTTGGATCTAAATGATGGAAATCTATTTTTCTTCGTCCTGTATAATCATTATTTGCGTATTATATTTTATGGGGAATCTCTTGAGTCCCCTAGAGCAAGTTCTGTGGATCGGGGTATTTTTTTTTTCTAACTCCTGTTGCAATAATGTACAATCTTCTATTATGTGTGTAATATTCATTGGAGATAGACATCTTTCACAATGTGGTTGGGCCTCTTTTGTGGTTAAATAAGTATGAGTCAGGTTGGAATATCCGATCCTCAGCCTTGTCGTAACCACTTCTTCTCTTGTATTACCACTGTGGCGCTTGTCCACTGTTTTGTACTATTTTTATATATTGCTTAGGTTGTTCGTCAGTGGAGTTTCGAACCACATGATTTAACATCATTTCATATATTTGAAGTGGTGCGGTATTCATCATAGTAGCTTCTTTCGCTTTATCCGCTGCTTCGTTTCCAGGAATATCGAAGTGTCCAGGGATCCAGAGAAAGTGTCTAAGGTTATATGTTCTTTAAATTTAATTTTTAGATATTTTGTGGCAATCGAACTTAATATAAACATTTTTGCAGTGGTATTTAATGTAAATACCACAATATCTTTCTTTGTGGACAATTAAAGTGTGACACAATGGATTTATAATAACTTATCCGAAAAACAATTAAATAAACCTAGGCCATACTAGACAACGGGTAAGGAAGAAGAAAAGTAAACCATAGGTCACCCTTTGTATGTATTCATCCTTACAGCTGTTGAATAAGCGAATATGGTGAAGTTCTCGCCGCCTATATGAATTTTACTTTCCAACATTAATGGGAGGCGCGGAATGGAGGACAATTGTGTTACATTTGCGGTGAATAAGACTCCGCATCGGAGGTGGCAGAGGCTGTAATTAGATAAAGCAGAGCTAAGGTAAAGCTAAAGTTGAAGTTGAAGTTAGCTCCACAACTTCAACATCTCCTCGCCTTCTGCTCCACAAAGGAAACCCCTACGAGCTACCAGCTCGACATGGCCTCTTTTCAAAAAGAAGTGATACGAAGGTATCAACATTTTGAAATCCTCGATACAGATATAAGTCAGGTATTTCTTTTTAATTTTTATTTTTTTATTATTATTGAAATTTACAACTGTATTTAAAATATAAACATACAATACATCAAGTAAATATGACGATAATGATAAAAATGACACGTCACTTGTTTTTAAAGCAACTACCCATTGGTAGCACTTCTACAGGATTATTTATTCACAAACAGACCCGCAACTTTTTCAACTCTACAAAAAATTTAGGAAATCCCATAATTCAAACAATAGGCAGTTATAACAAGCAATCCTTAAGAACATACATACGCAGACGAACAAACCATGTACTAAAAAAATTATTGGTTCAGTTTGAAATATAATGAATTGAAACAAAAATAATATTTAAGTTAATTTAAACTTTACTGTGCATAAGGTTAATTAATTATATATTTCAGTTTAGTAAATTTTGATTATCCATGTATTTTTATCATTTTTTTTTTCTTATTTTGTAGGGTTTTATTATTTTTCTTACGGTTAAAAATGCATTCATATATATATATATATATATATATATATATATATATATATATATATATATATATATATATATATATATATAAAAGTTAATTGCATTTAGAAAATTAAAAAAACTGCATATTGGAGGCCATATATACATAAATAAATATATATATATATATATATATATATATATATATATATATATATATATATATATATACACACACATACACTACCAGTCAAAAAAATTGCGACACCTATAAATTTACTTGAGGAACGCATGATGGTATAGAAGAATTAACACATCAATCCTAACCTATAAATTTAGATTTTTCGAGCCTAGTCCACGATTTATTTCACTTCTTGTAATAGGATTATATCAAATTATCTCATTAGAGATAGTGGGGATTATTCACCCCTTTGTAACTCACTATTTGTCAACAAAGGAAGGATTAAATGTATTTCTGGATTGATTACACTTCCTCTCTCAATCTGTATTTACCTTTACTTTGCCCCGTACATCAGTTATACATATATATATATATTCAAATAATCAGGCTGAGAAATTAACTGTAGTTAAGGCCACAGAATATATTCTTAGACAGCAGTACGTTCATCAAAACAAATACAACATTTATACAGACAATAAGACAGTAATAGATTCAGTTAATAAGATTAAATCCAACGACCCACTGACACATCGACTGAAAAAAACTGAAAAAAATAATGGAACGCGGAACACCAACAAAACTAACCTGGGTCAAAGGTCATAGTGGCATCGAAGGTAACGAGCGAACAGATCTACTTGCAAAAACGGCTGCCCATGATTTAGAACTTACTTTAGAATACACCCGCGTTCCCGTTTCAATTATTAAAAAATGTATCAAAACAGACTCACTGAATGGGACAAACTTTGGAACAACTCGACAAAAGGACGATCCTTGCACAAATACATCCCAAACATCACTCTGCAAAATCACGGTACACCTAAAAGTACTCATCACGAACTTACACAACTGTTAACGGAACATGGACAGACTAACCACTACTTGAAACGGTTTCACTTGACAAATACAAATACATGCGAATGTGACGGACGGACTCCACAAACATTTCCTCACTTACTATATACTATATATGAACACAAAAGATCAGAACTAATAAAAACAGTACTGATGAACGGGGACACTTGGCCTTCCACCGAAGCCAAACTATACAAAACTTACAAGAAACAGTTGGCAGAATTCGCATTAGCAATTGGAAAATAGACGATACACATCAAGAAAGAAGACCACCCGCATCAAAAACAGGATGAACAATAGAAGACATCTGTTGAAAAATCAACTTGCCCGCATCAACTTGTTATTTTTTTTATTTATTTTTTTATTTTATTTTTTTTATTAATCTATTGTTTTTTTTATTTTATTCTAATTTCTTTTTGTTTAATATTATGGAATTACTGCCTTTTGGTATTTAAATTATTGTTTTCTTTTTTCTTTTTCTTTTCCCTAAGTGTTTATTTTAACTTCATTCAAGAAAGTTACAACTTTTGTTATTTTTTTGTAATTTATCTAATTAACAAAAACTGTTACACCCGCTAATTACAGGTAGTATGCTAATTTGCATGGAACTTGTAAAATTATCAGAAATACACTCCCCTCCCATAGGGTTACTATGGAAGGGAAATAAATAAAAAAAAAAAAAAAAAAAAAAAAAAAAATATATATATCTTTATATATATATATTAGCTAACCTTACTATAAGTAAGCATTTTAAATATTAATTAATTTATATATTATCAGAGTTTTTCCCCACTTGAGTATCTGAAAAATGCAAAAAGAAGAACAAACATGAATTTATGTTATTTTCAAATGTAAAAAAAAAAAGAACACATATTTAACTTTTAAAAAATGATTATCTACAATAACTGACGACAATTCTAAATGTAACATTAAATAAATGATAACCATAGAAAAACTTAAAAGTCGCGCAATCAACGAAAAATCAGACGTCCTAAATCTTAACACCTGTTATTCCAATTTAATACATTCAGACCAATAATATACATTTACATCAATATACACCATATAAATCATTTTTTTATTCAAATATTACACCTGAATACGGAAATCCCTTTTTGTACCTGTATCTGGGGATACCACCAATTTGGAAAATCCCTCTCAAACTTTACCTGATTTTTTTTTCAAAATTCCCCTGGTCAGTTGTGAACTAGAACTGTTATAATTTAGTAGTAGAAACCAATAGCATATCCACCAGTAATATTAGGATTATTTAGGAAGCATATAAAAGAAAAGAAGAAATTTTCTTTCCTCGCAATATTTTCCTGAAGTGAGGAGCTGAGATAGACGCAATGGGACAAGGTGAAGGAGAAAATATGAACTTAATATAAGAGTGACCCGTTTGAGACAACAGTTTTCATAACAGTTTATTTATAAGGTGTCTCACTGCACCTCTTCCAGGGAAGGTTTTTATTTAATAAAGGTGTCAGTATATGAAAGGGGTAGGAGATATCTCACACAATAAGCTGCCTTCTTATCAAAAATTGCCAGGAAAAATATATAAGCACAATATGTGCCGTCAACAGCTGTAGAAAATTTCCTGCCACAAATATATCTATCAAGTTAATATTGTGGAGGACTGTGTCATCCACAGCAAACTAAATCCGAGTGTATTGTAACATTAGAAGAAGGTGCCATTTTTATAAGATCATAAATATAACACGTGGAATCGAAATTCAAAAAAACAAGAAAACAAGAAAAAAAAAAAAAAGAAGAAAGGAACTTCTAACATTATCATATGTTAGAATTATTTTTTCGCGATTGTTTTAATTTTCTGTTTGAGTTAGAAGCAAAAAATGTTTCTGATGAAGTGAATCATTGAGGAAAGGATAAGATTAATAAATATAAAAGTATACAATAATATGTTACTTTTAGAAATACGTTTATTTAAATTATAACATTTCATGTTTTTTCTTTGTTTCTTTAAAAATATTATATTGATACTTACAATTATAACTACATATACATAGGTACAATACAACTATATAAATTAAATTGTGTATATAAATATATACAATCAATAAATGAGCAGTAAAATGATTACAATAACATGTCAATTATTTGTAACAAAATAAGGAGCACTCAGGATTTTTGATTGTAAGGATTGGGTTCGTATGTATTGTGTATTGTTATTAATTTCATAAAATGTTTAAAACGATGAGCGAAAATTTTCATATTTTTGAACTTTACCATATGGGGTCACCTGTGGTGTAGTGGTTAGCATAGCAACCTCCTAAACCCAAGATCGCGGGTTCGCAGCCCGGCAGATGACCTTAGGATTTTTTAAAGGGAGTAAAAAATCCTTAGCTATGCCGTCCTTCGGAAGGGACGTAAAATGGGGGCCCCGCGCCTGTGCGATGTCAGGTACTCGTTAAAGATCCCTATCCTAATTATACCTGGATAGGCAAAATTTAGGACTCCCACCGTAGCATCGTCCGATTAGCCATAGCAGCATAAAGTGACTTTAAACGAAATAAACAAACAAACAACAAACTTTACCATATATATATATATATATATATATATATATATATATATATATATATATATATATATATATATATATATATATATATATATATATATATATATATATATATATATATATATATATATATATATATATATATTATCACCCGTAAAAATGATGAAAATACAAAAAAAAAAAATTACGAAATTACAAAAAATAAAAAAAATAAAAAATCCGATTATTTATTTATTTTTTTTTACACCATTATATATATATTATTATATACATATATAAATGTGTGTGTTTTTCATGTCTAGGAAAAACTAAAATAAAGAAGATTGGCCTAAAAAAGCCGATCAATATTGTACTATTTAGCCGGTATTAAATTACATTTTGATAGGAAAATATTCTGGAAATTAAATTTAGAATGTAGATATATAAACAAAAGACAAATGATCTGCAAACTTCCTAGCCATTATAGCAAATCGAAACAAGACAATGTAGGAAAAACACAAACGACAAATAGCACTAAACAAACAACTAAATCATTGGCATAATAACAAAGACGTGGAGGAACATTCAATTTTCCCCTCGGGACAACCAATCGAAACGCGCCCACAGATGTCCGGAAAATATGAGTCCTGGGGAAGAACAAAAACAGAGGGTTGGAAAAAATAATGGCATTGTCTTCCACGTGGTTTCCAACATCAGTTAAAATTATTTCACAATAATTTTTTATGCTTCAATCAGCTGATTTAGTTGAGCAAAGCTAATTTTATAATAAATATATTGTAATATAGCTAGCGCTGGTGGGCAAAGTGTTAACAAATTATTCCGGTGTTTTACCTCATCCAAACTCTATGAAAAGTTATAACTATTTTAAGACTCCGGCTGATAAGAAAAAAATCCTCAGGCAGTAGTATACGATTCATTAGAAATATCGGATGGTATAATTTATTTAACGTTTAGTTTTTTATTATTGTCAATTTGGCTGTATATAGTTTTTTTCTTCCTTTTGTTTAAATACCTATATATACCTGTATATACATATTTAATTGCCATCGTTGTAATGTTATAAAATACAAAATATCATTTTTTTTCCTTTAAAGACTGACAAGATTCTTTTTATTTATCTATTTTTTTTTTTCTGTTAAAAGTGCTCTAAAGAAAAACATTTGTTTTGTTGATTTATTTTTATTTATTTATTAATGGATTTATTGAAATTGAAAACTGTACAAATATATACACCAAGTAAATGTGTTGATAATAATTACAGTAACATGTTAAAACTTAAAACTACTCATCAGTAGCACTTCAATAAAAATTCTACTCTAGAAGACCTCTAGACCATCTTCTTTTAAGACACCTCGGAGGATTGTCGGGAATGGAGTGGGAAGCAAGTTGAGAAACTAATGGATTTGAGTGGTTATGGAGCTTACTACGAAAGGATAGGTATCTGTTTTGGCCTACGAAATAAGGATTGGATATGAGATGAATTGGATTGTTTAGTGGAGCCCCAAAGATCATCTCTGTTCATCTAAATAGGTCTAATTACAGTCATATAAATAAGTCTTTTGTAATCAATTGGGAGCTTTGATCGTTTGTCTAGTAAATATTGAAGTAGTCTGTAACGAAGAGCAGTTTCTTGTCGTTTTAGTCTTTTTTTATTGAATTTAATTTTGAATCCATTATTGATACTTTGTGTTATGAATTCATATTATCAACATTAATCTTTAACTTTTACCAAATGTAAAAGCAGTGGTCTCACTAGTTAGCGAATTAGAATATATAAGTATTCAAAACAATATAAAAACAATTATATCGAAACGAAATATATTAATATATTGTAAAGACTTTATAAAGCAACACATTAAAAGCACTCTTCTAATTGGCTTTAGTGTAAATAATAGAAAGATCCAATATATTGAAATTACACAATAAAATTTTAAAAAACGTTTTACTGGAGTTCCTAAGCTAATTTTAATATTAATGAATTTAAGTCCTTTTTTTCAATTTTATTGTTAATCTAATTAGTCTAAAAACACTTTCAAAAAATCCTAATGTGGAGAGGAAAATTCTGAATATGACTTGCGACACTCATTTAATCTATTATTTATTAGTGTCTTAAGTTATATTTTTATTCCTTTCCTATTTTTTTTATTAATTTAATATTGTATTATATACTGCATAGATGTGCTCCCAACTTTTAAGAATTAATTGAGATCGTAAAATTCTTCAATAAAACCTATTTCTAAAAAAAGTTGATGTTTAAAATTTTCTAAATTAAAAGAACAATTTCATTAAAATCTGTGGCTTTTATAATTTGTATTACAAATAATTTATTACTACGACAGCCATAATACGCGAACCCCATCAACCTCCATACCCGACCCACTAGCTACATCCTGGAACTACATCCCCTCAGGGCGGACGCTGACGGACAGTCCAGACCAGAGATACATTTCACCCGCGGCGGAGTGTTGTATTATTGAGACTACAGACCTGCCGATACTTCCTGTATCCTGGATCCCCCTTCCTATGTATATTATATTTTCTGTCAGTCCTCCGCCTGCTTCATCCATCTACTTCACATTTAGTGAAGTATTCCTCTTCTTCAGGATCATCTGGGATATTCGATATCTTATACAGGATCTAACGTGGGAGGGTTCTATAAAACCTAGCCGAGGATGCTTCAAACCGAATCAGTTGAAGGCCTACTTTACCATTGTCATTTTTTTTTATATCTAAATATTTAGTATTACTTTCAAAGAGATGCTTTGCCCCTTTAACAGTTACTTTTCGGTAACCAGTTACTACTTAACTGGCGCGCATTCTAGCGGTAGCTATTCGAAATGGAAACTTCCAAATCTCCCCTCCTTTCAGCACGAGATCCTCAGATTCCAATCTCGATGCAAATAGAAATCACACTCCATGCTTTTTGTAAATTGCACTTCAATGTTTAATATTTCATTTTATTCGATAAATATAAATTTTTTGTTATAATATTAAATAGACATGGTATTCTAAAAGTACCGAAAACAATAGTCAGAAAATAAATTAATAAAAGTGTGCAAATTTATTATTTTTATAAGCAGTCTCTTAATGAAACGAACAACAATATATAATAAAATGACAATATTAAAAAGTCTGAGAAACCATAAATAAAAAGTATGAATAATTTAATTAAAAACTAATGATATTATGTAATTAATATTCGAAAAATATTATATAAATAATAAATTAATTATAATATTTATATATTGATAAATATAGTATATTATAATATAATATTGCAAATTATATGGATATAGAATATATGAGGTATTTATTTTATTTTTAAAAGTGATATACACTGGGCAAAAAAAGTCTGGAAACACTTGCCAAAATCTTACGCCTATGCTCCTCCTGTCTAAAGTGGGCAATTCTCTTAGAGAAACTACTCTTATTTTACAAAACAAACAATAATCTTTAATTTTAACATAATATGTCATTGTTTCAATCCCTCCAATCAAAAATCCTCCGAACTATTGTAAATGCTCTTTATTATGTCTCCAACAAAACCATACATAATGATCTCAATATACCATACGTCCTCGACCTCATACCACTTAAATTTTCGAAATTCCATCGCAACCTTTCCTTTCATCCTAACCCTCTGGCTCAATCACTATCCGCTTCCACACATCCTGATAACCCCCCCCCCCCCCCCCCCCCCCCCACGCAGACTAAAACGGCAGTGGCCCCGAGATCTTTTGTGAAATTTATTTATGTTGGAGTTCTGGCAAAGGCCAGGTTCTCTACTCATGCCCTGAGTGAATGTATATAGCGCTCTCACTCAGCTTCCACTGGGTTTTTTTTTTTTTAACTTCAGTGACGCAGCTGAGAGAGAAGAGCTGGGAATTCTCTGTGTCTGGCTTGTCCTTCCATAAGTGGGGGGACGGGTCTGGTCGGAGGATCTCTTGAATGGATGTAAATTGTAAATAAAGAATAATTGTATTTTTAACCTTTAATTTAATTTTCACTTGTTTTTATTTAATTTAATTTTTTTTTTAATTTCTATATTTCACCCAGATGTATATTTTATATTATTTATGTACAGCATAGTTTTTTATTTTTATATATATATATTTTTTTTATTAATTTATTTCATTATTATTATTATTATTTTTATTATATATTTTATTATTATTAGTATTTTTTTTAGTTTTTAGTTTTTAGTTGTTTTTTTTACTGTAAATAATGTGTGAATGTAATCATTAAGCCATCTATATTACTTATTGCCCACATTTGTGGCAGATTGTAATAATTACTCAATAAAAATTAAAAAAAAAAAAAATATATATATATATATATATATATATATATATATATATATATATATATATATATATATATATCATTGCATGCATATCAACAGCAGTCAACAGAAAACATTGAAGTAAAAAAAAAAATACTCTTATACCTAAAACAGTCTTGAAACACTTATGTAATGAAAGAAAACATTTCAACAATAACAACTGATTATACTCACTACGGGCTTTAAGGACAAAGGTCAGAAAGTCTAGATTGGAAACCCTATTAGTCTGTGGAGGTGCCAAAAGCGATTCACGAGTTAATTGTTTCCTTACGAAATCAATGCAATCCTGTGAGAGAAATGAGGGCTGTTAGTAAAAACGGGAATACAGTATCTAAAATTATAAAAATATATAAAGAAATAGGCTGTGCATCCAGCAGACCACGGGCGTACCACCAAAAATAAATAAATTGCTTAAGCGGGAAATTTTAATAATTGCAACATACATGACCTAGCGCTCCAAAAATAGCTACAGACTTGTCTCGCGGCTATCGTAAATAAGTTACGGAAAGTGGTTTATCTGGTCAAACCAGAAAGAAACCATTCATTACCAAGTCAAATCGTTAGCGCCATTTATAAATCGTTGACGAGTATGTCTCTATTGCTCTCTCAAATTCCTGATATTTTCTCGGACGAAAGTAGATTTAACATTTTTGGCTTAGATGACCGTCAAAAAGTGTAGTTAAAAACGAAAAAAAAATATTGGAAACAAAAACTAGAGGAGCATAAGTGTAATTTTAAGTGTTTCCAGACTTTTTTTTCTCAGGGTAGAATAAAAAATGAACATTTTGTGGTTGCTTTTGCTAAAAAGGCGTATAGTAAAGTGCTACGAGGGAATTTAAAAGACTGTAAAACATCGGAACTAAGTTAGAATTTGGTGATAAAGAGAAAATTGAGTTCTAATTTCGAATGTCTAGAATGCGCGCCGGTAAAATAGTAATTGGTTACCGAAAAGTAACTGTTAAAAGGAGAAAGCCACCGCTTCGTAATAACAAATATTTAAATCCTCTATTTCGAAAACTGTGCGAGTTCATTAAATACAAATTTTCAGAGGCACCGAGACTGGGAAAAGGAGATGACAAGAAATTATGTTAGGCATAATTGAAAAATAATAACGTGAAACAAAAAATGTAAGAAATATTGTTAGAAATACATATAAATAGAATTAATTAAAAAACTATTGTGACACCGAATGGAAACATAAAAGATAGAATAGCATAATAAGGCTATTCTATACATTAATCTTATTTAAATCAACTCTGATTCATTAGACTTCCTTATTCGCCCCCCCCCCCTTTCAAAAAGAACAAGGAAGAATAATAAAACTGCTTATAAGAAGCGAAACAAACGTAAGGCGGTAAGGCTGGATGAGGCTACGACTTTTGTTAAGTTGAGTAAATTAGAAGCTTGTTGAGGGGCACTCGGGAGTCGGGGCACGTCTCATCATCCAGAGATGGAACAGCCGCACTAACTAATTCCACCGAAGCTCTCATTGCTACTCATTGCCATTCCTCAGGTAGGAGCAATACTTGGCAGATTCATGATGTTATGATTGCTTAGGACAATAATTTAAGGGGATCTTGTAACTTTAATTGAAAGGTCTAACTAAGGGAACGGAGTACAATTCAGTAGGCATTGCAAATGTTGAACAATTGATCGATCAATATCTATACTAATAGGGCGTATAAAAAAAAAATTGACCGTTTTATCAAATTCCAGAGTTCAAAAGTCGGTAAATATTTTAATGCTATTTATTATTTACTAATACTTAATAATCCTTTTAGAGCATTCTCTAAGCTTGTTTACTTACACTGGACTTCTTCGAAATAAGCCTCAGTTCAGTTATTTATTTCAAAGAAGAAACATGACAGTGTCCTACGAAATTCTCGCAATTTTAGGACATAACTGAAAAAAAAAAAAAAAATCATAGCCGCTGAAGCAACTCATGAAATTATTAAATATGAAGGGGAAGGAATCCTTGAAGAGCGCACTGCGCGGCGTTGGTTTGAAAAATTTAGATGCGGAGATACGACGTTGGAAAGGAAGAAGGGCTCCGGGCAGCCATTAATAGATATTGATGAGGTTCTGCAGGAAGCTGTTGAGTCAAATCCGTCCACAAGTACTTGAGAACTTCCCCGGGTGTGTGGTGTGTCGAATGATACTGTTAGTCGCCATCTTATCTCCATGGGAAAGCTGAAAAATACCTGTAGACTGGTCCCTCACGAACTTACTCCTCGACAATCAGCAGTTTACAGAACTTTATGGGTTTGAACTCCTGCCTCATCCACGATATAGTCCAGACCTCGCACCTTCGGATTACTACTTGTTTCGATCCATGGCTCATTTTCTTCAATCTGATAATTTTGCGGAAGTTGAAAATGCTGTCCAAGAGTTCTTTGACAGCCATCCCAAGGAATAGTATCAGCGTGGCATCGAGCAATTGGCTAGCAGGTGGGTAATGACGGTAGATAACAATGGACTATACTTTGAATATTAATTGTATTTTATATCAAAGAAATAATAATACAAATATTTGTTTAAGAAACTTCATTTTTTTTTATACACCCAATTATTAGTAAAACTGATTAATGTTTGTGATTAGTATCTGATTGGGAACGTGTTACAGGCAAGCCTTGCTTGGCAACAGAGAACACTCCCTCCCTTCGAGGATATACCCAGGGGTGACATCAGCGCCCCCTAACTAGAGAACTAGTCGCACTAATAGTGTTCTCTTGTCGGGCCGGGCTAACTTTTAATGCAAGCTGCACTAATGTCTTTGAGCCTCCTCTTACCTGCAGTCGTTGCGTCTTCTCTGAGCCAACCACAGCGTCTCTATTATACAACTACTTCAAGTCCTGTAGAAATAATGGTTCTCATTGGCAGGTTTCAAATCTGAACTATTATTACTTGAAGCACGCATGATTTTCAAATTTTGTCGTTGACAAAATTTTTAACACATCCATGTTACATGGATTATATATAGTAAAGTTTTCAAAAATGTAAGACAAGAAATCAAACATTGGTACTCGTCTGAGGAGAACTAACAGATATCTGAAATATATCCATCGTAAATAGGAGAAGGGGCAGGTAGGTTACATTTTGGGGGTTTACCTTGGGATTTCCCCTATTACTCATATTTTCAACACTTGGAGATTCAAAAAGTGCAACATTTTACCAGTGTAAGAGATTATTGTCAAGGTTGTCATTATTGTCATGGTTATAGCGGACAAAGCATGTACCAGAACTAAAAACAGGCTATGGACAAAACACTAATTAATTAAAACCCTGATTTCGTTTCTAATTTTGAATGGAAGAAAGCATGGTTTGATGGCTAATACTCATCACATATTGTAGGGTTCTGAAAAACAAATCTAGTGATACCAAAAACTCAATAAAACATTTTTTGTGACAAGAACGTTTTGAAAGTTACCTCCTCATATAAAGAAACTAAGCATATTTCAATAAAAGTTCTTTATTAAAAGACCTTTTCAAAATCCTCCACGGCTTTGAAAAACTTTCCATATAGAAGGTTTTCTTTTTAGGAGGAGTACCACTGTGTAATTAATTAATAATTAACTACTAAATGAAGTTAACAATAATATCATGATACAGTTAATCATGATTAATTATATAGTAACTAGCCTTAAGAAGGCCGATATGTTGACGCTAATCACTGCGATATATGTTCACTAATCAGGCATTGTTAATGTTAATCGATAAAATTTACATAAACACATGATTTAGAGAATAAAATTTCCGGAAAATCACACTTGATAGAGAATAATGGAATACGTAACGAGGCCTTTCTATAGGGATGTTAATTATGAGAATGATAATTGTGAAATGTGTAATAAAGCGAAGAACCCCAGCGAAAACAATGAATAAACCTTTTCCTCTCTACTCTGGAAAGCATTACACGATTAAACGAATGGGAAATATCCGGGTATAATTTATCAAGGAGCCACTGATTTACACAAAAACGTATTTCAATGCAGGGATGGTTTTATACTCCGCTTCCGTTCTCGATTATTAAACTCGAATTAACGTTTTCCAATTCGAAGATTATCTTTTTAATAATGATGATGAGCTCTCCTATCCTCTTCGACCATATTGATAATAAATGTATTCATATGTTTTTCACAGACAATTGGACTCTATAATTACTTATTCAAATTTCATTTCATAAATGAATTATAAGGTTTTTTTGGGGTTTTTTTTTTTTGTTATTGTAAAGGAGAATTTTGTATACTGTATTCAAACCTAATCCTTCTTTATTTATTTAAAATGATTAATTCTACGTTTGATGGATTTTCTTGTAACTATGAATGTTGAGAGATAACTATAAAAATGGTAGCAGTATCTTAAAACATATTGTAAATTATTTTCTTTTAATTTACAAGAGTAACATTAGACATGTGATTCCAAAGTTCCTTTTTATACCGCACTCAATGAAGTTAATGATATGCAATTTATTTTTTTAATTTTCCAGCCTCATAAAACATAGCCTATTTGATTAAAACATACAAAAAGCGTAAAGTGATTTTAAGTAGAGCCTTTTAAAATAATTGATAAAAAAAAAAAAAAATAAAGAAGACTCGTTCCATTGAAGCGTAAACAATTAAAGGAGCTTAAGCAAACTAATCCACTTTAACTGAACGGCAAGTCAAACTGCAGAATAGAAGACAGTCTACACCACACCACATCCTAGTCCCACAACCGGTAGTGTGTGTGGTAACTGTGCTTCATTAACCGTAATGAGACACCACACGCTGCGAACTGTACCGTCTCATGTGTCTAAAATATATATATATATATATATATATATAATATATATATATATATATATATATGTAATTTTTCTTGATAAAATTCAATATTATTAAATATATTATTTTATTTTTGAAGAGAAATTATTTTATGGATCACTGAAGAGGGAAGATTTGCCTGGTTCGGATACGACCCCGGTGGCCTAGTTGGATAAGGCGCCACGCTAGAGAGGTGGAAACTCGGGTTCGAATCCCGACTGGGTCAAATATATATATATATATATATATATATATATATATATATATATATATATATATATATATATATACCATATATGTTTAGTAAGGCTTTTAAGGTTCAGTCAATAAATAAAAAACAACTATTTTGCCGACGTTTCGAGACTATATTGTTCTCATAATTATGCCAATGTTACTAGTCGATATGAATATAATAATCTTTCTTTTTTTTTATCCTCCGTTAGTCCAGGTTATCTCCACTAGTAACGTTAGCATGATTATGAGAACAATATAGTCTCGAAACGTCGCCAAAATAGTTGTTTTTTATTTATTGACTGAACCTCAAGAACCTTATTAAACATTTAATAGTAACAGTCAAGAAATTTATCCATATATATGTACCACATTACTTAATGAATCTCGTCAATCAATAGATACCTAATTATACAATCAAAATATTTTAGTATATTATTAAAAAATACTCTATAACATCAAATATTAAATAAATTAAAATAAACAGTTTAAATCATTAAAAAAAAGTAAGAAAATATGAAAAGGTGATTTGAAAATTCCCACAAGTCCACAAATCAAAACTTTTCAGGAGGCAAAATAAAACTGTTTATCATGTGTATTATTTTTTTCCCCCTTAATGAAGACACGTGTTTTAAAAAAAGGATGCCAAGGTGCGTAGGTAATTATACGAGGGTGAATTAAATATAAATGGTTATTTTCAAAATTATATTTATTGAATAATATTATACAGAAACTATACCTTCAACATTTTTCAATGTAGTCTCCTGCATTATCTACACACTTCTGCCACCGATTTGGAAGCTTGAATATTCCCTGTTCATAAAAAGACGAGTTTTTGAGGGCGAGTTTTTAACCATTCGCGCACGTGCTTTTCGGCGTCTTCATTGTTTTCAAATCGTTTTCCTCCAAGTGATTCTTTCAGGGGCGCAAACAAAAAATAGTCACAAGGGGACAGGTCTGGACTGTAAGGAGGGTGTTCGAGAGTTTCCCAGCCCATTTCTTCCAATTTATCCCTTGTCAACAATGCGGTGTGAGGCCTTGCGTTGTCATGGAGAAGGATGACATCTCTAATGGGCACACCTCGTCTTTTGTTCCGGTAACTGGTTTTTGCTGACGGGAGCACCTGGCAGTAGTAAGCCGCATTCACTGTTCGTTGATCGTGAAGAAAATCAATGAGTAGAACTCCCCTTGAGTAAAAAAAAATTGTTGCAAAAACTTTTCCGGCTGAGAGACGAGTTTTGGCTTTCACTGGGCAGCCTTCATCCTTCCTTCGCCACTCCTTACTTGCCATTTTCGATTCGGGGGTGTAATGGTGACTATTTTTTGTTTGCGCCCCTGAAAGAATCACTTGGAGGAAAACGATTTGAAAACAATGAAGACGTCGAAAAGCACGTGCGCGAATGGTTAAAAACTCGCCCTTAGTCTTTTTATGAACAGGGAATATTCAAGCTTCCAAATCTGTGGCAGAAGTGTGTAGATAATGCAGGAGACTACATTGAAAAATGTTGAAGGTATAGTTTCTGTATAATATTATTCAATAAATATAATTTTGAAAATAACCATTTATATTTAATTCACCCTCGTAGTATTTATCACAATTACATTCACAATTAGGAATTGATTGAAATGTGAAATAGTGACATTCGTCAAAATGTGGACGAGTGGGGTTTTTCAAATCACCGATTCATATGAAGTTTATCCTATTTAAAATATTTATCTGTTATTATTAGTTAAAAAATAGTAATACAAAAGTTATATACTAAATCTTATATACATACATTTTTTTTTAAAAAAACCTTGGGTTTCCGAGACGTACGTTACTAAAAACCAATAATTTATTGGTTACGATATCTCAGAAAAAATGTCAGGTTGAATCTTGTAGAACATTAAATTTACTTTAATTTCCTACATACGTTTCAGGCAATCGAAGCAAACGTTTGACAAAAATTGAGAAAAAAATATTTTTTCATGAAAATAATCGATTTTTATTAATGTATATCTTGAAGTTCAACAGATATGTATAGAAACAATTTTATGGGAAATTTAATTAGCTTTAATTTTGATTCGTAACATATTTTTCTAAATTCAACCGTTTTCGACATATGATCGAAAAACCCAAAAATAGGACCTTCCACTCTTCCCTCACCGTAAGCTCATTCCTTTTAGTATGTTTACCTTATAACTACTCCTTAAGAAGCCTTGGAGTAAAATATTATTGCATATTTCATGCTTTCTACAATACATATGTTTTTTGACGGGACTAATAATATTAAAAATGAAATAAAGTTGGCAGAAATGTACTGAGAATAACTTATATAATTAAAAAAAGGTAAAATGTAAAAAAAAGATCATTGATTTTATTATTATATTTTAAAACCGTAAACCTGCATTTATTTCCGGACAAGGCAATATAATTCGGTTATTATTATATTATCACCTGTTCTTTTACTGAATTAGGTTATAGGATCCAGAATACAGTATACAGGGGCAGGATTCCTTTGAATATTGGGAGAAGAGAGTTAATCTTTTCCCCGCCGAGGTGAATGACGTTTAATTAAGCCGTTTAGTTCCAGTCAAATAGCCACCCCTTCCCATCGATACCTGTACCTGTATACCTGTATCCTGTATCTGTATTCAATATAATGTATCTGTATTACCAGTGGAATCCATTAATCAAGTAATTAGTGACCCTTGTACGAGGATACATTTCCCCCTCTCCTTTACCCTCCTGTATCTCTCATAAAAGGTGTTTTTAAAGCAAGCTTCAAGTTCAACAATTATATTTTTTTTTTTTAAAGTTTTAAATTGAATTAAATATATGATTTTGTTTAGAGCTTATCTTTTTTTTTTACCTTATTCGGAAATTAATGAAGGATATCCTGTTTAAGCCAAAACCTGATATTAATATAAAACATATTATTTATCTTATTATTATACCTGATACAATACATTTACTATATGTCGTAGTTTAGGCCCAAAAATCCTATTAAATAAGATCCCAGGTCTGTTTAAGTGTGATGTCTTGGTTTTTTCTTAGAAGGAGACGTTTTGACTTGTAACACACAGATTTGAATGCCGATTTTTGTGTAGTTAGCAGGGACCTATAATAGTGCAAAACTAGAGTTATAGCTGCCACTGAACATTGGGAGCCGAGAAAAAAAAAAATGAAAATCACGTTATATTTTTTTCTTAGCTCTGAGGTAAGGTAGAGAAATAATCTTTTCACGTAAAATTGTAGTTCTGTATCTCTTTACCACGACCGAAACCCGTTATCTGGAAATCAATGCAGGATTTCATTTTCAAACAAAAAACCTGATATTATTATTAAAGAGATTATTTATCATGTTTCCGCTGTGGTAAAAACAATTACAATATTCTGCCTAAAACTGATTAGTCGAATTATGTAATATATCTAGGGTTTGAAGCAATATTAGGATTTAGAAGAAGTTTGTAAGTATCTTTTTTCGAACCATTTTTTTTTTTATTGGTGACTCTTTATCTTTTTTTGGTAGTAATGATAATGGTGTTAAGTGTTACATTTGCCGCTTCAAAAATAGTTACTAAAAACATAATTTTCAATTTGTTGACATAACTTTGTTTAGTCTGTTGAACATACTTCCCGACAAGTATTTAAAGATTTTAGCCCTTTGAAATAAATAAATTATTATTGAACCTTGCACCAACCATTATTATAAACATTAAAGCATTGTTGTCTAAAATTGAAACATAGTCCATTCTATTTTGCTTATATAATTTTAAATAAGAACGTTTGCTAAACCTTAATTTTCTCGAAATGAAGAAAACTTGACTTTCATTCTTACCGGCTCATAATAAAACATAGTGCTGATATGTTGAAAATTTTGTATGTTTTAGAACAGAAGAAGAATGTTTAGCATTCGGTTCGCTAATAAAATAATTCCAATAGAAGTGGCAATTAATTCATCAATCCTATCTGGATTGATGCTTCTATACCATCATATATATAACTTATATACTTTTTGTTTAAAAAAATTAAATTAAAAAGGGTGATTGAAGTTTTGGCCAATATTTTGTCAGTAACAAGTCAGTAATATAAACTAAACAAACAATTGAATGGGTCCGCCGAAAAACGTTCTAAGCGACAAACATAAAATTTTGAGTGATCAATGAAAGAAAATCATAATCTGTAGTAGTTGTTAGTTTTGTTGGTTAGATTTTATGTTTAAATATTAATTTGTTGTATTTACATGTATAATTACATAATAACTATACCATGCTATGACGTACTATTATACATTTTAAAACCTTATAAATCGCCACTTCGGAAAATTTGTCGCTTAGAACGTTTTTAGGCGGAGCCATTCAATTACCAATCATTAGGATTTAATTTTCAATCTCCTTTCTATTTGGTAAATAAAAGGTATATATATATATATATATATATATATATATATATATATATATATATATATATATATATATATATATGTAGGATACAAAGGAAAAGGAAGCTTTGTAGAAATAGAAAGAGCCGCAAGAAGGACACCCGATACAGCTTTTAGAAGAACCTTCAGCTTTATCCGCCAGAGTGCCTTCCCCCCACATCCTATTGCCCTATTGCTTCTTAATATGGCGCCCTATTCTGTTTCAAATATCTTTATTTACTTTTTTATCACTCCATTGTTCCGTTGTTTTCTTATCTGTTTGTTTTGTTTTGGCTCGCTATGCGGCGGTTTCTTTGTAAAGCCAGCTCTAATTAGATCGGCTCGTGGTCATTCTCATTCTATTATCAGAATTCTCTCTTCCCTTAGCACGACGGAAATTTTATTTTTCGGCTGAAATCTCTCCTATTGAATTTTTTTTTTTTTTTTTTAATGTCACTCATCTAATTGAGATGATTGACTAATATTTTTTGGTAATTAACAAACCTTTATTATTAGGCCCCACGCTATCCTCTGGAGAAGAAAATATAAATTTAATTAATTATTTTAAACACTATTTATAATTTTTCAGGTTACTACTGATCTACCTCCACAGAGAGCCTGGATATAGCACTGTGTTACACCCAATGCCTCTAAATAATACGTGTTTCAGATCTGCCTTATTCAATTATCTGCACTAATTGTTTTTCTCATCGATTATTAAGATGCCTGGCCGATTATTTAAGGCCTTGATTTATTATGCTTTAATTTTCGACTTTAACCTAACATTTGCGCAGGTTCTACAAATCCTCTGCAATCACATCAATCATCCAGCTCTATTATTATCCTTATAACCAACCCCAAAAATTAAAAAGGCAGTGGCTTCGAAACAGTTTGTCCACTTCTGTCCAGTTCTGAGCTTCTGTACACAAGTTATTTACGTTACGTGAAAACAATACATTAAAACTATTAAAAATTATAATTATAAACTACTAATTAAAATTAGTGATAGTTAATTAAAAGTTAATGAGTAAATACAAATTTAAAAAAAAATTTAACAATAGTAGAAAGTTGACTATATAATTGATAATAAATATATAAATCTTATATAACGCTTTATTCATTTTTCTTTTTACTCATTACTCTCTATTTCTTGAATGATTTCTCATATTTTTAATAATTAATCTTTTAATTAAAAAAAATCCTTTTCCTTTCTTCAAATTTAAATTTTATTGTACAGTTCTTGCTAACTTTCACTTTCCTCACATTTGCCCCTCATTGTTTCCACAATGTACATTTATAATTATCTTATTACTTATGCCCTAATATTCATCACTCCTTTACTGCCTTGTACCTCGCAATTTTATACTTTATATATGTACTATAAACTGTATAGCCAACTTTTGTTATTAATTTTATTTTATAATTTTTGTATTTACTCATTAACTAAACCTCATTATCTCATTAACTTTGAATCTACTCATTTTTTATATTTACCAATTATATTGTTGTATTTACTCGTTATGTTTTAATTAACTATCACACATTTTAATTGTTAATAGCCTTATGTATTGTTTTCATGGTTTTTAGATATTGCCTTTATGTTATTGCCTTTACTGTAATACAGTTATTCTTTTCCTACATCTCTATGACTGCGTACCCCAACAATCTACTTCTCTAAATGCTTCACAGTCAACTAATACCTTATCAATCTTGATTGATTTATTCTCAACTGTCTTCAACAACACATAATCCAAAAATAAGCTAAGTAAACGAAAATAATTACCATATCTTGTGAAGGGTGCGAGAGGCCAGTCCCCCAGTTTTTTTTAGTTTTTTATTCATTGAGATTCCTTATCAAACTTTTTTTAAGCTTCCAGTATAAATTGTTTAAAATATTAGTTGTAGCTATGTCTCATACAAGTCTGTAAGGATGATCATAAAGTAGTTTAAATGTGGTTATGAATGGATACGTGGAAGTTGGTGTGCAATGTCCTGTTACATACGTACCATGGGGATCTTGCAAAAATTAAAAACTAAGCTGCTTAATTAGATTATTTAATATTCATATAGACCAATTAGATAATGATAAAATTATACAAACTCTAATGCTCTTTAGACCAACATTATACAAACTACGGAGCCCAGACACAATATGCCGCTATTGACTGGAGAGTTGGATATGCGTTCCCCGGCCGTGGACATGTGAGAAAGATAATCTCCTCGCTACGTGACGGGCACACAGAGGACACCTCGTGATGCCGGTCACGCCTCCATTTATTCCTCTAACAACAGCTCACTTCACTTTTAAAATATTTAACGCACGCAAGTATCAACAGGGTTCAAAGGATTCGGAAGACAAACGTGGAAGAGTCCTATATTTAAAAACAAAATACCAAACATTTGCACAAGATACGGTTAACACCAGGCGATTCCAAACATATGGTAAACAAGGCAACAATTATCATTCGCATAAAAAATATTTAAATATCGAATACAATATTCTATAAAATTTACTAGAAAATGTAGCACCATGTTTCATAAAAAATACTTAATGATGTTTAACCAAATAGTGAAAAAAGTAATAAATATAATTGAACAATAAATATGTAAACAGACACAATATTATACATTTACAATTATTTGGTAATATTGATTATTTAGATTTTTCATACTATCTTTTTTACTATTTTAAATATAAAAGTCATTTTTTTTTTTTTTTTGCTTTTAGAACATACAATTCGAAAATAAAATAATGCTAAAATCTAGATGATGCCAGCGCCGTAACATTCGAAAAAAAAAAGCTTTCCTAGATATTGAAAAAGCTTTCGACGTCGTACGTTATCAAGACCAATTACTATCTCTATTTGATCCTCAAATATTTTTTCACTGATAGATTCATCTATACAGGGTGTCCCAGATAGTGTAAAAAAAAAAAAAAAATGGGTAATACCGCATGCTAAACGGGGTAGAATGGCGCAGAAACTAGTTTCATATGTCAATCTGTTGAGGAGAATTTTTTTGTTTTTATTTTTAAAATCTTAATTTTTTTCTGAAAAATGGCCCGTTGTCTCTACTTTGGTTTAGCGTAGAAACAAAAACATTTTCTTAATCCGTATTAAGTTTTCTAAAAGATGAGACAGATCTAGTTATTTTAAATCAACTTTTAGGGGGCTTTTTAACGCGAAAAACACAAAACGTTTATTAAAACTTGAATTTTTAATAGTTTTTGAAAATTCTTCACTCCCCACTGGAGCACACTATCTATCTATCTATCTATCTTCATGGCTCTACAACCCTAGATGGGTCCTGGCCTCCTCAAGGAGAACTCTCCATGTTTCTCTGTCCTCTGCGGCCGCCGTCCAGTTACGAACCCAGGATGTTCTTTGCATCGCTGGAAACAGCATCCATCCATCTGAGCTTCGGTCTAACAACTCTTCTATGGGTACCCAATTTGGCTTCCATGATTCTTCGCGGTACCTGGTTTTCCTCCATTCTGACAACATGCCCAGCCCAGCTCAGCCGATTCAGTCTAATTGTCCGCACAACGTCCGCCTCTCCATATAACTCATACAGCTCTCGGTTCTTCCGTCTTCTCCATGTGTCCCCATCTTTTACGGCCCCGAGAATTCTTCTAAGTATTTTCCTCTCGAAAATCAGAAGATTTTTTTCATCTTTTTTGGACAGTGTCCACGTCTGGGAGGCATACATTAATACCGGGCGTATTAAGGTCTTATAGAGCCTGGTTTTGGTTTTCTTGGAGATCAAGCTGCTCTTCATAGGCCCGTTGTCTCTACTTTGGTTTAGCGTAGAAACAAAAACATTTTTTTAATCCGTATTAAGTTTTCTAAAAGATGAGACAGATCTAGTTATTTTAAATCAACTTTTAGGGGGCTTTTTAACGCGAAAAACACAAAACGTTTATTAAAACTTGAATTTTTAATAGTTTTTGAAAATTCTTCACTCCCCACTGGAGCACTCTAGAAGCCGTTAAATTTCCCAAAAAATTGCAGAATTCAGTTTGCTTTTTAGTGGTATAACCCATGATACAATTGCACTTCACATTTTGAGTCTAAAAGAATTTTTTCTGATGAAAAACACGCAAGAGAATAAATACTTGATTGCTTCACGTAGCTACTAGAAAAAACTACTTGATTGAATATAAGTATTAGTTATTTTATCTCTTGTCCATATGCATGAGAGATAAAGAGTTAAATATCTTTTTTAGAGTCCACTGTTTTCGAGATATAATCGAAAAACTATTACATGCTAAAAATCGCTTTATTTAAATAAATCCAGTGTATAATAATTATAAAAATTATAGTTTCTGTATTATTTTGTATATTTTTTAAAAGGAAGAACACATTCATATAACAAAGGGTAAATCTCGACCTTTCCATACTATACTACAATACTTTGCTGACCTGAAAATGAAGAAAAATGAAGAAAATATTTACAGAGATTACGATATATACTTATATACACTGCACTCATTCACTTATACACCTATAAACACAACTATACACAAATGAATTGTCGATAGATAAAATTTCTTTGTTTAGAAAAAACATTTAAAGTAAAAAATAAAGAAATAAAAATAAGAAAAAAGAATTTTTATAAAAAAAATAAATAAAATGATTATTTACCAATGTGGAACAAATAAAAGATTATTATTATATGAAAGAAAATTTATGAGTCAATTCACCGGTATCAAATTTATTAGATTTGATCATATTTAATAAGAATTACTGTTCATATTGACTGGCATCTGACTGGGATAAGAGGAGATATTGGAAAAGGAGTGTTTTAAATGAGCTTAAGGAAGGGGCATGTCTTATTTCAGGAGGGAGAGTGTTCCAGAGGGTAGTGGATCGGGCTAGGAAGGAATGCTGGTATAATGTTGTTCTATGGAAAGGCAAGTATAGGTCAGAGGAACGTGATCTTGTTGTGAATCGGGAGTAGAAGGAAGACTTAAATTTCAACAAATTATAAATGTAGGATGGGCGATGGTGTTAAACGACTTGATAAAGGAATGAACCTAGGAAGTATGATTTGCGGGTGGATGGGTAGTATAAGGACGTCAAGTCCCAACAAACAACCACACATGTCTCAGCTACCACCAGCAGCGGTGGTGTAATGAACATGTTCGGCGTTAACACAAATCCTATATATTTTTTTTTTTGTATAGTTATTTTTTATATGAAAATTTATTATTTTATTTTATTTATTTGTGAGTTTTGTGAGCGTAAAACTTATAGGTCATCAACGCTCGACTGTTCTTGATAGAAATTTATCTATATTTTGTAATATAGCTTTTTTCTATAAAGGAGAGCTATCACTTTTTCAATTATTTTTTCGTCGTTGCCGAGCGTATTTGAGATGTCTCGAGGTATTCCAGATTTGGTTACCCTTTTGGTGTAGTATGGGCATTCGGTAAACATATGGTTTATTGATAAAACATTGCCACACATTTCACAATTGGAGCCTCTTTGGTTATAAGGTGAAGGTGTGTTCTTCTGAAATGGCCAATTCTTAATCGCGTTAGGATCACTTCTTCTCTGAAATTAGTGCAGCAGGAACTGCTCCATGGTTTTATTTTCTTCTTAATAGCCTTGAGTTTATTTGGTGGGCTGCGATCCAACAATGCTTGCCACTCTTGGGATACCTTCTCTCTAAGTGGGCGTGCAAGTTCTGGTACCGTTCTGGTTTTGCCAGGTCCTGGTAGGGCTATAGCTTCTTTTACTGCTTTATCAGCCATATCGTTACCTCTTATACCGATCTGACTTGGCGACCAGATGAAGTGAACCGATTTTCCTCCTTCATATAGTTTCTTGACGAGATCCAGAAGTGTATTGCTATGTGATCTGAATACATGTTCATCATAGACCTCAAAGCGCTGAGTGAATCCAACACCAGGACAACATATTCAATGGGCGAGTTTAAGGAATATCTTAGAATCATGGCGATTGCATTAATTTCAGCCGTATAAGTATTGCAAAGTTTGTATAACTTGCACTTATGTGTTGTTTGTGGAGTGATAAAGGCAGATGCTGTTGATGTGTCTGATTTGAATATTAATAAATGTTGAGATAAGGAGGATATGATATTGTCGAAGTGTTTTCTGTATACTTCAGGTTTTGTATTTCCTTTAGGATATTTTGTTAGGCTCAGGTTTAATTTGGTGGAATGTAAGACCAGGGAGGTTGTAATTAAGTTTAATTTGATAGACTTTAACATAGAAATAGTAGATATCATTCTTTCTGCCAGTGGTAATGTGGTATAATTCTGCTGTTGAAATTTTCTAGAGAATCTGGGGTGGAGGCTTGTGAGTTGGGTGATTTTATTAAATAAAGTACCAAAGGTTATGGCAAAGACAAATACTACAAATCGATGAATTGACAACCGGACTACAATGGCAATCTGAATAGCAGAGGACAGATAGCTCTCAGATGAGGTTTGGCTGCATTATTGAGGAGAACAATGCCACTAGAAGACGGATTCTTATACAAACAGATCGATATCCCAGAGTCATACATGTTTAACGCCGGCACACAGTAGCCAAGACGTGCTATAAAAGTTTCATCTCGTCCTATACTATTAATGACTTCACCCCTATATTCTACAAACAACAGGCTATTTCGGAAAACCGACGGGAGAAAAAAAAAATAAAAAACTGTCACGGAAAACATGGCATCCTATAAATGTCCACAGAAATATAAATGAGTTACAACAGAGAGTTAGCTAATTACGGTAAAGATTTGTGGGCGACATTAAATTATAATGCGATGGGGAAAGATAGAAAACTATTAATAATTCATTAGAAATTGGCTGAGAAATATTGAATAAAGTGAGGAAGGCACTGGATTCCATAATGAATGTCGATCGCGTCGCTGTTGGCAGCTAAATTATTAAAGCGTCGAAATGTCATCTTATCGAGAAATATTTATGTTAAAATATTCTGAAAGAAAAAAGAAGAGGCGTCCATTTAAATCATTATTAACGTTTAATGCGTAGGCTTAGCCATCATTAATTTTTTTCTTAATTGCTTTAAAAAAAAAAAAAAAAAATGAATATCTTTATCTTTGGCTCTTTAGCAGACGTGGGAGTTCGAGTTCGACCGAGGGCAGACAATTTATATACCGTCATTTCGGCCGTGGATTGAATTCGAGGTTGGAAGACACTCCTGGGAAACAGCTTCTTAAAACGTGGCCAAAACAACCGATGGCTTCGATAATTTCACAACCGATGGCTCAGAAACAGTACAGCCTTACCTGAGTGCTGAACCCCGGAACCTTCAAAGGTTGTAAGTGGTACAGGTTTATTTTTTTTATTTATTTATTTTTTTTAGCAGTAGTTCAGTCAATAAACATATAGTAGAGTGCATGAAATAATATTTTTGACCTCAGGAGTAGTTAGAACATAAACATACTAAAAGTACACGTCCCATGGGAGGGAGCTAACGGTGGGTGGGAGGGGAGAAGGCCTCATTTTGGGGTTTTTCGATATCTCGAAAACGGTGGACTCTAAAAAAATATGTTTCAGTTAAAAATTAAAGCAAGTTAAAAATTGCTATAAAACTGATACGATACATATTTGTCGAACTTACAACGGTTTTCGAAATATACGATATTGAATATCGATAATTTACGCAAAAAATTAATTTTTATCGCAATTTTCGTCAAACTTTGTTTCTAGTGCGTTCCACAATAGCTTCTAATAAAAAATGTCAAAATCAAACCAATAGAGCATTGAATTTACTTTTATTTCATATTTCAACGTTTTTGGCAACTTAAAGCAAATGTTAGCTCACCCCATGATTATCTTTTAACTACTCCTAACGAAACCCTGAGATAAAAAATAATGGCATATTTCATGGACTCTACACCCCTTCACTTCAGCACTCATTGAATGGACTAATGAGGACTAAAGGCGATTTTTTTTTTTTTTTACCTGAGAGCCAGTTTAGAAATGACGGCAGAGGATTATTCCTTATTCGCAACTAAAAATAAAAATAGGTACGAATACAATAATCCTGATTTAAAATCAAATCAAATCTGCAAAAATTATTAAATATTTTACTTGTTGCACTCCTGAAACTTCTAACCATCGCCAAAATCTTTTGATTTATAGAATATATGTTTATAGATTCCGAAGCACCAAGGAAGCATGATCCACAGACAACTCATGTCTTTTACATGATAAATATTTCAGCTTCTCTTTGTCCTCAAAATGGTTAGGGTAACGATATTTAACACCAAGGAAATTGTTTAGTGGTACATTAAACGTTCGATGATTTTTGGATACTTAAGTTACTTTACACGAAGTTCTTAGTTTCGAAAAGAAGAACATTTTTCAACAATGGGAAAAGAATATATGTTGAATAGAACACAGTGCGAATACTGTACGACACAAGAGCAAGAAGGCCTCCAAGAAAGGGATGGTTCGAAGATACTAGGATTATTTAGAGTAAAAGAATCTGGAATTTGGAACCACTGAGGACAACTTGTGGAAGCTGCCGATGGAAGATCGGATCCTAGGGTCGTGATGATAATGATGATAATATGGGATAAGGCAGAGAAGCAAGTTCTCGCCTTACTGATATTCCTGCAAGTGGAGGAACGCCACCTGACGAAAAGATTCCTTTAAAATGGAAATATTGAATTATACGATACAATATATGAAGAACCACACTATTTGAATAAATAATATCTAAAATTGATAGCGAATTCATTAACTATAATATATAACATAATTCACTTTTATCAAAATATCTAAAGCTACTACTTAGAGACAAAATGAACACTTTTAATTACTTACTGGAACCTGTTGGAGCATACGCAACTCAGGTAAACGGAGCAGGAATATGATACACATCAACAAACATCAAATTTTCTTTCTAAAAACATTAAGAAGTATCAAGAAAGCACCTTGGTACGTAAGCAACATAATTCTGCATACTGGCATTCGCATGCCAATCGTTAATGAACAAAGATGGGCATCAACAAACGATTTCACGAACAACTATACGGACATCCCAATAAAAGACATGGCTACGACTTCAATCCTAGATAACATCTAGAGAAACCTGAAGAGGAGCAGGTTGAGAGATCTCCTGAGCTAAATTAGAAAAGTATACAACAAAGCGTTTTCCAGTTTTATTAGACTACTTAATTTAATCTGGTAAGGTTGGGTAATGTTTAAAGGATATTATATTGGCACAGATGAGCAAACACGCCCTCTTTAATAGCCCCTAATGTCTGGTTCATTAAATAAATAACTGAGCCCTGGGTTAGGGGGCGCATCGCAGGGGGCTGGAGGCAGGGGGCTGAGATTTCTCATATAGAAACCTCTCTCAAGGAACAGTGGGAAGTCCCGCTATATTTCAATTATATCTTCGTGCCGATAATTAACTTAATAAAAGTTCACTAAATAATATTTTCAAATAAATGAACAGAATTCTTTATTTGCATAGATAAATAATAAAATATTTTAATTGAAAAAATTAAACTCGTACCAAAAAAAATAGAGAGACCAGCGTACAGCACTCGGTAATGACCAACGGCAAGGTGGTATGATTTAGCAAAAAATAGCATTCGATCAATAGGTTTTTTCCAATAAAGGTTTCTCATTTAAGAAAGGCTGTGTGTGCCCAAGGAAAGTCATCAAGCCCTGTAGAAATTATTAATGATGTCGGCTGGTACAACAGAATAAATAACTTTCTGCATCAGCCGAATTTGAACATGCACATGGATAATTATATAATCATCCCATTAGATGAAATGTTAAGAAAAATTATTCTAAACACATTTTATTTTAAAAATATCTGCACTCAATATACGATATTTGAATAAATGTAATCACTTACATGTTTATATAAGGAAATAAATATTATTAGTCCATGATAAAAACAGTTACGAGAAAGATTAAATTCTCATAATTAATTTTCAAAAAAAAAGTTTAATACAAGGTTAAAAATAAATACTCATTAAAAATATCTTAATATCATCCGATTAATTTTAATATGATGTTGTTGTTTTTCAAATAAATGTTCCTGGAAATTATAAATGTAAATTAAAACGAATTTTAATTAAATATTTATTTTTAGTTTTTAATCGACTTAAAATAGGAGGTTCTCAATTCGTCAATATATATTTTCTTATTTATTTTTGTATGTTTGTTACAAGATCACTCTGTAAATTCACTATTCACAACTTATGATCAACTATTTTTGTAGACGGTGCCAACCAAAACTAACTAAATATGAACAAATTAGATGGTAATTATAAAGATCCCCCACTATCTTAACACAGCCCCACCGCTGACTGTGGCATTCAAGGTTTGTTGCAAAGGTAGGTTTCAACTGCCCTTCTTGGCTGACAACGACCCCAGAGATAACTGATCATAAATTGTAAATAGGCATATAAGTATCAATAATTTCGTTGATTGTCATTTAATCGTCTTTGTTTAGAAGTAATTAACATATTACTTTTTATTTTATAGTTCATGTTTGAACAAGTAGGTTTAATCTTAAAGTCGGTTTTTGTTCTTTATTAAAAAATATTATTATTATGATTACGTAATTGCAGTTATAAATTATAGTTAATTTTGTGTTACTTCTATAATTATTGCATGTATATATAAAAACACACACAAATATGAATGTTAATATATACACAGGAAGATCGTTGGCCAAAGAGGTATCGCGTAGAGAGGTCCATTTTGAACCTTTTTCAAGTTACTTACCTATATACTAAGTCTCAAGGTTTTTTTGTAATGAATTTTTTTTTCTTTTAAAAAGGTTAAAACCAAATATTTATGGCTTATAACTTCGTTGTTTACTGATGTATCAACGACATTTTTTTTTGCTGTAATTACTAAAACGTTGTCCATATAAAATAAAAAATATTTGACAATAAATATAAAACAAATACAAATAAAACGGGAGTTCGTTAAATCTTGTTAAAGCCAAAAACAGAATTAAGAACTTCAAGTTTAGGTTAAAAAAAAAAAAAAAGTAAGCGCAACAGCTAAATCCTAATTATTTTAAGGATAGACCAAAACTTAAAGTTCTTAATTTACTTTTTTTGCCTTCAACAAGATTTAACGGTCTCTCTTTTTTTTTTTTTTTTTTTTTTTTTTTTTTTTTTTTTTTTTTTTTTTTTTTTTGCATCAAATCTTTTTTATTTTACATGGAAAATGTATTATTAATTACAGAAAAAAAATGGCGTTGATATATCAGTAAACAACGAAGTTATAAGGCATAAATGTTTGGTTTTGGCCATTTAAAAAAAAAAATTCATAAACAAAATCCGTAAGACTTTGTGTATAGGTAAGCGACCTTAAATATGTTCAAAATGAACCTCCCTACCCGAGATACTTCTTTGAATACAAAAATTGTTGCAATAATATGTAATATATATATACATAATATATATATATATATATATTAATAAATATTTTTTTTAATTTATTTTTTTATTTTTAAAGAGAAAAGATTTGACCCGGTTGGGAAATTAAACCCAAGTCTCCACTTCTCTGGCGTGGTGCCTTATCCACTAGGCCACCGAGCTCGTATCCGAACCAGGGAAATCCCCTCTCTTCCCTGGTTCGGATACGAGCTCGGTGGCCTAGTGGATAAGGCACCACGCTAGAGAAGTGGAGACTTGGGTTCGAATCCCAACCGGGTCAAATCTTTTCTCTTCAAAAATAAAAAATATATTTAAAAAATAATTATTAACAACCAAGAACTATTTATATATATATATATATATATATATATATATATATATATATATATATATATATATATATATATATATATATATATATACAGTTAGTAAAAAAAGTCTACATACACCACAATATAAATTCATTTATGAATTAATGTGCATCATTTTTGTATTAATTAAAGTTAAGTTTTTTTATTTTTTAATAAAATAAGATCTGTAGAAGATTAAATCGTGCTTATAATATGATTTCGGAATTGAATACCTACAAGATGTTTCATAATAAATGTCTGCCACTGTTTATTACAACTAATAAGTCTTCATACACCTTAGTGTAATCCTTTGAATGTAAACTAACATTTAATTTGTTTACATTCATAGAGGTTTTCTGTAGTCTTACTTCCTAATTTAATCACATAGTTAGAACCAAAGCCAAGTGAAAGCAACAGCTCATAATGGAAATTCCTCGCGAGATTAGGCAATTAATAGTGAATTATAAGACCGCAGGAAAATCATTACGCGAAATCGCGTAAATTGTCAATAAAAGTGTTTCGACGGTTCAACTGTAATTAGAAATTATAATGCAACAGGTTGGATTGCAAGTAGGTCGAGATCAGGACGGCCAAAAAAGCTCCAACGTTGTCATGAGCGTGCTATTTTAAGGAGTGTGAACGAAAACCCTAAAATAAGTGCTCCTACATTAGCCACTAATTTATTGCGGGATTACAACATTGAAGTAACACTTCAAACGGTACGTAATTCACTAAAAAAAATAATCTTAGAAGGGCTCGCAAGAAGCCTTTTATTAGTAAAGTTAACCGAGCTAAGCGTTTGGCTTTTGCGAAAAGTTACCTTGATAAGCCTACCAGTTTTTGGGACAAATTAATTTTCACAGATGAGTCCAAATTTAATATTTTCGGCCCTGATGGCAACTTTAGAGTGTGGAGGAGAAAAAACAAGGCCATGAATTGAAAAACTTATTCCCGACAGTTAAGCACGGAGGAGGAGGGATCATGGTTTTGGGCTCTATGGGCTTCAGCTGAAGTAGGCAACTTGAAGATCATCGAGGGAATAATGGATCAATATGTATACATAGATATCCTAAAACAAAATCTGCGACTCAGTGCTATCAAGTTAGGCCTAGGATCAAATTTTGTTTTTCAACAAGATAACGATCCTAAACATCGTGCCAGAAGGGTCGAAGAATGGTTGCTGTACAATGCTCCACGCCAGTTAAGAACACCACCACAATCGCCTGATCTCAACCCCATAGAGCACCTCTGGCAGGATCTTAAAATGAGGCTGCGGCGTCACGAAATAAAAAATAAACAGCAACTCTCAGAGGCCCTTAAGGAGGAATGGTTGAAAACGGATCCAACTTTTACAAAAAAAATAGTTAGCTCGATGAATAATCGCTTAAGAGAGGTAGTAAAAAATAAAGGAGGTCTCACAGACCATTAGAGACTTTTTTGTTAATTAATTATGTTGATAATTATTTTCATTTGCCGTGTATGCAGACTTTTTTTGTGATAACATATCGTTACTTTTTCTATATTATTTTTTGTTGTGTTTATAAAATTTTTTAACAAATTTAAAATGTACCAAATTAATCGAAAGGGTCTGAATTTAAAAGGGAAAAAAAAATAAATTGTTTCACTGTTTTTTCTCTTTTGCTTTTAACCCGCATTTCAAATTAATAATAAGTGTATGCAGACTTTTTTTACTAACTGTATATATAAATATCCTCTGATAATCACAATATTGAGGCTATATTAAATATTGACGGTGTAGAAAAATTAAATAAAGTATATTTCTTCATGATAAATGTATATAGGGTGCTAATCTCTTTATGTGGTCAAAGACTTATTTAAAAAAAAAAAAAAAAAATGAAAAACTGATATTTATTAGAATCAATATAAGGTTGTTGTTTAAATTATGTTAGTGATAACATGGAGATATGTCTTGAGTATGTTTATATTTATATTTGATGTTATTTTATATATTGCATTTATTTATACATTGCGTTTTTGTATGGGTGTATGTATGTATGTATGTGTGTGTGTGTGTGTGTGTGTGTGTGTGTGTGTGTGTGTGTGTGTGTGTATGTATATATTTATTTATTTAATTATGTAATAATTATTAATATTAATTTTATGCACAGGTATATTGTGTATTGTTGTGGATGGACGAAGGTGTGTGTTTGTGTGTAGATGATAAGTGCGTATGTAAATATCTATCATAATACATATAAAACGTTTACATATAAAACGTTGATATCTGTTATAAAGATAAAGGATTTATTTTCGTTATAATAAATATTCATTTGTATAACGTAAACAAAATATTGTTATGTAAGGATTTGTTTAAGAGCACTAGACTCGTGCTATGGATCTATTGTATATTATTAATAATATTATTATTTGTACAAGACTCTGTCTTTAACAAATAAAGAGCATTCATTCATTCATTCAGTAACTATTCCAACAATTTATGTATTTTACAATCTAATCAAACTATATATATACGTATATATATAGTTTGATTAGATTGTAAAATACATAAATTGTTGGAATAGTTACTAAGGTTTAAAATTAGTTAGGTATTTTCTTCACATCTTTATTAATTATTTGCTCATAGATTTACAACTAAAGTGTATCTATATTGTATCTATTTCATTTCTAATAGTATACTAATGTCGATAAAAAAAAAAAAAAAAAAATGTTTTCATATTCGTTTATATCCACTATTCATCTAAATAATTCCTTATCGAATTGTGGGATAATAAAAATAAAATAAAGAGTTCTATCGATATACAAAGTAAGGCAAAGTTGATCAGTAAACCAACATTTACAAAGATAAATTAAGCGACGGTATTAAAACAATTCAACAAATCACACTTGGAAACGAACAAAGAAAAAAAAAAATAAAGAAAAAAAGAAGGGAAAAAAAAATCACCAATCAATCTAAAGGGCGTCCTCACCCCTGCCCTAAAGAGGTCTCACAGCCGACCGAACAGGAGGGAAAAAAGAGGGTGGAAGAGTGACCAATAGAAAGGGGGTAAAAGAGAGACCAGGGAAATTGTTACAATTAATTGGGAACCATGGGAAGGACAAAAGTTTATTTGGTTGCAGAATGGGCCCTAGGAGCCGATTTAATTTGTGCATTAATCTGTGGTGGTGTGGTGTTGTGGGGTGGGATGGAGGGAGTGTTAGGACGACAATAGGGCCTTTGTGGTGAGGATTAGCCCGAGCTGTCGGGGTGGTCTCGGCTGAGTCAACACGCCGCTCTGCCCCCTGGACCCTGGTCTTCATACCATGGCCTCTTCTATCTAAAGTCCTTCTTGAAATAATAAAGGAATTTAGTCAGAGTACTCACTGGACTAACATGATAACTCCCGGGTGATTATAATAACTATCTGCCCAGGGCTTTAACCTCTCAAAGCTAATGAGAGCCTCCCATCATCAACTTACTCGATTATAATAAGTTTCCACATTTCTGAAGTAATAACAATAAATATTCCTAAAGGCTTAAATTCTACTTAATAGTTACTTTCTTAGTGGCAGATGCAGTAACGCTTTTAACACCATTCTTATAACTACCAAAAAAAGATAAGGAGTCACCAATAAAAAAAATGGTTTTTAACATCTTTGGTTCGAAACTAGATACGTACAAACTTCTTGTAAATCCTAATATTGCTTCAAACCCAAGATACATTACATAATTCGATTAATTATTTTTAGGTAGAATAATGTAACTGTTTTAAATAACTTTAAATTCTTCGCCAAAGTTGTGTAAATATTACCTGGTTTACTGGATTCACTTTACGTAACGAAATTAATTTGTTTAACTTTTATCTTAATGCCAGATAATTTTCTAGGCATTATAGTCAATTGTAGGAATAAAATAAATAATTGCATAAAATGAAAAAAAACAGAAAAAACACAAAGTTTTTCTATTTAAATATTCATAATTTTGCAACTATTCTAGAAAACTAATCCGACCACACTAGCGTACAAAAATATATAAAAATCATGAATAACAGGCGTTTGATAAATTTCATGAAATGCACTTTGCGCATCTTTAGATTAAAATTTTGAGGGATACCCCGCAAAATTTTTCTCCGGGTTCGCTCGCTCGGCTCACTAGTTAGAAACAAAATATGACAGAATAAAAATTTCTGAACATAAAAATATGACCAATTCGATACCAAATTTGAATTTTTACGACGCTCACTAGTTGAGTTATAACAACAACGCCACATCGACTAGAGCCGCCCTCCTCCCACCTAAATCTACCGGGTGCAGTTTCATGGTCAGTGAGACCCCCTGAACAATAATCAGAATGGAAACATCGGTGCGCGATTTTTGTATCCTCAACCACACTCATTGCCTAGACTATACCTATTGACTTACACCTCCCTCATTCTCAACAGATATCCGTTTTTGTTAAATTTGATAATGATATTGTGTTTCTACATGCTTTAGGTAAAGAGTTTAACAAAATTGGCGGTGCCAATTAATATAGCAGTGATAAAGGAGCAATAAAATTGAATAATCTCAATTTTGAAATTTTTTTACTTACACCACTTTCAAAACAAGAAATCAACTATTAGTAGTCACCTAAGGACATCTAACAGATATCTAAAATATATCGATCGTGGACGAGGCCAGGTAGGATAAACTTTTAGGGTTTACCTAGGGATTTCCTCCATGACTCATTGGATTTATCCGTTCCTATGGACTGGTCAGCATCCATGTATTTTTTATTTTCATTAATTTATGTATACCAGGTATGCAATTTTAAAATGTAGTTTTAATTCCAATAGAATGCGCTCTTAGCCTATTGAAGGATTTGCTTATCTCTAAACGCTATTTTGTTTGTTAGTCATTTGTTTACAAAAGTCAGTTGTTTTTAAGTCGTTTACGTGGATGTATCATACCTTTCTTTGGTGTTAAAAATGTCTAATTTTAAGCCAAATAAAGAGCATTTGCGGCATGTCATGATTTTCTTATTTAATCAAAAGAAAAAGGCATCTGAATGTCATCGAATTCTTGTTGAGACTTATGGCGATGTTGCTCCAACCGTCAGGACATGTGAACGTTGGTTTCAAAGTTTCAAACGTGGTGATTTTGATGTTACTGATCAAAAACGAGAAAATCGACCAAAAAAGTTTGAGGACTTCGAATTGCAATCTTTATTAGACGAAGACAATACCCAAACCCAACAAATGATGGCAGAACAGTTGAATGTCACTAGGCAAGCCATTTCCGATCGCCTGAGAGCTATGGGAAAGATTCAAAAGGTTGGAAAATGGGTTCCACATGAATTGGACGAACGACAGATGGAAAAACGAAAAACTGTGTGCGAAATGCTGCTTTTACGCCACGAAAGAAAGGGTTTTTTTTTGCATCGAGTTGTAACTGGCGATGAAAAATGGATTTATTTTCAGAATCCCAAACGAAAAAAATCATGGGTAACGCCAGGACAACCATCCACATCGAGTGCAAGACCGGATCGTTTTGGGAAGAAGACAATGCTGTGTGTGTGGTGGGATCAGAAGGGAGTAGTCTACTACGAGCTTCTCAAACCCGGCGAAACAGTCAATACCGAGCGCTACCGACAACAAATGATCAATTTGAGTCACGCATTGATCGAAAAAACGCCCAGAATGGGCTCACAGGCACGCCAAAGTCATTCTTCAGCATGATAACGCTCCTGCACATTCAGCCAGATTGACTAAGGAAACGATTTCTTCGCTTGGTTGGGAACTCCTACCCCACCTGCCGTATTCACCTGACCTGGCGCCTTCTGATTATCACCTCTTCTCATCGATGGGACACTCATTGGCGGAGCAACACTTCAACAATTTCGAAAACGTACGAAAATGGCTCGATGAATGGATTTCAAATAAAGATGAAGCATTCTTTTGGAATGGTATCCATATATTGCCCGAGAGATGGGCAAAATGTGTAGAAAGCGAGGGTCAGTACTTTGAATAAAATATATTATACTTTTTTTTTTAAATTACTGTGTATTTATTTTAAGAAATAAACGACATTTTAAACTTGCATACCTGGTACTTGTATGTTGAATTATACATTGTTTCAATATAACAAAATCTTCTATTATTTCTTATAAGAATAATTTATTATGTTATTACTCAGCATTAATAATACACTTAACTATTTATCTACGATATCATTGTAAAATTAATTGATTATTCAAAATTTTGGTTTATTGTATATTTAATACTATTCATGTGGAGAATAAAACTGTTTATGTAACTGGGTCGGGCCGTTGGGAAGGATGAGGATGAGGATGAATTGAGATGAGATTTTATTCACGGGACGTAGATTTATTCAATATAGATGGCCGTGGTAGGGGGGGGGGGGGGGGGGGGGGGTAGGGAGGCGGTATTAGCCTCACAGCTGACCATCCATCATGGCCCCTTCTATTCGCTCGCTCACTAGCCGGTTCATATTGCTCGCTACGAGTTTTGCGCTTCGATAGTTTTTATTTAGGCGCATTGTAGACCATTTTGTTTGCTCCGTAACGGTTCATTAGGAACTCCGCTCTTCCGCAGTATCGTTAATTATAAATGGTCCCTCGTAATAGCTTCTACATGAAGGCTGTTCTCAATCGACCGTTCAAAACAAGAAAAAAAATAAACAACGGTTCACTTACAGAAGCGGGGTTCCAACCACTTCGCGCAACTAGAATACCTTTTATAGATTAAAATCTTGTTCATATTTTTCTGAGAACGGTTATACTCCTTTATAAACGCAGAAACTCTAAATCCATGTTCAAACTAATATATCTTCATGTTTACCTTCTGACATTAAAATGAGGAATAAGAAAATATCAAAATATAAAAAACCAATAAATGATGTTGAATTAATATTATAATAAATCAGAATAAATACAATGCTAAATCACTAGTAATGTTGACTTCTGATAAACTGTCTGAAGTAAAATAAGTGTAAATAATAAATTAAAAATATATAAAACAAAATCCATCTTGAAAGTTATGATGTTAATTTCTGCTATATTTTCTCATGGGAAGTGGAAATAAGAAAATATGAAACCTGCGATATACTTTCTTACATTCATTTTTAGATCGATTTGTTTTATTGAATTAATAATACAATCTGTCTCACTTTAGGGCAATAAGAAATATGGGCGACAAAGAATCCATTTACAAAATAAATTCCTAGTGGGAAAATAAATTCCTGTCTTGAGGGAATTCAGAGTAACATTTCTTGGAAAAACTTAATGAAGCTGAGGCATTGACAATTGTAAAAGTTGGCTACATTTATCAAAGTATTGTCAAGTAGCATGGATGTACCGTTTAAGTTTATTTCAAGAATTTCCAATAGTAAATCGAAAATGTTAATAGGAAAAATGTTATTTTTACAATTTTTGTTTTGTTCTCATAGTTTTGTATTTCATTAGTCTAAAATAAAATATGTTAATATTGTTTTTAATTAAAACTTATATTAGTATATAAGTTTTATCTATTCATTATATAGAATACTTAATTAATGAATTATAATAAAGCCATCAAGGTCAAACTTCTCTGATGGCAAAAGCCGAAAGTAGTCTTTATGGTTTATTATTGTATAGTATACATTATTTAGATCAATAAAGACATTATTATTATTACTCGACTCTCTTCCCTCTGCACATTCTTTCTCCTCAAGGTGCTGATAGTCTCCTTGGATGAGTATCAATATATTTGATTTCTTGTCTTATATTATACAAAATTTTAATATATATGATGAATGTAACCAAGCTATGATATTTTAGAACTGAATGTTTTTAACATTCCAAACTAGTTTTTAAATAAACATTACTAATAGAAGTGACACACAAATCTTCAACCCAAACATCTATAATGACTTCAGTGTAAAGAGAGCTATTGGAGAAGAGCAATAAATTAAGGAGCCATTCTTCTGAAGCATTGATATCCATTCCAACACGTGTACCCAACGTGCACGACACGTGTTCGTGCTGCCATTCGTCGCTAGAACAGTGTGAGAGCGAACGGTGGACGTGGGCTGACAATTAAAGGAAGCTGATGCCTGCTTCTAATGGCGGGGTCTAAATCTCATCCAGTCGTTGCCTGTTCTAGTTGTCACTTCTGCACCTTCTGTTCCTCTTTTTGCTCTCGAAGGGGAATAGTGCAAGAAATGGGAAGCTTCTTGAGTGAAAGAGGAAACAGAAAGGAAGATTTTAAAAATTATTACTGCTGATCTATTAAAAATAAATTATGAAAAATAAAATAACATGATTTTTAAACTATTTATTAATATTTAAAACTTTATACATATATACAATAAGTAAATTTGAGGAAATTATTACAATGACTTGTCAATAACATGTGAAGAACTACTCACTAGTAGTACTTCAATAAAAAGAAAAAAAATCTATATATAAAGGTCTCTCGGCCATCTTCTTTTCAGATGCCTCTCCTTTTTTTTTAATAATATGTCAAAACTTGAGAAGAATTACTTATCAGAAGCACTTCACTAAAAATTCTACACTAGAAGGTCTTTAGTTGCGTGTTATCAGTAAACAATGATTTCTTTATTTCCTCCCAGACACTCCCAGATCATAAACCTTTAAGAATGGTGTCAAAAAACGGAGAATCAAAATAAATCCCAACAAATAACCTTTACCCTTCGTCATAAATCTACGACTTCTAGTCCTACTGCATCCGTTAATGATATTCCACCAATTCCTGTTGAAAAGATCCACTACCTAGAACTCCACTTAGACAAAAGTCTTGCTTGGAATCCATATACAAGACTTAAACGACAAGAACCTGCCCGTCATTACATCAGGAAAATGTTTGTAGCTATTACAATAACATGTCCAAACTTGAAAAGAACTACTCATCAGAAACACTTCAATAAAAATTCTACACTAGAAGATCTCTAGGCCATCTCCTTTTCAGGCGCCTTGTAGGATTATCGGGAATAGGATGGGAAGCGAGCAAGTTGAGAGACTTGCTTGTTAGAATGGTTCTGGAGTTTACTATGAAAGGATAGGTATCTTGATTAGGCTAAATCTGCAACATATGGGACATTAAGATCTTTATGGCTAAGTTTATTGGTGACAAAGTAAGGAGCATTGAGGATTTTTCGAAGGATTTTTAATTGTTTTGGTGGACCCCCAAAGTTTAACTCCATACGTCCAAATAGATCTGATAACTGTCATGTAAATGAGCCTTTTGTAGTTAAACGGTTGGTTTGTACGTCTGTTTAGTAAACGTTAAAGAAGTCGAAAAAGACCAAAAACGTGATTTTAATACACAAATCAAAATAAAACTAAGGGTTCCGCTGTAATTGTTACCTAAGTTTTACGTTGGTGTAGAAAAAATATGAAAAGACAACCAATATAGAAAAATTGTTGTAATAGTATGGTGAGTAAAAAACAATTTATTTTATTTTAAAAAATTTCTAACTGTAAAAAAAAAAAAAATGAAACGATCTTAAACGAAAAAAAAACTTAGTCATCAGAAAAGTTTAAGGATTTAACCTACATTGCCCTTTCCCCCATCCTTTCCTTCACCTTAGGTTGGTATCAATATATTTGACTTTTTGTTTTTTATTTTAAAAATGTTTAATTTATATAATCCATGTAACAAATTGAAATGTTTTTGTAAATGAAAGTTTTGTATGTTTCTTAGAACTGATGATGAATGTTTAGAATTCGAAACTAATTTTCAAATAAAATAATATTTAAAGTATCAATTAACTTATCAACCATAATAAAAAATAAAGGACATTGAAACAACTAACCCCCCTATAGCGGAAAAGAATCGGACCAGTAAAGACTCAGGGCACGATAAAGCGTAGACAAGAAGGGAAGAGGCACCATTAAAAAGAGTACACCATGTAGCAAGTAAACATCACTACAACCACAAGATAGTCTCTATAAGCAAGACACATAATTGTCACTGCCTTAGGATTCTCTTCTTTTTTTTTCTAATATTTTATATTATCCTACAAAACAGGGGAAAGGAAAAAAATCACTGGCTCATAACAGAGTTCCCCCAACGTCCAATCATTTAGCAAAAAAAAATGAGGGAATTTATATAATATTCAAAGGGGAGGGGGAAACAAATCTACTGTTTTTATCACTCTGGGTTGGGGGAGGGGAGGGACTGAATTTTAATTAGGCCTTTAGAAGAGATTTGTAAAAAAAATTAGCATAAGTCCTCAGCTGCGTCAGTTCTGATGGCTACGATCAACGGAACGATGTGATCATGGAGTCAGTTTAACTCTGCTAGGGAGGCATTTTTTTCGTTTGAAATGATCTTGGAGTTTTTAAAAGCAACTGGAAAGACTGAAAATGTATAATACCATTATTTTACTTAAATACTCATCTTGAGAAATAAAGTTATTTCAATAAGTATTTTTCTTAAATATAATTATAAATCTGTTCGAGTTTCCCTATTTTTTGAAGAATAATCATCAGTAAGTTTAATAATTTAGTAGGTTACAGAATAAAGTAAAAACATCAATCGATCTAAAAAGTTAACTAAAAACTGCTTGGATCATGACTTCAGTGTTCACTGTAATTTTCTTATTCAGTATCACTATTATAACGCACAAGTTTTATTTTAATTGAACATTATACGATTATGTAATGAGTTTTGTACGTAAAAAATTACATTCTGGATTCAAAGAAAATATTTTGTCACTGACTGACACCCCGAAAAATCTGAAAAATATCATCGGATTAAATCTATTTCTTAAAATAAATTATGTAATCTCACAAAATAAGTTTTTTTTTTAATTTTTTTTTATTTATTTGTTTATTTTATGTCTGATGGTCAATGTTGATCAAGGACTAGTCTTTCAATAAAAAAAAAAAAAAATCCAAAAGAAGTATTAATAAATTCATCAACCATACTAGTAAAAATCCTTCTATATTATTTTGTTTAATAAACGATAATAAGCTAAAATGATAGAAAAAAAAAGTCATTTTTGGTCTCCTTCTGTAACTAGGGCAGGAAGGACAGGTTACTAGGTTACTCGCCTATCCTAGGCAACATGGAAAGGTCGATATTTATTCCTATAATTTCTCCAAGCCTGATTCTATACGACTGTTATAGTTTTGAGAATTTCAAGGTCCTACACACATGCTCGATTACCACAGCATCAAAAGAAATTGAAAATTAAAATTAGGAGTATAAACATAATCAGGACTTAATTTTTCTTTTATTTTTTTTTTAAGAGCCTTGCTCATCATTTATATTTATTTTTTAATTCAAATGAAACAAAAAAATATTTTAATGGACTCTAATTAAAATTAAAATAAAGAAAACTATTTAAACTTACCGGAATAGCTGCCTCAGACGGTTTCCCTCCTACAAACTTCTGCATGAAATCCGTCTGAAAAAGGAAAGAGCATTTAATATCAGAGATCTAAAGTAAATTGACAGAATAAGACTATTCTAAACCCAATTGTCATGGGCACAATTACTTATAGTGTAGAACTAAATCTATACTATCATATGGTAATAGAGAAAAAGACAAGCCATTTTTTGTTTTGGATCACTAACCGCGAAACCTACTGAACCAATCTCTACCAAATTTTAACAACATAATTATTATAGGAGATGTAGATAATTAGGGTAGGCAGTCAAAGATATTCAGCAGATCAAAATAAAATGTTTATTTTATTCTAATTCTTAAAGCCAACGTTTCGACTTGCAATGCAAGTCTTCATCAGGGCTAGAAAAAAAAGAAAACAAGCAAAGAGGTATGACTACACTGTAAAATTATATGAATAAACACACACCAGAACATATAGAAATGAGTGAGAAAGAAAAAAAAAATAAACATAAACAAACAAATAAACATAAATAACTGTATAAGAGTAAGGATAGTAACTTAAAGGCAGTATATAAAGGCCATAAGGCCAGTAAAGACTATTGAATTGAGGCTAAAATGAGAATTAAAATGGGTATCACCCATTTTAATCATTCATTCATTTATTTTAATCACCCATTTTAATTCTCATTTTAGCCTCAATTCAATAGTCTTTACTGGCCTTATGGCCTTTATATATTGCCTTTAAGTTACTATCCTTACTCTTATACAGTTATTTATGTTTATTTGTTTGTTTATGTTTATTTTTTTTTTCTTTCTCACTCATTCCTATATGTTCTGGTGTGTGTTTATTCATATAATTTTACAACGTAGTCATACCTCTTTGCTTGTTTTCTTTTTTTTCTAGCCCTGATGAAGACTTGCATAGCAAGTCGAAACGTTGGCTTTAAGAATTAGAATAAAATAAACATTTATAATAACATACAGGTGTTATGTAGAACTTGATAGAATTGATAATAAAATTTAATTAAATTCAATTAAATTATTTTTAAAAATTTACAATTGACATGTTATTGTAATCATTAACAACACATTTACTTGATTTTCCAACCGACATAAAAAAAGAGGAGGTTCTCAACATGTCTGTATTTTTTTTTTTTTTTTTTTGTGTGTGTATGTTACGCGATTACTCCGTCAATTCTGGATCAATTGTGATGATTCTTTTTTAGATCGGTGGGGCATACTTCAGAGGTGGTCCCATAAAAAATATTTTGAAATCAACGAAGCACTTTTTAAGAAAAATTAAAATAACAGTTAATAAAATCACTTATTAACTTTTTTTTTTTTTTCTTAAAAAATGCTGCATTGATTTCAAAATATTTTTTATGGGACTACCCCTGAAGTATGCCCTACCAATCTAAAAAAGGATCATCAAAATTGATTTAGAATTTACGGAGTAATCGCGTAACATACAAAAAAAAAAATTAAATAAATAAAAAAAAATACATATGAGTTGAGAACCTCCGTCAATTCTTAATCAATTTTGATGATTCTTTTTTAGGCCAGTAATTCATACTTCAGAGGTAGTCCCGTAAAAAATATTTTTAAATTAATGCAGTACTTTTTAAGAAAAATAAAAAAAACAGTTAATAAAAATCACTTGAAGCAATTTCAATTATACAGACAACTCTCGATCGATGTGTCAAACTTCGATAAAACAAAATTTATGCACTAAGTACATTACTCGTAAATTTCACTTCAATAAATCTATTTCAGGCAAATTAAGTTGAACTGAAAAAAATAGGGGTCAAAAGACGGAAAAAAATACACTTACCACTAAAAAGTGAAAAATAAAAATAATTTTTAGAAAAAAAACAAAACCGACTTCAAGATTAAACCTACATATATAGAATTAAAAAGTAAAAAATAATATTTTTGTTGCTTGGAAACAAAGAGAATTAAATGACAATCAACGAAATTATCGATACTTATATACCTATTCACAATTAATGATCAGTTATTTTTGGAGTAGGGCCAGCCGAGGAGGGTACTTCAATCCTGCATTTGCAACAAACTTTTGAATGCCACGAGGTAGCGGTGTGGCGGTGATGAAATTGTGAGGAATCTTCACAATTACCTATTCTTTTTTCTTTTTTTTTTTGGATTCTGTTTGTTTTTGTTGGCACCGACTCCAAAAATAACTTATCATTAATTGTGAATAGGTATATAAGTACCGATAATTTCGTTGATTGTCATTTAATTCTCTTTGTTTCCAAGCAACAAAAATATTATTTTTTACTTTTTAGTTCTATATAAGTAGGTTTAATCTTGAAGTCGGTTTTGTTTTTTTTTCTAAAGATTATTTTTATATTGGTACAGTTGTAAATTTCAATAAATAGATATAACATATAAATTGTGAACTTCGAAATTTATAGTTTCGTAGAAGATGTTGGGTAGTCTTAAAAATACAGATCGATTGCACATTCACAAATTCCATAGAAATAATAACTGAACTGTTATATTGTGAATAACTGAAAGGTAGGTTTTTAACTTGGTCCACTTAGATGTAAGGAAATTAGGGAATAATCCTTCACTACTATCGTGGGCACCTCAACTGAGTGATAGAACATCTGTGGGAGGAACCCAAAGGGCGAAGGGAAAGGAGGAAGGGCCGAGAGTACACAGAACTGGGCTCACTAATTACTGCTTATAGACTGGCGGCACCGCAAACAGAACCCCAACCATAATTCTCAGTCTCTGTTGACCGAACCCAAAGACAAACGCCCTTCCTAATCGTCATCTAGATTAGATAACCCAAACTCAAACATGGCCTCCACAAAGCTCCTCTCGTCCAATCTTATAGAAATACTTCTGCTTCGGGAAATATACCGAGAAAGTTATGTTTCTTGAACGAAGTAGAACAATTCTTCGAGGACACTGTTATACAGATCTGCCAGGACCTGACATTTTTTGAGGCCGAAGGACATCCTTGGCCACTCTCTCCGTCCACAATTAGAATTAGCTTTTTCGTCCTTAAGGATTGCTGTTTTAAGATGCTATAAGGACACTGTTTTACAGATCTGCCAGGATCTGACGTTTTTTTCGAGGCCGAAGGACATCATCTTTGGCCACTCTCTCCATCCACAATTAGAATTAGCTTTTTCGTCCTTAAGGATTGCTGTTTTAACGGTTTTTAAGGACACTGTTTTACAGATCTGCCCGGATCTGACGATTTTTTGAGGCCGAAGGACATCCTTGGCCACTCTCTCCATCCACAATTAGAATTAGCTTTTCGTCCTTAAGGATTGCTGTTTTAAGATACTATAAGGACACTGTTTTACAGATCTGCCAGGATCTGACGTTTTTTCGAGGCTGAAGGACATAATCCTTGGCCACTCTCTCCATCCACAATTAGAATTAGCTTTTTCATCCTTAAGGATTGCTGTTTTAACGGTTTTTAAGGACACTGTTTTACAGATCTGCCAGGATCTGACGATTTTTTGAGGCCGAAGGACATCCTTGGCCACTCTCTCCATCCACAATTAGAATCCTTTGAACAAATTAGAAACCAGGGCAGTTTGGGTTAACGAATTTTTCGGATTGCCTAGCAGGATAATTTTGAAAAGAATAACCGGTACCCAATGTAGAAAACTACTTTATAGGACTGACCATACAAGGATAGGAATGTATATTGCACAATAATTACAATATGACTTAATTTTTAACATGCAACACGTGACCTAATTGGTCTAAAGAGATACGTTCTTGGGGAACGCGAGGGCGTTAAGCGTAGTTCGATAGTTTAATATTAGGAGAGTAGGAAAAGTTAAGAGCTCAACTTTCGTTACATTAAATAACAATAGCTCAATAATGAGCTATGAGATTAAAAAACCTGGATTTGACTGACTATATATAGTACTGATTCCTCTCGGCTGTCGCATAAAAAAAAACAAAAGGGGATGGAAGGTCAGCAGAAAGTGTTATGTTACAACCTGATCCAACCTGAATTTGCGTATTCGGGTTTTTACATTAGACGCGGAATTTTATTTTAAAACAAAACCTGCAAAAAAAACAAAAAACCTAAATCTAAAAAATGCACATAACGGAATTGGCAATCTCACCGACGCAGATAGTGGTATTTTACGATTCTAGGTGGCCAAAATTATTTAATCCCAGTTGACTGTCGGAAATATATTTTCAGACTTTCCATTAAGAAAACAAGGAAAAAAAGGCGAAAAAAAAGACTTGAAATGTTTGTTGTGTGCCTCAATGGCTTCTTCGGAGAACAACCTTTTTGGCAACGGTGTTTTTCTATCAAAGTTGCATTATGAATAAGAATTTTTCGCATCTTAGGTTGCTAATGACTTATATATAATTTTGATATTTAATTTCAGTCTTCAAACATTTGTAAATGAACTTTGTAGCCACTTGATTTCACATCAATGATGACTTTAAACTGGTATAACAAGTTGAAATCAACACCAGTAATATCTGCATAAAAAAAAATGTTCAAGCATTACCATTGTTAATCTTGCTAAATCCAGCTTTAGGGACAAACAAAATCAATTATGTTTTTGTATGAATTTCATTTTTCCTTTGCGTAACGATTGCATTGTCAGTATCTGTTCTTAGCTACAACATTTTTTAACATGACGCTAATATGAAAGAAGCAATATGCTTTCGAACAGGCAAATCCTAGGGTGCAAAGAAAAACCAAAAGAAAGAGCATCGGCATCAATATAATTTTTATTTTTTTATCAAATGATGGAATTCTTTAAAAATAGCGCCACAAATGTAGGACCTCATAGTTAACGTTAATATGACAATATTATATACATTTTCGTCAAGCAGAGTAAGTGACAGGATATGTTTCATAACAATTGTTTTCCAGTGTGAATATGGTGCTTTAAAATGAATTTAATATATTGTTTGTTTATTTCGTTTAACGTCACTTTTATGCTGCTATGGCTAATCGGACGATGCTACGGTGGGAGTCCTAAATTTTGCCTATCCAGGTATAATTAGGATAGGGATCTTTAACGAGTACCTGACATTGCACAGGCTCGGGACCCCCATTTTACGTCCCTTCCGAAAGACGGCATAGCTAAGGATTTTTAACTCCCTTTAAAAAATCCTAAGGTCATCTGTCGGGCTGCGAACCCGCGATCTTGGGTTTAGTAGGTTGCTATGCTAACCACTACACCACAGGTGACCCCTGAATTTAATATATTAAAATAGCATTTCAAATGTTTTCAGCAGTCAATCGTCTTTTTTTAAGGATTTGTTTTCCAGTTTACTAACTTCTTTTCATCTCTGTTTAAATTTAGGCTTTTAACAGGAAAATTGGTACTTCATGTCCTTTTATTGGTCACTAGAATAGCTCACTAGTCAAAGATGCCTTCAAATATTTTAATTTTACGTCCAAATTGGAAAGATTTGCTCCTGCATTTTATCGTTTAGTGATTTTAAGGTCACTTCTTCTCTTATAAAGATATCGTTAAAATAACTATATAATACTTAATTTAATATTTTGTAATTTTCTCATTGTCATGTTTGGTTCCTCTTAAATCAAAAAGGTGCGGCTAGGTGCGGCTGATTTAGTCATTACTATTTTACAATAAGTCTATTCTTTCAGAGAAAATAAAATTAACAGCCGGGACGCACCCTGAAGTACAACAAAAACACTAAAATATGCTAAAATGTGTTTTATAATAAACGAAAAAATAAGATATTTTTCAAAAAGCCGAAATGCTGCTTAAACATTAATTGATAAAATAATAATCACTTCAAAAGTGTGTATCCTCACCTGCAGTTTCCAGATCAATAATTATATTTATCAAGAATATCACTAAATATAAGAAAACCCATCTTAACTAAAGTGATTACACTTTGAAAGCAGAGATCCGTTGGCCTGGCGGGATGGTGCAGTTTCGACTAATCGTACGACTTAGGTATTGCAGACAAGGAAGAAACAAGTGTCACATAAGGTCCTATCTTTATCCAACTTTATAAATAGCTTGGTTTTTTTTTTCCTTCTGTGGATTTCATTAAATCGACTTTTGGCCGCCTAGATTAGCTAAATAAATAAATGTGCGACGATATGACTACCATTGACGGTTACTAGGGCAACCACTAAAAAATGTTCCTTGTTATGTCTTCTTTAGCCGGCAGAATTTAGGCCTACAGAATAAGTCAATATTTAATTAAATATATGAAAAATAGTTCATATAGGGGTTTCCGAGGTCGCTGATCACGAATTTGATGTCAAATATATGTTTTGACAATTGATAGCTGTCAAACTCAAAATTGTGTTTCTAATTATAAATGTCACAAATTCGTGATCAGCGACCTCGAAAACCCATATATGAACTATTTTTCATATATTTAATTAAATATTGACTTATTATTTAAGCCTAAATTGCATAATTTAAAATTTACGTTTTACTAAAATCGATTTGTCGCGGACTACAAGCAACCAAATTCATGTTTATCGGCGCCGTATTGAAGAGGAAGAGTGAATCTTTCAATGCTATTAAGGCCGTTTTTTTTTCATTGAGTCTGCACCGAAATACCACAGAGTTTTTACTGAAAAATCCCGATTTTTACGTTTTTGTTTGGATATTAAGCTACGTTTCATTCAATTTTACATTAAAATAAAATCTGAAAAAATTCGGTGAACATCTACACATCCCAAACAAAATTTTACTTGCGTTGGAACTGCTTAAAAATTTATTTGAACTCTCGAAAAAAATTCAAATATCAAAAAACTTCTTATGGGGTTTCAGGGGAGGGAGGGTTGGTCGGGAAAAATCTCAAAAAAAAATTTTTTTTTGGCCCTCTTCAAGGTTTTGGGGTCGATTGAATAAAATCCGTGGGGGCCGCCAGACCTATCTTATACCGCTACCCTCTTTGCTAAATCATCATCATCATCATCTTATGGCACCTTATGGTCCTTGCAGAACCCTGGCCTCCCTACTGTAGAATCCTCTTCCATTCAGAACTGTCCTACGCTGCCCTCCTTCATCCTCTCACACCTAGTCCGAAGATCGACCTCTACGTTTTAAAGCCAACGAAGCCAAACTTTACAAATTGAGAGTATAATGATATAAACAACGAGTATAAATATTTCCCATTAGTAACATTACAAGGAAGTTTAATTTCAGAGGATTCAGAGAACACCTACATTTTATGGTCTTCGAGAGTTATTGGGCATTCATTGAGATGCTAGTAAAGGTACAAGAGGATTTGAATAGGTATGTTTATAGCGGAAGAATATCTGCTTCGTGCCAAGTCATCAATATTCATAATGGTCACACCATTTTTTTTTAGGTTTATGTAAATTAAGATAGGTTACAAACGAAACGATATTCACTTAATTGGATATAAACACAAGTCTTTCGATTAGAGGAAGACTCGGTTGTAATAATAATACCTTCCTATTGTTGTATCATGATATTATTATTACACATTTAACAAATTGTGTATTTGTATTATATTCACAGATAATGATAAGATGTTTAGGAGAGACCTCCATCTCCATGATGCTTTATAAGGCAGATAGCTATCAACATCGTGAAGATCGGTAAAAAGAAAACGACCGAGACGGTAGACATTACCGCGAGGAGGTGCTCAAGAAAGGGGGGGCGGGAGGTCCTGGAAAATGGTGGTCCTTAGTCCTTACTATCAGCTGATAAGGTCCGCGATCAGCCTAAGTCTACCACCACTATCAACTACCACCACTATATACCACAACCACCACCACTGCCACAACTTTCTAGCTAGCCCTCGACAGCAAACAAAACATAATGTTAGCATCTTAACAATTATTCAAGCCTCAGCTTCATTACACATGTAATTTAAAATAATTAATAATCAAAGTTTATTTATTTTTTATTTTCTTATATATAACAAATATTATACATACATGAAGAACCGGTATTTTGATATATAATCTGTATCAGGTTCTTCGACTTAATTGTATCGACATGCTACTTAGCCTCCGTCATAAATAGTGCAAATAATGAATTCAAGAAATATTAGTGAATCAAGAGACGAAAACTTTTGTATCTAATACTTCATAAACGTCAACATTAAAATTCAGACAAGAACTAAATACATACACTTATTTACTTAAACAAATATGGAGATGCGCCACACAAATATACGGGACTGCGAAAATACACACCTTAAAAAAATACTCAGACCAATCACGAAATCACCTTGGTACATTTCAAACCACACAATGCACTCTGATTTACAAGTAGCCACAGTAAAGGAACATATACATAACCTTTATAGACGATTTCACGACAGAACTCGTGGACATAATAACATACTCATTAATGACATGGCCACCACGGATATACCTAAGAATACTCTTAGAAGGCTTAAAAGAAGCTGGATGAGAGATTTTCTGAAATAAATCTTTTCTTTTTTTTTTTTAATCGATGACAGTAGGAGGTGGTGTTAAGTGCTAGTCTCCCACCCGCCTATAACGCCAGTATAATTATACTACGCTCAAACCTACTTATTTTTACCCCAATAACAGGTGTAAATGAAAATTTGAAAGAGAAAAAAAACTATTATGTAATTCCTCACAATTGAAAAATCATCAATATTCCTAATTATTTCACAAATCCATAATGATCTTTAAATACCATATCTAGCAGAATTGGACCAAACCAGATCCCTATTTTTCCATGATAAGCTCCATACTTACTAGTATCTCAACTAGCTTCCTTATCGATTCGATATAACCCTTCAAGAAGATAGAAAAGAAGTTGACCTAGGGACCTTCTATGCAGTTGTAAAAAATGAAACCTCCCGCGTTATATACGTGCCCGCGGTATAACGAAGGCAGAAGTATGAATTATTAGGGGTCCAAAAATAATGGAAATGCACTCTGATATAAACTCGGGAAACAACTAAAGAAATAATACACAGTTTTTAAAAAGGAAGTGAGGGGGATTCTGTGAACCAAGAAGGCAGGAATTGAGACAACTTCTTCGTACGTCATCTAGGTAGGTTACCGGGAAGATATTCAATCGACATTGTCTAACCAACACATGTCGGCTTATTTCCAGGACGACACAAGCGATGTACACACTCTTTCCTAAAGTTTTTTTTTAAAATTCTAATAAAAATCAAACTTTAAAAAGTTCTAATATTGAAACAAAAACAATGAAACTTGGTTAGACAATCATAATTAATTCTAAACGACCTAATTAGTTTTACTTCCTACGTTAACAACCAGTTTTTTTTTTTTCCTTTACAAATTCCTTTTAATGTTCAGTAAAATTAGAAATGTGTTAAAAAAAAAAAAAAAAAAAATTAACAAGTGTAACTTAATTTTCAGAGTTCCTTTTTCCCAGAACTTAATAAACTTTGAAACCTTTTCGTTTTTTCTCTAGTTTTTATGACTCAATTTTGTAATGAATTGTTTTCAAGTTTTCTATTGTTGGTTTTAAAACCATAATACGATGTAATCTTATTTTTTATTAATTTTAATTGAATCAGGATCGGGACCGGAGCTTGACCCGCGTTATATCCGAACCCGCGGTATAACGAGCCGCGTTATACCGAGGGTCTACTGTATTGGATAAAAGAGTTTTAGTCTCTTGTTTGGACTGAAACGTTTATGTTTTACATGTGGGCCCCAGGTCATTCTTTTATCAAATGTAAGTCCTAAGTAATGAATTTCGTTTGTTCGTGGTATGGGTTGATTGTCGATGTGTATCGGGTTGGCAGAAGTGTGTAGATAATGCAGGAGACTACATTGAAAAATGTTGAAGGTATAGTTTCTGTATAATATTATTCAATAAATATAATTCTGAAAATTACCGTTTATATTTGATTCACCCTCGTAATTCTAAACGTCCTATTTAGTTTTACTTCCTACGTTAACAACCAGTTATTTTTTTTTTTTTCCTTTAAAATTTCAGAGTTCCCTTTTCCCCAGAACTTATTAAACTTCGGAACTTTTTCGTTCTTTTCTCCAGTTTTTATGACTCAATTTTCTAATGAATTGTTTTCAAGTTTTCTGTTGTTGGTTTTAAAACCACACGATGTTATCTTATTTTTTATTAATTTTAATTGAATCAGGATCGGGACCAGAGCTTGACCCGCGTTATATCCGAATCCACGGTATAACGAGCCGAATCCACGGTATAACCGAGGTCCTACTGTATTTAAAAAAACAATATATTTTTAGAGCTTTTTTTTTTTTGTTCATTATTCAAAAGTAATTTATTTATCTATGTACTATTTGTAATTTGTTATTCTTATTAGAGTTTGCTCGATAGCAAAATTGTTTTCTATTCTATTATTACTGAAGACAGATCTAGTATATGATCCAGAGAACGAAAACTTCTAAATTATATATATTTCTGAATTAGTACAGAACTACTAGGAATCCTTCCATAGCTCTTAGAACAGACCAGTACCTCAACTTGATTCCCACTCGATTTCTCATAACGTTCTAGCTCGTCTGAAAAGATGGACAAGGAACCTAATAATGAACAACTGGGCAGTTGTTTTTTAAATCATTAGCAAGCTATTGTAATAATTTTACTAAACATTTATTCAATGTCTTGAATTCAATTGAAGCAGTGTTAAAATAAATAAATAAAGGAGGTGAATAACTTGAGGTTAAATTGAAACCATTTCGTAAATGTTCAATACTTTTTATGAGAAATTGAGGGATTTATTTTAATACATTTTTTTTTTTTTTTTTAACAAATAAAAATAAATAGAATTTCCTAAGGATCTGTAAGGACATGAAGGCAAAGTATAGTTCAAAAACCAGGACGGCCTTAATCCTACGATACAAGGAGCTGTTTGTTTTTCTTATCAGCCGGGGACAAACTTTTACTCAGCGAGAGAGAGAAGAGAGAGAGAGAGAGAGAGAGAGAGAGAGAGAGAGAGAGAGAGAGAGAGAGAGAGAGAGAGAGAGAGAGAGAGAGAGAGAGGGGAGGGGGGGAGGCAGCCTCCCAGCCGTCATGTTACTTTAAATCCTTTAACCAACTTTGTTCAACTTTCCCCAACCCCCCCCCCCCTCCCCCCCCCCCCCCCGAGGTTTTCCTTCAACGGTTTCACATAACATCAAATAGTACTCCTTTTACTCCCTTTATCACCGATTTTCGCTTCATTTATTTCAATCCCTTGATGTTGTTCCGCGTCATATTGGTATCGGATTTTCCTCATCTAGACTTCTTAGAAGTTGGAATAGGAGACTAGGCGTTTTAAAATTGCTTTTCAATAATCACTGACAAAAAAGAGAGGGGGGTATTTCAATTTCAGAAAGCACAACTCATATATTTTTAAAATGTATTATTATTATTTTTTTTTTTTTAAATGCGAAAAAGACCAAACATAATCACACAAAGCTTCACTTTTGGTATGTGCGTTTAGGACTCTTCGTTCTTCAGTCCACTTAGCTCCAGCCTTTTTCTTGTGATGTCTCTCTGATGAAACTTCCTACTTGTTCACTGTTTCTGTAAACGTTTTTATTTGCGATTTCCGTTTCTTTGCTTCCTGCGTTTTGGAGGTCCTGTTTGACTTCTGATGCCCACTTTTTGATTTGAGATTTTCTGTTGCTTCCAGCAATGTCTTGGTGAGACTGTGTTTGCAGAGTCTTCGAATATGGCCATAGAATTTTAAACGACGTTTTCTGATCTACACTGCGAGGTTTATAGACGGTACCCCTCGACAGTTTTGGACCATGAATTTTCCGAATAAATCTTCTTTTTCCCTTTAAAATATTTTCTAAAGCAACCTTTTTTTTTAAGGTGTTTTTTTTAGTGTTTCGCTGGCATAGAGAACTTCGGGTTTAATCACGACGTTATAATAGCGTTTAAAATTTATTTTTCGATATTTCTAACAATTCTATAAAATAAATACTTTAAGTAAATTCGTTACAATACCGTGTTAATTTCAATAAAAGTTCTACATTAGAGCCTAGGGACGTCATTTTTTTTCTTATATTTGGCTATCTCAGACTTCTACCGGATATAAAACGCGAAGCAACATAGTTGACCAGTGAATCCGAGAGCAAAATATATTTATCTGGTTGTGGCCCAACGACAGACATATAGGTCATTAAGATACATCACAAAGTGGACAGTTCAGTGGCGCCTCAACAGTCGAAGCAGTAAGTAGGTCTTATCATAGTCATATAGATTTTTATGCTTCTTAAAGTGTTTTATAGAAAATATTAAATTAATGAAATACTTTCTGAAATAAAAACAAGAAAAGCAGCGGGAAGCGATGAATGTTTTCCATACAAAACTGTTAAAATTTTGGAACCTGTATAAGAAGAGCCAAGATAATAATTTATGAGACGGTGATCCGACCCATTGTGAACTACGGCTGTGAGACATGGACTCTCACCAAGGAATGGGAAAGAGTCCTTTTGTTGTGGCAGAGAAAGGTATTGGTCCGATTTTTCAAGATGGAATTTGGAGGATCCGTCCAAATAGAGAGGTAAGTACACTTTACGAAGACATCGACATAGTCACATAGGCCAAAAAGCAAGATTAAAGTGGCTCGGTCACGTTGAAAGGATGCCAGAGCAAAGAGTTCCCAAGAGAATGTAATACGGCAGGCCTGGCGTACAGCAACTAAGAGCGAGGCCGAGGGTGACGTGGCTACAAAATGTCGGAAAGGATCTCCAAAAAATGGGAATCAGAAGATGGAAAACAAAAGCCCAAGATCGCTATGAGTGGCTACGAATTGTGGAGGGGGCCAAGGTTCTATAAAGTGTAAACTGGACGATCAGTAAATCAAACAGTAAAAGAACATAAAATATCATACAACAATAAGACCCAAAATTCCTAATTCGATATTCATCTAAATTAAAATAACCATAAATTCAATAATGACTTGGGAGTTAAAACAATCAATCAAGTAGAAAATAGCCTAAAACTAAAAATATTTTTGAATCACTAGAAATAATAAAATTGTTCAAAATTAATCCAGAGTTTTGTTTAAATGACCAAATAAGCATTTCCAGTAGCCCCATTTATAATTTGTTTTCAATAGGAACGAAAGAATTCAATGAGACATAGGGGAACAATCAAGCTAATAACCCTAAAAATTTAGCCGACCTGGCCTCTTCCCCCCCTTCCACGATGGATATATTTCAGATATCTTTTAGATCTCCTCAGGTAAGTACCAATATTTGATTTATTGTCTTACATTTTTGAAAACTTTGGAATATATAATCCATGATGTGTTGAAAAATTTATATATTTTAGAGCATAAGATGAGTGTTTAGCATTCCAAACTAGTTTTTTATTAATTTTCAACAATTTCAATAGAAGTGGCAATTATTCATCAATCCTAAAGGTTACTTTATTTTTTTTTTTATTCATTTATTATTTTAAAAAAATATAGTTCTTGGTATTCAGTCATTCCTAAGAGGGAAAATTACTTTCATTCGATATCAAAATATATTTATTGCGCTCTATTCAGTTTTTCATATAATCGAGATTTGACTGCGTTAATGACTATGATTATTAAGAGCCGATAAGAGGAATTAAATTGCAACTTGCTTTAAGAAAGAACGGCAGATAAAATAAATAGCGGCAATTACTGCCCCTGGGCCCGGGGGCGACGAGAGGGCCAGCTGGCAGCTACTCGATACTCGCTACTCGATAAGGAGCCCAGTGCCGTGACTTAGCGCCATCTAACTGCCAACAAATTAATCCGAGTCTCTGATATTGCTCGAATGAAAAATATCGAGTTTGGCGGGGCGTAAAAATGGTCTTTGTCGCGAAATAGTTGAATTAATTTCTTGGTCTTGCTTAAAAGGAACATCTTCACTAACTGAAAGATTGTATTTTAATGTTAAGGTTGTATGGTTATTGTAAATACAATGGTAGAAATATAAATATATATAGTAAAATGGTTGGTAACACAAACTAATTTAATTTAATAATAAACAATAATTCTGAGCTATATAAACACAGTTTCCGTATTTTTGTATTTACAAAACTCGAAAATTAGTCAATACAAAGACTTTAAAAGTTGACAGACATTTTTCTCTATGCGTTCTATTTATCCAATTTTGATGGTGAACATAAATTCTGTAGCGTAGAGACTCTGGTTTGATTACTGAATTAGTTATCATTGAAAGGCTTCCCTTGTCATAAATACCTTCAGCCCATTGGTAAGCTAGTTCCAGTTTTATTATTATTGAATTGTTTGCCTCTTTGTCAAGCCCATTTACCTGAATTATTTTACCTAGATATATAAATTTAGTAACTTGGTTGATTTTTCGTACTCGGTTTTTAGTACTACATAAACATGAAATGAAAAAATAAACTTTATTTTAGGACTTACTGTCCCCTAACAATAAAAATAATGCACAGTTAAAAGTGCAATTATCTGGCCTATTATTTACAAACGAAATGCTTCAGTAATTACAGCATAAATTTTTCACGAAAAAAAAAAAAATAAATAAAATAAATATATGAAATAATAATAACATAAAAAACAATCGTATATATATGAACATAAAAGAAAGAAAGAGAAAAAAAAAAGTAATTCTAAGTATTTATTTGGTTATTGACATATTTGCGGAAAATTGATTGTCTTGAGCTTAACGAATAGAAGTGGCTAGGAAATCCCAGAAGGAGGTAGCACGAATGATGAAGGATTTGTCAAAGGAAGCGGTTTTATGTTAGGGGATGTACAGGTTAAAAGGTTGGGATTTAGGGGGTGGATAGAAGAGCGCAGAGCTAATAGATCAAGAATATAGTAAGGTTTTTAGGCTTTTAGAGATTGGAATAGGAAAGTACCCAGAAAGTATTGCTGACAGTACTAAAAACAGTCGGTGAATCTTTTATTTTGTTCATGAATTTAGTCCTTTCAAAAGATATCTAGAAACCAACATTTCTGTCAGAATGTTTCTATTCTTTGAGAAAATATTGCAATATCATCAGCGTTGGCTAGACAGTTTAATTAATGATAAAGTTCAACTCTTTATTTTATTTTATATTTCCTTTTATGTACTCAATTGTCATATTTTTTATATGTAATCCCATTGAACATATTGGAAAATCCTAGCTATCGAGAAAGAATTGGCAGATGCTACTACTGAAGAGATAGCGAACTATGTTTCCTTGTGGCCAACTTGCCGAATGTTCTCAGAGACAACCAAATATATATCAAACAGCAGTGGAAGGAGGCATGGGTTAACCATTAGGCCTAAAAAAAATGGCCTCAAAAAGGCGATATTTTTAGAATTTATTAGAATGAGAATAAAAGTATTGTTACAGTCTGAGGGAGCAACTGGGATCAAGGACCGCCCAGGCAACAAAAGGAGGTAGCCGAGAAGGGCCCAGGCTTGTACCTGACTCAAACAGTCTGGAGTGTTCGATGAGGATATAAATTGGCCAGCCTCCAGCCTAAATAAAGTATTCAGTGGCAGTGACTTAGAGTCAGTGATCAGTGAGTCAAGGAGTATCGGAGAGTCGTCAGTCACTCAGTCACTGACTAAGGCGGTGACTGTCCACTGTTGTTATCAGCCATGAGTACATGACAATCATGTCAGTAAACGTAGTAGTGATAAGCCTGTGTCAGTGAATGTAGTAGAGGTAAGCCTGTGACAGTCTCTGTGTGTATCAGTTTTATAGATTTACACAATCTTATGTTTAATTGTAAAACCTAGAACCATCTTATTTAGAACTAATATTAGCTTATTATAGATAGATCAGAGACTCTTCCATGCTAATAAAAAATTTAAAATAAAAATGGGTTGGACATCTGTTGAGTTCTACTGACGACAGGTGGTCATATTCTGCAACCGAATGGACACCATATGGCAATAGTAAGAATAGAGGAAGGCAATTGAAGAAATGTAGTGATTATTTCAAAAAAAGAGGCTGGCCCAACATAGTTAATGTTGTTTAAATGTTTACATTATTTATTGTTTAATTGTTTATATTATTTATTGTTTTTTTTTTGTTGGCTCTACAGACCTTGGAGCTCCTTGGCCGCCTTAACCAGCCTGCTTCACCTTTTCTTGGGCTATCGCTTCCACTTTGCCTGTAGTTTTCTTCTGGTATCCTTGCACAATGCTAGGGTAGTTACCGTTTTTTGAAGATAGATTTGGTGATGCTGGTTCAAGGTTCCTTAATAGGGAGGATTTTAGAGGATAGAGTTATTATCCCCAACCTGGAGGACCAGGAGCTATGTCAGACACAGGGGTCGCTCACCTCTCTGTGACTCCCAGGGGGAGGACAGTGTACTGCCCCCATGTGGGAATCGAACCCACGCCGTATTAGCCAGGACTCTGTGGTCATACCTGGAGGGCGGTCACCCATCCAAGTGCTGACCACGCACATGTATTAGTCCACTAAATCATACGTAAGACAAAATTTATTTACTGCAAACCTAGAATAGAATGATTGTTTTCCAATCGTTGCGTTCTGGATATTCTACTGTTATACCATATAAGTTGAGTGTAATGAGATAAAGTAAAAAAAAAAGTTTATTAGTCGTAAAACTTTGTTTTGTCCAATTTTTTTCGGCCCGCCTAAATGTTTTTATATTTCATCCGGCCCGCTTAGATGTTTTTATATTTCATCCGGCTCTTTCCTTAAAAAGTGTGCCCATCTCTGGTGTATAGGCGATTCATGATACACATTATACATGACAACACGCCCATACATTCAATACATGACAAATGAACGCATGAACGTTCTCAACCTTAGACCTCTGGCACTTATTTATAATGATAAGAGATTTATTTAATCCGAGGGTACACGACGATGTCTCCAGGGATTTCAAGACACCATCCTTCGAAGAATTGTGAGAACGACGACGCTGCGAAAGAAGCCCCCGGAGCTGCACGAAATTTTTGAACTGCCAACGGTCCCGGAATACATAAAGCGGAGGCTTATCAAATTTTTTGATTCCCTCCAACACCTCAATAACCCTTTATTTAATTCCTTATCTCCGGCACCACCCCCTGTACGATGGCAAAAGACAGTCTGACTGTCTTCATTTCCAAATTTTTCTAATTTATAAATACTTTTGATTTGAATTGATGTTTTCAGGAGAAAGGACCTCAACAAAAGGTGTGCCCCAACAGCTCTGCAGACACATAGCGCCCTCTACCTCAAGATCACCCCCACTAATACAGGCCTTAAAATGTAACACAGTTACAGTAAAAGGCACTTACCTTTCTACCTCTTTACATCTAACGATGTAAAGAGTATTTACACTGTTTTTCTTATAGATAGGGGCTATGAAGGGAAAAAAAAAAAAATTAATCCGATATTTAGTTATTTAGCTGTTTATTAGTAGTGGAATAAGATGTTTAAAAGAAACCATTTTCTTTGTTTTAAAAATTTGAACCGTAATTGCTCTCTGATAATATCTCGAGAACTATAATTTGTCATCAAAATCTCATGTTTGATCCTGCCTTGATCATTTGGTCATCGCTATCCGGGCTAGAACTCCTTCAGCTTTCCTTTTTTAAAAATGACGGTAAATCAGGATAATATCGCAATGTCGCAGTTATCAATGTTGAAAATAGAAAGTAGAATGTAAAATTCTATTTACGCACATTTTCTGTCAGGAACCTAGATGTGACTATTCTATGCAACAAAGAATAGACCTACAGAGACAGAGGGAAGAGAAGATCAGAAGAGCATGTAAATACAGAGCAGAGGAGATAGAAAGGCCTCTCCCACAAGAAAGAGAAGCGCTGAAGGCGAGTCAAAGTGCCCCGTCGAGCAGAGTTTGTTAAAGATTCACTAAGCCCTTTCCTAGTAGACTACTAACTACCTAGTCCTCTCTATCTAGTTCACTATATAGAAGTCTGCCTACTTTGGAAAGTTTTATTTAGGAAAACAAAATATTAATAGGGTGTATAAAAAAAAAAAAAAGTTTCTTAAATAAATATTTGTATTATTATTTAGATGCGAGGTCTAGACTATATGGTGGATGAGGCAGGAGTTCAAACCCATTTAGTTCTGTAAAAGTTTCTGCTGATTGTTGAGGAATAAGTTCGTGAGGGACCAGTCTATAGGTATTTTTCACCTTCCCTATGGAGAGAAGATGGCGACTAACAGTATCTTCCGACGAACCACACTCCCTGGCAAGTTCGCGAGTACTTTTGGACGGATTAGACTTAACAGCTTCCTTCAGAACCTCATCAATATCCATTAATGGCCGCCCGGAGCCCTTCTTCCTTTCCAACGTCGTTTCTCCTCTTCTAATTTGTTTCAAACCAACGCCGCGCAATGCGCTCTTCGATGACACCTTCCCTTTTATATTTAATAATTTCATGGGTGGCTTCAGCGGCTGTGAAATTTTTTTTTCCAGTAATGTCTTAAAGTTACGAGAATTTCGTAGGACACTATCATGTTTCTTTTTTGAAATAAATAACTGAACCAAGGTTTTTTTTTTAAGAAGTCCACTGTTAGTAAACAAGCTTAGAAAATGCACTAAAGTGATTATTAAGATATTTACAGACTTTTTATACGCCCTATTATAAGATAAAATATTATTATATTTTTTTTTTTTAGTAATGATAAACAACAAACTTATTATGAAGATGCAGAGAACCTAAAAGAACAGAGAATAGTGTATTGTAGGGTCATCATGCAAATGGAATACAAATAGGTTTATAAGGAGGGTTGGTATAACCACCTTCCCCCACCCAACCCTCCCCTATCAGCTGTTTAGGCGCCAGTGTTAGTTTGATGAGGTTGAGGGAGAAGAGAGAGAAACATTTCTGTGTATCATTATAATCAAAAACCTAATCTATCCAGTTCCAATAAAAATCAAGCACTTGAGTACAGTTGAGTACTTCATAATTATTTTGACTAATGAAATTATTTCATATTTCATTGTTTCTAGAAATTATGGTAATTTATTCTTGTTTGGTAAAAAGAAAAATAAATTAAAAAAAAAAAAATGTTTCTACTCCTTAAACGACTGATTGTACATTTGTTAACATACTGTGTTATTTTACATAAGACAAAACAGTAGATGTATTTAAAATTAGCAATTGTATCTATCTCTTGAGTAATAGATAGAAAAGTGCTAAAGAAGGGTTCCACCACGGGAATCCCAATGGAAAATACACATCAATTTCAGCTACCATTTGCTGATGCCCAAGTAATTATAGCACAAGATGAATTTGATATTGCATACATGTCGAGGAAATTAACCATAAAGTATGAGAGGTGGGGCTTAAAGTTTGACTACGACAAAACAAAATATATGTCAACAAAGATGAGGTAAGTGAACCAGTTTGAATAAAGTTAAGTTGGGTCAACCTATTCTGTTACCTAGGTATTATTCTTGAATTCTCGAAAGCAATGGGAGAGCGACAGAGAATGTAAATAAAAGAATTAACGATAGACGGAAAAGCTTTCGGAATGTTAAATTCAATCATCTGGACTGCAAAAATATGTACTAATGCTTAACAAAAATAATATATTAGCCTATAGTAGAAGAAATAACGCTATACAGCTCAGAAAAAATGCAAGGCAAAAGATTCCTGGCTGTTGAGGTGGAGATCAGCTAGAATCTCAAAGATTCAACGAATGGAGTAAAGAAAAATAATGAAGGTAAAGAGGAATAGAGGAATATGATTTTTTACCTTTTTAGATATTGTTAGAGTTCAAAGGGACGTTAATCTAAACAAGCCACTAAATTCTATCCAACGAATTCTATTATAAATTCTATTACCACTAAATTGTCAAACGAAAACGTCATAACAATTCTCCTCAACATCAGTTTAATACAAAACCCTCATACTGTACTCAAAATACAGGAAGACTACGAGTATACCACACATTACTCAACAAACGTTACATTCTACGCGTGCACTAAAAAGATCAGCCAAAACATGGAGTACTCTTACGCAGTACCTTCGATACAAAATCCATCTATACTCCTTGAACAACTGTGCTCCACATTTTAATTTTAAAATCCTAACATTTTACAATAGAGCTTATCCTTAAAAGCCAAAATCTTTGTTTACCTCAACATTGTTTAAACTGAATTCTCGATTCAAGTTCAAAGGCGTCTATAAATGTCCTGGGACATTGAAAGATAGCTGTTACCAATCATAAATTTCTTAGCAAATTATAATGAAGACGCAAGAATCAAAATTATAATTTCATAATACAAATTGTATGGCTGACTGTAGCTGTAGACTGTATTTTATGAAAAAGATGGTCTAGGATGCTGTTGAAATTACAAACTTTGTAACTTTAGCCCTGAAGAAGACCTGCAAGGAATAGAAAGGAAGGTCAAAACGTAGACACTCTATTCTATTTTTTTAGACTTGCATGTATTTTTATTATACTATTACTAAAGACAAAAGTTAAATGTTTATAGACGAAAAAATCTTCTTAATACCAATTTGTATTAATATTTAAACGAGGGTTCCTAGCTAATGCTGCATAAGCACTGCAAAATCCACTATATATATATATATATATATACATTATAATACATACAATGTAGATAATAAATAAAATAATAATGTCATTAAACAACTAATTAATCTATTATAAATGCCTAATAGTGTTATTGTTTTGTTATACACATTTTATGAATATTCTAGAATATATCTATCTTATATATATAAAAAATATAATATAATATATAATATGGCAATATCCAAGAAATATTGCTTAAAATTTAATATAAGTTTTTATAAAGGATTTATGGTCCCTTTATTTTCCATTTATGTATCACATAAACTATCCTGCCGTATAAATATCATCATTTTAATTTTTTTTATTTATTTTTTACTTCATACGATTCATAGAGCTTAAATGCTCTATTAAATAAAATAAAATATAAATATAAATAAAAAGCAATCTCTAACGTAAAACATCGCTACTAGCACAGCTTCATAAAAAACAATAAAAAAAAAAATCAAATATATATTTAAACTAGCATCCCCGTTGCGGCTTCTCCCGTCCTCATAAGTAAAGATAATTTCAACTAAAAATTAAAGTTTTATTTGTTTATCGATAAGATTCTTGTATTTTAGCATGAGGTTGAGCATTATTTCTTCAATGAGTTTTTCACGCATAGCAGTAATTATTAATCTAGTTATAATTGCACTGATTAGGTGGTTAAAGATTACGTAAAAGCACCATTAGATATAAAAATTTTAATTTTAATGTATGAATTGGTAATCAAGATGGATAAAGACTATTAAGAAACTATATAACAAATATAAGAAAATAACTATATAAGAAAATAAACTGCATTATCAGTGCTTAACGACAAAAGGCCCGTGGATCATATTTTTACACACAATATAAAAAAGCAAAGGATCGACATTTTGATTTAGTAATAATTTGTATTCTGCATAAATAAATTGATTTCATCTGGTGGGATGTTGATTTTGAACTATAAAAGTATATGACAGTGTGGCAAACCTCGGACCTGCCTCTCAAAATTGTACATTTAAATTTTATTTATTGTAAATTTTACCTTTGCTAAACCTTCCTAGAATTATAAAAATTATTTATTCAGATGTCGGTTATAGATAGGTTCAGTTTACCATTGTAAACTCTATTGTGGAATGGCTCTATACACAATCGGTCGATTTTCAAGATTCACAGGGATCCACATATCTCACATCATATTTAAATTTTTTTAAATAATTTTCTTGATAGTTTAATAAGTAAATTTTATCATCGATTTCAAGCTCTTTTGTAACCTTTGTAACCTGCAAGCTGTTTTAATAACAACTTAATTGAAAAAAAGTAAATTTTATTATCAATGTCCATCTCTATGTAACACCGTGCCTTTTAACCTTTCATGTAGATGGCAATTGCCGTCATATTTGAACTCCACTGTTATCTACTTACTATTCATTTTTCAAAGAAGAATAAGCTGAAAATCATTAGATTTTACTATTGCTAAACCATTCTGTAGGATGTAGGTTGATGTAGTCAAAATTTGGTAGAGATTGGTTCAGTAGTTTTTGGCAGTCAGTGATCACAAACGCAAAATTGCTTGTCCTTTTATATAATAGTATAACCTTATACCGCCATATGTTAGAATCGTAAAGAGCTAACAGATAATTGTGACTTGCAGATAATATACAAATAATATTGCGACTATAAATTAAGATGTAAGCTATCCTATCTTTCTCGTTGGATCAAACTGCACACGGTGTGCAAAGTTGATTAACATCGGTTCAGTAGGTTAGGTGTCAGCGTGCCCCAAGAACGTGATACGTAATTTATATATATTAAGATAAAATAATAGTGAAAAGTCTAATTAATGCCGTTTACAACAAGAAATTCATTCCAACAGGCAAGAAGACCGAAGAAAGGAAGCAACAGGATCGACAACGAATGTGCAAGTACTAGGTAAATGTTGCAGCTCGATGCAGCCATTTCGTAAGCTCGATGCAGCGAGGAGGAGTAGAAATGACGTGGTCCTTAGCTGGCCGAGTCAGGAGTAAAAAAATATATATATATACATAAAACCCAATTGGGTTAAAGAAGTAGAAAAGGATCTAAAAGATTTACAGATTACTTAAGTTATGTTGAAGAATGGTACAGCCAAGACCATAACCAAAGACAAAACAAAGAGGTTCCAAACTAAGACCTGCATCAGAAAACCGATTCAGATATCATGGTTTCCTCCTTTAGGAAGAGAAGATCAGTTAGAATGAAGAACTATTGGGAGAGAAAGAAAGCACAGGCATCTCGAAAGTGATTGATCAAGCGTACCCCAAACTCGGGTGATACGATTAAAAAAAAAGAAAAAAAAAAGTAAAATAAAATTAAATGATATTCTGCAATACAAAATGATTTATTCTATTATTCGTATAGTTCAGTGCCTTGAACTTGTTTTTATATAGCCCTCAAGAACTTCTTTTACTAATGTGACAGACGAAGCATGATACATAAGTTTTTGTTAACTCTAAGGTCTATCGGAGATTTATTTTACCTGTATCTCCATCACCAGCGATAAAATGAAGGAAGTGGATGGATATACCTACATTAAGAGAGCATTCCATCATCTCAGTTTATTATGGCATCTTGACCTGAAGACTACTGATACAAGTTATGCCCAATGCCCAAGGCGTTCGATCCATCTTAAGGAGTTGAGGAGAAAGGCCGAAGAGATGCTAATGGGATAAGGAGCTGGCAGGTGTAAGGATGATGAATAAGTTCCGGGAATATCCACGCTATCGGAAGGGTTATCCTCCACGATCTGCGGGAGTACAGGAGCGGCGGCTGGGAGTACTGACAGCTCTGTAGGGGGTAATGGATATATACCGGAGCCGTACCCCACGCACACCAACAGCCGCACGCAGTAACATTAATATTTAACTAAATCATCACGGCCCCACGGCCTTATGTATAATGTATAATGCATGTGGTGGGAGGGTGGGGGGGGAGAACATTTAATCAACACCACTCCGCCTATCGATTTTCTGTTTGGTCGATCTGTATCTGCCCTAGGGCATGGCAACATCCTTCATCTTTAGGAGGGGTCGGGTGTACATCCGGTGCCATAGAGGGCACATCTTGCTGGATCTCGGTAGTACCTGGAAGTTCTGGAGGCACTGAACCAATATCGCGAAAACATGATTAAATTTACACAGAAATCAACCAGTATTATCATCTCCTTCCCAACTTAGAATTAGTTTTCGTACTTAAGGATGCTGTTTTAAAATATTAGAAGATTTAACAATTTTAGCTACTGTTTTTTAGATCTGCCAGCATCTGACGATTTTTTTAGACCGAAGGACATCCTTGGCCAATCTCCTTTCCAAGTAGATTTTGTAGTTTTTGTAGTTTAGTAGTTTTTGTCCTTGAGAATACTGTTTTAAGGGCATCTTTGGGTCACAAATATATTAGTTTTAGTCCTTAAGGATAATAAGTTGAAATAATCCAAGATATGACGGTTTTTAAGTTATCCGAAGTGTTTCAGCCGTTCATGTTATATTTAAAACAATTTCTGATAATTTGTTTAAATTAAATTATTTTAAAACTTTCTTTCTCAATTTCATATTTTTGGAAAAATAATCTATTTAAAATGTTAATAACAAAATATTGTTATATTTTTATATTAAATGTTTATAACAGCTATTTGTTTTCATTTGATACAATCATGTATTAGGACGTAGTATTAAGGCCAGTTGGTGGCCGGTTGTTGACCAGTGAGCGTCATGTAACACGGACGATGTTTTTTTGTTAATTGTGTGGCTCGCCAGAACATTTTTCCTTTTTATCATTAATCGTAATTATTACGATTAAATTTCCGAAAGATATACCCAAACTTTCGGTTATCGGCAATTGGGAGGCCGTATAGCTCCTATATTGTTTTTTTATCTCAACTCAGGACTTTATTTTGTTTTCGTCTGGGACTCCTGGACCACGACCATCGTCAAGCAGTTCGTATGCGGCCGGCCAAGACGAAAAGAATCAAATTTAGTAATTCACAGGACCGAAAGGATGACATTTTTCACAGGGTATTTATAATGGAATTGTGCAAGAAATATATATATGTAGTTTATTTTTTTTGAATATGTTTGCTTCAGTATAAAGGTTTAGACTTATTTATATTTTGTAATTTTTTCGTTAAGATAAATATTAGTTTCAAATATGTAAATATATTAGCAGTTGATTTTTTTTGGTTGAATTTTTTTTGTTTTGTTAAACCAGAGTTCTGTTTGTTTTATTATTTTTCTGTTTTGAACATTACGGCAGATATATATATATATTTTTCTAAATATATAAACACAAATGTAAATGAAATTGAGAGTGATATATGAGAGAAATTGAATGAATTATATTACTATTGTCTATTAATAAATAAATGCTTCAAAAGGGGAAAAAAAAAAGCATTCAATATATTTTTTTTTTTATTGACTAATTATTGGTCTAGTGAACCTTTAACTTTCAGAACCAGCGTTCCAGAGTTGGTACGCAAGGGAAAAAAAAAAGCTGTTCAAGGGTGCAACTTCTGTCACCCTTACGGTGCCCTAACACGAAGGATATTTCGCCATTGTTACCCTTAGGAATATTATTTGTAACAACCTGAGCTATAAATATAAAAATATTTATATTGAAACAATAACAATTTGTCTAATACTGGATTATAAGAGCACCTAATAGAAGATAGATTGGTATAATACAAAAAGGTAGTGAAGTGCCTTAGTGATTTCGTGATTAGTACATGAATTTGTAATTGAAATATTTTATTTATTCAAAGTTCGTATTTTTCGCAGTCTCATACATTTTCGTAGAGTCTAAAAGGGTTTAAGTATGAGTATAGTCGCTTTTGGCGTTTTAATTTCCACCATTTTTGTAGGATTGGAGTTTTAGTCGGTTGATTAAACTGAGACGCTTTTGTTTTACGAGTAGGCTACAGGTCAATCTTCTATCGAATGTCCTAAGTAATGAATTAAACTCATCCATAAAGATATTAATGTTCAATTTGTTGCTGATCTGGCCCAAACCAAACACCTATTATTTCATAGTAAGCTCCATAACTACTCAAATCCACTAGTTTCTCAACTTGCTTCCCACTCCATTCCCGTTAGTTCTCTGAGTCGTCGGAAAAAAATATGGCCTAGAGATCTTCTAATGTAAAATTTATATTGAAGTGCAGTATCATCAGTAGATGAGTAGTTCTTTTCAAGTTTTGACAGGTTATTGTAGTCGTTATTAACGCATTTACTTGATGTATATATTTGTACTGTTGTAAATTTCAATAAATTTATATTATTTTTTTAATATATATATATATATATATATATATATATATATATATATATATATATATATATATATATTTTACCATAAATATTTTTTTAAATTTTACCATAATATTTTTTTAAATGAAGAACTTTTTCTGAGTTTATTTAAAATCATTTAAAGATATCAAAAGTCAAACTCGATGAGCAGTTCCTTGTTATTTTAGTTTAGGTAGTTCTTTTTTGCTTTATTTTTATTTAAATTTTGAATCCTGCCTAATTGTTTAATTATTTTGAAAAAGGCTTTCAATAATGTTGACATCATTATCACCCTCCTAGCCCTGGATTTACATTGAGCTAACACCCTTTCAATGACTATAATCATCATTATCATATACAGTAATGATATGATGAAGTTACAAAGCTATACATTCATCAAGTGCGCAACTTAGTTACACAGACCTTTAATGATACCCTCGGCTTAATTATAATTCCTAACGAGGCGGTGATAATTTCATTCTCCTTTATTTAGCTTACATCAACTTTTTATCCGTTGGAGTTCATTAACAAATTTTTTCAGTAAACATGCTCTCATCATGAAATAAATTGAAAAATAAAAACAATTATTAAAGGACTAGTAATTAAAGCGTTCTTAAACATCAAAATATTTTGTTAAAGTTACTCAACGAATCTCTTTCCGCCCCCCCCCCCGCTCTTATATTTCTTATTGTATTTTTTCAAAAGGAATACATTGATCCAAAACTCAAATAAATATTGGGTAGTCCGGAAATTAATTCGACCCAAAAGTCCCAAAATAAGATCCCATTACCCAGATCTGATACAGTGTGATATCTTGGATTCATCTTACAAGGAGACGTTTTGACTTGTAACTTACATATTTGTATGCTAATTTTCGTGTGGGTATTAGAGACATTTATTAGTGCAAAACTAGAGTTATAGCCACCAATGAGCATTGGGAGTCGAGAAAAAAAAAAATGAAAATCACGTTTTATTTTTCATCTCAGCTCTCGATTAAGGTATAGATATGATTTTTTAACGTAAAATTATAGTTTTGTATGCTGTATCTGTCATGTTAAATGGGATCTTATTTAATAGGACTTTTGGGCCGAAACTACTACGTAGAGCAAAAGTAATGTATCAGGTTTTGGTTGTAGTAAACAGATAAATAATATCTTTAATAATATTATCAGGTTTTGGTTTAAATCTGAAATCCTGCATTAATTTTAGGGCAACCCAATAGTTTGTTAGTATAAAATAATTTTTTTTTTTTTCAATAAACTATAAGTCATTTCCTCCTTCAGCTTCTTATCATTCTCAGATTTTCATCTTCAGTATATGCGCAGTAGACAATGCTAAATATTGTTCTTGGTTGTTGGGGTTTAATCGTGGAGATGTGTGATAATAAGAATAAATAAAAATAAATGTTTAAGAATAAAATAAAGAATAAATGTGATAATAAGAATAAATGTTTAAGTAAAATGTTCATCTTAAAACATAGTTATGGTATTATGGTTGCAGAGGGATCTCCACCTTTCCTTATTTCATTTTGTTTATTATAGTCTAGGAGGTCCCTCATCTAGTTTTTTTTTTTCTTTTTCTGGTATTCATGTAATGGTTGTGTCGTTTATAAGAATGTTTTGATGTCCATGTAATATTAACTTTGAACTTAACTTGAAACTAAACGTTGAATGGGTATCATTTGAAAATTTGTAAGTAATTAAGAAACACATTTTAATTTAAGCTAAGTGGTAATTCGTTTTAACTATGAAAAAAAAAAAAAAAAAAAAAAAAAAAAAAACTCAATTTCTTGAAATCTCAAAGTTGTTTTAAAAAGCTTGAAAGTTAAACTGCGCTTAAAGGAAATGGGGGAAAAAAACCTTAAAAGTATTCAGGGAAACTAAAATATAAAACCTAAGATGGAGAGAAGCAATCCAAACGGATTGAAGGTTACCTTTGAGGCACCGAGAGAGAGAGGGAAAGAGTGTGTGAGAGAGAGAGTGAGTGAGAGAGAGAGAGAGAGAGAGAGAGAGAGAGAGAGAGAGAGAGAGAGAGAGAGAGAGAGAGAGAGAGGATGTAAGGGGCTATTAACTAGTGAAATACTTCACGAAACTTCTTTTGCCGGTTTAGAACAGAACTTCGGGCAACTCTTAACTTCTTGAGCTAGGGGAATTCGGTGCGGGAGACAGTTACTGATTTTTTTTCGCTCTATCTTCTTTACATCAAGCAATTAACAAAAAAAAACATTATTACACAAAACCTCTTTAACTCCGTATGAGCTATCGAAAATTTACATTTACGGCAGCGAACAAAATCAACTCATAAGCTCATTTTTATTTCAGCTGATCTAATATGTATTAGACAAAGGTTATGAAATCCGAAACCAACTCATCTCAATACAACTCACTTGAGGTACGCATGGTGGTATATATGGTATGGTGGTATAGATCAATACAACTAGGATTGATGAATTAATTTCCTCTTCTATTGTAATTATTTTATTAGAATATTAGTTTCCAATGCTAAACATTTGTCTTTAGTTCTAAAACATACAAAACACATCAGCACTATATTACATAAAATATATATACTAAAGTTTTCAAAAATGTAAGACAAAAAATCAAATATTGGTACTCACCTGAGGAGATCTAAGAGGTATCTGAAATATATTCATCGTGAAAAGGGAAAGGAGGCAGGTATGTTACATTTTTGGGGTTTACCTAAGTATTTCTCTACAGAAAGGTAAAATCCAAGTCCTAGGGATTAAAAACCCAAAAATTTAACCTACTTGCCCTCTTCCACTTTCCACGATGGATATGTTTCAGATGTCTGTTAGATCTCCTCAGGTGAGTACCAATGTTTGATATCTTGCCTTTCATATTTGAAAACTTTGTATGTTTTAGAACTGAATGTTTAGCATTCGAAATTAGTTTCCTTAAAAAATAATGCCAATAGAAGGGGCAATTAATTCAGCAATTAACATAAAACACATACGTGACCAACTTCAGGCCTGTTTGGAGAAAAAACATAGTAGTATGTTATTTAGCATATCAAATTCTTTTCGCGGTTCCAAATCCTTTTTTTTTTTATTTCTTGGCACTTTCCTTACAATGTCACAAATTAATCGAAAACGACTCAAATATCTCATAGTATGCTGCTTTGGCCCAGGCACACGGCCTTTCATAATAAATCTCAACTTCCTTCCTGTTCGATTTCCAATAATTCTTTGAGGTGTCCGAAAAGAATATGGCCTCAGAATCAGAAAGTTTTTCATGGATTAATAATCAGCTTTTACATATTGAACGATACATAAATATGTATTACTCATTTTTATATTTATGTGAGTGGTAGGTTTTGAGGACTATTAAGGACTAGTTCTTTAAGATGCTGGTATGAACATAAAATCAAATAAAAATAGTGCATAACAAAATAAATAAATAATAATTTTTAAAAAAGTCGCAATAAAAGAAGTGCTATTCGTATAAAGAAGGCATGGAATATGATGAATTTATACAAACAAATAGATTTTTTTTTTCTCTCTCAAAAGTTTATTCACACCTGTTATTGGAGTAACAATAGATGAATTTTCGTACAGTTAAATAATACAGCCCTTAGAGGCGTGTGGGAGACTAGCACTCAACAGTACCTCCTTCTGGTATGTATTAAAAAAAAAAAGATTTATTTCAGCAAATCTCTTCCGACGTTCTAAGACTATTTCCAGGTATGTCAGTCGTGGTCATGTCATTAATGAGTGTGTTATCATGTCCATGAAGTCTGTCGTGAAACCGTCTATAAACTTAAAGTATATGTCCCTTTACTGCGGGTAATTGAAAATCAGAGTACAGTGAGTGGTTTAAAATGTACTAAGGTGATTTTGTGGATTAGTCTGAGTATTTTTATTGGAATATTTGTATTTTTTGCAGTACCGTATATTTGGCGTATGTCCATATAGGTTTAAGTAAGGGTATGAATTTATTATTATGAATTGAGTTTCAGACTCTTGTAGATAAAATTAAGTTAATAATAAAGATAAAATCTTTATTCTCACTAGAATTGTTGCGCATTTTAGAACTACAAGAAAACATATAATAAAAATAAAAACTCCAGATCAACTTGCAAAAATTAATCCACAGGAAATCTGTATGGTTTGCAATATGAAAACTCAAGAAGACCTCGAACATATTCTTTATACTTGCCCAATTTATAACGGCCTGCGTGACACTTATTACCCCGGCATTAATTTAAATGACAGTTTTCATATACCTACATAAAATGAAACAGAAAAAAAAACAAAAAAAAAAGCTGCCATATTTTATTATGAATATAATTAAAATTAGAACGTTTTTCACCCAAATATAGTGAAATTGAATTAATTGTAAATATCAGGTCATGTATTTACATATTTGCCTCAGATATAGTTAGTATGTATATATTTGAAAGTAGGGACAGTCAAATAAGAACTTTGATAGACTTCAAAGGTTTAGAAATCAAATCATAAAGTGTAAATTTTTTTATTAGGTATTGTTTATTTTTTAAAAATGCAAAACAAGACTAAAACGACAATAAACTACCCGTCGTTACAGACTACTTCAACATTCACTAGACAAACGTTCAAGCCTCCCAATGCACCGCAAAAGACTAATATACATGACTGATTAGACCTATCTGGACGTACGGAGTTGAGCTTTGGGGCTCTACTAAACCATCCAATTAATCTCGTATCCAATCCTTACAATCCAAAATCCTTCGAAAAATCCTCAATGCACCTTACTTTGTCACGAATAAACTTACCCATAAAGATCTTAATGTTCCACATGTTGCAGATTTAGCCCAAACCAGATATCAATCCTTTCATAATAAGCTCCATAACCACTCAAATCCGATGATTTCTCAACTTGCTTCCCACACCATTCCTGATAATCCTCCGAGGCGTCTGAAAAGAAGATGGCCCAGAGACCTTCTAGTGTAGAATTTTTATTAAAGTGCTACTGATGAGTAGTGCTTTTCAAGTTTTGTGACGTTATTGTAATAGTTAACAACAGATTTACTTGATGTATAAGTTTAGTACAGTTGTAATTTTCAATAATTTTTTTTTTTCTCATTTCAATACGTGTGTTTACTTGTTATTCCTAGTATTTAATTCTTAGTAATATGTTCTTTGTTATATTATTGGGATTATAATTTGTATAGTATTAGAATGTAAATAATATTTGACTTTATATTGTATTTCATAGTACATAAAATATAACCGAACTCCTTTGTATAGAACAACGCCCTGTATACTAATAAATACATTAAAAAAAATCTAAATTAAATTAAAATGAATATGGATACAATCTAGATAAAATTATGTTAATTATATAGATAAAATTAATTAATAATTATATGAATACAAAGAGAGACATGGAATCACGTTTTATTAAGTAACACTTCAACCATCTTTTCTATTCAATTATGTTCATTCAATCTACATAAATAAAGTTGGAAATATTCCATAAAGAAATGTATATAATTAGATCGACAATAAATAAAATTTTACTGTGACACAATTAAAGTAAAATCAAGAGGTACGAAAATTCTTCCAAAACCAAACATTCGAAAACAACAGCTGTATCCAATATTAATCAAATGAAGTTTACAAATTAGGCGGAACGTAGCACTGTAAGTTTAATGCCGCCCTCAGCGAGTTACTCAGAGTTAATGATGGATAGATATGCATTATTAACTCTGACCGAGGTACAAAATTTCGCGACGAATTTAGGTTTATATATCGACCAATTATGGTTACTAGTAGGCCTCATTGTTTGTGTTTCTACTTCGCCACCGCGCTGCTTCGTCTCAATCAGCGGCGATGTTGACTCTGCTTTCCCATCCAACACACTCCCGCCACGCTCCGCTTCAATTCATAATTATATCGGCTTAGCTGCACACATATCGATATAGGCTATCGATGTAGGGCTTTAAAATCGATCTGGTCCTGTATCGTGTCCCCAAATTAATATTGATCTCATCAAATATTTACCGTAACCGCAACCAATCTGGAATATGCACGAGTGGAAAATGTTTGGGAATAGTCTGTTCAACTAATTATCAATATGATGATTGTAATTTGTTAAATTCGATAGTCGTTCATTTTATATTTTTCAAAAGTGCTAAATTACTGATCAAAGAAAAAATTCTATAAAAACAAAAATAAGCAGATAGTCAAGTAAATAAACATTGAAGAAGAGTGCATGAAATATGAGATAATCTGTGACTTCATAGCTTCGTTAGAAGGTAAACATACTAAAAGTCTCCGCCCCTAGTAGGTGAGCTAATGGAGGGGAGAAGAACTTTTTTCTTTAGTTTTCGATTATATCTCCAAAACGGTGGACTCTAGAAAAATATGTTTCGAATAAAACTTAAAGATTACTAAATTTCCTATAAAATTGATACTATAGATATTTGTCGCATTTCTAACGGTGTCGGAGATGTACTTTATTAAAGACCGATAATTTTCGAAGGAAAAAAAATTACATTATTTTTGGTTAAACATTTGCTTCTAGTGCCTTTTACGATTGTTTCTCAGAAAACAATACTAAATCAGTGTTGTAGAGCATTAAATTAAATTTCATATATACTTTTTTAGGCAATTGAAGCAAATGTTTGACAAAAAGTGAGGTAAAATATTTTTTTTCGAAATATAGCAATTTTCAATGAGTTCGGAAACTATTGGAATTTCAACAAAAATGTGTTGGGTCAATTTTATAGAAAATTTAATTAGCTTTAATTTTGATTTTTTGAAACGAATAACCAATAAATTCTTTCCCCCCTACCCCCACCGTTAGCTAGAAACCCCCACCGTTTGTTTTTTGAGATATAATCGACGAAAACCAATCCAAATAGGGGATCTTCTCGCCAGGCTCGGGACCCCCTCGTCCCGTTAGAAGGACGGCTCACCCCCATCTGCCGGGCTCCGAACCCGGGACTTTTTAGTATGTTTACCTTCTAACTACTCCTAACGAAGCTGTGAATTGAAAATTATCGCATATTTTATGCAATCAAGAAGGTGATTATTGACTGGACTATTTTGACACTTAAACAAAACGTTTGACAAAAAGTGAGGTAAAAATATATATTTTTTTTTCTCAAAAAATATCAATTTCCTATAACATATATCTTGAAAACCATTGGAAATTCGACAAATATGTATCAAATCAATTTTATAGGAAATTTAAGTAGCTTTAATTTTGATTTGTAACAAATTTTTCTAAAGTCCGCCGTTTTCGAAATATAATCGGAAAACCCAAAAATGAGACCTTCTTTTCTCAATCTCACCGTAAGTTCCACCTCATACGGACCAATCATTGTCAGGAAGTTAGATACAAATTATTGGCCCAAAAGGAGAATGAACACAACATTAACTGTTTTTTTTTTATAATCTAACTAAAAAAAAATCCAACTTCATTATGTGAAAATACAAAATGGTGCAAACACAATTAAATCTTTGATTATCAAGTGTTATATGTACATACATAAGTTAATAAAAATGTATCGATTTATTTTTATTTTTTTAAATATTTATTGTATTATATTTATAGCGTAGATATATTTATAAAATACACGAATGTTTACCAATGCCAATTCATCAATTTTTGTTATTGTTTATTTTTTTATTTTTATTTTTTTTTGGGGGGGGGGGGTTATACTACGGTTAAACCACCTATCCGGTTAAGCAGGACTTAGACCTAACTATATAGCAATAACAAGCACAGAAACACCAAAGGAGAGAGGAATAGAGAAAAACTGGTTCGGGAGTGAGATAAGCAGAATCCGGGATTACAAGCGAGACTTGGCCCCAGCCCTTATCGCCGGAGTGCACACCTCAGCTCTCGGTTCGACCCTCGCCGGATAATCAACAGATAGAACTATTATATAACCAATCAATTGGTATAATATCATATAACCAAACATGATACAAACATATCCTGGTTTTCAAGCAGATCGACAGAAACAGTGAGTAATGGCCTGGCTTATAAAAAAAATGAAAAAAAATAAAAAATGAATAAAAATATTAGTTAGGATTGATGAATTAATCCATATCCAATAGCCCCATTTTAAATTTGTTTTCCATAGGAACGGAAAAAGCCAATGAGTCATAAGGGAAACCCCATTGTAAATCTAAAACTTAACCTACCTGCCCCCCCTTTTACTTCTCACAAATTCAGTGTTTTAGTTACCTCGAAGGTGAGTGCCTATGCTTGATTTCTCATCTTATCTTTTTTTTTTTAAAAACTTTAGTATATATAATCTATGTAACATAGTACTGATGTGTTGAGAAAATGTTTGTATGTTTTAGAACTGATGATGAATGTTTAGCATTCGAAACTAGTTTTCTAATAAAATAATCTCAATAGAAGTGGCACTTAATTTATCAATCCTAATTGTATTGATCCTTCAATATCATCATGTGTACCTCAAGTGAAAATATTAGTTAATAATAACTTAGTTAAGAACCACCTGTAGTTGGTTGTAAATGACTACTGAAAGGCATAACCTTACATAGTTTTTTGGATTTGGGCACACATCTTATTGTTTGCGGATCAATTAGGTACATGATTGTATAATATGTAAGTTCCATGGAAAAAATTGGATTTAGAAATATTTATGTTCTATTATAAATTTTTATTTGTTAATTTATCTTCATTGTATATTTAGATAATTTATTAGGTGTTATTGTACTTATTATATAAATGTACTTTCTACCATACGAATTACTCAATCACCTTTAGTGAGACATACTGTAATATATACTATTATATAAAAGGACAAGCCATTTTTCGTTTGTGATCACTAACCACGAATACTACTAAACCAATCTATACAAACTTTTAACCACATTATATTCATAGTTTCAGGAAGGTTTAGCAAAAACTAAATTTAATGATTTTTAATTATATTGCCATAAAAAAGCGATAAATATGTGGTGGGCAGTGAAGTTTGGTAATCGACCGATAGGTGGCGAGCACTATTCGAGAGAGGTTACAAAGCTACGGTGTTATATAGAGCTGAAACTTTATGATACAATTTACTTATTTTTAATCCCATTGTTATGAAAATCAACTGATATGTGGCTATTCTGCACCAGAATTTGTAATGGCAAAACTATTAATCCCAACTGTAGCAAAATTTAACTACACCTTCATAGTTCCAGGAAGGTTTATAACAATAAAAATAATTGAAATGGGTATTCCCGAGTACCAGAAAAGAGGTTTGCAAACTGTCATATACTTTTACGGTTTAAAATTAAAATCCAACCAGATGGATCGATAAAATTCTTTCTGCAAAATTGAATGTGTAATTATGCTTTTACGTACTCTTCAAACACCTAATCATTGCAATTTTAACCAGGTTAAAAATTACTGCCATGCGTAAAAATATCATTGAAAAATAATGCTAAATTCCATACTTCAATACAAGATTTTTATCGATAACCAAATGAAATTCGATTATTAGTTAAACTTATGTAAGTTCTTTCTCATGATAATACCGCGACGGGATATGCTAGTATTTATTTAATTTTGTAATTTATTTTACGTTAATTCTAACAAAAAAAAAAAATAGTTATAGTATTTGATCAGTAAATACAGGATCGTTTATGTATAATATTACAAACACTGTTTGATTAATTCAGTGACAAATTCCAAAACTGTAATTTTCAAGGAGTACTTAGTGTGAAGGACGGTATAATTTTTTTTACTAGAATTCTTAAGAGCCTAAAATCTTCATAAGTGGGGGAATAGGGTCGATTCGTGGTTCCCCAGGTTGAATGTGTTTGTATTGCAGATATAGTATGAACATATCTTAAATTTTATTATTTCATTTTATTTTTGATTGTTGTAAGTAATTATTAGTTTAATTTTTATAATGCCCAGACACTCCAGTCACATATTACTTCCCTTGAAGAATGGTGTCATAACTGGAGAGCCAAGATGGACAGATAAGATACCTTGGATTTTATCTGGACAAGAGACTTGCCTGGAACCCTCATACAAGATTGAAAAGACAAGAAGCTGCACGTCGATTTCGACTACTAGAACACCTACTTGACAAACGTTCATATCTCCCGATTCACTACAAAAAACTCATCTATATGACGGTTATCAGACCTATTTGAACTTACGGTATAGAGTTATGGGGATCCACCAAACCATCGAATTCTTCCCACATCCAATCACTCCAATGCAAAATCCTTCGAAAAATCCTTAATGTTCCTTACTTTGGCACAAACGACACGAACCAGATACCTTTCCTTTCATAATAAACTTACTTCTCATCCAAATCCACTTGTTGCACAACATGCTTCCCATTCCATTACTGTCTGAAAAGAAGATGGCCTCGTGATCTTCTTTTGTAGATATTTCATTAGAGTACTACTAATGAGTAGTTCCTCTACAAGTTATAGTTATGTCATTATTTTGCATTGTATACCGAATATTTATTAGATGAGTTTTATAATACAGCTGTAAATTTTAATTAATAAAATAATTTAAAAAAATAGAATAAAACAAATAAAATAATGAAATTTTATAATGATTCCATGTTTTATTTTTATCTTTAATTATTATTAATTTTGAGTGCATTTGTACTTGTATATGTTGTATGAATGAATACATCATTAGTACTGTCACCTATTGCCTTTCACTGGGATAGATTGTACATCTCCGTATTTCAAGTTTATTTACTTGAAATAATTCGCAGCTAGTAATTCTCTCACTATATAAATTTACTTAAGATTAATTTGTATGTAAAATATGAAGGAAAAGTAATTAAAGAGGATTATTAGCGGGTGGGGAAGGGAAGAGCCGCTGCTTTCTTGTCAACAGAGTTTACAACTTTTCCAATATAGGTCGTCTCTCCTCTACTCACCTCTCCCTCTTCTTCGGTTCTTCCTCTCTCTCTCTCCCGCTAAAGGAGAAAACGCTTTTTACCTAATTAAAGCTAAAGGTGTAACCCAACCAAGAGGTAGCCGCCGACTAAATGTTTCAACGTTATACAATAATATATAATTTACGATAATTAACTTTATGAGTTGTAAATAAACTAACTTTAATAAAATAGAAAAGATAAAGTTTAATTTTTGGAATTTTATTTCTTCTTATTTAGATAAACATTAAAACAACCAGTATCCGTTGTTAAACCGGAAGCAACGTACGCTAGTGAAACACTATTCAAACTAAACACCAAATCAACAACAGATAAACTGCAGAAGGCAGACCGAAGCATCATTAGGACAATCATCCAAAAGAAACAGGAAGTAGAAGGACAATGAAGATTGTTACCTAATGAAGTTGTCTATCAGAAGAGTGAGCCAATGGTAGGCGCTATGAGGGAAAGGAGAATTGTATTTTTCATTCAGATATCAAGATTAACGGAAGCCAGGCTATTGAAACAACTGTTTGACTTCTTTAGGAAGAATAAAACTAAAAATAATTGGTCAAAATAAGTCCAGGATGATTAAGAAGAGTTAAAAATTACAATACTACAAATTAAAAACAGAGAAGAGAAGAATATTCTGATGGAAAGAATCATAAGACTTAAACTGAAAACACTTGAAGACGGAGACATTACACTATAAACGACGAACTAAGTGCAGCCAGATCAGAAAGAATGAAACATTTCTGGGAGAACAAGAGGAATATTGAAAGCCAAACCTTAAGTTACTCGGAAAACGTCCTTAAATAAATCCTTACGCTCCAATATAGGCATAAAAAAAAAAAATAAATAAATAAACAAATTAATAAAACAGTAAGAACTAAAGAAAATTTATGGCGTTGTGTTTTTCTTTGTGTGTTTTATTTGCATTTTTTTAACGTTTTAGAGCACTAAATTTACTTTAATTTTAAATATACGTTTGGCACTTGAAAGAAATATTAGACAAAAAGTTTTTTCGAAATTTACCAATTATCATTAACTTATATCTTGAAAACCGTTGGAAGTTTGACAAATATGTGTAGAATCAATTTAATAGGAAATTTGATTAGTTTTAATTTTGATACCAAACGATTTTTTCTAGAGTACACCGTTTTCGAGATAAAATCGAAAAACCCAAAAATGGGACCTTTGAGCTTTCGGTCTCTCCACCCCACTGTAAGCTCACCCCTCAGGGGCGGGGACTTTTAGTATGTTTACCTTCTAACTGCTCCTAACGAAGCTATGCAGTCAAAAATTTTCGCATATTCCATGAACTCTTGATCCCTCATTTCAGCACTCATTGATTGGACTATTTTGAAATATTCCAGGGATTAACTGCTTTTAATTTATCCGAACGATATTCCGCTATTGCTGTCCTTTTAGTTTTCATCCCTGACCCTCGAGTGGTCGCTTATGGCTCAGTAACAAGAAAGGTCGCGAGGATGACAATAGTCATCCACTAAGTTGTCTAGTGTTTTAGCAACAGCCATCTTTATTTTCATTTTTAATCCCTTTATTTTTACAAATACTTTACAAAAGATAAGATAAATAAATTATTTACTCGAAATATTAACAAAGTACGTAGATCATTATTAACACTAACCAAGTAGAAAATAATAATTACAGGGAAGGTCGCGTGGATGACAGGCGAAATAATTCACTCAAATAGCACAATACTTCAAGAATATCATTACAGGACATTCAATGTAATTATAAGAAACTCTAATTGTATTAATTTTGCTAATGTAGACAAAAAAATATACGTAACAAAAAATAAGTAATTGAAAGTTCAGGTGAAGGACAATTGTTAGCGAACCAAAACAAATGACAATTACAGACCGACAATACCAAATATCAACTAACAGAGGTACATAGACTATCCCCATAGCCTCCCTTTGCAGGCTCTAGGCTGGTCATATTCATCCATGCAAATACAAATACACAGTAGCGATGTAAAGACCAGTGTAGGACTGTTGTCATCCGCGCGACCACTCGAGGGTTAAGGATGGTATTTCGAAATGTTCCAGGATTTAACGATTTTAAGATGGCGGAAGGATATTCCGCCATTGTTAACACATTTAACGGGAAGTTGGATATATTATATTTGTATATGTTAGTCCCAATATTATATTTTTTTTTTCAGATTTTTCATTCTTAATAGTAAATAATCTTTATTATATTTTAAATAATGTTTATGTTTATAGTTTGTGTTTTTAAAATGTTTATATACATATTAACTAGAAAATGGGAAAGAAGAGTAGTTAAAACAAACAAGAAGATTGGATTCCTGTGTAAACAAGGCTCTCCCCCTTACATTGCTGTTGCTAGAGCAATGTGTGATAAATGGCTAAAGTTGCTAAGATCCATCTCTACGGCTCTGAGGGACTGCTATAGAGGGCCAAATAATTTACGACCCGCCCTCCAGCGGGAAAACGCCACACCACCTACCACGTTGCTATACAGCCAGCGCTAATTAAACTTTTAAACTTGAAGGAACCGATCGCGAGCGATGTGAATAAGATAGTGGGATGTTAATGAACCTCTTATCTTAACAAGCTATCGCGGGGAGGTGGTATGGTCGGCTACTTTCCAGCTTTAGCACTTCCAGGCTCCTGCTGAGCGGACAGTCCGCTGTCGTGATCCGGGTCGTCCTCCTGCTAACTTGATCATTCGTCTTCATCGGCTACCCCACCTCGAGAGAGATAGCTCTATTCTATTCCAGTCGGAGGAGCTCTTAAGATCCATGAGTAAGCAGGAGGGAACCTGACGATAGTATAATGTATTCTTTGGAGGGTCAGAGTCATTATTATTTACTATCTAACGTACCATCTCTGTTGGGGTGGGGGTTTTCTCTTTTGAAAAACAATCACCAGCCTAACTGAACGCTGGTATAAAATTACTATCAGCCAAATGATGCCCAATTATAAAATAGAGAAGAAAAATAAAAGAATTTTACCAATTTACTGTAATAAAAAAAATAAGAAAAAAAAAAACAAATAAGAAAAATAACACCGAGATAGAAGAACACCATTTGTAAAATAATTATATTTTTAAAAACTGAGTATATAAATATATAGGGGAAAGTGCTATACCTAAAGCACAGTTGTACCAATGGACATTTGTAATTAAAAGAGAGTGGGAGGAGGGAAATTGAAATTGTTAGATTGGTAGTGCTGCAACCATCTGTCTGCAGTTGCACCTGTGTTTTCAAGATTGTCAGATGAACAGTTTAGTAGAAATTATTATTTTTATGTTTTTTCTTTACAAATCCTGACCAATCCAACCAGTGATTTTAAATTTTTTTAAGACCAACACTTAGAAATTTTCTGGCCAGTAATATTCCATTGGGTTATCCGATAAATATATCATAACTTCATATGTTTTCATATCAGTTATCGCTTACAGGTTTTGTGAAACAGAGCTTTCCGCACAACATGGCGTTCAGTTGTACCTGTGGACACCATTGCCAGCTGAACCTGTGGAAAGATAGTTTAAGTGTTCACAGGTCTAACAGATTTTTCTCTTTGTTTATTAATTCATTATTTCAATTATAAATATTGCGGAAAAGTTTGTAGGCATTCCGCGTGATATAAAATCCACAGGTACAAAGGGGGAAGGTACCTATGGACACTAATCAGTAAGTTACAAAACATTATTTTCTTACAATTAGGATTGATGAATTAAATGCCACTTCTATTGAGATTATTTTATTTGAAAACTAGTTTCGAATGCTAAACATTCATCTTCAGTTCTAAAACATACAAACATTTTTTTTTTTTTTTCACATCAGTACTATGTTACATAGATAATATATACTAAAGTTTTTTAAAAAGATAAGACAAGAAATCAAGCATAGGCACTCACCTTCGAGGTAACTAAAACACTGAATTTGAGAGAAGTAAAAAGGGGCAGGTAGGTTAAGTTTTAGATTTACAACGGGGTTTCCCTTATGACTCATTGGGTTTTTCCGTTCCTATGGGAAACAAATTTAAAATGGGGCTATTGGATATGTTAATCTGATCATTTAAACAAAAATCTGGATCGGTTTTAAACGATTTTATTATTTCTAGTGATTCAAAAGTATTTAATTTTAGGCTATTTTCTACTTGATGTAATATTTTTACTCCCGAGTCTTTATTAAATTTGTGGTTATTTTCATTTTGATGGATAGCGAAATTGGAATTTTGGGTCTTATTAGTGTATGCTCTTATATGTTCATTTACTCTTTGATTTACTGATCGTCCGGTTTTTCCCGTGTATTTTGCTTCACAGTCATTACATTTTAATTCGTATACGCCGCTTTTTTGGAAAGGGTCTATTTTGTCTTTCGGTGAAGGGAAGTATGATGACAATGGTTTATCTATTTTAAATGCAGGGTTTAAACCTAATTTTTTTAATTCTTTCCCGACTTTAGCGGATATTGGGCCGTAGTATGGTATCAAAATATATTTTTTAGGGGTAGCTTTATCCTCTGGGGGTGTTTTGTATATATTATTCATAGTTTTTTTATGTATTTGTTTTCTTAAAATATTATCGATTGTATCCGTTGTTGTTAGCTATAGTGTGAATTGTTTGAATTTCTTTGTTATAATTTCGTTCATTTAGCGGTATATTTAAAAGGCGGTTATATACATTATTTTCTGTAAAAATAAAATTACTTTTCAAAATAAAGACCCCAGGGTTCGATAGCCCCTTAAAGTTCTTATCTAATGGTACAATAACCATTTAGATAAATAAAGAACCGAAAATTAGAAAAATTGATAAGTAAAAATAGTCCACAGGTACAGCACCTTCCCCTACATATAAAAAAAGCATAAAAATAAAGGCGGTGAGTAAAAAAAAAAAAAATGAAGAAATATCATAAAATAAATAAAACATCTCCTATAGTGAGTGCAATTTAAATATATACATACAAATAATATATATTGTAGTGAAAGAAGTGATATAAAACTAGAGACTTAAAAATCTCTTATAATTATTAGCAGAAATTGAAATAAAAATAAAAATAAGTTTATAACTATTTTGATTATTAATGAATTGAGAAACAGCAATATGAATTTAACTATGGCAGAATGTGGTTCAAGTTACGCAGAAGAATAGGGTTTAAATACTTGGTAGATGTCTAGTGGAAGCCTCCTCAGCATTCGGTGGGTTCTCGAAATAGGCAGTGGTGAGAGACGATCGCGCTAAGGTGAGAGAAGATACAGACAGCCTGATAGTAAAAAGATCGGTAAATAGCACAATCTAACTTCCTTCCAGGCAGCTCTGGCTCAGACTACTATGCTACTGTCGCTGGTGACGCTCATATATTTTTCTTTTGTTGTTTTTTTTATAACGGCTGTCGTTATTTACCTAATCCGTAACTTGATACACATAATATACATAACTTGAAGCTTTAATTATATAAACTAACTAACCAGAAATATTTAGAGCTAATTAAAGTGTTGTATTTGTAATTAATTATAACATAATTTATTTCTCACTATGGGAGATGATTTAAGGAAAAAATAATTAAACCATTGGGCTTTAAGAATCTCTATAGAAAAAACATAGAAAACTGCATTATCTTTTTTAAAAAAAAAAAAAAAAAAAAAGCAAATATCATATTACTTTAATGAGAGGGCATGTATTTGGAAGTAGATTTTTTATGAAAATTTAATTTAAAAAAAAAATGCAATAACCGACCGGCCTCTGTGTATTCTTGTTTCAAAATTTATTATTATTATTATTAGACACGATTTTGACCTAAGATAGATCACGTGAAGCTCTTGTGGTTCCTCTCTTCTCACGACGCACAGTGGGACGAGCCAACTTAATTTGTTGGATATTGGTTGAAAACAAAAATTTATATTTATGGCTTCAATCATTTATAAAATGTTTGTTATGGTCATTATCGATAAACAACAGTACGTTGAACATAATTTTATTTCGCACTAACGGTACAAAAGATCGATGAACTAGGTTTGTTTGAAAGGTTCTCGCAAATTTCCCGTTTTGTTAAATTGCATTAGAAATTCTGTACGTGTCCGATGTAAATTTTTTGCTGTTCACAGCTTTAAGCATGATATCACAATTGGCAAGAAAACATTTTTCTGTGAAAATAATAATTACAAAAAATAAAAATAATAAATGTATTTAAATTTTTAAATTTCAACAAAAAATTGATTTTAGAAAAATGTTTAAACTTGTTTAAGTCGAAACCCATTTTAATTCAAAATATCAATACTGAAAAGTAACTTAAGATCAAAATGGTCTGCGACCACTTGTGACCTTGGAGAATATTTGGATTTACTTTGATAATTCAACTTGTACAAAAAAGTGGTCCAAATTGCTACAACAAATGGACTTCACAAATGTTATCCACAGGTATTAGGTATTAGGTACAGGGCTATAATTGATTACTTCTATTAAATAACTAAATAGTTCCGTTTTCGGTTGGGGAAAATATTTAAAATAATTATTACCTATTAGGTTTCTGACAAACCGCAAATTGTTTATTTTTTTAGAAAATCCGATCGACAAAAAATGCATAAAGCACGTATAACTCACATAACGGTTGCAGATTTTTAAATTCGATAGGGCACTTCAAAAATCATAGAAAATAATATCCCTTGAATCAAAACACGAAAAAACGAAAATCGGATTTTTTTAGACACACTATTGGTTAACAGAGCAAAGTCCTGAAATGATGGGGGAAAACTGAATTTAGATTCGAATTCTACACCTTTGAAAACATACCCATATGAAATTTGAAATCGATGCAATAATTTTTAGAGGCTCAAAATGCGATGTCCAGAAAAAACATAGTTTCGTCCACTGTGCGACGCGCTCAAATGATCTTCATTTTCTCTCCCTGTTCTTTTGTCGTTCCGACCAAGTTTTTCCTGTCTTCTTGAATCTATTCTCTGGTTGTACTTCACACACGTTCACCTTTCCTCCGTATACATTTCTGTCTAGAGCTTCTTCTGCTTTTGTTTTTTTCATTATACAAGACTTTCTTCAGTTGTGTGATCCATGCCTTTGTTTTACTGTTGCATTCGGGATTTAATCGGTCAATCTGTGATTCCTGATGTCCGCTTCGATGTTTGAAAGCTACTGTATGTTGTTATTATTTTGGAGTCTCTAGCCAATAATTTAATAAATCAGTTTTTAATAGACAAATAATTTTCGTATAAAAACTATATTTGTTTTGTATTTAATAATTAATTAAATTTAAGGTTGATATTTTTTTATATTATTGATACCCCCAGAATATATAAAAACATATTTTAAGTATTATCGTATTTCTTTTTTTTTTTTCTTTTTTACAAAGCTGTTTCAGCTTGACCCTTGGCTACCATTATCGAACAGAAACAGGATGTCATAAAAAAGATTTTGTCAACAGTTTAATGCCAGTGTTTAGTAGCCCTCGATGCCTATCTCACGTCACTAACTCCACCGAAATTAACGATCTCACAACAGCGAAGACTCGGAAAGTAAACTAATATTATAGTAGAAAATTGTAGCCTAACAATTCAAAGTTAAAGACAAAAACGCACTGTGTAATCTTATTTCTTAAAAACTATCTTTGAATTAGGAACTAATAAAAAAGAATAGAACTTACCGCTTGGCCTTGCTCAAGGAACCCGCCACGTCTACCTGAGGAGTACAGGATCTGCAACAGACAAAAAACAAAATTATATTTTAATTATAAATAGGTTTACAGATGATTAAATATATGATAATTGTTAATATTATCCTTCATTGAGGAATTAACAAGAATGAACCCAATGCGGCTGACAAGTAGGATTTTCACGTACTTTCTCAAAAAGAAAACTAAGGGAGCTTGGTTCACTGAGGTGGACAAAGATATGAAAGAGGTGGCAATTACTAGCAATGATATTTGGGAACATGACCTACATTAAGCAGAAACTAACAGCACAGCGATGATTCCAAGAAAAGCCTAAGCTTCCTACAGGCAAGAAGTGGACCGAAGAAAGCAACAACAGCATCGAGAACGAATGGGCACGTACTGAGGGGATGTTGAAGTTCGATGCAGCAAGAAGCAGTTGAAATGACGTGGTCCTTAGCTGGCCGATTCGGAAAAAAAAATAAATAAAAAATAACAAAATCGTTCATTGATATTATTATTTAATTTTTTCCTTGTGATGGATATATTGTATTATATTGTATATATTATAGGAATAGGTACATCACAGATTGTAATATTTTGCAATAGTTTAATATTTATTAGTTTATTTTATTGAGTTAAATACACTTCATCGCTTCTAGGATGAGGAAACCAAAAAGTTTTTATCATAGCGGTCCTTTGAATACCGCACGTAGGGGAAAGGACGAGCCAATAAATATAAATTAAAAAAGATAAAACGGTTTTCATAAACAGGAAAAGTTTTCAGGAAGTTCATTTATTTTATTCCCCTATCCAGGATCATTAAAGTATTTATGGGGGTCGTTGTTCTAACTCCAAGTAGCCCGCAGTGAAGGCTCATATTTCCAACTTAAGCTTTAATTTGATTGTCCCTTCCTCTCGTGGCCACATCACACTTTTAACTGTATTCCGCAACGCAATCATTGGCAAAAATTATTGAATCTAGAAAAAAAATAGACAATTCTCAAGAGAGAAAAAGAAAGAATGAGTGAGAGAGAGAGAGAGAGAGAGAGAGAGAGAGAGAGAGAGAGAGAGAGAGAGAGAGAGAGAGAGAGAGAGAGAGAGAGAGAGAGAGAGAGAGAGAGAGAGAGAGAGAGAGAGAGAGAGAGAGAGAGAGAGAGAGAGAGAGAGAGAGAGAGAGAGAGAGAGAGAGAGAGAGAGAGAGAGAGAGAGAGAGAGAGAGAGAGAGAGAGAGAGAGAGAGAGAGAGAGAGAGAGAGAGAGAGAGAGAGAGAGAGAGAGAGAGAGTAGGGAAAGAAATAAAGCCGGAGGACTGTTGAAGAAGCTAAACTTTCAACATGGGCCGTAGAACCCGACTTGTTATACAAAAACGGTGGCACTAAAACTGAAAAAAAAAATATAATTCTATCAAACATTAATTTCTTAAAATTATTTTGTCAAACATACCATACAAGGTGAGAACCTGTTAGTATGAAAAAAAAATGGATCAAAATACATAAAAAAATAAACAAAAATGCCGCAGACCTTTCTATTCGAATCCGTTCCAGATATAGTCCAGTCAACGAATGCTGAAATGAGGGATCAAGAGTTCATGGAATATCCGATAATTTTTGACTTTATACCTTCGTTAGGAATAGTTAGAAGGTAAACATACTAAAAGTCCCCGCCCCTGGGGGGTGAGCTAACGTTGGAGGGAGGGGAGAGGTTCCATTTATTTGTTTTTTCGATAATATCTCGAAAACTGTTGACTCTAGAAAAATATGTTTCAAATAAACATAAAACCTCATTAAATTTATTATACAATGTATTATATATAAATTTGTCGTAATTCTAACCGTTTACGAGATATAAGTTATTGAAAATGTTATTTTCGGAAAAACCAAATGTCACCTCACTTTTTGTCAAACTTTTGCTTCTATTACGTTCCACAATCGTTTCTCAGAAAAAACGTCAGAATCAAAATTGTAGAGCATAAAATGTACTTCAATTTCATATACACGTTTCTGGTATTTGCTTCAAAAGTTAAACAAAAAATGAGGTAAACATTTTTTTATTTCCAAAATTGTCGATTTTTAATAACGCACATCTCGAAAACCGTTGGAATTTCTACGAATAGGTATATAATTAATTTTATAGGATATTTAATGAGTTTTAATTTTGATCTGCTACATATTTTTCTAGAGTCCACCGTTTTCGAGATATAATTGAAAAACAAAATTGGGAACTTCTCCCCTCCCCCCACCTTTAGCTCACACCCCAGGGGCGGTGACTTTTAATATGTTTACCTTCTAACTATTCCTAACGAAGCTATGAAGTCAAAAATTATCGCATATTTCATGCACTCTACAATGTGTTTATTGACTGGACTAATATACGATAATTCAGCCTTTCTTGAGAAAACCCTATAAAAGCTGTAATAATATATCTACTTTGTTTTATTTTTACCACTTTTTCGGCTATAACATTAAATTTCCTATAAGAGCAGAGTACATGCATCCTTGAATTTTACAAAGTTGGGACCCTTTACCTTATTTAAAAAGGTTACAATGTGTTATAATTTCATTATCAGTTCAACGCTCATCGTTTTTGAAAAAAAAAAAAAAATTGTCCACAAAACTGCAAATCTCACAAAAACTTGCAAATTTAACCAGCTTCTATATTGTATGATCGAATTAATGATCCGTATCGATTTCATAGAGAAATTTACTTTTAAAACCGGAAAAATATGGTGTTTTCATTTAGCACACAAGTCAGTTAGACTCTATTGCATTACTTGTCAAAATTGCATGACTGGCTTAAACTCTGGAAACTTTAAATAAATTACGACAAATCGCAACACATTACGTTTACACTTCAACCTGAAACATGTCCTTCAGTTTTTCTTGATAACACACCGATTCCTCAGACACTGTTCACGTCCTTGGTCTTAGGTTTGACCGAAGAATAACATGGGGTCTACATATAAAGAAAAAATGTATAACGCTCAAGACTAGGAATTTTATATTCACTCCTCTCCAAGCGTTCAACTCTACAACTTAAAAAAAAAATTAACACTTATACTTACTTACTGAAACCTATTTGGACATACGCTTCTCAGATATACGGGACAGCTAAAAAGACACATAACAAACACCAAATCTTCCAGGAAAAAAATTCAGGACAATCACAAAAGCAACATAACTACATACTGACCTACACACACCAACAGTAAAGAACAAATACAAACTTACTACAAACGATTCCACGAAAAATTACATGGACATCCTAATACACTTATAAACGACATGGCCACAGCACATATTCCCGACAACACACAGGGAAGCCTAAAAAGGAGCTGGATGAGAGAGCTCCAAGACTAAAACAAAATAAAAACAAAAACTGTAAGTGCCGCTGGGTTCTGCCCCCCCCCCCCCTCATGCCTTTTAAGCCATTTACATTCTAACAACACATTTACTAGTTGTCTAATTTTAAATGACAGCTGTGAATTGATATATTAAGTAAAAAAAAAAATAAAAAACTACTCATTGGAATAAAAAACAAAGAAAAAAAATTATTCTTTTATATAAAATAATGGAAGGGACACCAGATCAAAGGATTTTATGTTATTACATTTATTTATTTATCATTATTATTTAGGATTTATTTATATTGGATTGATTAAGCTGGTTAAATTTTCAGGTTTATGCGGGATTTGCTGTTTTGTGAATAGTTTTTATCGAAGAATGGTGAGCGTTGAGGTATTATAAGACATCGTAAGAGTGAAGATCCATGTAGGATACATGTGCTTTGCTCTTATAGGAAGTTTAGTGAAAAGTCCGAAGAGGAATTTAGGAATTTAAAAAAAAAAAAATGAAAAATGTTTAAACAATCATATCACAGCTTTTATGGAAAAAAAAAACGCGATTTCCTCAAAAAAAGTCTTTGATTTATCGCATATCTGTAACGGATTGAAATAGAAAGGTAAGGTCTGCGACATGTTTCTTCATTTTTTGATCTAGTGTCACCTGTTTTTTTTTTCTACACTAAGAGGGACTAATCCTTTATAAGTTAATCAAAAGCAAAAAAAAAAAGAAAGATTCTTGAATGAAATTTATGATATTTTTTTTCCGAATGGGCCAGCAGAGGACCACGTGCCAATTTCAATTCTTCCCCCCTTGTTCTTTGCTTTTCTTCCAATATGCTTTCATCTGTTCACCATGTTTCCTCTTTCTGTCCACAGACCATTTTGTACAAGTCTTTTTCACTTTCCTGCCCTGGAATCCCTCCATTTTCAATACATTTTGCCGAAAGTCTTCTCTATTATTTATTTCTTCTATTTTTATATTGTTTATATTTCCATTTTTATATTTTTTTAAATATTGTCTTGTTTTTATAAAAATATTTGATTTTTATTAGTGGGCACTCGAAAGAAAACCACAGAAATACAGTCAACACCTGAGGAAATTACACTTGGGAATGTCAGGAAGAAAGAAAACCGATACGAGGGTAGGGGCAGGGTGTTTTTAAACCCCTCGCGTGCGGAGAGCCATCGCCAGCCAGCGACAGCTCACTCAAGTTACTGATAGTTATCTAGCAGCCGCTGGCTCTGTCACAACATTCTGTGGCATGATGGATGATGGATTGTTGTGTAGGGGTAAGGACCGGATCAGGTTCCACTTGTCTCCCGTCACAATTATTTCCTGATGTTGTTCTACCTGTCATTGAGGGGAGAAGGGCAAGGAAAGAATATCGTGAGAGTTAAAACCAAGGATCGATTCCGAAGGAGGTTTGGTTCTAAAAGGAGGTGATTTGGTCAGAAGGATGCTCAAACTGCTACATTTTCTCACCAATGATAACTGTTTTATAGAATATATTAGTTCAGCCAATGAGTGCTGAAATCAGGGGTGTAGAGTACATGAAATATGCGATTATTTTTTACCTCATGGCTTCGTTAGGAATAGTTGGAAGATAAACATATTGAAAGTACTTTTCCCAGGGGATGAGCTAACGATAGGGAGGGGGGGGTAGAAGATATCATTTTTAGGTTCTTCAATTATATCTCGAAAACGAAGAATGTAGAAAAACGTGTTTCGAATAAAAATTAAAGCTGATTAAATTTCTTATAAAATTACTTATATACATATTTGTCGAACTTCAAACGGTTTTTGAGATATACGTAATTTAAATTCGATTGTTTGCGCAAAAAAAAAAAAGAATTCTTATCTCATTTTTGTCAAACATTTGTTTCTAGTGCCTTCCAAAATCTTTTCTCAGAAAAATGTCAGAATCAAAGTTGAAGGGAATTAAATTTACTTTCATATATACGTTGCAGGTAGTTGAAGCAAATGTTTGACAAAAAGTGAGATAAAAATTATTTTTTTGTGAAAATTATTGATTTTCAATGACGTATATATCGAAAACCGTTGGAAGTTCGACGAATATGTATATGAACAATTTTAAAGGATTTAAATATTGATTTAAATATATTTTCCTAGAGTTCACTATTTTCGAGATATAATCGAAAAAACAAAAATGGTTAGCTCACCCCCTGGGAAAAGGACTTTTAATATGTTTATCTTCTAACAACTACTAACGTAGCCCTGAAGTTAAAAATAATCGCATATTCCATGCACTCTACAATATGTTTATTGTACATTAGGTTCGACTCTCATATGATAAATGAATATGTATTTACTTCAGCCGGACTAGAACTCTAGGTCTGACTAAGCATATCATATTATATGGACTAATTTAAATTTAGATTGCTCTTGTAGAGAGAAAAAAAAAGCTAGAACATAAGAGCAAAAATTTAAGTAATGGTGATATACACAGTAAATTTAAGCCTAGTGATATAATAATTTCAATTTATTAATTAATTTTACAAACAGAAATTTCCTTGTAATCCAAAGAGTAATGGAAAATAAAAGTAAAAATGTTTTCATAAAATAAGTCATGGAGACACTTACAATATCTGAGAAATTTATGACAATCTCCTATCAGTTTGAGATTTTCATTGAAGTCTTTGCATATTTTGAATATAAAGGGCATACTTTTAAAGTTTCGAGTTTTGTCTTAACTCGCCATGACAAATCCCAAAAAGGTCACTGTCTTGGTATTGGGAAGGTATAGGAAGGCCGCCTCTATGATCGAAAAGACATGAATCATATTGTAAAGCAAGTGTAACACGTCATTCGTCATGGTCAGCTTTAAATGTGTCCTGTTAACATCAATTCTGTACAATTAGCTTGTGTTGCGATGTTATTATGCCTTGTACAGTTGTAGTGTATACCGTGATAATAGTAGTGTCTTCGGTATCGGTAGCAGTTGATATGTTATGGTCAGTATTGAAAAAAGTGATCTTCTTTAAAAACTATAACCTTCATTTCATTACATATTTTCTTATATTTAAAAAATATAATAATAAGATAAAACTGTTTTAAAAATTAGTAGATTTTTTAGAAACAATCTTTTTCTATTTATGCCACTCTAATATAAAGTTTTGCCAACTTTCCTCTTCCTACTTCCTAGCATTTTTAGGAGTAATATTTCAATTATCATAATTATGTTTATCAATTTTAATTAATAATTAGGAAATAAGGCACAACATTTCCTTTCTTTTTTATATTTAAACCTAAATCTATAATTTCACATTTGAAATTAAATAAACAAGACTAAAACGACAAGAAACTGCCTGTCGTTACAGACTACTTCAATATTTCCTGGACAAACGTTAAAAATTTCGAATTAATTAATTAATTAATTAATCTTTTGTAATTACAAAACACTTATTTAAATGACAGTGATAAGACCTATTCGGACGTACGGAGTTCAGCTTAAGGGCTCTACTAAACAAATTCCTCTCGTATCCAATCCTTACAAACCAATAAACTAATCTATAAAGACCTTAATGTTCCATATGTTGCTGATTTAGCCCGAATTATATACCTATTCTTTCCATAGTAAGCTCCATAATCACTCAAATCCACTAATTCCTAAACTTGCTTCACACTACATTCTGGATAATCCTCCGAGGCGTAGAATTTTTATTGAAGTGCTAATAATGAGGAGTTCTTTTCAAGCTTTGACATGTTATTGTAATCGTTATCAACACATTTACTTGATGTATATTAATTTTGCTAAGTTGTAAATGTCTACAAATGGATATAAAAAAATAAAATTAATAAATATATAATTTATTTAATTTTTTAAATAATATTATTTCTTCCAACAGTTTTAGTTATCCTAAGAGCGAAATTCGGCAGTACAGTGAGTTTGATATAATTACAATGATGTGAAGTAAAATAGAATATACACGTAGAAAATATTTCAGATGTTCTGATATCGTGATAACACAATATACACGATCTCATTTATAAAAAACTATGAGAATTATTATTCTTAAAACTCCATGAAAAAATATTTTCAAGATTGATAAGCTAATCCTTACAATAGACTCTGGCACAAGACGCGTGTAAATCTGAAAGATGATAGATGTTAGATGAAACTAACTGTTTTCCAAAGTTAGAGCCACTTAGACGAAGATGTGGAGGATCCGCGGGCGATGATGGAGCACTGGATAGGAGCTGTCAGTCGAAAAGATCTCTCCTGCCTCGAAGAGTCTGTTGGAATAAGAAAGTTAAACAGAACTAACAAGATAGAATATAGGACGAGTGCAAGGTTTCGTTGTCAGCAACTCTCGGGGTTTTTGATGTATGAGTTCTCTTGGAAATCCAGGGCTTGTTGTTAAATCAAATGTATTATTTATAAAATAATGAATTATCATAGTAATATAACTAAGGACCTAAATAGTTAATTAAAATTAAATTTAAAAACCTCATTTTGTTTTGATTTGTAACTCAAATTTTAAATTAATATATAATTTTGTTAACAACCAATGTTTAAGGAAACACAAAGGAGATTTACGTGGCTGGAAAAAACAACTTCAGTCTGGCTCAGATAAACGCAAGCGCTCCCCAAAAACTTTTTCTTGACAAAAAAAGTTTTTAAAGAGTTAAATCCCAATTCAGTTTCACTTTTTGTATTGCTAAAATCCATGAGGCTGCCTACTTCATCAATAAAACTATTTCAATAGATCACAATCAATAATGACATGTTTTTTTTTCCGAGATTTTATTTTATTTTTTTGGAAATGAGAATATTCATGGCGATTTGTATTGTTTGTTACAGTACGTAACCAAGATTAGGAATTGATCTAACAAAATTGTTTCCAAACATCATTTGACATATGACGATGATTGTTGACTGTGAGTTGCAATTTAAGCGTACAAATGGCCAGGGGTGCAGTCAGGTAAACAAACACGTCAAGATTTAAAATAAAAAACTTAAATAAAATAAATATCATTTAAAAACTTGACGTGTTTATTTACCTGACTGCACCCCTGACCATTTCTTCACTTGAATCATTTCACATACTGCCATAGATAATTTGGTATGAATGTATTTAATAATAACTCACAGGTGAACGTTTTGTTTAATTATATATAATTTCCATAACTGCATATAATTAGACAATATGACACAGATTACACACCTCATCATAAAAACACATAATTTATAATATTGTTATTTTTTAAAAATAATTATACTGATATTTACAACTGTATACAGTATGTACATAAAATAAATTTATGAAAAAAATATTTCAATAAAGTTTCAATAACTAGTAATGAAATTACCCATTAGTAGCAGCTCAGTAACATTCCACGTTATTAGCCATTTTTTTTTATAGAGGGTTATCGGGAATCCAGAGGTAGACAAGTTAAGAGACTAGTGGATTAGAGAGTACCTCCGTACCTCTGTACTAGCTTATCATGGAAGGATCTGGTGTGTCTCATCATTAGACGGTACATCAAACTCATTATGCTTTAATTTTTTTTTTTTTTTTTTTTAATTATAATGCCTTCATAATGAAGTTCGGATAGCAAGTTTTGGACGAGAAGAATTGGAAGGTCTCGTAGATAAAATTTAACTCTATACATATAATAAAATTGGTATAATTATTGTAACGTAAATGCATTTTTGTAACTGAGTAGAATCTTTAAACGTTTGTCAAGTAATTGTTGGATTTGTCTTATCAGACAAGACAGGCTTGTCACTTTAGAATTATATGTAAATCATTATTAGAATTTAAATATTTTCTATGTAAGTACTAATATTTTTTCTTTAATATCTTTTTTCAATATGTTTATATTAAATATATAATTTTACTTTGATTTATATTGATACAAAAAATTATGAAAAAAAAAAACAAAAAAAAAACTAAAGATCTGGAAATTGTAATTGGCTGTTTTTATAATTCTTTATTCTCCTATGCACATATTGTATAGGAATAATTTAATTGAAGAACATTTGGAGAAGACAGACAGAACAAGGCGTAACAGGATACCATCCCGCAAGACCGCCCTGTCACCCAGGCTGTGTTTACTGCGCCTTCCCTTACAGCACCCACCATCAGTCCTAATGCTATATCAATACAACACCAATTAATTTATTTTTCCAGGACATATACGATAATATGTTTATTAAACTACATCATATACCTGAGCCTTAAATAAATATATGATTTTTATCAGAAATATATATATATATATATATATATATATCATATATATATATATATATGGATAAATTTCCTGACTGTTATTATCAAATGTTTAGTAAGTTTCTTGAGGTTCAGTCAATAAATAAAAACAACTACTTTGGCGACGTTTCGAGAATATATTGTTCTTATAATCATACAGTGAAAAAACGGGTTACAATAAAATTATATAAGTTATTTCAAAACATAAAGTTAGCTACAATACAAGTATATAACAACATGTGTTAGAATAATAAAAATAAATTTAATAACAGAATATAGAGGAGTACGGAACTACTTACAATGTTACTGGTGGATATGATATCGACTAACTAAATTTTAACGATTCTAGTACACAACTGACCTGGGCAATTTTTGAACAGTTACAAGGTTTATACCCTGGTGGTATTCCCAAAGATGAAAGTATAAAAAGGATTTCCGTATTTAGGCGTAATATGCTTATAAATGAATAAATGATTTGTATGACGTATGTTAATGTAAATGTATATTAGTGGTCTGAATGACTTATATTTGATTAACATTTGTTGATTTGTTGAGATTTAGAACGTCTGATTTTTTTTTTACTGCGCGACCTTTTTAAAATTTTCTATGTTTTATCATCGTTAGGTTAACTGTAGGATGAGAACAATATAGTCTCGAAACGTCACCAAAATAGTTGTTTTTATGTATTGATTAAACCTAATAATAAAAAACCTTACTAAAATATATATATATATATATATATATATATATATATATATATATATATATATATATATGTATATGTATATATATAAGATACCGCCGAAATCGTCCTCATTAAAAACTGAACCCTTTACCCTTCATAAGTTTTTCTGGTCCAAGCATTTATAAATAGTATTTACTTCATTATATAACCCCTAACTCATTTATGTTAGATGGAATGTTATGACAGAATGCAGTGAATCGAAAACCAGAGAAAATAAATACAAGGACATTCCATAGAAAATACTTAACCCAAGGCTCTTAAAGAATCAGTGTAGTACATTTTTTTTCTACTTACTTATTACTTGAAGACAATTAGGGTTTATCTATTTTCAAATTGTTTTTGTTTTTTTTCGATTTTAGACTACCAATTTGACTAAATACTCAAAACAATGAATAAATAGAGAATATTCTAATTAGGTAAATAAAATTAGGACACACAAAATAAAGAAAACATCACTTTCATTGATAAAATCGACCAGTTTTAGCCAGACTATATAAATATACAGTATCAAAATCTACAGCAGAATAATTAAGCTATATAATTTTATAGCTAAATACTCATGACTAAGAGAGATATAAATATTTACCAATCATCAGAAATAATGAAACAGAATTCGAAATCTAAAAATAATGTTAATAGTTCTGCTATTTAAATTGGTTTCAAGACTAAAACGAGAAGAAACTGCCCGTCGTTTCAGACTTCTTCAACATTTACTAGACAAACGTTCAAAGTTCCCAATTAATTACAAAAGACTCATATACATGACTGTGATTAGGCCTATTTGGACGTACGGTGTTGAGCTTTGGGGCTTCACTAAACCATCCAATTCATCTCGTATTCAATCCTTACAATCCAAAATCCTTCGTAAAATCCTCAATGCTCCTTACTTTGTCACCAATAAACTTATCCATAAAGATCTTAATGTTCCATATGTTGCTGATTTAGCCCACAGCAGATACCTATTCTTTCATAGTAAGCTCCATAATCACTCAAATCCGTTAGTTTCTCAACTTGCTTCCCACACCATTCCTGATAATCTTCCGTGGCGTCTGGAATGAAGATGGCCTAGAGACCTTCTAGTGTAGAAGTTTTAACAAAGTGCTACTGATGAGTAGTTCTATTCAAGTTTTAACATGTTATTATAATCGTTGTCAATACATTTACTTGATTTATTTATTCTGTACAGTTGTAAATTTCAATAAATGTATATAAAACAAAAAAAATTGGTTTATTGGCACAAAAAATCGAAAAACCATTTACCTTTCCCCTTCTACAATTCTATCTTTGTATCGCATCATCTTTCACTCCCTATCCACATTCCTACCGCAAGTTATACTTTGTTTTCCAACCCTAGGTAAGTACCAACATGCCGTTTTCACCGTAGGTTTTTTAACTTAGCATAATGTAATGTTGAAAGGGTTGAAGATGAATTACATTTATGCAATTTATTCATTTAGTATATCTTATACTAGCATTTGACAGTTAGCATTTTAATAAATATATCTTAGATGTAGCGAATATATTAACAATTATAAATTATAACACTGGTCAACAAAAAAAAAAAAAATTATTTGTTTTCTGTGACTGTTTTGTTGTTTCCAACTCAGTTTGATACATATTTTGTAAATATCACAACAATGTGTCTTTAACAGCTTTTGTTTTTGTGTTCTAGCTAACCAATCTTATTTAGTATTTTTACTTAGATTTTAAATTCTTTTTGGACAGTAAAACATATTCTGTTGTTGTTTTCGATATACATTGGACCTGGCGGTGTTGTTTTCTTAATCCAGATTGTTTTCGCTATGTTTGTGGCGAATATATATTTGAAAAATATCGAAAACCTATATCAGACTTTGTAAAAACTGCATATCATCAATACTTTAAACTAGATTTGTAAAATCAGGACAAGCCATGGTTTCCTCATATTGTTTGCCAAAAATGCGTTGTGTGTTCGTAACTCCCATGATTTGACGAGAACCTCAAAACCATCGTGACGTCTGCTACTTCTGCGTTGTGAAAATAAACGGATTTAACCCTGGATATCGAAGCAAGTGGTCATATCTTAACTTATCTTCTGCTCAACGATTTCAATTAAATTCACGAGAAGTACAACCCAGCACATCTAAATCCTCTCATGATTCAAATCTCTGTGAACGCGAACAAAATATATCAAGTGACTCCTCAACCATTTAATCAGAAATAACTAAATGACTTATTGAGAGATCTGAACATACCGAAAGAATATTCAGAATTTTTAGTATCTCGTTTAAAGAAAAAAAATTGCTTAATCCTGAAACCAACATTTCTTTTTATCGTACCCGTGAAAAGAATTTGTTACCGTATTTTTCTGAAGAGAAGGATTTAGTCTTTTGCAACGATGTTGGTAGTATTTTGCAACAGATAGGTTTAATATGCTACAAGCATAAGGATTGGTGTATTTTTATGGACAATAGTGAAAGAAGTTTAAAATATGTTTTGCTCCATTGCGGTAACGAGTGCGGATCCATACCTATTGCACATTTGACGACTTTGAAAGAAAAATACACAAGTATTTTATGCAAAGAGCTCTACCTAAATTCGTTTATTAAAGGAAATCCTATAGAAGATCATTTGATAATAATGTTCAATAAAATTTTGTTAACATTATGTATTAATTTCCTTACATTTTTTAATGAAAACAGTAAATAAAGTTTTACTTTTTTTGAAAAAATGTAAGGAAAAATACATAATGTTAACAAAATTTTATTGATCAATTATCAGATGATCTTCTATAGGATTTTCATTTGACAAAATAAAGCTGTTAGCAATCTGTCAGTATTTTTGAACTCCCAGTCAGGGCCTTTAAAATACCCAATAACAATAAAAAAAATGAAGGAAGCAATAATTGTGTTGACCAGTGTAATTATCATTTGTTGATGAAGATGTCGATTTATAATAAAACTCCAATTTTACTGCAATCTATTGATTAACAAAATCCTGATTGGAAAAGTAAAGAACTTCAAAATCTCCTTTACTAAAGCAGGTAGGTCTGGCACTCATTCAAAAACAATTTGATATAAAGTTTAAAATGGAAGATAAATTTTGAGTTTTATTGTAAACTCGAGGGTTATACCGAAGCTTTACAATAAGCTTAGCCTTGTAGTAAATATGGTAAGAAATCAATTCCAATACAAATATAAACACTTATGTTTAGCTCAACATCACAAAACTCAAAGACAGTATCCAATATAATGACGTGTAAGATTATACTAGTAAAGTAGTCCTAATTTCTTTTAGCGACTGCAAATATATTATCATAATTTATAAATTAAAAAATAATAATTATTTTCTTTTTATTTAATACGCTTATATGGTAAAGCATCTAAATAGAGAACAAAAGTTCAACTAGCTATAAAAACCAAGTTTTATAGGCTAATAAAAGGATGACAAGACGTTATGAAGAGCTATTCCGACGTAGGATGTCACCCAGCATAACACCCAATTTTATCTCTTCCCCTTGTCACAGGGCACAATGTCGCCTCATAAATATATCATCGCTTCTTACTTACGGTGGACTGAAATGACAGACACGGTAAATAAAAATAAGACTGATGGCGCATCAAAGAGGAACCCTAAGTTTCACAAAGTCGTAAAACCTTCACCAGCCTTTTGACGACGGGGCTTCCGTACACAGAGCGAACACCTTCACGCCGCATTAAACTGACGAGGCGGCTTATAGGGGTCCTAGGGGGGTACAAATGCCTCTAGTGCGGTTTGTTATTTTTAGGACGAATTAAGGCAATTCGGATTTGACTTCAGAAACGAAATGAGTAGCCAAGAAACCAACTTGGGACATTTGACAAATCATTTATTAATTTTAACATAGAATTAAAATAATTTATTTATAAATTACTAATTAATTACATACGTTAAAAATATAATAGGTACAGCAACCAGAGAAAACAGCTGAACATCTAGAATAAGCTGAAATAAAATATTGCTTAATTTTGTACGATTAAATATGGTACCAAGCCCGGCGGGCCAATTCGAAATCGGTTCAAGGCAGAAAAGGATTTTAAGGGACTTTATTACATACAGCTTGGATCGGACTAATAGTTTCGGAGTTGCAGCCAAATTTCTAATTTTCTCCTAAACCCGTAACCCGCGAAAAATATTCCCATTGCGGATTAGTTTTTTTCTTTGCGTTGGCGCTGGTTCCAGCTACAATTAATATTAGAAGACTTTTTTTGGTTATGAAGCTGACGGCTGCTTTTCATTTTCAGTTATTTTGGTCGTGAATCGACTTCGAGGTCGAGAGATCCTTCTGAAGCAAACCCAGTCTCTTTAAAGTGGGCACTATTAATTGGGAAAAAACCGGACAGTAGCACGCTAAATGTGTATTTTTAGCTAAATATGACAATAATGACACGTTTACTGGGCTGGCTTTGGTGTTTCACAGGATTTAATATGTATACATAAATAGGATCTAATAGTAAATTTAACCAGCTTTTAAATGAAAAAAAAAAATAGTTTTGGGAATAGACAAATACTTGCGGAACGAATAGTGAGCAAAAAAAAGATTTAACAACAGTTGGCGGTTTTTAGCGTTCTGACATGTGTTTTTTTAGGGATTTGATTAAAACTTCATAAATAGAGCCTAATACTAAATTGAACCAGTTTTTAGATTTTAAAAAAATGTTATTTATGATCGGATAAATAGTTTCGTGTTAAATTAAATAAAGTATAAAAAAACATGGATTTCACATTACGGGATTTTTTGACGCCCTAGCATGTATATTATAAGGGTGTTAAATAAATGGATTATAATTGCTAATTTAACCAGCTTTAAGATGAAAAAAATTAACCTTGGAACGGCCTAACAGTATCGGAGTTATAGCCAAATTTCTGAAACTTTTCCCAAACATTCGCAAGAAATTGTCCGATTTTGAAGTTTGTTTTTTTTTCTTTTCGACGGTGACAGTTCCAGCTACAGTTAATATTTGAAGGTGTTCTTCAAAAAACGCTTCGTTTGCGTAACCGAAAATAACCGGTATTTTGGGTTTGAAGCCGACGGTAAACTTCAGATTCGGATAATCAAAATTAGTCCTTGATAAAAAGATTGCATTAATAGGCAAATTATTCAAACATAATAAAATAAAAGATTAATTTTCCTTCTAAGTATTTTAAAGCAGAGATAGAAGTGGAAAACACAGAACACACGAAACATAATGGGTCAACAATTTTCCACTAATCAAAGTCATCCCATAGGTATACGTTGCGGCGAGGGTTAGAGAACGCAGAATCATGGATTCGATTCCCACTAGGGTTGGATGTTTATTATTAGTTGTTTACCTGAATCTCGTTCCAATCTGGATAGATTAGGATACCAACTCCTTACAATATATTCTGTGTTTCTGATCTTTCTAATAAAATGTCTGTGTAAGAATGCTAAATAGTTTTACTTATAATAAGATTTTACCGAATCGAAATACGAATGTCTTTGATTCTCAGTTATAAGTAAAGTATGGCAAATGTGAATATTATCCAAACATACAAAGTATGTATATATATATATATATATATATATATATATATATATATATATATATATATATATATATATATATATACATTTATTTTTACCTGTTAAGGAATAAGTAATTTATAAAAAAGTATTATTAATGAAATATATAAATAGCTATATTTTACAGTTAATAAATAAAGTAGACATTCCATAGAAGACATCATTAAGTCCTTCATCAAAAGGGGCTGGAGACCTTATCTTTGTAAATAGAGCGGAGGAGAGGAGAGACATGAGAAGGCAAGGTCAAGGAATTCCCTGAAAGGCGAGGAAGGAGGAAGGAGGAAGGAGGAAGAAACAGAAGGAGAACCACCACGGAGGAGATTCTAATTAGGAAGCTGCGAAACCTTTGTACCTTCTCCAGCCGCTCTCCAGCTCTGGAGGGGGCTACTGGAAAATGTTAAATGAAAAATGAACTCTTTTTTTCCAGCTAACATTTGTCTAGTTTTCTTTAAGAACTTTATCACTAAGAGCAACCCAGATTCACATGACTGTTACCCTGGGCCATTTTTCAAAGCGATGCCTTCACTACCAGAGAAGTTGAAACCATCCATTAAGATCATAAGAACAACAACATTTCCGTGAACTAAAATTTAAAATATACAAAACTATCGACCCCAGTCACAGCTTCGCTCGCTCTCATTAATATACAACTTAATATTTTAACTGAATGATTAAAGTTTTATTTGTTTATCTCTTGTATTGAAGTATACATTCAGCATTGTGTCATTAATAACATGTTCACAGATAGCAATACCTTTTAAACTGGTTAAATTAAAAAAGATTAGGTGATTGAAGTTTACATAAAAAGATAATTTGACATTCAATTTTTAATTTGCATGTATGAGTTGGTAATCCGGATGGACAGGGACTATTAAGAAACTCTTGCAGACAATGGACTGCATTATCAATGTTTACAACTAAAAGCCCACGATTCATATTTTTACACAAAATATAAAAAATGCAAATAACCGAATTTAAATTTGATTATCATTTTCATTCGGCAGAAATAGTTTCACCGATTTAATCTGGTACGGTTTTAATTTCTAACCATAAAAGTATATGACCTCAAACCTCGTTTCTGCCACTCAAAGTTGCACATTTAAATTTGTATTATTAATAAAGCGTTCTAGTAAAAATGTGAAAATAAGGCAATACAACACAGCAGTGAAGCCAGAATGCCAATATGCAAGTGAATGTCTGGCATTGAACTGTAATTTGGATAAATTGGAAAAACTAGAAAGGCGAATCATGAGGAAAATATTAGGCTCACAAAACACAATAGAAGGTTGGAGGTTACGAAGTAATGATGAAATATATCAAAATGTAGAAAATATATCAGATGTAATGAGGAAAAGAAGATTGATGTTTTTTGGTCACTTATATCGAATGTCTGATAGTAGATTTACAGGTAAGGTTTTTAGATATCTGTGGGGTAAGAAATTGACAACAAACTCGGTCAATGAAGTAAAAAGGGATTTAGAAAAAAACAATATAAAAATAGAGGAAATAAATAATAGGGAAGACTTTCGGCGAAAAGTATTGAAAATGGAGGGATTCCAAGGCAGGAAAGTGAAAAGGACTGGTGCAAAATGGTCTGAAGACAGAAAGAGGAAACATGGTGAACGGATGAAGGCATATTGGAAGAAAAGAAAAGAACAGAGAAGAAAGAATTGAAATTGGCACGTGGTCCTCTTTTGGCCTATTCAAGACAAAAAAAAAAAAAAAAAAAAAAAAAAAAAAAAAAAAAAAAAAAAAAAAAAAAAAAAAAAAAAAAAAAAAAAAAAAAAGCGTTCTAGAACTATGATAAGTATGTAGTTAAATTTTTTCACTTATTTACATTTTTTTTTTTTTAAATAATTTTATTTAGTAAATGTATATTTTATTATCAATTGCAAACTCTATGTAACATCGTACCATTACAGCCTCTCAGAAGAATGGGGCTCGCCACCTATCGGTCAATTTTCAAACTTCACTGTTATCCACATAATATGGCTTTTTAATAACAAATTAATTGAAAATCATTAGTTTTTATTATTGTTAAACCTTTCTTGAAATATAAAGATGATGTGGTTAACATTTTGTACAGGTTAGTTCAGTAGTTTTTGTGATTAGTGATCAGATACGAAAAATGGTCCTTTTATATATTACTAGCATCACCGTTGCGGCTTCGCCTGCTCTTGTTAGTGTAAAACATGATAATTTTAAGAAATTATTATAGTTCGCCTATCGATATGATTCTTGTATTGACGTATGCTATCGATCATTATTAATCCTATGATATTTTCACGCATGGCAGTAATTGTTAACGTGGATAAAATTGCTCTGAATAGGTTTTTGAAGATTATTTAAAAGCATGAAAATACATCCAACTTTTACATTATATGAATGAGTAGGTTATTCAGAAAAACAGAGACTATTAGGAAATTCTTGAAAAGAATGGACTGCGTTATCAGTGCTTGCAGCTCAAGGCCCATGAGATACTTTTACACACAATATAAAGAAGCAAAGGATCGACATTTTGATTAGGTAATAATTTTTATTCAGCAAAAACAATTTTATCGGTTTCGTCTGGTTGGATTTTAATTTCTAACCTTAAAAGCTAATGACAGCGGGACAAACCTCGTTTCTATTTCTTAAAACTATACATTTAAATTATTATTATAGTAAACTTGACTATTATAAATCTTCCTAGAAATAGTTCATATAGAAATAGAAATAGTTCATTTTTATAGAAAAATGATACTGTTACATTTTTCAGTTATGTCCATTAGTTTTGCTTCAACTTTATTGCAGAATGTCGCTTGCCACATATCGTTTGATTTATAATTTCACTGGAATCCACTCGCCACAACACATATTTATAGCTTTTTTGGTAACAATTTAATTTAATTAAGTTAATTTTATTATTAATTTCTAGTTATATATAACACTGTACCATTGCAACCTATCTTGAATGGCGCTTGCCACTTATCGGCCAATGTTAAGACTTCACTGCGCACCATATATTTATCGCTTTTTTAACAGCAATTTAATAGAAAATATGTAAATTTTATTATTGCTAAACATTCCTTGTACTTTGAAGATGATGTGGTTAAAATTTGGTAGAGATTGGGTCAGTAGTTTTCGCGGTTAGTGATCACAAACCAAAAATGGCTTGTCATTTTATATAATAGTATAGATAATGTAGATTCTATCGAATTTATAACTATTTTTAATTTTAGCTGGAGACTGACAGGCTCCCGGGCTAGAGATAAAGCCCGGTTGAAGGATGAACTTTATATCATTTTATTTCAGCCGTGGATCTACTTCGACAAAGAGGGACCTCCTTGGCTCAGAAAAAAAATAATAAAAAAAATAAATGAAATTCATTTTTTAAATGAGCTTTCTACCACTGCATTATGCTGAATTAAAATTATTATGTATTTAATATTTATATATATTAAATAATGCATATACGGCTAAACTGTGCGTTGAATTGCAATATAAATTTCTTTCAATATTTTTATAGTAGAATTTATTTTATTTTTTTTTTCTATTCATATCCTATATATTTCTACCCATCCCTAACAAAAGCAATCTGTCACAAAGTGAGTGTTGGCTCAAGAATAGAAGTGAAAAATGCAAAAAAATAAAAAATGAAAAAGCGGAGCTATTAGAAGAGGGAGATCCATCAAAAGCTCGTTGGATGGAGAGTATGGATGGATATAAACCCCGACTACAGAACAATAGAGTTAGGATACAGCTTTTAGAGCGCTGAAGATATTCTGAAAGGAACAAAATCTTTTTCACAGCAATTGCTCCCTACGGTGCATTAATGTGCATAGTTGATCATTTAATCTTTATTCTTCAATGTCCAACTCTCTTCAACTCAGCGCTAGTTGGCATCACGAAAAAACATAAGTAAAACAAATAAAATCATACAAATATTTATAGACTAATATATTTTTAAATTCTTTATTTTTCGTTGATTGTAATTACTAAATGGGCCGGGGTAGCCGAGTGGACTAAAACATGTGCAATGGATATTAAGCACTTGGATGGGTGACCGCTTTCCAGATAAGACTACATAGTCCAGTGGGCTCGATTCCCACATGGGGGCATTACACTGTCCTCACCCTGGAAGTCACAGACAGGTGAGCGACCCCTGTGCCTGACATAGCTCCTGGTCCTCCAGGTTATGCATAGGGCTAGTAACAGAGTCTGTAATAATTGGTATCTTTGTTTAACGAAGTGCAAAAAAAAAACAAAACTATCGGAACAAAGTGGAAACAAAAAATAGGCCACAGAGGTGAAGCAGCCTAGTTAGGGGTAGCCAAGGAAAGGTCTGTAGAGCCAAAACCGAAAAAAAAAAAAAAAAAAAAAATAATATATATATATATATATATATATATATATATATATATTCTATATATATATATATAAACAGGGTGAGTATCTCTTAGTGTAAAAAAAAAAAAAAAAAAAATTGGGTGAAACTAGATCAAAAATGTAGGAAAATGCTGCGGACCTTACTTTTCTTTTTAAGGAAACCACGTTTTTTTTTCCATAAAAGATCTAATATTTCCATAAAATATTTCTCAAATTTTGACCACGTTTTCGGATTAAGCATTAAATTTTCTATAATAGCTGAGTACTTTTAACCTTGAATTTTACAAACTTGGTATCTAAAGCCCTAAACAGCTTAATCTTCACCTTATTTAGGGAAGTCACTATGTCTTATATTACTTTAACGCTTACTGTTTTTTGAAAAAAACTATCCACAATACATCAAATCTCACAAAAACTTGCAAATTTAATCAGCTTTCGAATGATATGATAAACGTAATGGTTTTGTTTCGATTTTGTCGTGAAATTCACTTTTGAAACCGAAAAAATATGGTGTTCTCATATAGTCTGTTTTTACAGAGGAAGGCATTTATACCGTTCCATGTTGAGTATCGTCGGTTGTTTCATCTTTGTATTGCTGTTGGATAATGAGGAGAGGCACCATGGTGTTGGAAAATCATATTTTGCCGAACTTCAGGTAGAATATTGGGATGATGTTTTGGTAGGATATTTTGTAACAAATCTTAGTAGTCTCATCATTCAATCTGTTGGGCAAACTATGATTCCTCAACACTATCCGACAGCAATACAAAGATGAATCAACCGACGATACTCAACACGGAACGGTATAAATTCCTTCCCCTGTAAAAACACTCATCTACAGCATTCATTCAGTTCACCGCAAAAAGTGGTATTGTTTAATATAGTCTGCACTCAGAAGCTAATAGCAAAACTAAGGTATATGATCATTATCCTTGAGTTTTAAACATTACATTGAAAATCTAATTAATAAATCCTAAATTATAGTCATAAATTAGTAAATGTAATAACATAAGATCCTCTGATCTGGTGTCGCTTTATTGACAGTTTTATTTTCGATTAAACATTTTTTTTCTTTGCTTTTTATTCCAAAAAAGAGTTTATTATGTTTAAAATGCACAATTCCATTAATGGATTGTCATAATGTTTTATTTACACAAGAAACTGATTTGTATGCCAAATGAGAACACCATGTTTTTTCGGTTTCAAGAGTAAATTTCTCTATGAAATCTAAACAAAACCATTACGTTTAACATATCATTCGAAAGCTGATGAAATTTGCAAATTTTTGTGAGATTTGACGTATTGTGGATAGTTTTTTCGAAAAACGGTAAGCATTGAAGTAATATAAGACTTCTCTAAACAAGGTGAAGATCAAGCTGTTTCGAGCTTTAGATAAGAAGTTTGTAAAATTCAAGGTAAAAAGTACTCAGCTATTATAGAAAATTTAATGCTAAATCCGAAAGCGTGGTAAAAATTTGAAAAATATTTAAACAAAATGGAAATATTAGAGCTTTTATGGAAAAAAAAAACCTGGTTTCCTTAAAAAAGTGTAAAAGTTTTTTACACTAAGAGATACTCACTATATATATATATATATATATATACACTATATACCATATATATAATTTTCGTATTATCATGCATTTACCTCTTACCACAAAACATTAATTTTTTAGCTAACGAAAATATGATTAGAATTGATCCTTCTATATCATCATGGTGTACCTTAAGAAAAATAGGATAGAATATTTAAGAAAATAGAATTCGACAAAGCTAAGTATAAATATAGCTAAAAAAAAATTTTTTTTTTCTTCTTAATATGAAGTAAATAGAAAAATATAATACACAAGCATTAAATATAATATTGATAATTCATAATTTTCTTTGGAATGTGATTGGATTTTTAATATATATATATATATATATATATAACTAGAACTTTAGATATCCAACAGAAAACTGGCGAGTGCGAAGAATACAAGGACATTCTTACTGAGGTGCAGGGCATGATTATGAGAACAATATAGTCTCGAAACGTTGCCAATATAGTTGTTTTTATTTATTGATTGAACCTGAAGAGCCTTACTTAATATATATATGTATGTACATACACACACACACACACACACACACACACACACACACAAATCTGGTTCATAATTTATGTGTAACACCTTTAGTAACGTAAATGGGAAAAATAACCCAATTGGTTGCATTGTTGTGAAGTTTCATACAGTTAAATAATCTTTTGTTGTAACCTTTTATGTTTTTCTTTATTTGTGTCTAACGCTCTTATGTACTCCAACTAGGGCAAGTAGGAGGGGTTATTCTACAGGTTACCTTATCTATTGTAGTTCCGATGGGAAGGTCAACGTTTATTCGTGGGTTCGCCAGGAAATAAAATTTAACCCGTCCAGGTGGGATTCGAACCCACGACCTTCAGTACCCTCGCCTTAACTCTATCCACCATCGAGCACCCCGTTGTAACCTTTTATACTTGGTATATATGCTTAATGTTTTAAAGAAGAGTGCTTTATATTTTCAATTGATCTATTTACCTCGAAGAATAGTCTTAATTTAAAATACAGTCTTCATTAAATTTCTTCAGACATAATTTAAGATATGTCACTCGATTTAGGTGGAACCTGGACCAGGAGGCCCCGGGATAAACAGGCTTCGAAGAGAACAATAGCGGATGAGCTGGCCAAATTGTCCGATCGCCGGGACAAAGCTTTACTTAATGTGCCGCTCACAAATCAGCATTAGCGGCCAACATCAACATCATGCTACCAAAATAGAACAGCTCTATAGTTCTACGGCTAATACAGTAGGCTCTAGGATAGTAGTTTAGTAGTTTAGCAGTATAGTAGCTCCTAGTAGCTTCGCCTGTAACCGATCTAGAAATCAATTAGTACTCTCGTATCGGGTTCCACGGTGGTGCTCAACACTTAGCGTACTGCTCCTCACAGATATACTTTACCTATGTATGCCATACATAATAAAAACAACTAAATGTCTTAGCAAATATAGAAAACAAATTTCTTAATTAATAATATCTAAGCAAATCATTGATAATTGAGAAAGCATACCACCAAGTAAGAACCCTAAAATTACTGTGAGGGAGGGAACAAGAAAAAATAAATGAGATAATGAATAAAACACAAATAACGAATCGGAGCTCAATAATTTAACAATAAAATTACAATATTAAAATTTATATAATGATTTACTAAATTAAAATATAATCTGTTCTGTGATGATATATTAATATTTCTTTGTAGAACCGAACAATACAAATGTATCTCACATATATTTCTGAACTGACACAATTCAAAAATCTGTATTTGTGATTTATCATCATGTATAAGTTAAATACTCTTCTATGAAATGTCAAAATCTTACTTGCGATTAGGACTAAAAAATAATTCAAGTAAACATTCCATATTTCATACAAGATGTTTACATTTATTTAGTTCTGGTTTTTGAGTTGTGTCACTTTATAAATATGCGATATGATCAAAACTCAAAACGTATAATCACAATCTTGAGTAGCCATTTTGTATTATTTCAATAAATAAGAATCTAAAATAATAATAAGTCATCAATGATATTAAAGTTATACATATTTTAATTTCAGTGATACAGAATTTGGCACATAAATAACACCCACATATGAATTAAATAAAAGATGTATACGACTATTAGAAATAGAAAAACCAAAATCGAAAACGAATTATCACAATGTTAAATACCCATTTCGAATAATATTAGATATAGAAGTTTATCAAGAGTATTTATTGAGTGTAGTGTTGCAATTTTAACTAACCCTTGCCTAACTGAGCCGTTCTGTATCCAAGAAACTTGAGTGAGCCATTGAAATAGTACATAATCGATACACAAAAAAAAATATAGAATGTTGTTATAGATCCTTGTAAAGTAATTTGAACTAAGGATTTGCACACTGATCTTTAACAGAAACGAGGGGGCTGGGGGAGGGGTTAGTAAGTAAGGCCAGATATTTTTTATTTATATTTTCCAATAACTTTATGATCGTGACAATTTTTTTCTATTGAACTATATTATAAGTGGTTGATAGAACAAAGTCATTTAAGGTGGACGATTGATTATAAAAATAATATGATTTTTAGGAAAAAATCAGGCTTGGGGTAATCAAGTTATTCCTCAGATAACGAAGGATTATACTTGTCCAACTAAAAACATTAAAAACACTGACTGGCTAGTGAAAAATATTAAATTGCCAATCGCGTGCCATTTCGGTCTTTGATTAACTGAAAATTGTCGAGAGGATTACGATTCGATTCGTTGTGAACGAGCCAATCAGCGATGCTAATATCAATGTTATTCACAACCTGTAACATCTCTTTAATCAGCTCAAAATTAACTGAGCCAGTTAGGATTTCCTAAAAGCCTAATAAATATTATAAAATAATAATAAAATTATTTTAATTTAAAGGCTACGCTACATCCTACTGCTATTGTCGTATCGGCCATCTATTTATTACCCAACGAAATCGTTTTTGTCAAAATCTTTGTCTTGATTTTTTAAGACCACCTAATTTAATATTTCACCGTTTTTTCCTATACAGTAATTCAGTTACATTTTAAGGAATTCGTATTTAAAAAATTTAAATTTGAAAGATATTTGATTGAATTAATTAATTATCAGACGATGAATGAATGAAGGATTGCAAAGCAGCCGAAACGAAACTCTTGAAAAAAAAAAATATTGCATTGTCTGATTAGAAGCAAAAGTAATTTAGTAATAAAATCAATTTTTTTTCCGTTTCATATTTAAATAGGAATCTGCTCAATCAAAATTTCTCAGATAGTTATATAGTGAATTTTCACATTATCTAATGTCCATATATAGCAGTTATATTCACTTGGTGGCATTTTATACTTATAGGTAATGATAATAACTTTTTATATTTGGAAAAAATTGCAGTTAATAACTTTTACCTTTATATTGTAGGCATCATTATTGCAATTATAATGTTTTGAAATAAATGTAAACATTATTGTTCTCCCAAATATTTTTTGACCTATTTTATAATAAATGGAACATTTTATTTTAAAAAATAAAATAATCATCATAATAATAAAAATTAATTATAAAGTAAAAAAGTAAAAAAAAAAAGTAAGTAAAAAAAATCACATCCTTAATAATAATCTAATCTGCAGAACCAAACCAAGCAACAAAATCTTTCCGATTGTTATTAAATATATTTTAATAATATATTTACGTTAATTTGACTTAAATGGAACATAATCAATCAAACTTGAAGATAAATTTTCTTTAACTTGCATTATACTAAATTTAAGCCGCTCAGTTATGCTGCTTCATAGCATACGTATATTTCTAATACAAATCTCTGATTATTCCTAAAACCTGGAATAAAGTAACTAGCCACATATTTACTAATCTAAAAATTGAAAATTTTTGAAGCTTATAAAAATAATTATAAAAAAAAAAATAAAAAAAACAACGATTAATCATTTTGGATTTTCGACGGTGAATTTATTAAAGAAGCATGTCTTATTTTAATCAACTGCTAGTGAATTCTACGATAAAGCTACATTGTTCCCTTCAAATGCAATTCAACTTTGTCAACTTGAGCCTTGACAAACGACGCAGATGTAATGACAACCCAAGCTGCAAGATATATTGGCTATGTAAAGCGGTTTACTTACTCTGTTTACTTTGGCAGAGATTACGTGGTGTGCTGGCTGTGTCCACGCTCTCTCGCCCAGCGCTAAATTGATCCCTATAACGTTTACTTTTCATTTTAGCTTTTGTTTCAATAGAAAAAAAAGTATGCTAGAGATTTGTGCCTGTATGAACAGAATTTATGAATGGCACGTGTAACGGAATTCCGGTTTAGTTTTGAACCTTCCCTTGAAATAGACAGTGGATATTATTTTGTAGTTAATTAATTTTTTTTCCTTATACTATATAATTATACAATACCAAATACTATATCCTATACTATATAATATTATAGTAATATTAATTCTGATTATCTTGCTTTAGTTTCAATAATTCATGTTGTACTGATATTTAATATTTTTTAAACTATTTATAGAAATTTACAACTGGTAAATGTGATGATAACATAAAATAATGAAATGACAATTGCTTGTGAAGCAGCTATCCACTGGTACCACTTCAATAAACGTTATTTTTGAGAATGTCCCGAGGCCATCTTCTTTTCGGACACCTCGGAGTGTTGTCAGGAATAGAATGAGAAGGCTAAGTATCTGGTTTAGGCTAAACCAGCAACACATGGAACATTGAGGTCTTTATGTAGAAGTTCGTTGGGGACAAAGTAAGGATTTTTCGAAGGATGGGATACGAGATGATTTAGATGGTTTAGAGGAGCCCCGAAACACAATTCTATATTTCCAAATAGGTCTGATAACTGTCATGTAAATGAGTCTTCTGTAGAAAAACGGTAGTTTTGTATGTTTTTATAGTAAATGTTAAAGAAGTCAAAAACGACGGGCAGTTTCCTGTCGTTTTAGTCTTGTATGTGGATTCCAAGTTAAACGTTTGTCCAAGTGGAGTCCTAGTTAGCAGATCTGTTCAACAGGGATCAGTGAGATATTATTAAAGCAAACTGTAGGACAGGAAGTCGTTGGTTTTCGACCAAGGCTAGAGGTTATTTGATGAGATTTATTTGGATTAATTAAAAAATAAATAAATAAATAAAATAAAATTTTAAATACTTTTATTTTTATTTTTGTGTACTGATCACATTAAAAAATACCTTTCATAAAAAGACTACATATTATACTTTTCATCTTAAATTCTTGGTTTATATAACACAAGAGTAAATATATATATATATATATATATATATATATATATATATATATATATATATATATATATATATATACTGGTTTCAGAATAGTTAGTTATAAGAGATAAATATAGTTCAATAAATAAATAAATAAAGTAAAAAATAGTTCAATCTAACAGATATAAAAGAGAAACATAGACAAAAGCGTCAAAAATATGTTGCTACTTGAGAAAGAGGCAATCGGTTGAATGATAATAATTCTTTCCTCCACAAAGCTATTGTTAGCAAAGATACATGACTTGGGTCAGTTAGCGCCTTGATACGACAAGGCTCGCTCCACAAAGCTGTGGCTTCTGAGAAGAAGGTTCAGCTAAATTTATTAGACAAGCAATCAGTCGTTGACAAAACCTCTGTGGTCGCTACCAATCATGAACAAGAATCTAATCGAAATCATTGTAGTATTGTCAAAGAGAGCAATATAACAATATAATCACTGCTATATTAATTCAATTATAAGATTTTTATACGTTTTTCGGAAAAAAAAATTTAGTTTTTTTTAATTCAGTTCGATGATGTCTACATATAACTAAATTTTTGAATGAATTAATATTTTTTAAATTATATTAAAAACTTATCACTATTAGATAATATTACATTCTATGGAATATATTCTTCACCCATATTATATTCCAATAAATTACAAGAGACTCATTTACATGACTGTTATTCGACCTATATGGACATACGAAGTTGAGCTTCGGGGTTCCACTAAACCCTTAATGCTTCTTACTTTTTCACGAAAAAACTTATCCATAAATACCTCAATGTTCCATATGTTGCTGATTTAACCCAAACCAGATACCAATCCTTTCATAGTAAACTGCACACCCACTCGAATCCATTAGTCTCCCAACTTGCTTCAAACTCCATTCCTAATAATCCTCCGAGGAGTCTAAAAAGACGATGGCTAAGAGACCTTTTAATGTAGAATTTATTGAAGAGCTACTAGTGAGTAGTTCCTCACAAGTTATTTACATGCCATTGTAATCGTTATCACTACATTTACTTGATGTATATATTTTGTACAGTAGTAAATTTCAATAAATGTGTGTATATATATATATATATATATATATATATATATATATATATATATGTATATATATATATATTTTTTTTTATATATTAGCTCGATGACGTCTACAGATAACTACATTTTTGAATGAATTAATATTTTTTTAATTAACATAAAAACTTATTATTATTAAATAATATTACATTCTATGGAATATATTCTTCACCTAGGCTATATCCCGGAATTCCAGAGTTGGAAATCTACCACAACTACTATCTCAATAAAAGATACCTCAAAGGAACGACTACAAAAACTGTCTACTGAAATAAGGATAAAAGTTGATTTTGTGAAGCCGGGAAATGATTCCAGTAATACCTGTAATAAATCTAGAATATTTCTCCAAAATACTTTTTGACTGCCAAAATAACTCAAGTAAGCTATGAATTAGTTATGAACAAATACCATGTTTTTATTATGAGCTCACTTTACAAGGAAATGTTCCCGTACAGCTTCGAACAAGGATGTGTTTTATAAGCTGATCTTCAGATCCCTACATAACATACAAGAGGCCTGCACAAAAACAAATAACACATTCCTATTAGTAATAAGGTTCTCCAATTATTAATTTGAGCCGTTACATTCTATAGTTAAATAATGAATTCTTCTGAGCCATTTTGAACCAGCTTATTCTTAAGAAATCGATATAAATATGTAAAAATCGAAAAATGGAACCAACGTTTTATTGCGATCAAGTTAAAATAGAAAAAAATTATATTTACTAAAATAATGTAAAATGTCTGCTCTTGCGTTGTCAATATTATTAAAGAATAAAATTTATATATGGAGAAAAAGATGATCAGGAATTCAGTCAAATAGGTACACTACGTCTAAATAGAAAAACTTAAACACCAACGTTTCGACTTTCCTTGCAAGTCTTATGCTATAATAAATAAAAAAGGGGCAGGTGCTGTACCTGTGGACAATTTTCACTTATACATTTTTCTAATTTTCGGTGCTTTATTTATCTGAGTGGTTATTGTACCGTTAGATAAGAAATTTAAGGGGCTATCGAATTCTGGTGTCTTTATTTTGAAAAGTAATTTTATTTTTACAGAAAATAATGTTATGTAACTTACTGATTAGTGTACATAGGTACCTCCCTCTTTTGTTTGTACCTGTGTTTTTTTTTTTTTTTTTTTTTTTTTTTCCACATTGCAGTAACCCTGCAATGGGTGCATGTATTTCTACGCGTCACATTAGTCGTTGTACCAATGGGCATTCATTTCTTCATAGGTTTATAGGGATAATTGAAATTATATTTAGAGAAACACATCACCAATATTTTTTTATAAAATGTACTAAACAAAATAGAATATTTAAACAAGAAAAGTCGACTTGACTATTAAACTCGAAGGCCGACTAGAAAGGTGACAACAATAAATTTAGCGTATGAAAGTAAATAGAAACTTAACTTATTTTTAAACCTTTTAACAAAAATAAATCTTTTATGTACCTATAGTTATTATTAATGAGTGTTACAGACTTATTTTTATGGAAAAAATTGAATCATTAGAGATTGTATGTAGGAAAATGTAATTGTTTATATAATCCCCCAGTGTCAGTTATAAAAAATGGCGGTGGTAGTTTTCTTTTGATATCTCTTATTTCAATTTCATAATCGGTAGTGATGTCCGGAAGAATAAATTTTGTGGTCTATCATTTGGTGAAATTTTTTTCAAGTAGCAAATGTTGAACGTGGACGAGTCTACTTTTTCTTTGATCAAAGCTATAAAATGCTTTACAACACAAAACATAGCTACCAATATATATTTCTTCATCTTCAATTTCTTTACCTTTTTCATAATCATTCATCAATTCATCCAAAAAATTACAATCTTCACTTGATGGATCAGGCAAGATAACATTTGCGAAATCACTATCTTCACTAGTTGAATAGTTTGTTATAAATTTAAAAAAAAAAAGGTTATACGAATAGTAGGTATCCAAATTTAGGCATTTTATATCACACGAAATGGCTACAAACTTTTCCGCAATGTTTATAATTGAAAAAATTAAATAAATAAACAAAAATAGAAATCGGTTGTACCTGAGGACACTTTAACTATCTGTCCACAGGTTCAGCTGGCAATGGTGTCCACAGGTACAACTGAACGCCATGTTGTGCGGAAAGCTCTGTTTCACAAAACCTGTAAGCGATAACTGATATGAAAACATATGAAGTTATGATATATTTATCGGATAACCCAATGGAATATTACTGGCTAGAAAATTTCTAGTTAATTAATTAGTGTAGGTATTAAAGAATTTAAAATCACTGGTTGGATTGGTCAGGATTTGGAAGAAAAAAAATTAAAAACAATAATTTCTTCTAAACTGTTGATCCGACAATCTTGAAAACACACGTGCAACTGCAGGGAGAAGCTTGCAACACTAACAACCTAACAATTTCAATTTCCCTCTTCCCACTCTCTCTGAATTAAAAATGTCCACTGGTACAACTGTGCTTCAGATTATTCCCTGAACCTTCCCCTACTAGATATGACAAAATACAGATGAGACAAAAAATAACAGACCGATAAACAGGTGACAAATGGAATACACAACGACATGGATAAAAAACAATATACAAAAAAACGGCTACAGAAATGAACAGATACATGAATCAGAAATAATACAAAGCAGAATAATTTTTCTTTGTATGCTAATTGTAAATTATTCTGATTATTTATATAAATCAGAAATAATTTATATAAAATTATAAAATTTTTCAAATTTCTTAAAATTCAGTTGTATTTGTTCATTCTGAATCGAATGAGACTATTTTCATCTCGGTAGGACTAACGATTCTTGATTTCCGCTTTTTATCAGCTATATTAAACATTATTTAAACATAACTTCAAAATCGTGTTATTTTTTTAATAATAGAAAAGGGCAACTTCAAGGAAGTGTCTAGACCCTAAGAATGAAATTATCAAAAACTCAGTTCCACATTCTTAAGCTATATTTATTTAGGTATTCAAAAAATAATAATTAAAAAAAATATATATTTTTTAATTTTAGCGTTTTTTCTACTCTTGCTCTACTGTGCGCTGGACTATCAGAGAGACGGATTATTGAACTGTATTTTTTTAATTCTTCAAGATTATGTTTCGTAATATTGTTTTTTTGTTTGTTTTTTTATTAAAAAATTTCCGAGGGCCAAATATGTATTCATTTAGAACAATATTTTTGTACTGAACATTAAACAAATGGGGGAAAAAATACAAACATGAAACTCATGAATATTTGAACAAATCAGAGAAAACAGTTTGGCATCGGAGTTGAAACAATTTTTCAGCTATATGTAGGCTTGTAAGTGGAGAGCTTAAACGGGCAAACCCCGGGAGAGGGCGCGCGGAGCCGGTGATTATCGGGACAGCCGCTGGGGAAATCTTCCTCTTTTTCATTTGTATGGAAATCCTAATGAGGAAAGTGGTCCTCCGGGACGGATCTCCTATCGAATCACACCCGAAGTCCTCGCCACCATCCAAACGCCTGGATTATTAGCCCGGCGATGTAGCCAGTAACCAGTAGCTCCTCACTAGTCGGTGAATATAAATTAGAGAATTAACAGGAGGGGCGTTATGCATATTTATGACTTTTACGTCATCCGCCGAAATCTCCGGAGCTCCTCAAGAAGGCAGTGTACTCTTGGATCAGTTGGCTTCGGGAGCGGGGCAGGTGGGAGGGGGCGAACATGTATCTGAATAAATTATAGTGTATTAGTATGCAAATTGCCTTTCCCTAGGCTCTCTAGCAAAAATTCCACGCACCAAGGACCTTTCTTAAAGATAACATCTTCTTTACTTATTTACAAACAATTTTGGCCTTAATTTAAAGGGGAGGGAAATTATTAATCAAGAAAAATCAGGCGACACGTGTATAATAAATAAAAATAAGGAACTAGAAGAAAAAAAAAAGGTTTTAATACCAGGTCTGAAGGCAAATGAAGTATTTTACAACAAATAAAATATATATTTAGGGAAGAATGCAGTGCCTACAGGTGAAATGCCCTATACTCTTGCTAATATTATAAATAATGTGTTTCTAATTTCAAAATCTGAAAATTAGCGTATTGCCTTCATGAATGAAAATATGCCTACGAACACACATTTATTTTTAAAGATCTTCTAATATCATATACAATCGAAGTTTTGCCATTCCCTTGCGCTAAATTAAATTAATCAAATTCTAATTATTAAATTTAGAGATTTTTTTTCAATTTCATCCTTTTAAATTTTATTTAAATATAATCTTTGTTGATTTTATGATTTGATGATGGTTTGACACATCCCCCAGAACTCTTGTATCCTCTGATTTTATAGAAGATTTCTCTATTTAATCTATTCGGGCCAATCTCACCATATGCCCATAGAACTTTAATCTTCTTATTCTTATGTCTGTTTCTAGATCATTTATATCCTTGTAAATTTCTTTATTAGATCTCAACCTAAAGCCTTCTTCTGTCTTCTTTGGTCCGTGAATTCTTCCTTAGGCTGGGGAGACAAGATGTTTCCATTCCATATAGTATAACCGGTTTGAGGACTATATTATAGTGCCTTATCTTAGCGTTTATTGAAAGACTTCTTTTATTATACAGATCGCTTGTCGCGAAACTTAGTCTTTCCAGTTTGCTAAGTTTTTCTTTTACACTTTCCTTCTCAGACCCATTGCTACTTATAATTTCCTTAAGGTACTTGAATTTATTTGTGACTTTAATGCTCCCATACTTTGTCTCTACTATTTTATTTTGAACTTACAAATATCGTTTGAGAAAACAGAATTCATGACTACCGACACAAATTTTCAAAACAAACTCTCTTTAGTTTAATAATATTTTTTTTTTTTTTTTTTTTTTTTTAACGATGTTTTGAAATATATGCATTAAACACAAATTACACTAAGTTCTGATGTTTCTAAAACACGTTGACTGGTAATTTACTAAATACATAGGGGACAAGAAGCCCGAGCGAGTTGGGGCTATTAACTGCGCCGTAATGATTACAATATATTTTCTTTAAGGTAACATAAAATTCAAAATATAAACAACTGCGGTGCTCTGCTATTTTCCTAAGGATGGCTTGAAATACAGATCGTAAGTACCTATCGTTCATATCATATTTCTTATCATTTCAGGTGCTTGTAGAGGTTATTTATGTCCTAAAATATTAGTTATAAGTGTAAAGATAATCATGTTTTAGCGACAGAATTAAAGATATGAAAAAATTCTGTTTAATATAATTACAATAACAATATCCAATAGCAATTGTTAAAATCAAGTTCACCATAGGCCATTAACGAGGTTAATTTGAATACTTTAGAAGGAATAATCAAACTTGGAGAAAAGTTCAAGTAAGTCCCCCTCGGCAAAGACAATTACAAAGGTGCTAATGAACAAAGAGGAGATCCAGAGTTTGGAAGTAAGTGGGGAATTATCGGGCGGGTGGGGTAGCCCTGATAGGGGGAACACCGTCAGATAAAACCTGAAAAAGGTCTCTCGAGGATTAGGAAGAAGAGGGAAGAGAGAGGGTGATAAGGAAAGAATTTACTCGTGTTATTATATTGTCCTCGAAGGGAATTAGTTTGTACTCTCAATAAGAAACAACTACGTTCAAGATAGTAAACCAGGTTCCTGGTCTTGATGACTTATATTCGATAAAACTGGGCAGGTTATGGAATAGTTTCCTCACTAGGTTTTATTCAGTACGTAATAATTAATCACTTGAGTTACGCATAATGGTAGAGAAGGATCAACACTGAGGATTGATGAATTAATTACAATTTCTATTGAAATTATTTTTTTTAGATATAGAAATCTCTATAAAAAATAAACAACATGAATTATGTACACACAGGAAACCCAGGAGACCAGTAACATATAAACTCTGAGAAAGAAGAAACTGAGAAACTAGGAATAACAGACTGTTTTGATAGGGATAAATACAGGAAAAAACTAAATGTAATCAAAGTTCTTGTGGGAAGGAAGGATGCGAGACAAGGAATAGCGTGGACCAAAGAAAGAAGGAAGGAGCAATCGGAAAGAATGAAGAAAAGGTGGGAAGAGAGAAGGAAGGAGAGAAGTAGTAAGAAGCGAATGATATTCGCGTGGTCTCTAAGGCCGTTACGTGGAGAAAACAAAAAAAAAACAGATATTTTTTTCGTTTAACTCATTTTTTCGGTATTTTTTATTTATTTATTACTTTATCCGATGATATAATACAGGTTCGTAATAGTAAAAAAAATCGAGTTCGATTCAATAAAATCGACGCACAGTAACTCCTCTGTCCAGTAAGTCCGCTTAAAACCCTATTTTTGATTTATTACAATACTGTTGTTTGTGACTAAAATAAAGTTAAAAATATGGCAAAGCAACTAGTAAAAAATACGTGCTCCGGTCTGCTTTCTATCAAAATTTTAATCCGTTTCAAGTCGCGGGTTTTCATACAGGTACAATGCAGTTCAATGCGTGAAAAAATGTTGTCATGAAAACTTTTGTACTTCAAGTCAAACTATGTGGTATTCAAGTCAAGGTAGGTAATGTTAAATATTAATAAATTTAATTTTAAGGATAAAATGTATATCTTTAAATTTGAAAACAATCTTTGAATTTGATTAATTCAATTTTGCGGAAAATTATGATATTTAAAATTTAAGGCCCGCAACAAAGATTTTGAGGCTTACAGGGAAATTTGTAATAGAAAGAATACTACAATTAAATATGTATGTAATATAAAGCATTGATAAATAATAAATCTTTAAATTTGAAGATTTAAACCTAAATTTTTGAATTTGGTTAATTCAATTTAGCGCAAGGGAATTTCAAAACTGTCATTATAATTAAACAATAGAAGCTCTTGTAAAAATAAAAGTGAAAGCAAAAGTGGAATTCATTTTCTCAAAATTAAGATATTGACAATTTTGAATTTAATGAAAGGCCCGCAACAACGATATTGAAGCTAATAGAGAACAATTTAGTAGAAAAACTTTTAGAATTCATTATATCTTTCTTTAATATATTTTTTTAAATACAATTATAACTTTATCCTTTAGTTTAATAATTAAAATAAATTTATAAATCGAAAATACTGACTATAGGAGTTTTGAGCGCGATCGCCCAATTCAAGACCCCAGTGTGCTACAGCAAAAGATACTAAATAAATAAATAAAAAAGTAATAAAATAATAAATAATAAAGTAATAAATAATAAATAAAAAAGATCTTAGGGAATACCAAGAAACGCCTAACATAATTAACAATGAACACATGTGCCTAAAGACTGAATTATTTCCAAGTAATGAAACTCAGAGCAATGAGAGAACATTTTTATTTAAGAGAGAAATACTAAATATTGAATTCCATACAAGTAATTTACTAAATAAACTCCCTATCAAAAGTATTGCAACACCCATAATTCCCGAGATTTTTCTGGTTTTTACCTTAATCCACACTTGGTTTATATTCATATTAATATTATTTATTAAACGATAAAGTATTAGACACATCAATGTTTATCCTGTAAATAACAAACGTTGGAACATTAGATTATTTTTTTTTTTAATTTCCTTCAGTTCATGACTATCACATGAACAGTCGTTTCTGTATATGATATTCTACACTCGAAGGATTTTTAAAAATAACAAATTTTTCGGCATTGGAGCGACAAGAGGACACTGCAGTGAAATTGCGACCGCTTGTAATGCCATTTCCATTTGGGATTCCGTTTGATGGAGCACCCGGATCGGAAATTTAAATGAGGTTTTCCATTAACGGGTTAATATTGTGTCCCAATTGTCTTTAGTTGTCATGATTGCTCGCCAAACTGGACTACACTCTACGAGGGCTACAACCTTTCAACATTTGACTACAGAAGAAAAAATCAAGCATTAGGTCGTAAAAAAAAATGACCTTACAATCAGTACAGAAAGAAACAGGCAGCAGTTATAACATCTCAAACTAATAAAAATAATAATTGTTATAAATAATTTAATTCAAAATGTTTTTTCTAGCTAGTAATTAATTTACAGTATTACAAAAAATATTGGAAAAAATAAAAGAGTTAACTGTAAGTACTTATACTACCAAGTAATTTATAATAATATCGCTTTACTTAAATCAGTATATTAAAAAAAGTTATAGTACTCATGCCTGAGAAAAACAAAGTCATTTTTTAAAAATCTAATACATTTTCAAAAGTAGCTTCCAAAATCATATGATTTTGAGTAAATATAAATTAAAATTAGGTTACTTTATTTTTCTCATTTTTATTTAACACAGAAAACCTTTATAACTTCTGAAAAAAGGGGCTTGGTGGACAAGTGAGTTGTGAGGGTCTCAGCGCATTCGATAATGAAGGTTGTTGGTTTGAATCCCACCTGGGTAGGTTAAAACTAATTTTGAGGCTTATCCACGTATAAATCTTGAATTTCCCACCATGGTAGTATATGACTTCGATGGAAGTCTTGGGCAAAAAAAAAAAAAAAAAAAAAAAAAAAAAAAAAAAAAAAAAAAAAAAAAAAAAAAAAAAAAAAAAAAAAAAAAAAAAAAAAAAAAAAAAAAAAAAAAAAAAAAAAAAAAAAAAAAAAAAAAAAATTAAATAGACAGCGGATTTTATAAAAAATAATAAAACGAATTAGAAACATATTTGGCTCACCTTAAAAATGCAGATCGAATGGTAAATTTGTTTTTATATTTTTTAAATGATTTAGATTTTGATTTAAAAATTCCGTTTCAATCATGGGATCCTAAAATTCAGAGAAAAACTCGAATTAAAAAAAAATGTGTATGTATATTTAGATTAAGAATATATATAAATTTAATGCATATACATGAAGACGATTCTAATTCATATTCCATGTTAAAACATCTATAAAACATTATCTGCGTTTCACTGGAACATGTTTATAGTTATGATTGTTTCGTACCCGACAAAACCTCCATGCGTCGTAGATAAAAAACAAAACCAATTGATGATGTATTTTTAAATTGTATAGTTTTCTAGTGTTTATCAAATAATTTTTAAAATGGTTCCAACAACGGCAATACAATAACTATTAAAATAAATATTTTGTGAATACACTTTTCATTTATTTTACCCACAATGATTCTCAAGATTTTCTTGGTTTTGACCTAAACCATACATGGTTTATTTTCATATTAATACAATTTATTAAATGTGAGACGTTGAGGATCAGACAAATCATTGTTTAATAACAAACTTTGGAAATTTAGTTTATTTTTTTTCAAATTTCAGTCCATGTTATCGAACAGTTTTTTTGGTATAGACTTCGACAGAATTTTCAGATCATTGTCTTCACTAATTGTTCCTCCACAACCTTCCTTGATTTCAGGGCTGAAATTTCGGAAATTAAAAATATCTGATACTACATTTGAACAGTTTCTGACTGAGCGAATCCCGTAACGATTAATTTTAGTATGAACTTATAAAACAAAACCAGGCAAAAATCAATATGAATTCATAGTGCAAACCTGTTTATATCCAACCATTGACATGCTAAAGAGGTAAACAAACATTTTTGATTGGATAAGGATTAATAAATGAAGAAATTTATACATAGAAATATCGCAATAAACTCAAACAGTTTAGAGATTTGATTTTATATAATGTTTTTTTTTCTTTTCTTTTTTTTTTAAACCGTTAAAACAGTGTCCTTAAGGACGAAAAACTAATAAAAATCCGCCATCTTAAAAAAGCATCCTTAAGGAGGCCGAAGGACATCCTAGGTCACTCTCTCCTTCCACAATTAGATATTAGTTTTCGTCCTTAAGGATGCTGTCCGAAGGATAACTTCCCCCATTGTTGTCCTCCAGGATACTGTTTTAAAATATTTAACGGTTTTAAGATGGCGGAAGTCCGCCATTGTTGTCCTATTTACAGATCTGCCAGGATCTGACGATGACTGAAAGAAAATCCTATAAAATAATTCATTAACTAATATAAATATTAGAATACTAATAAACATTTTTTAAAAAATTAAGCCTATGCAATTATTACCTTCATAAAGACATCGATTGTCAATATTTGTAAATATCATTATTTTAATAGGTAATTTTAACGAGAATGGGATATAATATTGGTAAATAGATTTTTATTTATAACCAAATATACATATTTGTTTGTAAAACTTCTTTAATCCCTCTTTACACCTATCAAAATTAAAACCATGATCTCAAGTTGTGATTATTTTTATTCTAAGCTCAATAGATCCCTTAACTATCTCATTTTTTAGCCTTTATTTAGAATTGACTGGTATGCCGTTATGGTGCATTAATGGTGCCGTTTATGAATGTTTTGGAATGTCTATGAAATTTTAAGTGCGATAATGCGAAAATAAAAACCAGTTTTAACTTCCGGACAAGCGAATGCAATGTAAACTACTAAGTTCTGCTGTACAGAATACAATTAGCACCATTTGTTCGAAAAGGAACGGAGACAACCGATCGCGAAGATGACAGGGAGAGATTAGAAGGAAGATGTTACTAACGACCCAAGTTTCAATCTAAATTCCCCATTCATCATCCATTTTTCTTTCTTCCTCTGCCGTCTTCAGCCTCAGAAATTTCTTCCGTAATGACTACGTTGGGGGAAGGATGATATTTCGGCGACACTTTTTCTTTTCTTTTTTATTTTTTTTAACGAGGAAACGGCAATCTTAAATTTGCTTTCTTAGATAGGAACGGCAGGCAAATCTAAAGCAGTTTTATGATCATGGATCGCTTTGATTTCAATATTAAAAAATATCAAACGTCGATTTTTTTTTATTATAGACGCTATAATAGGAAAACCTAGGAAGGATACAGGTTAAGATCAAATGAGGAGATCTACAAAGAAACAACGAACATAGAGACGGAGATAAGAATTAAGAGACTGAAATTCTATGGACATATGGTAAGAATGCCTGAGGAAAGATTTAATAAGGCTATTCTTCAGAAAGTTTGGGATTACAAGAGTGCAGAAGGATACATAAAGCAGCTAAAAGAGGAGACCAGCAAACTGGGGATTGAGGACTGTGACTGCTTTGATAGAGAAGAATATAGAAGGAAACTACAAGGAATAGCGGTTCTTGTGGACATGAAGGAGCCGACGGAGGGTATGGCCTGGACAGAAGAGAGGAAACAGAGGCAATCAGAAAGAATGAAGGAGATATGGATGATGAGAAGGAACAGAATTAAGAATCCATCTTCGTAATATTCGCGTGGTCTCTAAGGCCTTTTCATGAAAAAAAAAAAAAGAGATATTTTTGACAGATATGTCTTTTGGCTGAGGATCAAGAGATTTTCTGTGTAACGGTTTTTCATCCTCAACAATACGTAACTTGTTATTCAGACTCAAAAATGTAACATTTTGACAAACTCTATCTCGGTTGGTGTTGCTCAGGTAGAAAATTTGATAATTTTCCTGATAGTTTACTGGTCATTTAATTTGGAATATTTTTTGTTATGTCGCAAGGACCTACCGATTAGGAGCTATATATTTTAATTTAATTTAGTTATTAATTGAACGTTTATCTTTTTATTCCTTCTTCAAGATTGCATTTTCGTGTTATTATATCAGTAAATTTGTAGGATTTGAAAAAAAAATGGAAGTAATTTCATTATTTAATTCTAAAATGCATTTTAAGTTAACTTTGACATAGGAGCCAATATCTGTAAACAAAATGAACACCCTTCATATTTAAAATCACTAGCACTTCAAAGAATAAATCAATATGGACCAGAATACATAAAAATTTATACGGATGGCTCAAAAGATGATGAAGGTAACTCGGGTAGCGGAGCCTTGATACAGGGAGAAGATATTGACATAAAATTAAGATGTACAAATCAATTAGGATGCTCTGTTATAAATGCAGAACTCTCTGCAATTAATTTAGCACTAAAAAATCTGGACAAAACAACACCATATAGGCTAATATTTTTTGCAGAATCTGCATCTGCTCTACATTAGCTAAAAAATTGCTACACCAGCTGCAACAAAATATTGAAAAATATCGCTATGAACATAAATGAGTTACATGAAGATTCAAAAATTTTCTTCCAATGGATCCCATCTCATGTAGGGCTGATGGGGAATGAGACAGCAGATACTTTAGCGAAAGCAGCTGCACTACCAAATGATGATATAAATTTTGACTACTATAAATCAAAGATAAAAAGAGCACTCAAGAAAGGAAATTCTGAAATGATTAATCACCAGTGGTATAGGGCAACTAAACCTGGGGAAATTCTAGAAATAAATCTACCTCGACAGGATGCTACAAGAATATCACGACTTCGGACTGGACACACAAGAGTTATCTGCTTCCGGAATGGACGAAAGGTGTTCCCTAGCTGCACCCATTGTAACAAGGATGAAGCCTCACCAGAACATCTTTTGAGCTGTATGGGAGCAAGAAAAGATCTTTATACTGCTCCCAAAATAATTGTGCAAAATCTATACAAGTGTACTTTATATGACTTAGTGAAAAACACTTTGGGATAATAATAAAAAAAAAAAAAAAAAAAAAAAAAAAAAAAAAAAAAAAAAAATGCATTTTCAACCGACTCCCAAAAAGATGGGGTTCTCAATTCCCCTGTAATTTTTTGAATTCGAAAAATAAGTATATAATGTAATAATAAGAAAACTTATCCAATTTTTCTTAGTCATTTTTTTTTTTTTTTTTTTCTCAAGTTATAAGAGTAATGAATAGAACCTGTGACTAGGAAGAAAGCAAGAGCGGTTAGAATGTCCTTCTTTTTTTTTTCTAAAATATCTTCTAAACAATCAAGCACAACGTGCTTAAAATACAAAATTAAACTAATCAAAGTGTTAAATAAGTAATGTTACATACATTTTTTTAAATAGAGTCTGGGACTCCATCAAACCATTTAATTTATCGCATATCCAATCATAGCAATCCAAAATCCTTAATGCCCCTTACTTTGTCACAAATAAAGTTATCCATAAAGACCTTCATGCTCCATGCGTTAATGATTTAGCCCAAACCAGATACCTATCCATCCATAGTAAGCTCCATAACCACTCCAATCCACTAGTCTCCCAACTTGCTTCCCACTCCATTCCCTATAATCCTCCGAGGCGTCGGAAATGAAGATGGCCTAGAGACCTTTTAGTGTAGATTTAATCCTGCTGATGAGTAGTTCTTTTTAATTTATTTATATGTCATTGTATTCACTATGAACACATTTACTTGATTTGAATTATACATATCAATAAATGAAAAATATAAATAGAGACTGCAGTTGTAAGAGTTAAGGGAGATTTCCGATTATATGTTCAAGAGATCATATTAAATAAGATATAGTATAAAATAATTCACTGCCTGTAAATCGTTTGCTTTTCTTGGTACCAGAAGTTTTTAAAGTGCCACAGATGTCGTACTTTTTTCTTAGTGTTTTCCTTCCAGCAGTAACCCTATTGGAAGGGATTTATTTATTTTTTCTGTACACACCATACCATACTACAAAGTATACAATGTACGTTTAATTATTTTTTTTAAACTGATCATAATTTTACATGTGTAGAAAGTTTAATATAAAAAAACAAAAAAAACAAATTAAGAACAAGAAGTTATATAATATAAATAATTCAAAAGTTAATAAAATCAAGCAACAAAGTTATGTAGAGAAAAGTTTATCAATATTTAGTGGTTTAAAGATATTTCATATTTATATCCTCTATTTTAATGACTGAATTTTTAAGAAATATTTTGAAATTTTCAAAAAAATTGTTCATCAAACATTGACCATCCACCGGGTAATGTCCTAGTTTCTGTACTGTTTTTGTCTGTAGAATAGTTCTGTAGTCAGTGAGTGATCTGCATTATATGAGGTGGTGTCTATTTTGTTCTTGAGTGAAATCACAAGGACATAGGAAAGAACCTCTTATTTTAAATCGATAGAAATAACTATTTACTGCCGCCATGTCCTGTGATTGTATTGTGTAATGTAAAAGTTAGTCCATGAGTTTGATTTAATGTAGGTCCGTAAGTCTGGAATGAAGTTATGTAGATGTCTTCCCTTGTGTATTGTATTTCACTAGTGTCTGCCACTGGTCTACTGCTTGTGTTTTTAGCATGTGTTTTAAGTGTTTCTTAGATATTAGGGAATATGATATCGTAAGGGAAGGATCCTTTGAAGCCCCTTTTGCAGTCTTGTCAGCCAATTCGTTCTCAGATATGTCGGAATGCCCTTTTACCCACTTGAATAAAATGGCTTGATGTCGTACTTATTCAAACTTATGACAATAATTAAAGTTTTATTTGGATTTATGTTTAAAATATTTCTTTAAACATTTTTTAAACATACATTTATCTATTTGATGGTAAATATATTAGAGAATAGTTTCTCAGAGCAGCGTTTAGAGCTGTGTAATGTACGACATGGAGCAAACCGAGCACCGTGAGCGACGAAGCCATAAAATCTGGTTTAGAAGACAATTATTAGCTCAGTGCAATTTTGAGTGTATTTTGGTAGTTAATCAAGTGGTAGATAAAGTCTCTGACATTTTGCCCTTCGAGATAACTTTCAGATAACTCAGAACATGAAGAGTGACCCGCAGTTTATCTTTGTTCTTTACAGATGGAACAGGGGATGGTTTTATATTCATGTTTTCTTATAGTCCACGGCTCCGGTATTTTATAAATTTGTTTTTTGGATAAAAAACTGGAAAGATACCGTCCTAAATGAGTTTCATGAAGGATTAAGTGTTTTCTCTATTCATGTTTTCTTATTTTCTCTTATCTAATGTGTAAAAGTGTTACAAAACTTAAGAACATTAATTTGTACATGGATTTGGTGTTATATATATTTTTATTTGTTGTATCAATTTAATTTAAGTTGTATAATTATTTCAATAAAACATATCGATCTAAAAATAAATATGAGAAAGTATATCATAGGTTTCATATTTTCTTATTTCCACTTCCCTTGAGAAAACATAGCAGAATTTAACATCATAACTTTTAACAAGGATTCTGTCTTATATTATATAATCATAATCCCTTATAACATGGAGAATGGACAATGTGAAAATAATCACAATTTAAGAGGTAAATGACATTATACAATTGTAAAACTATTGGTGTAATGTTATAGATTAATGTATTTTTAAACATTTTTAGAAGCCTGATGATGGAGCATTTTCTCTATATGTAGCTACAAATGTTAAATAAATAGGAGTTATGTGAAATAAATACTTAAGGATTCTGTCTTTTAAATATTTATAATTTGTTATTTACACTTCCCTCACATCACAAAGTTTATCAAGAATTAACATTACTGGTGGTTTAGCATTATATTAATTTTCATTTAATATAAAATTAATTCAAAATTGATTTAGTGTCTTATATTTTGAAATTTTCTTATTTCACATTTTAATATCATAAGGAAAACAGAAGTTAATATTACTTTGAACAGGGATTTAAAGTTTCTCCGTAAATAAATGAGAATAACCTTTCCCCTCGAAAAGTAGCGACTAAAACACCGAAATAAATCGGAAGAAGGTATGAATCGATAAAAGGTATTCTCGGCGGGCTCAGGAGCTGCCTCCCGTTAACCCGACCGTTACCAATCTTATTAAAAAAATGTAATTGAATAATTAAGATTTTCATAGTTTCCAAAAAATCATTCATTATGAATCTTTATTTTGAAATGTCAATGGAAATATTGGTTGTATCAAAAAATTATAAGAGACAATGTTTTCATAAAATTTAATTTTTTACTTTTGTTTGAAAAATTTTTCCATAAAACTTATATTTTTGTTATAATTTCATAAATTAAAACTGATCATTTTAAAACTGCGGCAAAAATCCTGGCCCTAATTATACTTTTAACATTTTTCATCATTAAATAATTTCATTAATTCTATTTATGTATGTTTTGTACAGTGAGCAATGCCAAGAAAACGCAAAGGGGCTGATTTGAGCCGCAGTACAAGTAATGCTCGGTACTTGCGAAATAGCAGATCCGAAAGAACAGAAGAACAAATCCAGCAACAAAATACTGATGCACGTGTTAGAATGGCGCAATTGCATCAAGAAGAGCCACAAGATACACGAGCTGAACGCAATGAAGTCAGAAGATTAGAACAACGACAATCACGCCGTTTCACAGTCAATAGACGAAGAACAAATGACCAACAACGACAACAGGTACATCGAGCATTTATATCTGATTTATTCCTGCGCCTAGCATTCCAGTATGAGCCCGATATTGAATATTATGCTCATTCAAAAGTGGTAATTGGTGCTATGGACAAGGAATGTCCGCATTGTCATGCTCTGAAATTCAAAAATGAGCCAGCTGGGATGTGTTGCGCGTCAGGAAAAGTGCAGCTACCTGAAATTGAAACACCACCTGAACCATTGAACGGCTTACTTATCGGCACGGATCCAGATTCTAACGTGTTCCTGAAGTCAATTCGAAGATTCAATTCATGCTTTCAAATGACATCGTTCGGAGCAACAGAAATAGTTCGAAATACTAATGCAAATGGTCAACAATTCTATTCTACATTCAAAATCAGAGGCCAAGTTTATCATAAAATGGGCTCACTGCTGCCAATGCCAAACGAACCACATAAATTCTTACAAATCTACTTTATGGGCGGCGAGGATTCCGGAAGCGCACTTGCCAATCGCGTGAATGCACGTTGTGATTATAATAACCTTAATTCACTTTATGCCAGGCGCATCGTCAGCCAGCTAGATACTCTTTTGAACGAGCACAACGAGTTGTTGAAAATATTCAAATCACATATGCACCAATTACAAAGCGATAATTACGCTATCGTCATTAATCCTGATAAAACACCAGCTGGAGAGCATATTCGTAGATTCAATGCACCCGTTGTTGATGATGTTGCTGGAATCATGGTTGGCGATTGTACAGCTGCACGAGAAATTGTGATTCGTAGAAGAAATAATAATCTTCAGTTCATTCCTGACACACATCGTTCATATGACGCTCTCCAATATCCGCTAATATTCTGGAAGGGACAAGACGGATATTGCATAAACATAAAACAACGAGACCCCGTATCAGGTACTTCATTGATTATTAATTTGATCATTAATCATTTAACAAAACAATTAAATTATTTAACGTAATAAATTTAAATTAATTTTTATGAACAAATATTACAGGAGCTGAAACAAACAAGAACGTTAGCTCAAAGGATTATTATGCGTACCGATTAATGATTAGACGTGGTCTGGACAACGTCATTTTACGATGTCGTGAGCTTTGTCAACAATTCATGGTCGACATGTACGCGAAGATTGAGAGCGAACGACTACGATACTTAAGATATAATCAAGAAAAGCTGCGCGCGGAAGAGTACATTCATTTGCGAGACGCTATCAACAACAACGCCGACGTCGCCGAAATTGGTAACCATGTCATTTTACCATCATCGTACGTAGGCAGTCCACGTCATATGCAAGAATATATACAGGATGCTCTGACTTTCGTGCGCGAATATGGACGACCATGTTTATTTATCACGTTCACATGTAATCCAAAATGGCCAGAGATTTCATCTTTGCTACTGCCTGGCCAAAATGCAATACATCGCCATGATATTACAGCACGTGTGTTCAGACAAAAGTTGAAGTCTTTAATAAGTTTCATTACTAAATCACATGTATTCGGTCCCACACGTTGCTGGATGTATTCGGTTGAGTGGCAAAAGCGAGGATTACCTCATGCACACATTTTGGTTTGGTTCATCGACAAAATCCGTCCTGAAGAAATCGATAGTATCATTTCTGCGGAAATTCCAGATCCATCCACTGACCAACTGCTGTTTGATATTGTTACAACAAACATGATTCATGGTCCATGTGGTACTCTTAATAGTTCATCGCCTTGCATGGCTGATGGAAAATGTACTAAAAATTTCCCTAAAGATATTACTAATGATACGGTCACAAATGTCGACGGATACCCAATATATCGTCGAAGAAATCCTGAAAATGGCGGACAATCATTTATTAAAAATATCATCAACACAGACATTGATATTGACAATCGTTGGGTGGTGCCATATTCGCCTCTGCTGAGCAAGACATATAATGCTCATATTAATGTTGAGTTCTGCAGTTCTGTGAAGAGCATCAAATACATTTGCAAGTATGTCCATAAAGGCAGTGATATGGCTGTGTTTAGAGTAGAAAATACTAATGTGAATGCTCCTCCAGTGAATAAAAACGATGAAATTACGCTCTACCAAATTGGTCGGTACATCAGCTCCAATGAAGCTGCTTGGCGTATCTTTGGTTTTCCAATTCATGAACGGGATCCAGCAGTTGTTCAGTTAGCCATCCATCTTGAAAACGGTCAGCGTGTATTTTTCACGAACGAGACAGCGATTGATCGTGCAATAAATCCACCTAAAACTACACTCACTGCATTTTTTGAATTGTGTAATCGTGCGGATGATTTTGGTGCCTTTGCACGAACACTACTCTATTCACAAGTACCACGCTATTTCACATGGACTCAAACAAAAACATGGATGCCCCGCAAGCAAGGCTCACCAGTTGCTGCATGTCTCAATTTATTTAAATCAAACGCCTTGGGGCGATTATTTACAGTCAATCCAAGACACACTGAGTGCTTTTATCTTCGACTGTTGTTGGTTAATGTTACTGGCCCATTATCATTTCAAGATATACGTAAAGTGAATGGGCGACAATATCCAACATTTAAAGATGCATGCCTTGCACTCGGCTTGCTGGAAGACGACAACCAGTGGGAATGCATGCTTGCTGAAGCTGCATTGAACTGTACAGCAATACAAATTCGTCGACTATTCGCTATAGTGTTGACTACATGTTTCCCAGCCCGAGCACAGATATTATGGGAAAATCACAAAGATTCAATGACTGATGATATATTGCATCAACATCGTATACAGTGCCACGATCTAACCATAACATTCAGCGACGAAATGTACAATGAAGCATTGATTGCTATTGAGGATCTTTGCATTGTCATTGCCAACTTACCACTTAGTAATTTCGGTATGAATTCGCCAAATCGAACTGCATCTGATTTAATGAATACTGAAATGAATCGTGAACTGCAGTACAGTACTGTAGAAATGGCAGCGATTGTTGCCCGCAATGTCCCACTAATGAATGAGGAACAAAGAACCATTTATGATCGCATTATACTCGCAATTTCAGCTGGACAAGGTGGGTTCTTCTTTTTGGATGCACCGGGTGGAACTGGCAAAACATTCGTTATTTCGCTAATTCTTGCTGAAATACGATCAAATAATGGCATCGCATTAGCCGTTGCATCATCGGGCATTGCAGCAACTTTATTGGATGGAGGTAGAACAGCTCATTCAGTATTTAAGCTGCCACTAAATATTCAGAATAACCCTGACGCAGTATGCAACATTAAGAAACAATCGTCCATGGCCACTGTGCTGAAACGGTGTAAAATTATTATTTGGGATGAATGTACTATGGCACACAAACATTCACTTGAGGCGTTGAACAGGACATTGAAAGATATTAAAAACAGTGACAAACTATTTGGCGGAACTCTGTTGGTCCTTTCAGGTGATTTCAGACAAACACTTCCAGTCATTCCACGTTCAACATACGCTGATGAGATCAACGCTTGCTTAAAATCATCTCCATTGTGGCGTAATGTTGAAAAATTACAGCTAAAAATAAATATGCGCGTTCAAATGCTTCAAGATCAATCCGCTGAAACATTTTCAAAACAGCTCTTAGATATCGGTGATGGAAAAGTTGCTATAGATGAAACTGGATACGTAAAATTACCGACCGATTTCTGCACAATCGCTGATTCGCAAGATACTCTCATTGAACAAATATTTCCCGATGTACACACACAGTACATAAATCATGAGTGGCTTGCAGAAAGAGCGATTTTAGCGGCAAAAAATGTAGACGTTGACAATTTAAATCTGAAGATACAAATGTTGTTGCCAGGGAACTTGGTATCATATAAATCTATTGATACAGTTTGCGACGACAGCGAAGCAGTAAATTTTCCCACAGAGTTTTTGAACTCACTGGATTTGCCAGGCATGCCACCGCATAATTTACAATTAAAGGTTGGATCTCCAATTATCTTGCTTCGTAATTTGAACCCGCCCCGGCTGTGCAACGGTACGCGATTAGTCATTCAAAAATTAATGAAAAACGTGATCGAAGCCAGGATTTTAAATGGCAAGTTCAGAGGTGAAAATATACTCATACCACGGATTCCTATTATACCTACAGATGTGCCAATTCAATTCAAACGTATTCAGTTTCCGATTAGATTGGCATTTGCAATGACTATCAACAAATCCCAAGGTCAAACGATGTCTGTTTGTGGATTAGACTTGAGAACACCATGTTTTTCACACGGACAATTATACGTGGCATGCTCTCGAGTGGGTAAACCATCCAGTTTGTTTGTGTTAGCTAAAGATGGACTAACAAAAAATATTGTTCACGCTATAGCATTAAGAGATTGATATTGTTTAATAGTGTTACTGTCGTAATTGTTTAATTAATGATATATAATTTAAAGGGATAAATTATAATAATTTAAAAATAATGTTTGCCTTTTGTTATTTTTTTATTCCCTCATCGTTCACAGCGCTCCATGCTTATTTCACGCGTATACCACATTCTTACATACATACAATATACACATTCTAACATACATACATACTAACAATAAGTAAGCTATTTTTTGTCTACACTAGAAATTACTAGGAAATTATTTATATGGCAACACAACGTTTGCCGGGTCAGCTAGTTGATATTATAAATGTATCAGACAAGAAACTGCCCGTCGTTACAGACTACTTCAACATTTACTAGACAAACGTTCAAAGCTCCCAATTAATTACAAAAGTATCATTTACATGACTGTGATTAGACCTATTTGGACGTACGGAATTGAGCTTTGGGGCTCTACTAAACCATACAATTCATCTCGTATCCAATCCTTACAATCCAAAATCCTTCGAAAAATCCTCAATGCTCCTTACTTTGTGACCAATAAACTTATCCATAAAGAACTTAATGTTCCATATGTTTCTGATTTAGCCCAAACTAGATATCTTTCCTTTCATAGTAAGCTCCATAACCACTCAAATCCCCTGATTTCTCAACTTGCTTCCCACACTATCCCTGATAATCCTCCGAGGCGCCTGAAAGGAAGATGGCCTAGATACCTTTTAGTGTAGATTTTATTGAAGTGCTACTAGTGAGTAGTTCTTCACAAGTTATTTACATGCCATTGTATTCACTGTCAACACCTTTGCTTGCTGTATATTATTTTGTACAGTTGTAAATATCAATAAATGAAAAAACAAAAACAAAAAAAAATGTATCAGTACAGGCCAAATGTTAGATAACCCTCAGAGACATAGCTATATAGTTATTTAGGAACACAATATAGTTCAACAATAATTGTTTTACGCTACAGGATCTTGATTACTCGTTAGCTTATATGAATAGCTAACGAGTAATCAATAGAAAATTTCCCCGAAGAGAATGATCCAGAAACTATTCCGAACCGGAACTACTAAGAGGAAGGGAGGAAATGCCAGGGACAAAACTAAATCCTTTGAGATTGAGATCGTTAGAGCCAAGTTGCCCAATTAATCGCCTAAGACAAAGGACTTTCATATTGGGATTAATCGTTCGCTTCCGTTCAAGTCTCTAGCACCTTCGCGAATTCAACGAGTTTTTCGATCTTCGAAGAGAATCTTCAAAAACCTAACCTACATCGAAACGATATATTTTTATCAAGACAAAAGTTATCAAATGACAAAATATTTAATACTATTTATTTTTTAAGGTTATTAAATTTGTGTGTCCTGCCTAAGGACTGTCGCACCGATTAAATTATAATAATAATAATATTAAATTTGTGTGCTGAACATCCGTATAATATAATGTTGTCCGTACTCTTCTATGTTAGACTGATTCACCAGCTTGGACTCCATCTGGACAAACACCCAACTTGGAATTCATATAAAGGACTGAAACAACAAGAAACTACTCTTCGGTTTCTACTACTATAGCATTCAATTGACAAGCGTTCAAAGCTCTCCATCAACAAAAAAAGACCCATTTACATGACAGTAATTAAATGGCTCTGCCAAAAAACGTCCTAAGCGACAAAAGTTCACACACACACACAAATATGCATATAGGACAGACGTCCTTAATCTCAACACATGCTCTTCCAATTTAAATTTAGACTAATAATATAAATTAATATTAATATACATCATATAAATTATTTGTCCATTTATATATTACACAGAAATACGGAAATCCCTTCGACCTGTACCTGGGAATTCCAGAATGTTTCGGAAATACCACACATAACCCTCATCCCTTACCTTTTTCCCAAAGTTCTCCAGTTCAGTTGTGAACTAGAATTGTTTGAATTTAGTAGGAGATACCAATAGCATATCCACCAGTAACATTGTAAGTAGTTTCATATTCCTCTAGATTCTATAATTATATATATTTTTATTATTCTAACAAATGTTGTTATATACTTGTACTGTAGCTAACTTTATGTTTTGAAATAACTTGTATAACTTATATAATTTTATTGTAACCTGTTTTTTCACTATAGGGCATGATTATGAGAACAATATAGTCTCGAAACGTCGCCTAAATAGTTGTTTTTATATTTGACTGACTGAACCATAAAAGCCTTACTAATATATATATATATATATATATATATATATATATATATATATATATATATATATATATATATATATATATATAATGTTTGTATATATATATAAGTTAATGTCTGGAGTAAGACAATATCACTGTTAATACCTAAAGCTTCAGTGTAAACAAACCAAAGTGTTTATAAAGAGAATTACTAAGAAGAATAAATCAGTTATATAGTAAGCGTTATTACGTGTTGTTCTTGTTACCTTTTTCCTTTTTTTTTTATTTTCTAAACCGGCCGTACGTAACTTATATATATAATTTTAATCATTGAAGTTTTATCGATATAAACCTTGTATTGAGCAATGCAATGGTGCGTCATTTCTTCAATGATGTTTTCACTCATAGCTGTAATTTTAATCTGGCTAAAATTGCACTGATTAGGTGTTTGAAGACAGCATATTTGTAAAAGCATATTTGGGCTTCCAATTTTTAATTTTGAAACATGAGTTCGTAATCCAAACGGGCAGAGAATATTATGAAACTCTTGTGGATAAATAAAACAACATTTGAATTTGGTAATTATTTTTATTTGAAAAAAATAGATTTATATTTCTTAAACTTAAAAGCTAATGACAGCACAGATAACAATTTAATGGAACCAAGCAAATTTTATTATGAATTTCTAGCTCTACATTAAACCGTATCTTTGTGACCTTCCCTCAATAGCCATCGCCACCTACCGGCCAATTTTCAAATTTCACTGCGCACCAGATATTTATCGCTAGTTCAAACAGCAATTTAATTAAAAATATGTAAATTTTATTTGCGATGAACCTTCCTTGAACCATAATTCTAAACATTTATAAAACTCAGTAAATATATAAAATGTTTACTTTAAAACGGTTTATTATTATCTTTTAAAACCCACAATAATTATTGGTATTAACTATTTGTTTCTTAGTATCAAAGTGTTCTAATAAAATTATGCCTAACACAAAGTGATGATAACGGTACGAACACTGACACAGTTTACTTCTGGAGGAAGGCAGGGAGGAAGAAACATCTCCTCGGGAGCAGTCGTCGCATATTGATGCCATTTCCTTATTTACAGTCGACATGTTCTCGGCGGCCTCAGCGGTACATCCCAATCAGCCTCAACTCGAAGGCTATTCTCTATTCATCCTCTTCGTGGGATGGGGGGGGGGGAACTTAAGGGACGTTAAATTGCATAAAACCACAACAAGGACAATGGATAATGGTGGCAGTGGAGGGGGAGGGGAAGGGATGCAACTGTAGGCTGCATAATCCTGGGTTCGCCGAGGACCTAGGTATTATCGGGGGGGAGGAGGGGGGGGAGAATCTCATTGTGGCACCAGTGCGCTTTAATAACCGGCATTTGCATACGAATAATATTTTCCCTTCCTTTGAGGACCACCCTCCGCTCTATCTCATCCTATTCTTCCAGAAAGAATATTGTTCCGAAAGAAGAATTGTTCAGATTGTCAGGAATCTTTTCGATCTGATAGGAAACTATTGAACATGTAATGGAATCTTGAGCTCTAAAAATGAGGTTATAAATGTAGAAAAAGGCATAAGAGGACCTATAAGATGGAAGATAAATCCAAGCAGAAATTAACATTGCTAACGTTAATAAAACTATTACACATTAGGAAAGAGAAAATAAGAAAACAATAATATATAAAAAAGTAAATCCATTATGAAACTCATATTGTTAAGTTCTGTTTCACCTTTTTAACATTTAAGAAGACTAAATATCAATGTAACACACTAAACAACAGGTGAGGTTATATGAAAGAACTATCGATAAATGTAAACTCGAAATGAAGGATCGAACTGGTCGGTGCATTGCTGGTCAGGCCGCGCCACACGAAGTATAATATAAAATACTTAAAGGAAATGAAAGTTTGATATTGACACCACAAATCTAACATCATACAAGTCCTTGTGTTCAACGCTGTCAAAACACAAACCCACAAGATCGCCCCTGGAACAATCCTTTAACAATCCCATCTACGTCTTCGGACGGTACAACGCTGATAATTTTCTCGAAGTTCATTTAATTCAATCCTGCTATATTTCCTATCAATTTCAACAGTCGCGCAGTTATAACATAAACTGGATATTGTGATTCAGCTTACAGTTCATAAATGGTATTTTATTAATTAAAAGCCCTTTTTTTTCTTTCTATTTATTTTTATTATTTAATTTTTTTATTAATTTTTTAATTTATTACTACATTAGAAAACACATCTAGTAAATATGCGATATACAATGCCATATAATGACATGATAAATTTGTAGTACTCTAATGAAATATCTATAAAAGAAGATAACGAGGCCATCTTCTTTTCAGACGCCTCGGAGAATTGCTAGGAATGGAATGAGAAGCAAGTTGAGAAATATGTGGATTTGGGTGAGTATTTAGTTTATTATGAAAGAAAAGGTATCTGGTTATTGCCAAATCAGCGACTAATGGGATATTAAGGTCATTGTGGATCATTGGGACAAAGTAAGGAGCATTAAGGATTTTTTCGAAGGATTTTGGAATTGAGTGATTGGATGCGGGGAAAATTCGATGAGTTCGGTGGATCAACATAAGTCCAAATAGGTCTGATAATAGATGAGTTTTTTTGTAGTGAATCGGGAGATTTGAACGATGGTCAAGTAAGTGTTGTAGCAGTCGAAATCGACCTGCAGCTTATTGTGTTTTGCTATGTACCAAACCTATAGGGTTTAGTTTGATAGACATGACATTAGCGTGTTGCAAAAAGGGTAGCCCGTCGCGGGTGGTCCGGGGAGTCCGCGCCCTTTGTTGAGAACTTTTCTCTACCTGCCTGTCCCTTGCCGTGTAATATTGGGGTAAACACGGTATTTTGAGTTTATCTAAATCGAAGAATCTGGGAAGTCGGTGGGCGTGTCTCCAAGTACAAAGGGCTGAGTCTAGTTGTCACAAAGGGCAGGAAAAATAATTTCAAAATCAGTTTGAGTCGATGAGTCGAACAGTCGAGGACAGTATTTGAGAGAGTCTAGGAGATGTCTGGTCTGGTCCCTTCTGAGCTAGTTCCTGGATCCTTCGGAGCTTGGGAGCTCCCGGCTTACCACTATGAACCCTCAACATAGCATCACCCATCATAGCATCATTAAGAAGATAAGTCTAGGTTAAGTTATTTGTTACCGTATAAGTTTTAAACCTAAGCTATGATTCTTATTTCTAGTTGTAATTTTTATATGTCATAGTGGAATATATATTGTTTTAGTTCAACCGTCATTTATTCACCATTTACATGCCACTCATTAATTAATATATTTGTTTACCCTTATTTATAATTAACATATCCCAATTATCTGGCCCCACGATCACCTTCTGGAGAAGACATTATTAAATTAATTAATTATTTAAATAATACTTATTTATCATTTGTCAGGAAATAATTCCTGGCTGGCATCCCGATAATTAGATTAATGCTGATCCGGACTCAGAGACGGACATAGCAGTTTTTAATCTTGTATGAGGGTTCCAGGTAAGTCTCTTGTACATATAATCAAAAGCTAAAGTCAATGTACCTTGCAAATCTTACTCATTATCTTTTTTTTTTATAGTACAAATAAAATGTTTATTGCTATGTGATTGTATATACTTCTATAGTAATTATGTTTTAGGAAGAACCACAACTGCCCTCGAGATCTCGCCTCACCCAAATAAGGAGATGATTCAAAGAGGGCGGTACTGATAATGTAGAAAGAGGTTAATTCCAGTGATAAAGGAACAAGTAAAGGATATTAGCCGGATCAGTGCGCTCATCTCGTGGCTGGAGAAAAGTTGGCTGTGGAAGGGTTCTCCTTAAGTAAAGGGCCGGTTAATTTTCTTTATGAGGGAATTGAGTAAAAAGGGCTGATCCTGAAGGAGCTTATGTCTGACGCGAAGGTTTCTTATAGTTGAATTCCAGCCAGTGAGCCTTGGTTTATAAACATGATTGTTTAGGAAACACATCAATATACATCGATTCTAAATGTCGATGTTCCGCAAAAAAAAAAAAAAAAATTGGTTCCGAGAGTCGATAATTCAAAGCCTTTACTAGGAATTCGATACCGCTGACGTTGGCAATATTTTTATAAAACCTAACAGTTTAGTTTTAATAAATTTATTCTTTTCCCTGCTGATAAAAAAATATTTTTAGGGCGAAATCTGAGAATAAATGTAAGTGATTCCTGTTTATTGACAGGTTTCTTTAGGAGTTGGTAAGTTAAATATAACTTAAATTTCTAAAGTTATTATAATCTTATCTTTCTAATTATTTTTATTCTCTGTAATTGTTTTAAGAGTACACAACTCACCAGTAGGTTAAGTAAGAAGCAGAGACCTGATTTGTCGTCAAAAGAGCACTGAAAAAAGAAAAAAAAAGTTATTATTTATAACTATGATTAAAAAAATTATTAACATTGCTAAAATTATTAATATTACCTTAACACAATATGATGAAAGTCTTTATTTGGCATAACTCCAATTATATTTAATATTTGTAGCTACATGTTTCGGAACATTTTTCCATCTTTAGGTTTCTAATTATATTTTTTTTAAATACATTAATCTATATAATGTCCATGTCACCAGCCATTTTAGTGAGCAATGTTCATTACTGGTTTATTTGAATGTCTTATTATTAATTTCTACTAAGACTATTAAATATAGTGATCATATAAACCATTAAATATTTTTAATTCTATCGCATTGTTCCTAATATTCATATATTTAATTTTTTTTTTTTTTTTTTTTTTTTTTTTTTTTTTTTTTTTTTTTTTTTTTTTTTTTTTTTTTTTTTTTTTTTTTTTTTTTTTTTTTTAATTCGTTTTATTTTTATTTCATTTAATTAAATTATATATTTAATTTATTTACTAAAAGTGCGTAATTGGTTCCGATTTTATAAATATCTGTTTTATAATTGACCGCTCGATCTATTGTATTGTTTATGTATATTGCTTCTAATAATTTTTTGTTGTTTTATTGTCATGATTTATTATTGTGGGGTTTTCAAAATCGAATTCTTGTTTTAGTGTTTGTGCATGTTCACTATATTCAGTATTATTATTATTATATTTTTTATTAATTCTATTGCAGGCGTATTTGTGTTGATTTATTCGTTTTATTAAGGTTTGTTTTGTGTCACCTATATGGTGCTTTTCACAATTTTTACAACTTATTCTATAATTTAATTCTTTTTTGTTCAATTCATGGACATAGAAGAGACAATATGAAAATAACCACAGATAAATATGTAAATGACATATTGTATATAATTGTAAAACTATTAGTATAATGATATAGATTAATGTATTTTAACAATTTTTTAGAAGCCTTTTTTAAACAAATATTATTAACATTAACTAAGATCTCTTTAACACAGAGATCTCTTATTACATTATAATTACAAGTATTAAATTATGTAGAGAAAAAACCGTTAAAAATAATAACAAAATTACCGCCACTTCCGAATATTTCAAATCCTGTATCTTCGTCCCTGTTTATTCAACAGAGCTGCAATTTCCCCCTAAAATTGTATAAAATTTAGTCTAGCTCAATTTTTTACAATGACTACCATTTTTTCTTTAGAACCTTTAGTTGAAACACATACAAGGTCGAAATATTTGACGATACCAATTAAAGAGCAAAGGTGTATAATTATACGGGAATATTATACGGTAGTCGGATAATTGAGGTTCAACCGTAATATATTTTACTTTTCAATATAATTAATTAATTATGAAATTACAATAAAAATATTACAGAAGGTTACTGATTTTACTTGATAAATTATAATTACTGTAAATAAAAGACGAAATTAGAGCATTACATTATTCATTTGTGTATTTTTTTTCTATACAAAAAGCAAAACCAGAAGCAGAAGGAAGAAGTTTCTAGTTTCGGGTTGAAATTATTTTCTCTTTGCGGACCACTCCAATCCTTTGTTCGCTAAAACGATAATTTATGCATGGAGTGGGGGGAGGGCGAAGGAAGGCTAAGGAAAAACCGAACCAGTTTTAATTTCCGTCCTCCTTTCCTGGATCAGCCGGAAAAAAATGGCAATATTTCCACTATTATTTCGAATTTTAACTTTTACATTGAATTAAGTCATAAAGTTGTAGAATCTACCTTATATACCTACTTTGAACACAGGAATATAGATTCAATAAATTTTAAAAGGCTCTTTGTAATACAATTTAAGATAATGTACTCATTGGTATTTTCTCATTTAATTAATTATAAAAAAATCAAATCTACTTGTTTTGGAAACTATACTTCCCATCAGCAGGAATAAACATCTCTAGTCACAAATTCAATAAAATATTTTATTCTATTTTAATATAAAACACATGAATTATTTTAGGGAGTGCTAATTAAATATATAATTGTTTTTATTATCGACTTTCTATATAAATAGAAAACAATATCTTGAGTTGATTCAGGTATTTAGTTATAGATTTATATTGATAAACCGGAACCAAAAAGGTCACATTACAGCCAAATAAAACATTCTTTCCTCCAAAATTATTCACCATGGACAAAATAATTTTAAACGAAATATTAAAGAAATTACCATAGAAATATATAAAAATGCGCAATAAAAAAAAAAAAATCAGACGTCCTAAATCTTATTACATTTTATTCCAATTTAATACAGTCAGACTAATGATATACATTTACATTAATATAGGGCGAACAAGACAGTAGTTGACACCCCAGACAGTTATTGACACGCTATCTTAAAAATTAGAAAAAAAAAAGTAGTTAGAAAAAAAAATTATAAAATACCTTTTAAATCCTACAACACAACTGGGCTAAAGTATTTTCAATTTTGACTATATTTTAAAAGATATCCATAGGACGTCAGTAAATGATTTTACATTATTTATTGTCACTATCTTGTAAAATACATTCCAGTAATAATGTTTGGTGTGAACTTGCTTAGCTTAAAGTATAGTAATTAAGGAAAAATTACTGCAAATTTCAACTTTATTGAACTATCCTTTCTATCATTTTAGTATGAATATTTTCGAATATTTCCTTAAGGGTGTCAATAGCAATCTGGTTTACCCTGTATGGTATGAGTACAAGAACAATATAGTCTCGAAACGTCGCCAAAATAAATTGAGTGAAGAGGAAGCACAATAAGGAAATGTCGATCTTCTCATGCCTCGCAATAATCCCTATTCTATTAGCCGAGGAGATCAGGTGATTACCTAACGTTTGCGGAAGGTCCTGGTAAATACACTCCAGAGGAGAGGACGGGATAGGATAGACGAGGAAGACATTAGAGACACAGGTTGCTGGTTGTCTGCAACGGTTGCTAGTTCAGCAGATGTTAGGATGTCCTGGCTAGGAGCCCTGCCAACCCACTGCTCCTCTCTAATCACTTATCGATTCTCGCTGTCTGCTGTGATCGTCAATCAGCTTCTCCAGTAGTTAGTTTAACTAATTTGTATATATATATATATATATATATATAACATATATATATATATATAATTATATATATATATATATATATATATATATATATATATATATATATATATATATATATATATATATATATAAATTAAGCTGATATATTTCCCTATATATATATATATATATATATATATATATATATATATATATTCAAATTAAGCTGATGTAAAAAGCATTATAGGAGGGAAAGAACGTATGAACAGGCAGAAAAATTAGTAGTCTAGTCAATGAGTGCTGAAATGAGGGACGTAGAGTGCTTGGAATATCCGATAATTATTGACTTCATAGCTTCGTTATGAGTAGTTAGAAGGTAAACACACTAAAACTCCCCACCGCTGGGGGGTGAGCTAACGGTGGGGGAAGGGAGAAGATCTCAGTTTTGTGTTTTTCGATTATATCTCGAAAACAGTGGACTCTAGAAAAATATATTACAGATCAAAATCGAAGCTTATTAAATTACCTATAAAATTAATTATAGACATATATGTCGAAATTCCAATGGTTTTCGAGATATACGTTATTAAAAATCGATAATTACAGAAATAAAAAAATGTTTACCTCACTTTTTGTTATACATTTGTTTCAAATACCAAAAACGTATATATGAAATTAAAGTAAATTTAATGCACTGCAATTTTGATTCTGACGTTTTTTCTGAGAAACGATTATGGAAGGTACTAGAAATAAAGGATTGACAAAAAGTGAGGTGACATTTGTTTTTTTCCGAAAATCACCGGTTTTCAATAACAAAAATCTCATAAACGGTTAGAATTCCGACAAATTTATACATAATAAATTTTATAGAAAATTTAATAAGCTTTTATGTTTATTTAAAACATATTTTTCTAGAGTCAACAGTTTTCAAGATATTATCGAAAAACCAAAATAATTGAACTTCTCCCCTCCCCCACCGTTAGCTCACCCACCAGGGGCGGGAACTTTTAGTATGTTTACCATCTAAGTGACGAAGCTATGAAGTCAAAAATTATCGCATATTTCATGCACTCTACAATGTGTTTATTCACTGGACTATAAGACTTCTTTTCAAAACACAGTATCTCCAAAGTAACCCTCTTAATGGTAATTTTCATGATTTGAAATAGGCCAATGGAGAGTTTATATCAAGTAAAGTTAACTTATTTTTTGTTGTTTCCAGCCTAAATGAATGATTTCGCATTTTTTTTTTTTTTTTTTTTTTTTTTTTTTTTTTTTTTTTTTTTTTTTTTTTTTTTTTTTTGTTATTTTACATAATACTATAGTTATTACTATAGTATTTTTATATATGTAAAATAAAACATAATACTATAGTATTATGTTTTATTTTACATAATACTATAGTATTATGTTTTATTTTACATAATACTATAGTATTATGTTTTATTTTACATAATACTATAGTATTATGTTTTATTTTACATAATACTATAGTATTATGTTTTATTTTACATAATACTACAGTAATTATGTTTTAGAAAGAACCACAACTGCCTTCGAGATTTCGACTCACCCATATAATGAGATGATCCAATAAGGGCGGTGCTGATAATGTGGAAAGAGGTTAATTACTGTGATAAGGAACAATTGAAGGATATTAGCCGGAATTAGTGCGCTCATCTCCTTTGATGATAAACAGAAACAATTTTATAAACAAATATCTTAAATATTGCAGGATTTAACGGTTTTTATATTATCCGAAGGATATTCCGCCATTGTTGTCCTTGAGGATACTACCCTAATTCATAGAAATACAGTAATCACTCTGATGAAACTGGATATTGCTTTAAGAATCTTGGAAGGAATGCAGAAGGCAGCGCTGCTAGGAACTGCTAATATAGCCCCAAAATTTATTAAATCAAAGAATTCAATTTTTATTCGAGCCTATTTCCGGTCATTACCGATAAAGAAAGAGAAGAATAAGAAGGTAAAAATAGATAAAGAAACAGCAAATGGTCCTTATATATTATCATTCATACCTGATCATATTGTTGTATTAAGTATCAATAAACCAAGATTATACAAAAATAAAAAGAGAATATTTGTTGCGAATACTTGATAAAAGTATCTATTAACTAGAAAAATGTTCTCTAGCTTCAGAGAGAAAAAAAAAAAAAAAAAAAAAAAAAAAAAAAAAAAAAAAAAAAAAAAAAAAAAAAGCAAAGAGAACAAATTACGAAAGAAAACTCCCACAAGACAAATACAGAAGGATTTTCTAAAAGAAACAAAAGAAAAATGCGCAAGAACCTTATCAATGATAAAGAGGGTGGGAGGGAGTTGAAAAACCCAAGGAGGGAGAGTGAGTGATGCGGCAAGTTTCATCCCACATCCCACATCCCATCTCGAGGATTTCAAAGGCATTCGTCACCTTATCTAACTTTTTAAAGTGCCTCCGCCGACGTATCAGCCTCACGTATACGCTTGAGGAAGCTCAGTCAAGGGATTTCTTCGGGATGATATTCCGTTTATAAAATCCAATATTATACCGGAGATGCCAAGTTGAAGGGTCTCAAAGTCTCAAAGAGTATTAGAATAAGTTTGATAAAATAAAATAAATAAAAAGGAAAGATCAGTTCAGATCTCCGGGAAAAAGAACAGTAAGTTAATTAGCATTGACATTTTAGCCAAAAAACATTTACGTAAGACAGCAAAAAGAAAAAATAGTGACAATGATTACAGACGAGAATGAACTTAAAAAGCACTTGAGGTATGCATAATGGTATTGAAGGATCGATGCAATTAGGATTCAACTATTTTTTTTCAACTCTATTGGGTTTTTAATTTTTTTTTTTTTAAATACTTTATTAAATTCAATAAATGATAAATATTTATATATAATTACAAATGAGATTGCTCTGGTCAAAATCGTTTTATTAGAGATGACAATGTATTTATTACCGAGCATGAAATGTTCTTGTTATGCTAATAAATACTTGCTTACCTTTCATTTCAGCTCTTCTTTTGTTTGGATTATTTGTGTTTATGCTTCGAACAATAGAATTCTAGAAATTTCGATTCATTTCAACATAGTTAGATTTTGGAGGTTTTGACCTTAAATATTGGTCAGCGGCCCAAATGTGTGCTGTGCTTGCTTGCAGAGCGAATAGGATTAAAGGGATGAGTGGAAGGAACTGGAACAGGAGATTGACCAATAGGATTCGGATCATTGATTTTGTCGAAACAATATGTTAGGTTTTTATTTTTAACAATTTATTGAAATTTACAACTGTACAAATATACGTCAAGCAAATGTGTTAAAAACGCTTGCAATAACATGCCAAAACTTGAAAAGAACTACTCACCAGTAGCAGTTCAATAAAAATCAACTAAAGAAGACCTCTAGGCCATCTTCTTTTCAGACGCCTCGGACGATTATCGGGAATTGAGTGGGAAGCAAGTTGAGAAACTAGTGGATTCGAGTGGTTATAGACCTTAATATGAACGGTTGGGTGGTTTGTGCTAACTCAGCAACATATGGAACATTAAGATATTTATGGATAATTGGTGACAAATTGGAGCTTCTAGGATTTTGCGAAGGATTTTGGATTGTAAAGATTGGATACGAGATGGATTGGATGGTTTGGTGGAGCCCCAAAGCTCAACTCCGTACGTCCAAATAGGTCTAATCACAGTCATGTATATGAGTCTTTTGTAATTCATTTGGAGCTTTGAACGTTTGTCTAGTAAATGTTGAAGTAGTTTGTAATGACAAGCAGTTTTATGTTGTTTTAGTCTTGTATGTGGATTCCAAGTAATACGTGTGTCCAAGTGGAATCCTAGGTAGCGGATCGGTTCAACTTGGATTAGTGAATTATCATTAAAGGATACTGTAGGACAGAAAGTCGTAGATTAACGACGAAGGAATATGTTAGGCTAAACGATATCTATAAGAGAAAACAAATATAGCACTTTAGATACTCATTCAGGTTCGATGAATTCAGTCAAGAAGAACTCAAAATATAAAAGGCAATAAAATATTAAAAAATTACACTAAATGTTTATTTTACCAAGGAATTATCCTTGAAAGATGTAACAAGAAGCGTTTCTTTTTTTTTTTTAATTTAGTTTTATTGTCGGTGAAAATTCCGAACGATAATTAGACAGTTCAGTTTCTAATAAGTATTAGCGCATTGATAAAAGTAATTCGGTAAAATTCCACGAGGATCGCTCCCGTCGCCATTAACGTTATAATGAATATCCTCTGCCAAATTGCCTTCAAACTGTCCCCCCCCACTATACCCCTCCCCCCCGTTGTGGTCTCCAAATTGAAAAGTTAACTACGACACTTTTTTAACTTGAACTTTGCTATTTAGAGGATGGTGCCAGTTAACTAAGATCTCATCCCTCTATTAACAATACCGCCTACATCAATATTGTAATATGCTGTATAGAAATAGAGTAGAAGAAAGGAGAAATTAGTAAATTAATAAACAAGGTGATTACCTCTTAGTGTAAAAACAAAAAAAAAATTGGCTAAAACTAGATCAAAAATTAAGAAAAATGCCGCAGACCTCACCTTTCTATTCTAATCCGTTGGAGATATATGATAAATCAAAGACTTTTTTGAGAAAACGACGTTTTTTACCATAATAGCTGTAATATCTGCATTTTGTTTAAATATTTTTCAAAACTTTGACCACATTTTCAGATTTATCATTAAATTTCCAATGAGAACAGAGTACATGTAACCTTAAATTTTACAAACTTGGTATCTAAAGAACAGCTTGATCTTCTCCTTATATTGGGAAGTTACGATGTCTTATATTACTTTAACGCTCACTGTTTTTCGAAAAAAAAACTATCCACAATACTGAAAATCTTACAAAAACTTTCAAATTGAATCAGCTTTCGAATAATATGTTAAAAGTAATAATTCTATATCAAGTTCAAGGAGAAATTAACTTTTAAAACCGAAAAAGCACGGTGTTCTTATTTTGCATACAAATCGGTTCCTTGTGTAAATAAAACATTATGATAACCCCATAATGAAAATGTGCATTTTAAACATAATAAACTCGACAGAATAAAGCGACACCTGATCATAGGATCAGATAGGATCAGATAGGATAACATTTATTTATTTATTATTATTATTTAGGATTTATTTTATAATTTCGATGAAATATAAAAATAGCACGTAAAAACTACTTATTTATTCAAATATAGTTTCGTAAATATTTATTCAAATAGTTTCGTGTCCGCAAAACTCAAGAAAAAATCTATTTGAAATTTTTACTCACAAGGAAACGTGTTGTTGATGAAATCTCAACTTCAAAATTTAGACCTCCTCGAAGGAGGTAAAAAATCAATATTTTTTTATTTTGATAAAATTTCACATATAAGGGTTTTATGGTTCGTTAAATCGGATTTGAGGACAGTTGTTCATGAAAAAAAAATTCCACTCATTTACAGCGGATTTCCTTGGATTTTTTTCATTTCTTGAGCACCTTAAAGCCGGGTGGTGTCTTGAGCATAACGAAAGTATTTTTATAACAAATAGCATATCTGCAATTAAACGTAAAAGAATAATTTCTTTATCTTGACTAAGAGCTGAGAAAAAAAATAAAACCTGATTTTTACATTTTATTTTTTTTCTCGGCTCCTAATGCCCATTGGCGGCTATAACCCTAGTTTTGCACTATTATAGGTCCCTACTACCCACACACAAATCGGCATTCAAATCTGTGAGTTACAACTCAAAACGTCCCCTTGTCCGTGGGATTTCTGCATATAAGTGGTTTTTAATACTTTGTATCCTTAATTTTTCAATTGAACTGAAAAGATTAATTTTTTCGAAAGATTTTAATTATAACATAATCTGACACGACTTTCTATAGGATGTGTACATACCCTTTTTAAAAAAAAGAAACCAAATCAATCCATAGAATACTTTTCGAGTTACACTAAGATATGGAGCCTGTATTAAAATAAATAATATTGAAATATTCTAAATAATATATTAAAATGTATGTTTATTTCTCAGGCTATTATCCATTCTAATACTATTAATTAAATATAACACATTATACATCTTTCAATGCTCAGTCATATAGTTTCTTTTTTTTAAACTATTTTTGATATTTACAACTGTGCACATTTTATATACAACAGGTTATTATTAGAATTTCAATGTAAGGTTTAGAACCCAACGATTATGAACACATACTTCAATTTTGCCGTTAGCTTCTGAATTCCGATTGTGTTTAAGAATATCACTTTTTGAGGCATTGAATTTAATGGGCAGATGAGTTTTTACAGGGGAAGGCATTGCTACATACCCATGGGAAAAATTGAACTACGCCTGAGTCGAGCTATTTGCTAAGAATTCAAGACACAATATTGGGAACGATCAGAAAGCTGAAGGAAGCAGCCCATTAGAGCAAGGAACTGACCGTTGTCCGTTGGACGGGCACAAAGTCGCTCACTAACGAAGCATTCACCGGGGCACGGCACGTGACTATCAGAGCGGCACCGTCTTTTATTTGTCACCGCCTCCGCTGGCATTTGTCACCGGAATCGGGAATCCAGGTGAAACAGTTATGTCGAAGGTACGGTAAAACCTTCCCGTATTGAACCATTGACCTAATATTTTTAATTAATTTTAGTGTGTTAGTTTTGCTGCAAATTTGTTGAACTAATAAGTATTTCATCAACTTATACAAGAGTAACTAAATTTTTAAAAGCCCCAAACTTTTTTTAAAAACTGGAACATGTTTTACCGGTGACCTAATTGGTGAAAAGCGATATGTTTCAGGAGAATGCAAGAGCGTTACGCGAAGTTTGATAGTTTGATATTAGGAGAGTAGGAATAGTTAAGAGCTCAACTCTTGTTATATTACTAATGAGTTTGCTCATTTTAAGTTTGTTTCACCTAATACTAAATAAAAAATTTTAACTTGGATTTCTCCACTAAGCCATCCAATTCTTCCAATCCGTATCCAATCCTTACAATCCAAAATCCTTCGAAAAATCCTCAATGCTACTTATTTTATGACCAATAAACTTATCCATAAATATCTTAATGTTCCATATGTTGAAAGCCCAAACCAGATATGCACCCTTTCATAGTAAGTTCCATAACCACTCTAATCCACTAGTCTCCCAACTTGCTTCGCTCTCCATTCACGATAATTCTCCGAGGCGTCTGAAAAGAAGATGGCCTAGAGACCTTTTAGTGTAGATTTTATTGAAGTGCTACTAGTGAGTACTTCTTAACAAGTTATTTACATATCATTGTATTCACTATCAACAATGTATATTATTTTGAACAGTTGTAAATATCAATAAATGAGAAAAAAAAATGATATCTCATATCCATAAGCGAATTAATATTCCAATAATAATAACAGAGCAAGTAACCAGTCAAATGGTATGGGATGGTATAATTTTATGGAAAAGTGTATATCTTAGGTACTGATAACAAAAATAAGTAAATATAATTTTCTTTTTCAATACTGCCTATATTAAGAATGTTCACAGCATTAACGTAAGGAGGAGAATCAGTTATATATTGCTGCAGATATCTCTCTCTATATACATTGGATGGCGGGAACAGGAGATGATGTAGGCTATTAGATATATATCGCTTACAGGCAATGCATATTTCTTCATTTTGAATAGCATATCATAGGATTTATTTTTTAAATACATATTTGTAGCATGTGGGTGTAAAATTCATAAGCGGCTGACAACGTGTTTTGTGGATGCATGTATTAAAAGTTAGATACTCTTTTGGAGAAAAATCCAGACGACTGAGAGCTGTGTAGAATGGTCTAGTATTTAAATTTGGAGGGAACTCTATTGATGTTAAGAGGCAGGAAATGATTTTTCTATTTTTTATATAATATTCTTATTGTGGTATTGCAGTTCCGATCTGTAGATATCGTTAAGTTCATTGAGGGTGTTAGTTGATGTGGCTATATGAGGAACTTGTAAGACAGTTAAAATCGATGTCAACTTCTTGCATACTTCTTAGTCTATTGAAGCATATTCGTGGGTACCTGTTCTCTGGGAGCCTTGAGAGTCTTGCCCATAAGTTAATTAATTTTTTTCATTACCATCATTCTCAGAGGGCGTCGACCAGTCTCCAGGTTGACTATGTAATTCGAAACACTTTTAGGCCAGAGAAGTTTTTTCAGAAATGTTAACTGAATGACTTCGAATGCTTCTAAATACCTAAGACTGAACATCTCAGGAGCGTAAAGCAATGTAAATAGTCCTTAATATGTCACTTACAACTTTTGGAACATGCGATAATTCGTTTTAGTAAACTTGTATCACCACAGTTTGAGTAGGAAGTGGGTGAGTGTCGAAAAAGGGTGTGACAGAGTCAGTGTTAAGACACAACAACCACCTCGCGATATAATTAGAGAAGTTGGCGGCTCCAAGCGTAAATTGCGAACCCCTCCCCCCCCCCCAACCCCCCCCCCCACCATACCGGCCACCATAACTCCAAGCCAACTTGTGACTTGACTTGCACGTTCTATTATTCATCTACTCCAATTGGATATTATTCATCGTCTCCAATTGGATATTCTCCAATTCACTTACAATAAGTCAAATCTGGCCATAGTTAATTTAGTAATAAATTGCTTTATGGAATGGTTAATTGGGTTAATTGTTTACCTGAAACACGACGGTTTAATTTTTGCGGTTTTTTAGACCTTTTTTTTATGATTCTGTTATTTTTTTCTATTTATTTATTATTATTTGTAAAATCTTGCAATATTGGTTGAAAACCTTTAGATATATGAACTTTCTTAGTCAGATCCAAACACCTCACCAAACATGATTAGCTGTTATGTATCGTATTTTCCATCTGTTGGGAAATATATTCAATCGTTATGGTTTATATACAAGAAGATATAATTGGTAGGTTTATTAACCGTTGAGTGATCGGGTATGGCACAGTAACAAGAAAGGTCGCTCGGACGACAATAGTCATCCACTAAGTTTTCTGGTGTTTTAGCATCTTTTTTAATCTCTTTATTTTCAAAACTACATCACAAAGGATAAGTGAAATAAATTATTTACTCAAAATAATGAAATATAAAGAATGTACGTAGATCATTATGAACACTTACCAAGCTGAAAATAATAATTACGGAGAAGATCGCGTAGATGACAGACGAAATAATTCACTTAAATAGCACAGTTATTCAAAAATATCAGTAGGGGCATTCAATGTAATTATAACAAACTCTAATTGTATTAATTTTGCTAATGTAGACACAAATATACAAAACTACAAATAAGTAATTGAAAGTTCAGGTGAAGGACAATTGTTAGCCAACCAAAACAAATGACAATTACAGACCGACAATATCAAATAGCAACTAACAGAGGTACATAGACTATCCCCCCCCCCATAGCCTCCCTTTGCAGGCTCTAGGCTCGTCATATTCATCCATGCCAAAACATTAACACATTAGCGATGTTAAGATCAGTGGAGATTGTTATCCGCGCGACCACTCGAGGGTTAAGGACAAATTGAATTAGACTTATTCTTTTGGTTTTCATTTTTAATAGTTATTCTTCAAAAGACGCGGGGTGCATTAAGGAAATACGATATACGAAGCGATATAAACATGAATATCAGGATGGAGCGAAAATAAAAAAAAATGTTCGAAAATCTAATAATCCCTAAGACGGGAAAAGTGGCAAAACTATTAAACCCAACTGCATTTAATTTTAAGTACAACATCTTCATAATTCTAAGAATCTTTACATTAATAAAGTTTACTATAATAATAATTTAAATGTACAGTCCTGAGTGGCAGGAATGAAGTTTGTCATATTTTTATAAACTTTTATGGTTAAAAATTAAAATTCAACCAGTTGAACTGGAAAAACTGTTGCCAAATCAAAATTTCGACCCTTTGCTTTTTTGCTTTTCGTGTAAAAAATATGAGACATGGACATCGCGGATAATTTAATTTGTCCACTCCTTGCTTAAATAACGGTAAGTTAGTTGCCGCATAACCTTTATTTTTGCCAGATATTTCAGTAAACTTTATCCGATTCCAAAAAGTTCTAAACCCAATACAATAAAAGCATGTTTTAAGTCTTCATATATTAGGAATAACATTGAATAACTATAATTACAAAAAAAATATGATAGTTCATCTTGCTGGAGGAGACTAAATTTCCAATTCATTTACTAAAAATTGGAAACCAAGCAGAAGATATAACTGTAAATGAAGAAGTGGGTAAGATAGTGAGTATTGTCAAGGATTTTATTTTTGAAATTTATTTAGGTGTTTCAGGTTTATTTGAATAAACCTTACTATTCATTTAAATGTGTAAAACCTTATGAGTTAAAATTATCTTATCATAAGTTAAATTCTTAACTTATAAGAGCGGGCGAAGCCGCGACGAGGAATGCAAGTTAAATTGCATTAAAATGAATCTTATCAGTATGTACGTGTATACCGAAGAGTTCATTGTCGTATCAGTGTTGCATAATTTGTATTTGAATATTATATATCTGTACCTCGGCGGTACAGAACACTAAGTCACATTTCCGTAACTTTACAGGAGAGCAGTTTAAAGAAAAAAAAATTAATTTCCTAAACTGTTTATTATATTCATGTGTACTAAATAAATCTTGACTTTCCCATCCAGGCTAGAATAGGTTGGTAACCCGTCCTTCCTGCCCTAATTGGAGAACGTAAGGACGTTATGCCCTCCCCCCAAAAAATAAATAAATAAATACATTTTATGTACCTTACCTTACAATTAATTTGCCTAGGACATAGAATTCTATAGCTCTATATAAAGGGGAAAAAGGTGAATAAGAATACGTAATAATATATTTTTGGTAAAAAAAGGACATGGTGTTCTGTACCTCTGAGGTACAGATATATAATATATAATAATATATAAAACATTATATAATTTTATACTGAAATAATAATAATTCTAAAATTAAGTGAGAAAGGCGTTGACAGTGGGTATTACAGTAATAATTGATTGTTTACTAACTCAAGAAGGGAGGGGAGGGTTTGGATAATGGCAGATTCATTAGCATATAGATACAGATACTAGGGTTAATTGCAATGGATTAAATGCCAAATCCATGGAACAGGGAGAGATATGATTTACCTGATTTAGCCAAAGGTCCAATCACCTGTCATCAATTAGGGCAGGGCTTCAACGCAGTTAGCCTAAGTGAATAATCTATAGTATGAACGTCCTTGGATTTATTCATTTGTTTAATTCAAGAAAATAACGAAAACTTAAATAAAAAAAATAAAAAAAGCGCAACATAAATTATTGACCAATCAATCATCGATACTCGATTTTTTTGTTTTCATTCATTCATTGAAATTTACAACAATATGAAGAAAAATATTCAGTAAATTTAAGGAATAAAGTATATAAATAGCAATAGCCAATTAGTAGCATTACAATTTTAATTAGGATTGATGAATTAATTGCCACTTCTTCTAGTTTCGAATGCTAAACATCTTCAGTTCAGAAAACATCCAAAATTGTTTCAACACATCAGTACTATGTTACATAGATTATATATACTAAAGTTTTTAAAAAAGTAAGACAAGAAATCAAGCATGGGCACTCACCTTCGAGGTAACTAAAACACTGAATTCGTGAGAAGTAAAAGGGGGGGGGCAGGTAGGTTAATTTTTTGATTTACAATGGGGTTTCCCTCGTGACTCATTGGATTTTTCCGTTCCTATGGGAAACAAATTTGAAAAATGGGGCTATTGGATATGTTAATCTGATCATTTAAACAAAAATGTGGATCGGTTTTAAACAATTTTATTATTTCTAGTGATTCAAAAGTATTTATTTTAGGCTATTTTCTACTTGACGTAATATTTTTACCCCCAAGTCTTTATTAAAGTTTTGGTTATTTTCATTTAGATGGATAGCGAAATTGGAATTTTGGGTCTTATCAGTGTATGCTCTTATATGTTCATTTACTCTTTTACCGATCGTCCGGTTTTTCCCGTGTATTTTGCTTCACAGTCATTACATTTTAATTCGTATACGCCGATTTTTTGAATAGGGTCTATTTAGTCCTTCGGTGAAGGGAAGTATGATGACAATGGTTTATCTATTTTAGATGCAGGGTTCAAACCTAATTTTTTTAATTCTTTCCCGACTTTAGCGGATATTGGGCCGTAGTATGGTATCAAAATATATTTTTTAGGGGTAGCTTTATCCTCTGGGGGTGTTTCGTATATATTATTCATAGTTTTTTTTATGTTTTTGTTTCCTTAAAATATTATCGATTGTGGTTTTATTGTATCCGTTGTTGTTAGCTATAGTGTGAATTGTTTGTATTTCTTTGTTATAATTTCGTTTATTTAGCGGTATATTTAAAAGGCGGTATATCATGCTATGAAATGCTGCGAGTTTGTGTGTTTGTGGTCTCTTGGCATCATTGTGTATAACTACATCTGTGTGCGTGGGTTTCCTGTATATATTAAATTCGTGTTGTTTATTTTTTATGGAAATTTCTATGTCTAAAACATTTAAATTTTTTTTGTTCTCTAACTCCAGTGAGAATCTAATTGAAGGGCGGATTTCGTTTAAGAAACTATTGATTTGTCTGGTCGTCCCAGACCATAGGCAAATTATGCCATCAACATACCGATACCAGTATATGATCTGTTGAGCTATTTTTGAATGGAGGATTTTCCGTACTAATTTGTCCATAAAAAGATCTGCCAGAAGAGGTGAAAGAGGGGACCCCACAGGTAATCCTTCTTCCTGTTTATAGAATGTATTGTTAAATTGAAAATAATTATGTTTTATGCAAACTGTCATTAAATTGTAAAAGTCTAATTTTTCTAGTGGTTGAAGATAAGACCGGAAGATTAGTCCTTCTAAAATTTCTATTGTTTCTGAATGTGGGATACTGGTAAACAGATTTGTGACATGTAATGATATTAACTTTGCATTGTATGGAACATTTCAATTTTAGTTCTGTATTAGAAGTTTCCAAGCCAATCTTTTTTTTAAGCGCCTAGGAGGGTAGCGAAAAACGAATTTGTCTAGTTCAAACAGTTTAATCAGAAATGGAGTTGATTGTAAAAAAAGGTATCAGGTTTCTGTAAAATCTTTTAGCACATACTAATCATTATAAATAATTTTATTAGCAAAATAGTCAAGAAAGTTTAAGAAAAAAATTAAGTTCTTTCGAAGATATTTATATCGGGATTAATGACTATATAAAAGATGAATACACCTTGAAACTGAAGTTTTGTAATTTATAAATATCTTTGGGCGTCTTTCTAATATCCAAGTTGAAAAAACGACAAGGCTGATTTGCACTCATCACTTTGGATGCTCATCTTGGAGGAATGATAGAAAGGAACAAGTGTATATTGATTTGTATTTTTGTTTCATCAAAAGTGTACGCTAAAAATAAAAGTTGATATCATACCTACTTTTGAGAAAAGATTCGTTCCTCGAATCGATGATTAATCCAGAGTGAAGGATGTAAACCAAGGATCTATTCATTGGCTCTGTTCATTGGTTCACACTCGACCAGTCGACTCTGTTTTAAATTAAAATTTTGTAGTACTTGAACCTACTGACACCAATGGATGAAAATATATAAACAAGGATGAACTGTATGGATAAATTCATTCTGAGTGGTCCACTTCGTATTTATAAATTACATAAATGGTCCACTATTTGGAACCATCTTGAAAATGGATTACAAATTCCCTATTCGCAAGCTGGCCTCAAGGCGTTGGTTTTGAACGTAAAGAGAAAGACAGAAGTAGTCCGGGAAACCCCGTTTTGCTGATGTATTTACCAATTTTAATTTCCTAGTTGTATTGGTTTGGTATTATATTTTTGATTTTAGTTTAAATACCTTTTTTATTTAAAACTTTTAACATAAAGAATAGTAGCACATTGGTAAGAATGATAAAGAAAAAATAATATTGCCCAATGTATATGTTAGCTAGTAGAAAAAAAAATCGTATAAATAAGTGTAGATGATTTTTTTCTTGAATATTAAACACAAATACTAATATAATAAACCTGTGAACACAATTAAGTTGCAGTTCTATCGTAATCATGCAAAAATAACAGTTTTTTAGACTTGGGATCATATTGACCAATAGTCCTGACTGTGGCAAAAAATTCTTGCGCTGGTTAAAGGTTTTTTTTTTTTAATAACAATTTATTGAAGTTTACAACTGTACAAAATTTATACATCAAGTAAATGTGCTGTTAACTATTACAATAACGTGACAAAACATGAAAAGCACCACCCATCAGTAGCACTTTAATAAAAATTCTACACAAGAAGTTCTCTGGGCCATCTTCTTTTCAGAAGCCTCAGAGGAATATCAGGAATAGTGTGGGAAGCAAGTTGAGAAATTAGGGGATTTGAGTGGTTATGGAGCTTACTATGAAAGGATAGATATCTGGTTTGGGCTAAATCTGCAACATGTGGAACATTAAGATCTTTATGGCTAAGTTTATTGGTGACAAAATAAGGTACATTGAGGATTTTTCGAAGGGTTTTAGATTGTAAGGATTGGATACGAGATGAATTGGATGGTTTAGTGGATCCCCAAAGCTCAACTCCGTACGTCCAGATAGGTGTAATCACAGTCATGTATATTAGTCTTTTGTAATTAATTGGGAGATTTGACCGTTTGTCTAATAAATGTTGAAGTAATCTGTAAGGACGGGCAGTTTCTTGTCTTTTTAGTCTTGTATGTGGATTCCAAGTAAGACGTGTGTCCAAGTGGAGTCCAAGGTAGCGGATCTGTTCAACAGGGATTAGTGGAATATCATTAAAGGATACTGGAGGACAGGAAGTCGTGGGCTTACGACGAAAGGTAAAGGTTATTTGGTGAGATTTTTTTGGATTTATTTTGATTCTCCATTTTTGACACCATTCTTGAAGGGTTAGGGTATGGGATTGGAGTGCTTGGGAGGCAACGAAGGGATCATTGTTTACTGATAACACACATGTGTCATGAGCGTAAACGGTGAGGACAGTGGTAGGATGAGTAGGAATGTCAGCTGTATACACCGTGTAGGTTAAAGGGTTAAATACTAATTATACTGCTATTTCACTTTTTTTTATTAATGAGTGACAATAAAATAATAGTTACCGGAGGTAATAGACGGACGTTGCACTCTTGAAAATGAGTTAGCCCCGTAAAAACATGTACTGTAATAAAATAGAAGTTAATACACTGTTCAGATAAATAATAATGAAATCTCTTAGAAAGCTTTATTTATCTTTGGTTTTTAAAATTTTAACAATTCCGTCCAAATAAAGCGATTAATAGTCATATAAGTAAAATTTAATCTAAGTAATTAATTAGATGGATGGGTACAAAAGGGACCTAAAGATGAATAGATAAGATAATACAGAGCTGGGTATGGAGCCCTGTACGACACCAATTATAGAAGTACGTGTACAAGTTGTGTAACTGATACGAGGGACCTGACCAACAAACACCTCTCGCACGTTCCGCATACAGATCGGACAATTAGGTTATTGGTCCCTCCATATCTGGGGGGGGGGGGGGGGAGAAGGGTCTGTATTTTAACTGAGCTTGGATTTGATGGCCTCAGTACGAATAGCATCATTATAATAAATGTTGAGGGATTTAATTGTTATAATAAATAGAATTATGATTTAAAAAACTGGACACATGCATATATTATTATCTTAGGGAAAGAATACTATTAAATCAGATAAATTAACTAGCCTACCTAGATTTATTCCATAAATAATAAATGACGTATTTGTTAACGCCATTACAATAAACTGTATTTATTATTTATGGTGGTTGCATTAATTTGTGTAAAATTAATCGACTTAATATATTATTGGTGATGTTAACGATAGAGGAGGCCGTAGCTGCAGCTATAGACTTTTTCTGCCGTTACCCAGCAACGGCCATATGATAGTTAGCTCAACTTGATAATTAGTTGTTTGGAGGTCAATACAAGATGGCGGTTAGTTGGCGTCACTGTTAAGAAGCTGTTGTTTTATCGTTGATTTGAATGCAGACATGGACCTACCAGTTCTTCGACCTCCTTCCAAGAAAACCACCGTATCTTCTTGAAGATTGTTTTCATTTTCTTGCTTAGAGTATTACATTTAGGTATTTACGATGTATATTTTGCACTGCCGTAGACATTGTACCATATGAATTTACTTTTCATTCTACTTGTGATGTGTTCCCTATTTTTCTCTTTTCTCCAACGTACTTTTTATTCTTTGCTCCAGAGTAGAGTTATTTTTCTATTCTAAACCCATCTTTTATAGCAAGTTCTTATGAACATCGCTATCCACTAAAATTATTTTACCTAATAAATTTTAGACCTTTAAAGATAATGCAAGTGGTTTTAAAAAAATAAAAAATTCCATTACTTCTAACGCTCATAACATATTTTTTTCTGAAATGAAGCCAGGAATAACAAGTAGATAATAGAAATGATTCGTAGAGAGGCTTTAAGACAACACTGCTCCTCTCTCCTGGCTCGCTAGAAATAAATTATTTACTAAAAAATGCGCCATTGCTGAAGCAGACCCTAGGGAATAGGATTTATGAGAAAGGCAAGGAGTAGATGGAGATGAAAAAGCATCTAGGTCACTGAGAACAAGGTGTGGGTAAAGAACGAGCGCACGTACTCGCCCTAAGGTACCAACCTAAGAACGGGCTAACTCTCCGCCCCCCATTTTCCAGGAACCAAAAATATCTCATTTCAGCCAAAAGAAAAAATTGTTCTATTCAATTAACTGTATTTTAAAAAATAAATTTTAACGATTTTAATTTATATTAAATTGAAAAGAAGATGTCGTAAACGTACGAATTAAACATATAAAAATAAGCAAACTTAATACTTCATTGGAGAATATTGCTAATGGTAAACTCAGAATGAATGAAAAGAACTTAATTACATCTCAAGATAACAAATTTTATATATTTTATAAGTTGTATACTAAATGAAAAAAAACACCTCAGACCATACAATATATAAAGTTTTAAACAGATACAATTAACCAGATTAAAAAACCAATTACTAAAATAAAAACTAAACAAATAAGATTCAAATGAAAGTTTGTTTTATTTAATATCCTTTTATTAATATTTACAACTGTACAAAATAATATACATCAAGTAAATGTATTGACAACGATTACAATAACACGTCAAAACATGAAAAGAACTAGTCATCAGTAGCATATCAATAAAACTCACTGGAAAGTCTCTAGGCCATCTTCTTTTCAGACGCCTCAGAGGATTATCGGAAACAGAGTGGGAAGCAAGTTTAAAAACTATTGGATATGAGTGGTTATGGAGCTTACTATGAAAGGTATCTGGATTGGGCTAAATCAGCAACAAATAGAATATGAAGATCTTCATGGATATGTTTATTGGTGATAAAGTATGGAGCATTTAGGATTTTTCGAAGGGTTTTGGACTGTAAGGATTGGATACTCGATGAATTGGGTGGTGTTGTGGTGCCACACAGCTCAGTTCCGTACATCCAAACAGGTCTAATCACAGTCATGTATATGAGTCTTTTGTAATTATTTGAGAGCTTTGAACGTTTGATTAGTAAATGTTGAAGTAGTCTGTAACGACGGGCAGTTTATAGTTGTTTTAGGTTTGTATGTGGATAAAATGCAAGCTAAAAATACAATCATACTTAACATAAAATATACAATCTCTTTGAAATCGCCCTGCCAGACCAGGACCAAAGAGATCTGAAAGAGAGCGCTATAGTACAGTCACTCAGAGTACAAGTAGAGAAGCTGGCCATTGCAAGTACTCCATGTCGAATTTCTTAATAGATCGAGGCCACCGCCTTTTTAACCTTCGAGGAGGATTATAGGGCTGAGTGGAACTGGATAGGGATATGAGAGATCAGAAAGAAAAAAAAATTGATAAATAAAGCATACTTTATAAATTTTGTACCGAAACATCGGTACGATAAATTGAAACTATTTAATTGTGTTCCATGACTGCACACCTCAATTATCTACTTCATCGTGAATTTCCAACTTCAACTAAATTACATCATACGAAATATATATATATATATATATATATATATATATATATATATATATATATATATATATATATATATGATTTGGAAATGGGATTTTCCTGTATAAATATATATAACATTCTATAATACATAATAAAAAAATTATTCGTATTTGGTGTTTTTCTGTTTTAGTATAAAATAAATATTTGAAATGAATAGAATAATATTGGGGGCGTACAAGAGTACGGAGACTAGGTCATGAGTATCAGTTTACCAACAAGATCACTGTCAAAGCCTTCTAAGTTAATTTGTTTCGTTGAGTGGTTCTTGTCAGGTTCTGGGGATAAATAATTGATAAATTTAATAATGTTATAATTAAATCACATTTATAACATCATTTATTATTTATCTATTATTAATAATTTAATTTAAAAGGAAAAATAAGAATCCCATATTTTGATAAGTCAATAAGCTTTAGGCAGAAATAATGTTATCGATTTCATTTGGTTGGATTTTAATTTCTGTAAACTATTTAATTACAGTGTCAGGTTAATTACAGTGTTGCAAAACCTCTGTCACTTAACACTGTACCTTTGAGTAAACTATGCTATTTTAAACCTTCCTAGAACTATGAAGATGATGTAGTTAAAATTTGGTACAGATTGGTTTAATAGTTTTTAAACATCTCTGAGATCCACAAGTCACTATATATTTATAGTTTATTTTTGTGGGTTTTTTTTATAGCAATTTATTTGAATAAAGCAAATTTTATTATCAATTTCTAGCTCTATATAAAAATGTACCTTAATAACCTCTCCAAATGGTACTCGCCACATATCGGTCAATTTTTAAACTTCACTGCGCACCATATATTTATCACGTTTAAGCAACAATTTAATCGAAAATGTGTAAATTTTATTATCACTAAACCTTCCTAGAACTATGAAGATGGCGTAGTTAAAATTAGGTACAGATCGGTTCTGTAGTTTTCGCGGTTAGTGATCACAAACGAAAAATGGCTTGCCCTTTTATATAATAGTATATATATAGATTAATTTAGAACATATGTTTTATTGCTAATTGTTTACAAACACCTGCACTAAAGTATTTATAAAAAATAAATGTTATTTTGATATATTGGGAATATTTGTTCGGAAGCACTTAGAACTCCAACTCTGATCAAAAAAAAAATTCAAAAACCTTCCTGGGAATATGCCTAATAATTTCCCAAATTTTCACGGCGATTGGATGTATGGTTTTTGAATCTATCGAGTACAGACAGACACACATTCATTTTTATATATACAGATTTCTAGCTCTATTTAACAATGTGCCTTAATAACCTCTCCTAATGGTACTCGCCACCTATCGGTCAATTTTTAAACATCACTGCGCACCATATATTTATCGCGTTTTAGCAACAATTGAATAGAAAATGTGTAAATTTGATTATTGCTAAAGCTTCCTTAAACCAAGATGATGATGTAATTTGTAGTAAATTCGGTAGAGATTGATTTAGCAGTTTTCGCGGTTAGTTATCACAAACGAAAAATGGCTTGTTTTTTTTTTATATAATAGTATATATTGATTTAAAAAATTTTCATTTTACTTCTTGCTTTACATTTTTAAATCAACAAAAGAAATACAATCTGTGTATCGATTTCTATAGATTTGAATTCTATATCTTCTCGGAACTACATATGTTTGTTTAATATTCGAAACAAGTACTTTAATAAACCCATTACCAACAGAAATGGCAAATTAACTCATCAACCATAATTGCTATTTCATGTTACTATGGATTTAACAACGATAACTCAATGGTGAAGAGAAATACAGAATTTCAACAGAAATTCTAAAATAAAACGACTTCAATGAGAATGTTTATGTTAGTGATTCTAGGTAATTGTTAATTACCTGATAATCAGTATTCGGCTACTTCAAAATTATTAAAATTAAATAATTAATTATCTGCGGATTAACAAGCTTAAATTTAGATATTATTTATTCATTAACATTTCGAGAAGAGATGATTATGTAGAGAACACGTTTTGTAAACCTAAGCCGAGGGCGAACTAAAGCCAGAAGCTCCCTCCAGCCAGACAATGCTAGAACGATAGTAGACCAGAGATAAAAACTTTCTCTTGTCAAGGTTTGTATTTTTAAACTTCTCGAGTTAATATTCAGGAAGCAGTGTCCCTGTTAGCAGAGCTCCACCGGGGTAATAATAAAATAAAAACCATACTCAACAACGACTTTTACAATGCCATCTCAACTAAAGTTTTCAAGGATGTTATTTTATCTCTTTATTAATAGATGTCAGAGTTTTTATGAACCCATAGGTTTTTTCTGACCAAAGTAATTTCAAAAAACACCCTCCTTCCTTTATGTTTTCAAGTAATATTTATAAATTACAAGAAATTTCTAAGACATTCCTGTGTCGCTGTTTCGATAAAATCTTTTGTACTAACCGAAGCAGTCCATCCTTGATACATTAGTTCAGATTATTGTTCTAAAAATATAATACATTGTTAGTATGCAATGGATAGGATAAACATAGGGTTCATGTATTGGATTGTTTTTATAAACAGGCAATGAGTGATATGAATGGCAAATAATTCATTCATACAATATGTACAATTAAATTAGAAAAAAAATCATCTAGGAAAAATAATAAATAAAATCTATACAAAATATTAATTAGATAAATCATAAAATAAAAGTATTAACAATATGAACAATAGTTACTAGACAGGAGCAAAATAATAATAATAATAAGTATTATTATACAAGGAATCCTATAAAAAATGAATCATAAGTAAATTAAAAAAAAAAGGAAAAAAAAAAAGATATTTCAATATATTAAAAAGCACAATAACACTATAAATACAATGTACACAGACATCCCAGACAAACCCCAGACCTAGTCTGTCCCCCACTTATAGTTGGGCAAGCCAGGCCACAGTGTCCGGAAATTAATGCAGGATTTCATGTTTAAACCAAAACCTGATATTATTATTAAAGAGATCACTTATCCCCCTACCACAACCAAAACCTGATACATTACTTTTACTCTGCGTCGTTGTTTCGGCCCAAAAGTCCTATTAAATAAGATCCTATTATCCAAATCTGATACAGTGTGATATCTTGGTTTCATCTTACAAGGAGACGTTTTGACTTGTAACTCACAGATTTGAATGCTAATTTTTGTGTGGGTAGTATGGACTTATAATAGTGCAAAACTACACTTATTTGGAGCCGAAAAAAAAAAAAAAATGTAAAACACGTTTAATTTTTTTTCTCGCCTATTAGTCAACATAGAGAAATAATTTTTTCACGTACAATTGTAGTTTTGTATGCTATCTCTTTAACACCACCAAATCCTGATCTCTTAATAATATCAGGTTTTAGTTTACATGAAATCCAGCATTCATTTCCAGTCAACAGGTTTTTTTTTTTTTTTTTTTTTTTTTTTTTTTTTTTTTTTTTTTTTTTTTTTTTTTTTTTTTTTTTTTTTTTTTTTTTTTTTTTTTTTTTTTTTTTTTTTTTTTTTTTTTTTTTTTTTGTAAAGAGATTTCCTACAACTACAATTTTACGTGAAAAAATTATTTCTCTATCTAGACTGAAAGCTGAGAAAAAACAAAAAAAAATGAAACAGGTGATTTTATTTATTTATTTTTTTTTTTATTTTTTTTTTTTTTTTTTTTTTTTTTTTTTTTTTTTTTTTTTTCTCGGTCCCCAATGCTCATTAGCGGCTATAATTCTAGTTTTGCAATATTTTAGATCCCTACTACCAACACAAAAATCGGCATTCAAATCTGTGAATGACAAGTAAAACGTTTCATTTAAGATGAAATCAACATAACGCACTGTATCAGTTCTGGATAATGGGATCTTATTTAATAGAACTTTTGGGCCAAAGCTCTCAAGAGAAATATTTTTTTCACGTAAATTTGTAGTTTTGTATGTTATAAATACTATAATACCTGATAAATAATCTCTTTAATAATATTATCAGGTTTTGGTTTAAAAATGAAGTCCTGTATTTATTTCTGGACACTGGGTTTAGGTTGTGGTAAAGAGATAGCATACAAAACTACAATTTAACGTGAAAAAATTATTTCTCTATCTTGACTGAGAGCTTTGGCCCAAATGTTGTCGTAAATAAGATCCCATTGCCCAGATCTGATACAAAATGATTTCATCTTGCAAGGAGACGTTATGACTTGTAACAGGATCTTATTTACTACAACATTTGGGCCAAAGCTCTCAGTCAAGATAGAGAAATAATTTTTTCACGTTAAATTGTAGTTTTGTTTGCTATTAATACCATAAAACCTGATAAATAATTTCTATTATAATAATATCAGGTTTTGGTTTAAAAATGAAATACTGCATTAATTTCCGGACAACCCAATATTAAGTGAACAATTTTCTTTTTAATATACTATAGTATCTTAACTCATCATCCAATGATTTTAATGTAGATGAAAATATGCTATTGTAAGCATTGAGACCAATATATACAAATATTCACTAAAATAATTCTTATTGGAATAAAAGTAAAATAGTTTTCTCTACAATTTCCATTATAATTAAGATATTGCAACTTGGTAGTTAAAAATGTTGGTACAGATGAGCCCATTAAAAGAACAAACACAGCACCAATAAAACTTACAGAGGAGAGAGGGTGGGGTGGACCTTGCGAGGATGTGTGACAGGACAGCGACACAAGAGAACCACTAACACCGGCCTAGCGCAACATCCCTTCCAAACCAACGATCCTTTTTCTCAACCACCAACATTAAACAATTTAGAAACTTAAGGGAAGCTACAACTGGGAACATTTAAGATATATAAGTAAATTCAACTCAATACAAAGAAATGAAAAATTAGAGCATTTTAAATGTTAATTATTCAGCCAAATAGACTCATAAAGAAAGAGGCAGATTGGTTTTAGTAAAAGAAAAATTTGGATGCTCACTTGTTTCAGTGCGGTTACAAACTTAATTTTTAAACTAATGTTTATATCGTATTTCATCAGTTAAAAACATTTAACATTAAATATCAAATTATGTAGTTCATCAATCTCTGAAAGGTCTTGGATCGTAGTGCACTTCTTGGTATAAGGAAAAAACCTTCGGTCGATTTTCTATTATTTATTAAATAAATAATTATTTGTTTCAGTAAGAATCGAACGTGGTCCATGGGTTAGGGCCTAACCTACTTAGCTACCTCCCCTATATGTATAATAGGTGAGAAGAAAAGAAAACAAATGAACTTTTAAAACAAGTAAACCCTTAAACTACAAAGCTGAATTCTATATCAATTATTAATAAAATTGGCTAAATTTAGCTTCCTAATTCATTAATTCTTGCGGGAAAGTGTACTTTTAAAAGTACTTACAGAATTTTTGAAAAATATCAAAAATGCTCTTCTGAAAAGATTACAGTTTCCTCTTTACGGTAGCTATATAACAATATAATACCATATCTAACAACATATTATTTATTCTTTACAACTATATTTTACTTTATAACATATTTTATTTTACTAATGTTTTCTTGTGATCGAAAGCCCAGAAGAAGGTAGGCCAAAACATTGGCACTTGATTACTGACTACCTCATCAATAATTTAAATTATACAGAGAACAATATGCCCCTGGTAGTTTTTATTTAATTTTATATCAATCTATTAAAATGTACAACTGTACAAATATATTCATTAGGTAAATGTGTTGATAACGAATATAATAACATGTCAAAACTTGAAAATAACAAATCATCAGTAGCACTTTAATAAAAATATTACATTAGATGATCTCTAGGCCATTTTATTTTCAGACGCCTCGGAAGATTATTATAGGGAAGCAAGTTGAGAAACTAGTGGATTTGATATGGAGCTTACTATGAAGGGATATGTATCTGGTTTAGGCTAATTCTCAGCAAGATATGGAACATTAGCGAGATGGAACATTAAGATCATTATGGATAGTTGGTGACAAAATAAGGAGCATTTAGGATTTTTCAAAGGATTTTGGATTTTAAGGGTTAGATACGAGATGAATTGGATGGTTTAGTGGAGCCCCAAAGCTCAACTCCATATGTTCAAATTGGTCTAATTAGTGTTATGCAAATGAGTCTTTTGAAACTAATTGGAAGGTTTGAACGTCTGTCAAGTAAATAATGATGCAGTCTGTAACGACGAGCAGTTTTTTGTCGTTTTAGTCTTGTATGCGAATTCCAAGTAAGACGTTCGTCCTAGTGGAGCCCTAGATAGCGGATCTGTTCCTACAGAATTTTTGTTCAAGTGGTACTGATCACTTCAACAAACATTCTACACTAGAAGATCTCCAGGCCATCTTCTTTTCAGACGCCTTGGAGGATTATCGGGAATGGGATGGGAAGCAAGTTGAGAAACTAATGGATTTGAGTGGTTATGGAGCTTACTATGAAAGGATAGGTATCTGGTTTGGTCTAACTCAGCAACATATGGACCATTAAAATCTTTATGGATAAGTTTATTGGTAACAAATTTTTATTTAACATTTGGATAAGAGATGAATTGAATGGTTTAGTGGAGACCGTAGACCAAATATGGCTAATCACTGTCATGTAAATAGGTTTTGTAATTAATTGGGAAATTTGAACGTTTGTCTAGTAAAACTTTCAAGCAGTTTTAGTCTTGTCTGTAAAGTCCAAGTAAGACTTTTGTCCAAGTGGAGTCCTAGGTAGCGGATCTGTTCAACAGGGATTAGTGGAATATCATTAAGGGATAATGTAGTACAGGAAGTTGCAGTTTACGAAGAAAGTTTTTTGCTCTTAATTTTAAAGGCAAGATTTATATAAATTTTAAGGTTTTCTACAACACTTATAATCATGTAAGCTATATTGCACATTTAAAAATTATTATTACTATATGGCTACTACATTTATGTATTATAATTACTAAATAAAAAGTCATAGAAAATATTTATTTACATTGATTCAATCGTAATTTTAAAAAAAGAAAAAAATTCCTTTGTGCACTATTATTGTTTACCATTTATATAAGAGTAGCCAAATGATTCGAGTTACAATAGTTCGATTTGCATATTTGTTTTGGAGGTTGTTAGAGGAAAGAAAGAGCCCTTTCATCTCGACGGATCTCCAGAGGAAGAAGATCCCCCAAGAATAAGAATAGAGCTGTTCTGTTGGTTCGTTATAGAACGTACAATCCGTATGATAATGGCGCAAACCCGATTATGTTCTTCCGCGAGGCTAAGTTTTTGGAAATAGAAGGCGCTCCTTTGATGAATTCCTTTCACCCTTGAGGATTTAGTTCGTTATCCGGTTCCGTTTGTAAACGGAATTTAATATTTCTTAATCGGATTGTGCGCCGATATTGTCTTGCACTCCAAGCTCCCTGTTCCCTGCCATCTTATCTTAGTGTAGGAGGGGGGAGGATGCGTGTCGAATATCAATTCGTATGGTAATTCAAGAGCTATTATGGCTACAATTAGAATTCATTACTTCATAATTTTATTATAAAATACTGATGTTATGTTTCCCTCAAAGGCAGGACCATAAAATATCTAATGTGAAATGAAATATAATAGTCTTTTGATTATAAATAAATAAATAAATGCTAAGCGAACCCGAAGGTTCGATGCCGACACCACCAACCGTTGACCACACATCTCCCTCCAACCCACTTCCTCAAAATCCCACTAGTCCGCCTTGGCGCAATCCTCTCATCAATGTATTGGTGTACCCCTCGGTCGTCTTGTATGTGCATGTCGTCTACCCGACAGCTCAAAACTGGTAACCTTTTTTACCGAATTCGATCTTTACTAAACCCAACGACTTTACATGCCCATTTTAACCGTCGTGCTGCTATTTCCGGAACTATATTTACCGAGTATAACTCGCGCAGAACTGCATTGTGAAGCCTTCTGAAATCTCCGGTTTCTTCATCTTTTTTTCGGCCAAATATTCTACGCAGTACTTTGTTTTCGAAAATTTTAAGGCGTTGTTTCTCCCTTAACGTAAGCGGCCATGAGCCTTTTAATTATGTAAATAAAATTGTACATGATTGAAGACAGATAAATATTGATTTCATAAGTAGAATGGAAGAAAAAATAAAAAATACTGACTTTTGTTGGTTTGTTTGATAATTTATCATTATCTACAGAAAAAAAAAAAAAAAAAAAACCTGGAGCACTAACAACCCATGAAGGGTCTTTTCAGTACTTAGATAGGTTGTACTGTTTCTGAGCCAACGGTTGTAAAAGGAGGTGATTTGCCCAGAATTCACGCTCAACCGCCAGGTTTTTTCCCCCAATTAAGAGTACCCACATTTTTAGAAGCTGGGTGTGCCCCAGAAGGGTCTCCCGACCTCGAATTCGATCCATTATCATTATCGCATGTACATAAATCATCATGATTATGATATAAAGTATTTATTTAAAGTATTATTATGATCAAGATCATAAAGTATTTAATGTAAATGCTTGTTTTATTTAATAAAATAAAACAATATCTTAATGTTATTATTTTTTAAGAAAACAATGTTTAATTATAAACACTTTCTATGTCAATTATTAAATGTTAGAAACTTGAATACCATCATCAGCTACTTTCGAGTTCAGCCATCTGTGGACCACGTTCAACAATTCATTCCTTGCTTCATCCGTTCCCTCCAATATTTCTTTATTGCCTCTGCCTGATATATTCTCCTTTCATCTGACCATTGTCTAATAATTTGTGTTTTAACTACTACTAAAATTTGATCTAGTTGACTGCTGTCCAAAATTTTTTTTTATCCCACATTGAATTTCGTTGTATACTTGCCACCATCACGTCTTCTTTTACCATCCGTATCCATATTCTTTTTCTGTTTTTGGAGGCTGAGTTGGGAAATTTTTCTTTGTTAGTCTTCTCTTATCCATTCTCATTAAATTTCCATAAAATGTCATTCTACGTTTTCTCATTGCATCACTTCATTTTTCAATATTTTGATATAATTCCGAATTACTTTTTAATTTAATACCTTCTTCAGTCTTTCTTGGTGCCAATATTTTAATTAATATTTTTATCTCCTTTTCCATATTTTATTTTATTTTTTCCTTTTTTGTTGAGAAACAAACCTTCGAGGGCATATAAGCTTTCAGGACTTAATTCGGGCGGGGGCGTGATTACTGACCACATCACATACTTGTATAAATATATATATTTTTTAATCGATTTAATTTTTAGTGATTTTGGGTCGGGACTAGGTGGGCGTTATGACTAGTTATTCAGCCGTATATGACTACCACCCTTTCCGCCTATAACCTCACATTATTCTCCTTGAAACATAATCTGGCACAGTTCCATCTCTTCCCCAGTTCAGATTTTTACATACATTTCATTTCGTGTCTTACTTCTTTAAATCAATAATATAATAAATATAATATTTATACCAAATTATAACACAAATATAATTAAATAAATAATTCCTTAATTGCTATTGTATTGATCCTATAATAGTGCTCCTCAACTAAAAATGAATATTTATTTTTACAAACCGTCAAGGAAGTATCCTAGGCCCCAATCCTCTACACGGTGTATACAGCTGACATTCCAATTTATTCTACCACTGTCCTCACAACTTAAGCTGATGATACATGTGTCTTATCAGTAAACAATGATCCCTCCATTGTCTCCCAAACACTCCAATCCCACATCCTAAAACTTCAAGAATAGTGTCAAAAATAGAGAATCAAAATACAAATCTCACCAAATAACCTTTAACCTTCGTCGTAAATCTACGAATTCCTGTCCTACAGTATCCTTTAATCACTAATTCCTGTAGATACAGATCCACTACCTAGGACTCCACTTGGATAAACGTCTTACTTGGAATCAACATACAAGACTGAAACGACAAGAAACTGTCCGTCGTTACTTCAACATTTATCAGACAAACGTTCAAAACTCCCAATCAATTACAAAAGACTTATTTACATGACTGTGATTAGACATAAGGGCTCCACTAAACCATCCAATTCATCTCGTATCCAATCTCTACAATCAAAAATCATTCGAAAAATCCTCAATGCTTCTTACTTTGCCACTAATAAACTTATCCATAAACATCTTAATTTTTCATATGTTGCTGATTTGGCCCACACCAGGTACCTATCCTTCCATAGTAAGTTCCATAACCACCTAAATCCGCAAATTTCTTAACATACTTCCTACACCATTCCCGATAATCCTCAGAGGCGTCTGAAAAGAAGATGGCCCAGAGACCTTCTAGTGTAGAAGGTTCAATAAAGTGCTACTGATGAGTAGTTCTTTTCAGGTTTTGACACGTTATTGTAATAGTTATCAACACATTTACTTGATGTATATATTTTGTGCAGTTGTATATTTAGATAAATTGGTATAAAAAAAAAAAATAAATAAAAGTAAAACAGCTGTAATAAAACAAATGCTGTGACTCTGATATAATAATGACAAAGTGATTGGAGCTATCTAATAACCTAGATTGATGAACACACGCGAGTTGAAAACGTTGCTCAACGAGACAGCTCAACGTCAGGGACAGATGTGACCCGCCTCCCGCAGGGATTGTATTTACCGTTTCAACTCTTCCTTTAGCTTTAATGTGAACCTCTAAAACAGCGGTCAATTTTTTTAAGAGTTAGTAGATAATAAATACCAATATTAATGATTCTTTAGAAAATAAAATACAAAGCATAGAAGAATAAATAAATGTTTGTTTATTGAACCAAAAAAGAAACCATCAAAATTCACGTCATTCAGAAGAAAAGTGGATTATAACTTAACAGCTGATATATAGCTTACCATTAGTTTAGTAACAAATAAACACATAATTCGCGATTTTACTTGCATAATAAGGCGTGGTACACACTGGAGAAACTGGTAGAATTTGGGAATCCACTAACGAATAAGCGCACTGACTGGAGGCTATCTCCGAGTGTTGAGGAAAAATTAACAATTACGCTGAGATAAGCGAAAACAGTTTTATTACTTTGAAATATTTTCAATAATTGTCAGGTAGTGTGTAAGAATGTGAACAAAGTGGGTAAGGGATGACCATTTGTGATGGAAAATCAATTTAAAAATAGGAACGTTCTTGGAAGTGAATAAATTAAAAAAATAAAATACACTTGGGCTGATGATAAGAGAAACTGAAGCAACAGGATATCGATTTAAGGAATTTCTTGAAACCCGGTTTTCCGAAATCGATGAAACTAGACTTTCATGAAACGCTGAGTGCAACGATCTACGTTAATCTTACCTATCTGTTGCAAGCAACTTCAATTTAACGTTTCATGAAACCAGTTTCTACAGTGTGCACCGCGCCTAAGTCGTAAGTTTGCAATATTATTTCAAAAATCATCGTATGATAAAGTAAAAGAGTGAAAAAATGTAAATTTAAACAATAATTTATTTTAATGACATCGTGTTGAAGATTAGAAATATTCATAATTCGACGCTGATGTTAGGTAGATGATAATCTTACAATAATAGATGATAATGCAGAATTATGTTTTTAATATAACACCTAAAATAAATTATTAGAAAACATTTTTTAAAATTAAAATATGATTTATTCCTCTCAATACATTTCAGCTAACGTGTTGTCTCCTCTGAATATAATTTTTAAGACTTATTATTAAACATTTATGATTTCTATTAACTAGAATAATATAAATTTTTATCATTACAAATGTAGTATATGGAGATCTAGAGTGGAGGGCGGTTGAAGCACAACTAATAACTAAACTCGGACAATTTCACAACAATCCATACAAAAAAATAATCTTTTAAGGAGAGTTTATTAAAAAGCAAACAAAACGAGGAAACTAGGATTACTTTCTTGATAAGTCAATCAAGTAATGCTTCTTTGTAATCACACGTGTTAAATTCCAACCGAAAAAAAAAAAAAAAGAAAAAAAATTGTGATTCGGTAGAATAAAATGGTTTATCCTTTGGTATTTTATGTATTAAATAAAGTATTTAATTTATTATCTTATTTTGCAGTTGATACATCAAGGGGTGTATCACTAGCGGTATATGTATGCTTAGTTCCAGCCTGGAACAAATGCACTCCAGAAATAGACAGACTTGAGAGGACACAGAGAAGACAGGAGCCCGGCGCCTCGGTGACAGATATGAGACGGTCCACGCCTTCAGTGCTCTCAACTATTTTAGAAATACAAACACTGGGGACTTGGATCCCCTCTCCTTTGGATCCTAAAAGCTTGCATAAGGTCTGAGTGCATCGGCCATTGTATTTACTTCTTGTATTATTTTTGTACCGCAGCTGTCTCGTACTATGTTATTCTGTCCCGAGGGGAGCGTCTTAGGCTTTGAAGTGATAAATTCGCCACTGCTAGATTCGAACCTCGTCTCAATAGTTTACTGGAAAAAAAAATGAACAATAATAAAATTAGGCATATTTTACAATACTCCTAGGGAAATAAAGGTGAACTTATAAACCTCACAGTCTCTCACTTTTTTTTTAATATACCCCTTATCCTTAATGATTTTTTAATATCAACAGAACTCTATTTAACATAGGCCTTTGATCAATATGTTAATTAGTTAGATAAATTATAAACAAAATTAAAGGATTTTTATATTTGTTTTTCCTTCTCAAATTGTTAGCTGGAATGTACACAGACCTCCATACGCTCTGTTTCTTGTTTAATTTTTTTATAAATAAAATAAATATAATTAAGGTTTAGCGAACCTTCGGATGCCGACACCACCAACCATCGACCGCACACTTCCCTCCAACCCACTCCTCCAAAACCCAAATCCCCCAGATCGGCCCTGACGCAATCCTTCCATGTTCGTCTCGGTCTACCCCTCGGTTGTTTACCCGACGGCTCATAACTGATTACTTTTCCGGAATTCGATCATCATTAAACCCAACGACTTTACATGCCCATTTTAAGCGTCGTGCGGCTATTACTTGAACTATATTTACCGGATATAACTCACGCAGTTCCGCATTGTGAAGCCTTCTAAATTCTCCTGTTTCTTCATCTTTTTTTGGGCCAAATATTCTACGCAGTACTTTATTTTAGAAAACTTTAAGGCGTTGTTCCTCCCTTAACATCAGCGGCCATGTTTCGCATCCGTAGAGAAATGTTGGTAGTATATCCTATTTTTTAAATTTTTTCAGAGTAAGCGCGAACTGAGTAATTTGCAACCGAGAAATAACAAACATTACCAGTTTTTAACCTAGCCTTTATTTCTTCTTGAATTTCATTTTTCCCCGATGTAATAGACCCTAGACATTTGAATTGCTCAACGTGTTCATATTTTATCCCGGAAATATCTACATTACTAAAACGCTCACCGTTTCTACTAATAACCATATATTTCGTTTTATCGGTATTAATTACTAAACCAATTTCGTTACCGGTTTTCATGAGCATAGTAGCGTTTAGTTTTATAGTTTCCTCGTTTTCACCCAAAAGTACCAAATCATCAGCATAACCAAGAATCGGACACTTACCACCCATCTCTAATCCTTTTCCGGTAAGCATTACCTTCCTGACGACATATTCTAGCGCTAAGTTAAATAATACCGGAGAAAGAGAATCTCCCTGTTTAAAACCCGAACGTACCTCAAACTTTTCGGAGTGAAATGTCCCGATTCGGACTCTATTAAATGTTTCGGACATGCACATCTTTACTAGATTAACCAATTTCTTTGGTATCCCCAGTTTGATCAAAATATCAAACAGTTAATGGCGGTTAATCAAATCGTAAGCCTTTGGAAATCAACATAGAGCTAATGCACTACGCCCTGAAATTCTTAAATCGATAGTTGAACGACTCCGTCAAATATTTTCCCAATATTTCAAAATCGTTAAATATTTCAACATTTTTAATAAATTTTTTATCATATAAATTTATTTTTTTATATACAATTCTTAAACTTTATACCCACTCAAACACACTGGTCTCCCAATATGCTTCTCACACCATTCCCGATAAACAACTGAGAAATCTGAACAGACCGCCTGCTGTAGATTTTATTATAGTGCAATGGATAGTTTCTTTACGAAGTATTGGCATGTTATTGTGATCACATTTACAAATATTTACATGATGACTTGATATTGTATACATATGTAATTATCAAGGAATAAGTAGAAAAATAGAAATAAAAATTAATTCTTCAAACATAATTTTATGAATATAGTGCACTTTATCAGCTGTGAAAAACTCGGGTGAGAGCGGACATCAAACTTGGAGTGTCATTGAATTTATTACAAATATTGATTTATATCATTTAGATTAACCTCTCAGTTTTTATATTTTCAAAATGAATTATTTAATTCATCTATACTATTAAATAAAAGGACAAGCCATTTTTAGTTTGTGATAACTAACCTAGAAAACTACTGAACCAATCTGTTCCAACTTTTAATTACATGATCTATATAGTCCCAGGAAGGTTCAGCAATAATAAAATGTATAGATTTTTAATTATATTGCCATTGGATAGCGATAATATGTAGTGCGCAGTGAAGTTTGATAATCGACCGATAGGTGACGATCGCCATTCTACATGAGAGGATACACATGTATAACTTGAAATTGATAATTAAGTCATGCGTTAACAACGAATGAATATCCTTCCGCCATCTTAAAACAGTTAAATAGCCTAATATTTCAAAAAAGTGTCCTTTTAAGGACAACAATGGCGGAAGTCTGCCATTTTAAAACCGTTAAATATTTTAAAACAGTACCCTGGAGGACAAAAATGGCGGAAGTTATCCTTCGGATAACTTAAAAAACCGCTAAAAACATATTATCCTTAAGGACGAAAAAACACTGTTTACAGTTTTCTTAACTGTTTCATGTTGTCTTACGCATAGTAACAGTTAAAGAACAAATACAAACCTACTACAAACGATTCCACGAAAAACTACATAGACATCCTAATACACTAATAAACAACATGGCCATAACACATATTCCCGACAACACACAGAGTAGACTAAAAAGGAGCTGGATGAGAGACCTCCTTGACTAAAATAATAAAATAAAATAAAGACTGGAGGTGCCGCTGGGTTCTGCTCCCTCTCATGCCTTTCAAGCCATTTAAATTCATACAGCAAATTCACTGGTTGTCAAATTTTAATTGACAGGTGTGAATAAATATATAAAGTCAAAAAAAAAAAAAGTTTACTTATATTCATATAAATTATTAATAAATATTTAAAGATTCGGTGGGACACGCAGATCCCAGTGAAGTTTGAAATTCGACCGCACCATTCCACAATAGAGTTTATAATGGTGTCTATATAGAGTTTATAGAATTGGCACCAAATTTTAACTACATTGTCTTCGTAGTCCTAGGAAGTTTTAGAAATAATACAATGTTCTACAGTGTTACAGGTCTAAACTCCATTAATAAACTTTTGCAAAACAGATATAAAAGGTAAATATATGAATTACATACTTGTTATTATCAAGATATTTGTTTGCGACATTTTTATGAGAATAGTGAACATTTATATGCAGCGGAATGCAGGCGACAAAGACACCCTAGCGGACATAGGAACCCACTTTCCACCACCACAGGCCTTTCAAACCCACTTAAAAAACATGGCAGAGCATCAGCTTGGAAAAGGTTGCAACCACTGCCTGCCAAGTGCCACAGGTCCATCGAGGCCAACTTGATCTGATAAAATATATTGAGTTTTTATTGTATCGATGGAAATAATATTAAATGCATACGAATATATTTTTTTAAAACCTATTTATTAAAATATATATAGCTATAATAGCTATAAAAAAAAACGAGAATGCTAGAGAAACTGTTCAAATTTCATAATAATGACCTATAAATATGCAAAAACATTTTTCAGACATCTAGGTCGAGAGAACATTCTGCGGGATCGAAAGAATACGAGCTAGAAGACTTGGTGCCTGAAGAAACCGAAAATTATAAGCTGAATACAGGTGACAGGAAATCAACGGAGGATTTCATGTTTCAATTTAAATCAGCTCCCAAGATAGTAAATTTACTATTGGGGATGTCTTCATATAATAGTCCTTTCGAAAACTTTTTTTTATCCCTTCAGCATGTCACGACTTGGAAATAAGTCAGATTGTACTAAGATGCCCAAGCGTGATGATCAACCAATTTCGTTTTATGAAATTAAACTCGGTTGGAATGAGGTCAAACGGCCAGAAACATGAACGACGTCTCGGGTGATAACGTGTGATTGAGCGCACCATTCAACTGTGGTTTAAAAAAAATTCGGGAGGAAGATTTCAGCCTTGAAGACTAGAAAGGTCATGGAGGGGAATCCTAAGACGTTTTAAGAAAACCCCAGAATAATTGTCGTAAGAACCATTTTTTTTTTTTTTTTTTTTTTTTTTTTTTTTTTTTTTTTTTTTTTTTTTTTTTTTTTTTTAACCAATAATATCTCATACGTATGATAGGTCTCCCAGAAAAATTAATGTTTTTCTGAATGATCATTAATTTTTGAGTAAGAAAAACCACTGCTGCCATTTCCAAGCACGGTCAAGATGGTGACAGCAAGCAAAATAAGAATCCAGAATGTCGTTTTCAGGAAATAACTGCTGAACTATTTTTTTCAACGGATGTTTTTTGAGTTGCTGATTCAGAATCTGAAGTTTGCTACTATGGCAGCTGTCTGCTTTATACCCAAAATCACAAAAAAAAAACGCCCAAAATAGCGGTTGTTGGTTTGTTTACCTATAAAAAAAAAAAAAAACGAATGGTTTTTTAAAGAATGTCGTCATAGAGTAAATTTAGTACGTATAATAAAGGATTTAGTACGTACGAAATAAAAAATGAATTTTGAAATTAGACCATATTTCGCGAATTTATTGAGAACATTCGAGAAACTTTCTAACTATAACACATCTTCAGAATTTTTGAATAACAAAGACTCAAATAGTGTTTAGAAATGTTATTAACATGTTGCCAGAAATGTATTGAGAGCAATGAAGAGTATTTTGATTCATAAAATATTGTTAAAGTAATCCATTTTATTTTTTATAATTGAAAAACTTAAACTTCACAACTTTTCGAACAATCCAATAACATTTTGGTCTAAATATATTTCTAGTTAAATGATCCGTTCTAGAGCCTAGTGCAATATGTCTTATCTATTATCTCTGATAGATATTGAAAGATATTGATATCCGGATATAGAGCCCGTGCTCTCGAGAAGCATAAATACTGAAGCAGGGTACAAATAGTTTTTTTTTTTTTTTTTTTTTTTTTTTACAGAGAGAAAGAGAGAAAATAAAAACCTCAGAAGAAAAAAAAAACGGAAATAGAAAATGGAAACAGGGCAGAGGAATTGGAAAGAAAGGAGGGTGGAAATGACTGAGTGGGGAGGGGAAGTACCAATGAAAGGCCTCTTCCACTCTTGATTTCTTTGAGAGGAGATGTATGATGCATGTAGCCCTGGCTCTAGTCAACCACAACATTTATCAACCTCTTTGGCTAGCTTCAGCTCAATTCTTTTTCCTGAGTTCTCAACCTCTTTTGGTAACAAGCGGCTGGTCTCAGGGTGCATAATGTAAGTCCAGAGGGAAGGGATTGTGTCTGGAAGGGTGAACTTGAAGGAGGCGAGTTAATTCAATTTACCAAACAGTATTGATTACAAAAGTACTCTGGTTTTTTTATCTTAAAAATGTGAAGAAAACAAAAAAAACAAAAAACAAATATAAAAATAAAATTAGGAGTGATAAATTATTTGCAGCATCTATTAGATTTCCTTATTCTAAGACTAGTTTCGAATGTTAATTAATGAAATTTAATTCACTTATAAAAAAAAGAAAAAAACACAATACTGCTTCAACCCTTCGAGTCGGTACTTGGTAAGGAAGTATTATTATGTGATCAACGGTTGTGCAAGGAGGTGATGTGGTCACCAATCGCACTCAACAAGGGCACCCACTTTATAGAAGCTGGGTCTCCAGAAACACAAAAATTAAATATTCTGCCCTTAGCCGGACTGGAACTCGGGACCCGCAGGCAGGAGTTCATTGCCTTACCCGCTGAGCTACTCTGCTCCCTACACGAATGAATTTGAAATTAGGATTAATGAATTAATTGCCACTTCAATTGTAATTATTTTATTAGAATACTAGTTTTGAATGCTAAATATTCATAGTCAGTTCAGAACCATATAAAATTTTCAACATATCAGTACTATGTTACATGGATTGTATACACTAAAGTTTTAAAAATGTAAGACAAGAAATGAAACATTAGTACTCACTTCAGGAGATGTGTATTTGGTCACTACCAAAACTGTTTATTACAGAAATGTTTGAACAGACAAAAAAATACAATGAGTTATAAGGGAAATCCCATAGTAAACCCCAAAATTTTAGCCTGCCTGCCCCCCCCCCCTGCTCCCTTCACCCTTCTCACTATAGATATATTTCAGTAGATCTCATGGGGTGAGTACTAATGTTTTATTTCCTGTCTTACATTTTTGAAAACATTAGTGTATATAATCCATGTAACATAGTACTGGTGTGTTGAAAATTCTGTATGTTTTAGAACTGCAGATGAATATTTAGCATTTTAAACTAGAATTCTAATAAAATAATCCCGATAGAAGTGGCAATTAATCCATCAATCCTTATTGTATTGATCCTTTTATACCATCATACCATCATGCGTACCTCAAGTGATGAATTTAAAAATTGTAAAACAAGAAATGACACTTGTTGATACTGGTCAAATCCTAATTTTAAGTTTTATATTATTTTCTACGTGATTTATTAGTTTTAAATAGCTGTAAGTCCAAATTTTACAATTTTCAGATTATTTGACCATAGTATGTAGAATTTTATATCGCATTAAGCCATAACTACTTATGCCCCTTGAAAAATCGCTTTTACTATTTTTTAAGAATGGTAAGAACGTTAGTCCTTTTCTATTATTGAGCCAGGCAAACTTAAGTCCACTTACGATATTCTCCTGAAACGTTAGCCTAATGTGACTTACTGCTGTTCTCGTTCTGAGGTACAGAAATTACAGATGTATCATTAGAAATAATAAAATCGTTCAAAAAATTATTTTTTTTTTTTTTTAATTACTTTTCAATAAATTTTAAATTTGTTTCCGGTAAGAAGAGAGAAAAAAAAACCCGGCTAATCATAGAGAAAATCTAAAGGATTGTTTACTTGAATTACCTAAGAATCACTTCCACTTTACATATTTTGGTGAGTATCAGCATGTTAAATTTTCTTGACTTTTAAGACAAACGCACTTTTGTAAAATTAATAAATGTATTCTACGTATGTTACTACGTAGTAATGTTTTTATTTTTTTGCAGGTTTTTAAAACAAATTGCAGATGTTCAACATTAGAAAACATAAAATTCCGATAAAAGTGTCAATTAATTTATCAAACCTTAATTCTATTGATCCTTCTATACCATCATTCTGTACCTCAAAAGTAAACTTTGACTTGTTTTTAAGACAAAGCGCACTTTCCGCGATATATAGTAACAACTAAAAAAAATCTTTAATTAATTAAATATTAATGTATAATGTTTTAAGACCTTATATAAAAGATGCAATAAGACAGATATACATATTTAAAAACCTACTCTTTGGCGAGACTTGATGTATCAACCATATCAGTGTAATGAATTTCTTACTGAAGGTTTTAATAATCATCAAAATACAAAATTTACTTAAACATTGTCTAACCAATACTTATAACTGATAACACAAATAACTAACTGACAATTAACATAGGTATATTATTTACACATATCATCATAATTAAGAATTATGAGGTTTAAATTTATATCACAATTAGCAAGCAGTGTTCATAATGACAGGGGTTTATAAAAAATTAAACATTAATGACAATGAGGTTTTATGTTTTATTATTAGTGATACGCTTAAACACTTCTCATTTTATCCCCTAACACTGGATCTGATAAATTTGAATACACTCTTCAATTTGTAAACAATGTATTCTAATGAACCGTGAATTGATAGGAATTAACAACAACAACAACAACAACAAGAGGTCCCAGTGTGAGGGAATATTAATTGTATAACCGAGCTGTAATCCCCACCCCCTCACTTTGTTGATTAAAATACACGTAAATTTCACTTTATATTTCCACCTTTCTACTTAAATATTATTCCATTTTTAACCTTACACCGATTTATTAATCGCATAAATAGGTTTTTATTATTATTAATATTAAACAAGCTGTTTTATATTTGCCAGTAAATAAAAAAATAATTTTTAGAAAAATAAACGAAACCGACTTCAAGATTAAACATGTACAAACTTAAAATAAACAGTAAAAAATAATACTTTAATTGCTTCTAAACAAATAGAATTAAATGACAATCAACGAAATTATCGAAGATTATATACCTATTCGCAATTTATGATCAGTTATTTTTGGAGTCGGTGCCAACCAAAACAAACAGAATTCGAAAAAAAAATGGAAATTGTAAATTTTAATTGTAAAGTCATAATTAAAATTAGAGGCGAACTTCTCAACTTGAACTACAGAACATTCATTGAGGGACAGAATTACATTTGTTCTATGTGTAATATTGGAGAAAATGAAGATATATTCCTTTATTTAGGACGTTGTAAAGTCTTGGAGAGAATGAGGAAAAAATAGTTTGGTGTAGTTACTATGACTGAAATTGATATGGTCAAATACCTAAATTAGGATTGATAAATTAAGTGCCACTTCTATTGAGATTATTTTATTTGAAAACTAGTTTCGAATGCTAAACATTCATCTTCAGTTCTTCGAGGTAACTAAAACACTCACAGTGTTTTAAACACAGTGTTTTAGTTACCTCGAAGAACTGAAGATGAATGTTTAGCATTCGAAACTAGTTTTCAAATAAAATAATCTCAATAGAAGTGGCACTTAATTTATCAATCCTAATTTTATTGATCCTTCTATATCATCATGCGTACCTCAAGTGAAATACCTAAATGGTGAAGACTGGGCAGCTCTAGTGAGTTACTTGAAAGAAGCCTATATCTACCGTTCCTTTCTTATTAAAAACTTTAATTATTAATAACCTGATAATTCTTTGGATGTTATTGATTGATAATATATGTTATAAATTAAAATGATAATAATTAAATATTATTGAATAGTATAATAATGGGTGGATATATATTATTATTTGAGATATAATTGAGATATTGTTATAGGATATATGATAATTATGATATTGTTGTATAAGACATAATTAATGATTAATAATTGATCATGTAATAGGTAATTAGATTGTATTGTATTTTTTTGGATTGTATTTCTTGTGAATATATTAGTTAATAAATCAGTAAATATTTACATATTTAAAAATAAATATATAACAATGATATAAAATCACTTTTAAATTAAAAGCGCTCCTGACAGACAGCCGTAGCTATGTCATATGTAATAGAACTTTGAACACTTTTTGTAAATAACATAAAATTCTGTAAATATTATTAATAAAAGTATTTTCTATCTATTCTATCTATCTATGGTAATTGTAAAGATCCCCACACTGTTTCATCACAAAAATAACTGATCATAAATTGTGAATATATAAGTATCAATAATTTCGTTGATTGTCATTTAATTCTCTTTGTTTCGAAGCAATTAAAATTAGTTTTTACTTTTTAGTTCAAGTTTGAATAAGTAGATTTAATATTGTAGCAGGTTTTTTTTTTTTTTTTTTCTAATAATTATTTATTCACTTTTTAGTAGAGAGTGTATTTTTGTTTAAATCTAAACTATCGTTTAATCAAAAATTCTATGCTACACAGATAATTTTTCGGTACTTTTGTATAGCGAAAGCCTAGGAGTAAGCTCATAACTATATACTCAGATATTTCACAAAGCTCAGAACTCTTGGTCTTACTTCTTGGAAGAGAGCCTTTACTAGCTGAGGGATTAATCCAAATGGTTTAAGATCTAAGTTGAATTAAGTAAAGTTAAACTAAGTATTTATCACGACTTAATTTCGCCTTTGAAGTAAAGGAGCTTTTCAAGTTCATTCAATAGAGTTTGTTCCAGTTATTTATATGTAATAAGATATAAGTTGAGTAGGCTGCGACAGTTCAACAACTTGAACCATACAAGTAACTTCATTGGTATTCAATACATCTCTAATCGAAATCATCTATTACAAGGCAATATAGGTAACGGTACGAGGCGAATAAATCAGAATATGAAAATCAAATATGGTAGAGGTTAAAAAAAAAAAAAAAAATTATTTCAGTAAAATGGTTAAAAAGTATACAATTTATTTATCGACAAATATACTTAGATTCCATCTCTTCAGATTTTTTTCTCTCTCCCATCCAGAATGACCTCATTTCACTAAACGACAGTTTTCCTTCTTTCGTCTAACATTTATTTTATCGACTCTCTTTCTATAAATTTGTTTTTTTTTCTTGACATTATGATTTGTCCTAAACGATATACCTAACTTTCCATGATAATCTCCCATCCCACTCGAACCCACTAGTCCCTAATTTTGCTTCCCATTTCATTCCTGATAAGCCTCCACGCCACCAAAAATAAAACGGCCTAGAGACCAATTAATATTGAACTTTTTTAAAGCGATACCAATGGGTAGTTGCTTTACGACTTTTTGAAATCGCATATTCACGCATTTAATTAAAGTATATGTTTTATACAGTAATATCAATAAATAAATTATCAAAAAATCATTAGAATTTTTACTATTATAAATTTTAAAAAATACTGCAATTGATGTGTTATGGTACGAAAAACGAATTATACTTTCAATAACGAATTATAATGTCTCAATTTTACATTTATGTATATATTTTTTCTTTGTTGTAAATATTTCGTATTAAAGCAATCATTCAAAAATTTATTTTATTTTGTCAAACGTCATTATTGAATCAGACAATAAGACTTAAATTACTTTTCATAATTTATTTATTATGTATTATTTTACATATTTTTTTATTTATTTATTATTTTTTTACGCAGTTTACAGATGACATCAAATCGTCTGCAAAAGCTAAAAAACTTACATTATTTTTTTTCGTTTCTAAACTAATTCAAATACGAGTAGCTTCACTGACATTCAAAATGAAACTAATGCTTTTTAGTTTATTTTAATATTATTTGATTTATTCACCTTTTTGTATTATATAATTGGATTTCGTTTTCTTAAAAAAAGTCAATAATGTGTACTTGCAGTGCTATTTATTATTTATCTTAGTTACAACAGAATTGTCATATTTTTCGCAATAAAGGTTAAAATATATATATATATATATATATATATATATATATATATATATATATATATATATATATATGTATATATATATATATATATATATATATATATATATATATATATATAAAACCTACATTTTAACAACTTGATATGATTATACAAGGAAGTATACAGTTTGAGCGTGCTGTCAAAATATCACAATAAAATCATATTAATTTATTGTGCTGGTGTTTCGGCTTAGAGAGCAAACCTTCATCAGGACTAGAAGTAAAAAAAAATTATATATAACGGAATATAAATTTTCAAGAGTTAGCAGAAATAATATAATTTTGGTTTCAGCAGAAATAATTTTATTGATACCATCTCGTTGGATTTTAATTTATAACCATAAAAATATATGAAAGTTAGGCAAACCTCGTTTCTGCCGCTCAACAGTGTTCATTTAAATTTGTATTATTGTAAATTTCATTACTGCTAAACCTTTCTAAAACTATGTAAATGAGTTAGTTAAAATTTTGTATAGATGGGTGCAATAGTTAAGCGGAACGGTTGTAACCACATTAATTTTCATATTTCACTGATATCCAAAAGTCGCACCACATATTTATCGCTTTTTTATGACAATTTAAATGTAACCTTCTTTGAACTATGAAGATAATGTAGTTAAAATTTGGTACAGATCGGCTCAGTAGTTTTCGCGGTTAGTGACCACAAACGAAAATGGTTTCCCCTTTTATATAATAGTATAGGTAAAAGAACTAAGGTCTTATCACAATCACTTAAATAATTTTTTTTTTTAATAATTAGGAACTTTGAACGTTTGTCTAGTAAATGCTGAAGTAGCCTGTAACGACGAGCAGTTACTTGTTCGAGTTTTACCACTATAGTAAAATTTTTTATTATAAACTTTCCTAGAATATGCCGCTCCATATATTTATAGATTTTTTTAATAACAATTGAATTGAAAACAAGAATATTTTGATATGAATTTCTAGCGCTATATGATCTTCAAACTTCATTTTGCAATAATCTAGCGCATATCAAAATGATTGATTTTACATTCTGAAACAATAATTAACCATTCTTATATTGACCCCAGGCCTCCCCCTGACCCCGGGGCAAGATGACGAATGTTAAGGCAAATTAATTGTTTAATTAGAACTAAGAGGGTGGGAGAGAGAGAGAGAGGCGACGAGGAAGTTGAACCGCTAAATCATAAAGTTCCTTAGCCACGAAGGGTTGCTACAAGGCTCTCCACTCGGCCCTATCAGGCCCCACTAACTTGCGAATATATTAGCACTCTGAGTCGGCAAGTTTCGTCTCTTTTCGTCCCTTCATCATCATCACGTCAGCCCAGGGCTGCCAACCCTACGAGCTACAATGCTCCAGGTCGAACCTCAAAGGAGGGACGATGTGTATATGCCATCAGATCAGTGAGTTCGAGGAAGTACGGGGCTGTGAGCTCTTGCAGTGTTGATTATTTAAGCTAGATCATATAATCACACTTTCTAATAGTAACACTTATAATTTAAAAATGCCACCTGCTCTAAATAGTGAGCCACTTCTCACTCGCCTCACCAAAGGCAAAATAAGGCCCCTCCAATGATTTCGAAACGTCATATTGTGGAAAATAAGCAGTACGACAACACTTGCTCAGCAAAACAAAAGACGGAAGAACTAGTCTTCTCAAACTCCCAAGGGTCCTAGAAATTATACATTACTCAAAGTTCCAGCTGAATAGTTACATTTTGCTGGAAAAACATTTCCAAATTATAAACTGGGATATTAAATGGTAAACACACACACACACACACACTCCAGTGGGTTTACCGTTCTCGCTGAACCCCTGAAAAAGGCTTCCAATGCAAGTCGAAACGTCGGCATTAACAATTAGAATAAAAACAATTTTATTTCGATCTGCTGTGTATCTATGACTGCCTACCCCAACTATCTACATCTCAATATTTTTTTATTTTATATTTTTACCAGTGCATTGCCTCTAGTACGGTATTTGAGATTAAATTTAAGTACCTTATCACCAAGGATAAGGATGAGGATGAGGATTTAATTCGAAATTATTTAGCTAAGGAGCAAAATAATGAGAATTTTCTTGGAAAATGCGGCAATCAGCTGAACATATTATCTTAATGCCAATGTACCGATACAAATAACTTCATTGATTTAGGCATTAGATCTATAATCCTACATTACAATGTCCTGTTACAGTAAAATTAAAAAAAAAGGATTTATATTAAATTAATTAACAAAAAATCATTACACAAAATGTCCTACAGACAAAAAAATCATAGACCAATCTCACTCTAGCCAAATCTGAATTTTCTAAATATTTAAGTCGTGTCATCTTCTAATCCTTAATATAGAACTCAAATCATTGCGCTGGTTCTGAGGATAAACCTTTATCACTTTAGGTCATAAAGGTTTATAAAGATTGCTCAAAACAAAATACTTTTAATATTGAATGAATGGATAAGCTTTTATTAACAAAATTTTGTGATGTTCTTCACTCAAGATAAATAAAAATATGAAAGATAACGGATCACTCAGCTTTGTCACTACGAGTACTAACGAAATTATGTAAGGTTGCTGGCTACAGGTACTAACGCAAACGACTTGAGCTAAGAAGCTGGTCATTGCCAGAACTTCAACATAAATATATATTTACGGAAGGTCTCGAGGCCAATGCTGTTAAATTGTAAAGGCTAAGGGTTGACAGATATCTTAAAATTTAGTAAGATTTTAAGAATATACTACCTCATGAATAAAAATAATATTAAAACAGAATTAAATTATAGTTATATCTAGATAAAAAAATCTATCTATCTATATAGAGACCAATTATTTATTAATATGAATATACGCATATACGTTGGGAAAGGTTAAAAAAAAAAAAATTAAGTCATTGTGATAGTTAAAATAAAGCGAATAAATCCAGATTGAATAACGGAATTAATTATACAACAATATAATGTGTGAATGTAATCATTTAGCCAGCTATATTACTTATTGCCCACATCTGTGGGAAATTGTAATAATTACTCAATAAAAAAAAAATAAAAAAAAAATATATATATATATATATATATATATATATATATATATATATATAATTATGTAACGGGAATTTAAAAGTAAAATAAATTATTTATTCATTATATTAAAAAGGCATAACTCTTCATTTGCTTTTATTCATTCATACTACAAGTTTCAGAGCTTGTCTGTTGCTCCATCTTCAGGTTCTACAATCATGTGAACACACAAACAAATTCAAACATGAATTTGACTTTGAAAATACAACCATATTAAATCATGAGAATAAAACCAAAAATAGAAAAATAATGGAAGCAATTTAAATAAATAAAACAATAGACCAGGCAGTAAACTACAAAACAGATCCACATAAAATTGGTACAAGCTATGCTAAATTAATAGATAGATTGAAAATATAAATAGTCCATATAAGAATAAAATCATTAATAAATAAAAGTAATAAAAATGTAAATAATAGTGACAATACAACTAATAGAATGGAAATGGAAAGGTAAAATAGGAACCATATTAAATAGGCCAGAATGTTGACAATAAATAAACAAAACAATAATTGAACATTGCCCAGTGGTCTCAGTGTAGAAGAGATGACCAAGTAAGAATATCACAGTGTTAGGTAAAAAACCGAAAATTGTAAAGTGATGTAATAATATAGTAAGTAATTGTAAAATAACATAATGATTGTAGAACCTGAAGATGGAGCAACAGACAAGCTCTGAAACATGTAGTATAAATGAATAAAAGCAAATGGGAAGTTATGCCTTTTTAATAAAATAACTGATATTAATCTCCTTAAATGAAAGATTTGAAGTAAAATAAAGAGGGGAAAAGAAGACCACTAATAGAGAAAAAGAAGGTTGACGGAAGAGAAGCCAGTTGACAGAAAGGATGAAAGGACAGCTTAAATATAAATAAAAAAAAAAAAGGTTAATTGAGGAAAACTTTGGGTTTAAATAAATCCTAAAAGTATATTTTATTTTTTATATTAATAACAGCTTTTACAAGCCTGTCTAAAAGCCAATCTGTAAACCAATATCTAATAGAGCTAATGATAAAGTTATTATTTATACAATGAAAAATATTAAATAAGGAAAAATATTTATCTCAGTGAATGAAAATAATAATAATATAATAATATTAACAATATAAACTAAAAATATTATAAAGAAGACTTATGAAGAACATTTTAGTTTCTATAAAAAGGACACAGAAAGTGAGAATCAATAATGAAATACATTAAAACATGGGAAAAAAAAACAACGGCTATAAGGAAAGGAAGACTGGTATTGTTTTTATATATATATATATATATATATATATATATATATATATATATATAAAATTTATATATGTTATATCGGCTGGAACCGAGTGAAAAGATTTAGAAATACTTAATAGAAAATTCAAAAAGAAAAGGACTTAGGATTACATGGAAAATTAGAAATAGAACAAAAGGAACTAGTCGGAGCAAAGAAACAAGAAATATGGTGAATGGCTGAGGTAATTCCCCAAAATATCCATAGTCCAGTCAAAGAGTATTAAAATGAGGGGTTTAGAGTCCATAAAATATGCGATTAATTTTTTTAGCTCAGGGCTTCGTTAGGAGAAGTTACCTATAAGATTGACATACTAAAAGTCTCCACTCCTGAGGCGGTGAGCTAACGGTATGGAGGGGAGGGGAGAAAGTCCCATTTTTGGATTTTTCGATTATGTCTCGCAAACAGTAGACTCTAAGGAAATATGCTACAGATCAAAATTAAAGCTAATTTTATTTCCCATAAAATTGTTTATATTATTGAAAATCGATAATTTTTGCCAAAAAAGGATGTTCCATGTAAAAAAAAATTGACTCATACAATCTCCGGGGGTCTACTTCTCATGGTAAAAAAAAAAAAAAAAAAAAAAAAAAAAAAAAAAAAAAAAAAAAATAAAATAAAAATAATTTTGATTAAAAATGGCCAATTTGATTTAAATTGTCCAAGTCGCGTTACATACTCATGAATACTAAAAGATTATTTCCACGCGAAGCACCCCAAGAATCCACGGGAAACAGAGGCAGGAAAAAAGCAGGATTTTTTCAGATATAATAAATCTTTGGGAGGGAAATTACCCCGCAAGAGGAGATGGGTGTGTGCACTGCGAAATGCAACCAAGCAGCTAGCTCATGATTTAGGAGGCCTTCAAGTGCTGGAGGACGATCCAAGATTTTCCACCCCACATCCCCACGTATACTTTTCCTCTTCTTTTTTTTTTCTCATTTTTTATAGCCTAGTACGTATTGATTTATGTAACCCTTATCGTAACTCGCTCTTAGCACCGCCCTTGGAAGCGTGGGAGAGTCTCCTTGCAGGAGCATGCATTGTTAACATCTTGTAGGGAGCTCAATGAATGGAAAATGAAGTAAAAAAAAAAAATCTTTGTGCTGGAAACTTTGCCTACTTTTAAAATAACAAAAATCTATACCATTAATATAAAAGAACATTTGTTGTTTGTTTATTTCGTTTAACGTCACTTTATGCTGCTATGGCTAATCAGACGATGGGGGTCCTAAATTTTGCCTATCCAGGTATAATTAGAATAGGGATCTTTAACGAGTACCTGACATCGCACAGGCTCGGGACCCCCATTTTACGTCCTTTCCGAAGAACGGCTTAGCTAAGGATTTTTTACTCCCTTTAAAAACCTAAGGTCATCTGCCGGGCTGCGAACCCGCGATCTTGGGTTTAGTAGGTTGCTATGCTAACCACTACACCACAGGTGACCCCCTAAAAGAACATTACTATGATTACTAGAAATACTGTGATTACTAACCACGAAACTATTGAAGCAATATGTACCAAAATTTAACTACATCATCCTTATAGTTCAAGAAAGGTTTAGCAATAATAAAATTTAAAGATTTTTAATTGTATTGCCATTAAAAAGCGTTAAATGTGAAGTGCTTAGTGAACTTTGATCATCAACCGATAGGTGGCGAGCACCATTCGAGTGGAGTTACAAATGTGATATATAGAGATAGATATTTGTGATAAAATTTACTTTTTTTCAATTATACACTCAAACCAGCCCACTGAATATGTCAATATCGTCATACTTTGCCAAAACATACATATTTAGCGCTCAGGTTTCGGTTTATTACGGGACGTAATCAAAATTTCATATATAGGATAGCAAATTTAACCAGATTTTAGTTGAAAAAAAGAAATTTTAGATCTGACAAATAGTTTTGGAGTTATAGAATAGAATAGAATAGAATAGAATAGAATAGAATAGAAAGAAAACTTTATTCTGGGACAAAGTCTCTTTATCATAACTGGCCGAGAGGCTGTTAAAAATAAAACAACATAGGTAAAATTAAATACAAATATGTATGAAAAAAAAATACAGAGAAAAACTAGAAAAAGAAAAAACTATTAATAAAAAGAAAGTGAAAAAATAAATGTATAAATAAAGAGGTTAATATTGTAAACAAAAATGCAGAACAGAAAAAAAAAAACAGAAACTTAAAGAAAAATAAAAGATAGAAACTCAAAAATTAGCATTACAAGAAATCAAAACATTATCATAGTCAAACTACAATTTTGGCTAATGTTTTATGTCTGACGGTCTTAGTAAATAAATTAGACGATTACATACATAGTACATACATCCTTATATTAGAGAGCGTCGGGTTGGAGGGAAAGAAGATGATGAAAGAGTAGTGTTTTGAATGTTCCAAGGGAAGAAGCATTGCGGATACAGGGGGGGAGGGAATTCCAAAGAGTAGAGGATCGGACAAGGAAGGAACGTTGGAATGCAGTACTTCTGAGGGATGGAGTATAGAGATCGGAAAGACGAGATCTTGTATGCAGTGATTTGATAGCAGACTTGAATTTCAGGTTACTGTAAATAAAGGGAGGGTGACGGGTGTTGATAACTTGGAATAGGTAGGAGCCTAGGAGGTACTTTCTGCGGAAGGTGGGGAAAAGCCAATTTAAATCCGTGTAGAGATGCGAAACATGGGAACGTCTCGATGTTCCGAAGACGAACCTGATGAAGCAATTCATGATGCGTTTTAATCTGTCTTCAAGAACCGTCGAGAGCCCGCCATATATCACGCTACCATAGTCAAATTGGGGGAAGATAAGGGAGGATACTAGAAGTTTGCGTGTGGGTAGGGGAAGGAGGTGACGGGATCGGTGAAATAGTTTTAGGATACCGATTGACCTTCGGGAGATTTGTGCAATATGGGATTTCCAGGAGAGGGTTTGATCAATGGTTAAGCCTAAATTTTTAACAGAGGAATGGAAAGTTATTGGATGACCATTAAGGAATAATGTGGGAAAGTTGGCATTTGAATGGAGAAGGGAATGTGATCCTATGGCAATTGCTTGAGTTTTAGCTGCGTTTAATGCTAATTTGTTCAGATTTGCCCAGGCACAGGTTTCGTCTAGGCCTTCCTGAATTTTGGCAAACGCAGCTGAAATTTCGGATGGAGGAAAGGAGAAGTGTGTGTGTGTGGCATAGTGAAAACTATGCCAAAAACAACTAACCTTCAGATTAGAAAAGGGTTTTTAACGTGCTGGTATGGGTATTTAATAGGACTTGATCAAAATTTAATATATAGGTTCTTATAGTAAATTTAAAGAGCATTCAGATAAAATAGAAATTTTGGATCGAACAATGAGTACCAACAAACGTGGTTTCGCAGAGAAGTGCAAGAGTCCATGAAATATGCGGTTACTTTTGACTTGACAGCTTCGTTAGGAATAGTTGGAAGGTAAACAAACTAAAAGTCCCCTGGCACCTGGCGGGTGAGCTAAGAGTGGGGGGAGGGGAGAAGGTCCTAATATAGTGTTTTTCGATTATACCTCGAAAACGGTGGAGTCTAGAAAAATGTGCTACCAACTAAAATTAAAGCTAATTGAATTTCCTAAAATATTGATTCAGTACAAATTTGTCGAAATTCCAACGATTTTCGAGATATACGTTATTAAAAATCAATAATTTTAAAAATAAAAAAAAAATGTTTACCTCAATTTTTGTTAAAAATTTGCTTCAAATACCAGAAATATATATATGAAATTAAAGTAGATTTAATGCTCTATAATTTTGATTATAACATTTTTTCTGAGAAACGATCGTGGAAGGTACTGGAAGGAAAAGTTTAAAAAGTGAGGTAACAGTTTTTTTTTGTTTTTTTTCTTTCAGAAAATCACCGATTTTCAATAACAAATATCTCGAAAACAGCGACAATTGCGACAAATTTATATAAAATCAATTTTATAGAAAATTTAATAAGATTTAATGTTTATTTGAAACATATTTTTTTGGAATCAACCGTTTCCAAAATATAATCGAAAAACTAAAACATTGAACTTTTCTCCTCTACCCCACCGTTAGCTCACCATCCAGGGGCGGGGATTTTTAGTATGTTTACCTCTTAACTATTCTTAACTAAGCTATGAAGCCAAAAGTTATCGCATATTCCATGCACTCTACACCCTTCATTTCAGCACTCATTAACTGGACTATAACGCTCCCACGTTCCCTAAAAACGTATTAGCTTTTGTTAAGCGATTCCTTTATATTAATATCATTTTGAAGTATTACCTCTGCTATAGTGAAATGTCGTAAACTTAACCAAAGTATATTATTTTCTGGAGTTTAAATGATTTGAAACGAAGTAAACCAGAAGAATGGCAGGCGCTTACTATGATAAGGAAAAATGCATCCTATGTCCACTGGAACGATGAGCCACCTCTAACCATTCGAGATGAAGCAACATCAAAACAGATTTCGGCTTCAGTTCAGCAGACTCCACCGACTGCATAGAAACACCGAACAATGGGGTTCCGTTCCACTGAGAGATGGATGTGATGTGATAGAGTTCCTACTCTGCGGGTGACTGTCAGCGAGATCGGTCAAGGAGTTTAAGCGACATTGCGATGCATCTCTTTGTCTGTTGAGGGCTAAATATGTTTTGTTAATCCTACAAATTAAAATTAGAGAGAAACACTTAATGTTTTAAAAGAAATTACAGGGCATGCGTTAAGTGTTTCATGAAATATGCGATAATTTTTGACTTCATAGCATCGTTAGGAATAGTTAGAAGGTAAAGATACTTAAAGTCCCTGCCTCTGGGGGGTGAGCTAACGGTCAGGGGAAGTGGAGAAGTTTAATTTTTTTGGTATTTCTATTATATCTCGAAAACGGTTGGCTCTCTTTTATGTTACGAATAAACATAAAAGCTAATTAAATGTCCTATAAAATTGGTTCTATATAAATTTGTTGTAATTCTAACCGGTTACGAGATATTCGTTATTGAATATCGGTGGTATTTGGAAAAAATAAATGTCACTTCACTTTTTGTCAAACTTTTGCTTCCAGTACCTTCCACAATCGTTTCTCGGAAAAAAACGTCAGAATCAAAATTGTATAGAATCAAATTTACTTTAATTTCATATATACGTTGTTTGTATTTGAAACAAATGTTTAACAAAAAGAGAAGTAAAATTTGTTTTTTCCCAAAAATCGCCGATTTTCAATAACGTATATCTCGGAAATCGTTGGAATTTCAAATTTACATAGAATCAATTTTATATAAGACATTTAATTAGCTTTTATGTTTATTTGAAACATATTTTTTTAGAGTCAACCGTTTTCGAGATATAATAGAAATACCAAAAAAATTGAACTTCTCCTCCCCCCCCCCCCCCCCCCCCGTTAGCTCTTAGACTTATAGTATGTTTATCTTCTAACTATTCCTAACGAAGCTATGAAGTCAAAAATGATCGCATATTTCATGCACTCTACACCCCTCATTTGAGCACTAATTGACTGGACTATATTTAGAGTTTTAAAAATTAATACAACCTCGTAGTTTTAGGTAATATTAAGGAAAAAAAACTACAGCCTATGAAAGACCATAGAAAGGTTCAGTGGTAAGGTTGTACAGTTTCGTGGCCAACGATTGTGCTTGGCCAAATACTGAATTTCGATAGACACATCATATTTATTTTTTTAATATAAAAAGAAAATGGATATAAGTAAATGAAGAGGGAAGAATGTACTGATGATAATTGTTTGCATCTAAAATTTCAGTAGCGGAAGATGATAAGGAAAACGGTTTATAATGAGTAACTTTTAACCCTCCTCCGGTTGCGTCGTTGTATTTTGTACAACAGTAGACTTCCGGTGAACTGTTCGGAAAATTGGCTATAGATATTCCTCGAGATAATCCTATATTTGCCGCCAGTAATTCTTCAATGTGGTGGGAAGGATACTTTCCTGATTAAAAAATATTTAGTCCTCAGTGTTGCACAAAGTACAACAAGCGATCGCAATGTTATTTTTTTTTTTTTTTTTTTTTTTTTTTTTTTTTTTTTTTTTTTTTTAAATTTTTTTTTTTTTTTTTCCTCGTCTGTTTCTCGGCAATCAGCTAGATTCGATATAATTTAAGTAGGATTCTTTTGCATTTTTTTTACATTTATTTATCTTAGTCAGCGAAGTATTAATTATTCGAAATGTTTTGGTTAGGTGGAAACCTATAAAATTTGAATATATTCCTCGAATTTTGCATAGCTAGACGAGGAAGAAAAAAGAACCGGACAATCAATTAAAAATTTGGAATTGAGTAAAAAAGAAATAGAAAATGTTGTAGATTGTGATCCAGAAACCTATGTTGAGGGTAGTGATGAAGATGACGCGGAGAAGGGGGGGCGGGTGGGGGGGAGGTACAGCCATGAGATGTCTAAATTTTTTTTTGCATCATTCCTCAAACAAAATTTGTTTACAATAATTGACCATATAAACAACCATTTCAGACCTGCAAATAGTTATATTTGACAGTAACATTGTAAAAAAAAATTTGTCTGGTTATAAATCTGTTTTTTTATTATTTTCAATTATAAACATATTTTTATTTACGTTAAAAGTATTATTCTCTCAGGACATATTTTGTACATATACTCTACTTTATATGTATAATGGTTAAAATATTTTATTTAATATATGTAATACAAAATTTGAACAAAAACGGATAGAAAACAGGGTGTCGTACTTTGTACAAGGGGCGACCGCTCGTGTTACGGAAACTGGCGCGACTGGTGGAAGGTTAAGGTTTCCACTGTTTAACACTATTTAAGCTAAAGTTTGGAAATGTTTTGAATATAATAACTTATAATATGTAATTTTAATTTTTAAAATATTTCCAGGCTGATGTATTAATTCTACTGATTAGTGTTTCAAATATATTTAACTTCTTAAACTTTAATGACTCTGAAGTTGAAAACCTTTTACTCGAGTAAACTTTCTGCCACATCACCATTCGATCCCTCCATCATCAGCTGTAATTAGTAATAATTGCCCCTCTTTTTCCTTGGTAAGTACCAACATGTGATTTTTTCTTATCTTACCATATATTATAAATATTATCTTTCTCTACATCCCTCATTTCAGCACTCATTGACTGAACTAATTAATAATTTTTTTGAAGGAAATGTCTTTGATTCATCGTGATAACAATATTCTAAAAAATTCCATCAAATATCACCTATAAAGCCCTATCAGAACAACAAAAAATCAGAAATAAATCGGTTAGGACATCTCCGATATCGAAGTGACGTGACGGAACAAACCGAAGCGTGTCATCTCAGTATCACGCACTGTGGGACACGCAGTCACCGAATATCCAGCCTGATCAACTGACCAATTAATTGAACAGCCTGTTAGGAATATAAGCCGTGATCGAACGATCTGACTTCGATCGTGTTTATTTCAACAAGAGGTGTATCAATATGTTTAGCAATCTTTGCCTGTAATTATCGGTTCGCGTGAGAGCTTGGTCATTAGCGGGGCTCTTCGCCTGTTAGCTTCGGCTCGGCGTGGCGTTCTTCGGTTCGAGTTAAAATGTCAGCCACTTAGCTCAGCTGACTCCCGTCATTAAGGGGTCGACTTGGAAGGGAAAACAAACAGGAAATTACCAAGAAATATTTTTGACACAAACTTGGAAAAAGTTGAGCTATTAGACGTAATAACGCCATTCACAACGGAGAACTATTCTTAGTCAGCATAAAAATAGGTTAACAAAAACAATAAAGCAATCACTTTAAAGTCAATTTTCTTAACCGGAAATCATATAAACTTCTAGCCAGAGTGAGAAAGTGACTTTTTTTTTTTTTAAATAAAAACTGCATATGATTGACAGTGGTGGCCGAGAGTGACAAAGTGATAAGACTTGAGTTGCGGAACAGCATAATAAATTTTTACCTTCTCACTCTGGATATAAGTGGTGGGTAATCTGTAAGGTAATACATCCTTCATTAAGCTGGAATACATGAGGATATAAAGGCAAAACAAACAACAAAACTTGAGAAATTCGGTCCCCGAACCATGATATTGGATCGTATAACATGAAATGACCGTTTCTGTTACTTTGGATTGCTAGAACTTCCGTTGTTTACTTTTTTTACGTTGTTTATGTTTTTGAAGTGAAAACTTCTTTAGGCGCGCTCAGCAAAACTTTTTTGTGAGGGCTCAGCAAAACTTTTTGTGAGGTGTGAATGAGATTGAGCCGTCACGCCCGAATATGTAACGCTGTTTCGGGCTTTTTTTTTTTTTTTTTTGTTTTGTTTTTTGTTATTTTTTTACAAATTATAATGCATATCTTTTTTTAATCTATATTTACTATTCTCTATATTTACTATCACTTCAATTAATTGTACAGCTCAGTTAGTATATCAGCATAAATGAAAATGGAAACACGAAATTTTAGAGTAATTTTCGTATTAAATGAATTTAAACATGAACATTCGTCTTACCAAACTGCAAGAAACATCACTACGGTATGTAATATTTACAAATGTAAATATTACATTATCCTAATTGATTATATGTTAGAAGAGTACGTAAAAGCATGATTAGATATCCCATTCGGAAGAAATAATTTTATCGATCCATCTGGTTGAATTTTAATTTCTGACCATAAAAGTTTATTACAGTTTGACAAACCTTGTTTCTGGCTATCAGGACTAAAGATTGTAGTCATTTTTAAAATAAAATTTATTGTTATAAACCTTTATAGCATATTAATAGCTTTTCAAATAACAATTGAATTGAAAATAAGTAAATTTTATCATGAATTTCAAGCTCTATATAACACCGTACCTTTGTAACCTCTATCGAATGGTGCTCGCCACCTATTGGTCGATTATCACACTTCACTGCACAACACATATTTGTCGTTTTTTTATAGTAATATAATTCAAATTCTTTAAATTTTATTATTGCTAAGCGTTCCTAGAACGATGAAGATGATGTTGTTAAAATTTGGTAGAGATTGGTTCAGTAGTTTTCGTGGTTAGTGATCACAAACGAAAAATGGCTTGTCCTTTTATATAATAGTATATATATATATATATATATATATATATATATATATATATATATATATATATATATATATTTATTACTGTTTTATCATTGTAGAAAAAATACTCAATTGCAAACTTAAATACAAGATTTTTATCAATAAACAAATTAAATTCCGATTATTAGTTAAAATTATAAAAGTTTTTAGTTATGAGAGCGGGCGAAGCAGCGACAGTCTATACTAGTAATAATATTAATTTACTATCATTGGAAGATAAAATGGATATGAAAAACAAAATGTATACTTTTTAAATCGATTCAAATTAATCTTTATTTAATTATAAATGATAAATGTAACTTTTCCTCAATAACATAAACCTGCCTGACCAGTAGCATTTTTAACAATAACAATAGCCATCCGTGCGAGCTTGTTTTAGAACCGCTGCTGCATGTTCCTTAGTCACCTGTTCGGCGAAACAACCCCCCTCTAATCCCCCCCTCTTCCTTGCCCCGACGTACACAAATAAAGTGTTTCTTGGGATGACACCTCGACAGGTCTTTCTGAATCCGGTCCAAATTTCGAAAAGGACCATTTAGCTGTGACACCGCCATCTTCAAAATAGATCCAACCCATTGTGTTGAAGGCTCTTTCTTAGAATTCAGTTTAGCTCCTATTTTTGTTTTATTTTTATTTTATTTTATTTTTTCTCTAAGACTATAATTAGAGTTTATTTTTAAAAATCCATATATATTTTCAAACGGACTTTTAAAAATCTAATTTTCGGATATAAAAAAACAATACTTACAAGGGGACGTTTAGAGTTGTAACTCACAGATTTGAATGCCGATTTGTGTGTGGGTAGTAGGGACCTATAATAGTGAAAAATTAGAGTAAAAGCCGCCAATGAGCATTAGGAGTCGGGGAAAAAAAAAAAAAAAAAAAATGAAAATCAGGTTTTATTTTTTACCCCAGCTCTCAGTCAAGATAGAGAAATGATTCTTTCACGTTTAATTGCAGTTATGTATGTTATTTGGTATAAAAATACTTCCGTAATGCACAAGACACCACCTGGCTTTAGGGTGCCCAAAAACTCTAAAAAAATGACAAAATTCCTAGAAAATCCGCGGTAAATCAGGGGACATTTTTTTCCAGGAACAACTGACCTCAAATCTTGATTTAACGCACTATAAAACCCTTATATGTGAAATTAAAAAAAAAAAAAAAAAATATTGATTTTTTACTCCTTTCGAGGAGGTTAAAATTTTGAAGTTGAGATTTCATCAACAATTTCTAACAATAACAACTGCTGCGTTCAACCGATTACAATAGTAATAACAGCACTAGAATCAGCATACATTCTGCTTTTTATCCATGCATATAAAATTGGGATTACCCCAGATTTTAGTGGACAAAAAACTGATGTGAATGAAAAAACCTGAGGTCAGCTATAACTTGAGATATCTCAATGAGGGGAAATTCTGGGACCTCCCGATTTCAGCTACACTATGCAGTTTTACGGCTTCAAGATAACCTTAAAATTTGGTTTTAATCAGTGGCAAAATGAGTGGGATAGCAGTTGTTATTGCCGTTAGAAATTGTTGATGAAATCTCAACCTCATCGAAAGGGGTAAAAAATCGATATTTTTTTTATTTTGATAAAATTTCACATATAAGGGTTTTATAGTGCGTTAAATCGAGATTTGAGGTCAGTTGTTCATGGAAAAAAATGTCCACTGATTTACAGCGGATTTCCTAGGAATTTTGTTAATTTTTTTAGTGTTTTTGGGCACCCTAAAGCCGGGTGGTGTTTTGAGGATAATGGAAGTATTTTTACATCAAATAACATAGATAAATGCAATTAAACGTGAAAGAATCATTTCTCTATCTTGACTGAGAGCTGGAAAAAAAATTAAACCTGATTTTCATTTTTTTTTTTCTCGGCTCTTGATGCCCATTGGCGGCTATAACACTAGTTTCGCACTATTATAGGTCCCTACTACCCACACACAAATCGGCATTCAAATCTGTGAGTTACAACTCTAAACGTCCCCTTGTTAGTTTATTGGTTGACGTATAGTTACGATAGTATTGATGTATCAAAATAATTATTAGTTAGTAAACAATTTACACTTTTAAAATAATCAGTGTTTATTTGGAACCTACTTTCGAATATTATATATGTATCTATTATATATGGTTTTAAATACATTCGAACTTTAAAAAATTATGAAGTCCAGGGACCAAAATACCGGTACCATTAGATGTAAGCAATGATAATGCAGTCCATTATCCGCAAGTTTCTGATTATTCTGTTCTTCTGGATTACCAACTCATACCTACATATAAAATATAAAATTGGATGTCAAATAATATTATTACACGAACTTCTACCACCTACTCTGTACAATTGTACTAGGTTAAAAATTACTGTTATGCATGGGAATATCTTTGAAGAAATAATGTTTAATTTAATACTTCAATAAAATATTTTTATTTATAAACAAATAAAACTTCAGTTATCAGTTAAAGCAATCTTTACTTTTGAGAGCGAGCGAAGCCGCGACGGGGAATGCTTGTATTGAAATAGTTTCCCTGAATTGTAATTGTAGATTTAAATATGAAATTTGACATGTCCTTCGATAGATACGTAGATGGAAGTAAATTTATTTATTTTAAATTTGTCCCGATGCCTAGCCACTTAGAGCGATACATTATCCTCATGGAACAAGCAAAGTGATGGAGCTCCTTCCAGGCCAACCTCAATTCCAGGGCTGGAGTGACGATAATGACCGAAGAAGCCGCAGACGCGGGAAGCCGCAGCTCGTAAGATATTCCGAAATATCTTGAAGCTATTTAATGAATTCGAGGTCCATTTGTAGGCCGGAAGGATGAATTGGGTCGGGTTCCCACCTTGATGGATCAGCTACCCAGTTTAGCCACTATAACAGCGCTGAGTTATAGCTACCGCTGATAAATACCGACTTATTAAGCGCCTAGTCTTATTAAGGCTGTAAATCCATTGCAGAGAGCTCTCGCCTTTGCACCTCCCTTTGCACCTCACCTTTGCATTAACAGCTCACCTGACAAATAGCTAATTTACCTTTTACCTGCTCTTCCTCTAATACCTGGCTTCCGCCCACTTCAGCCCTTTGATTAAAACAATTATTTCATTTCATCTCGGTATCCAACCTGTAAATCCGCCTAGAGATATCTTGAACCTAATTAAACATTTTCTCCTGTTTTAATTTACTTTTATTTATTTAGTCATATTTATGAAATAGTAATAACATTATATTATATACTAAACTTAAATTATTAATTATAATTTTTATTTACAATATTAATTCAAAGAGTTTTTTTTTAAATACAAAATGTTTTCATCGTTTTTTTTTGTTGTTGTTTTTTTTTTAATTTAAATAACCAGGTTTGGCATCCAGGACTGCTTTATAAACTTCGCCAATTCCTTCCATCTACATATTTCCTCATCCTCCGTTCCTACCTTTCTGATAGAGTATTTAAAGTTAACCATAACTCCACATACTCATCTATCTTTCCTCAGACCGCTGGTATTCCACAAGGTAGTATCCTGGGTCCCATTCTTTATACCGTGTATACAGCTGATATCCCTACCCATCCTAATACTATCCTCACAACCTACGCTGATGACACAAGCGTGTTATCAGTCGATGATGATCCATTTGCTGCATCCCAAACACTCCAGTCACATATCACTTCCATTCAAGAATGGTGTCATAACTGAAGAGTTAAGATAAATCCTAGCAAATCCCAGCAACCTTTACTCTCCGTCGAAAACCTACCTCATCCTGTCCTCCTGTATCTTTTAATGGTGTACCGCTAAATAATGTGGAACAAATACGATACCTGGGATTTTATCTGGACAAGAGACTTACCTGGAACCCTCACACAAGATTGAAAAGACAAGAAGCTTCACGTCCACTAAACCATCGAATTCTTCCCACATCCAATTACTCCAATCCAAAATCCTTCCAAAAATGCTTAATGCTCCTTACTTTGTCACAAATGAATTAATCCACAATGACCTTAATATCCCACATGTCGCTGAATTGGCACGAACCAGATACCTATCCTTCCATAATAAACTTACTCCCCATCCAAATCCAATTTTTGCACAACTTGCTTCCCATTCCATTCCTGGCAATCCTCCGAGACGTCTGAAAAGAAGATAGCCTCGTGATCTTCTTTTGTAAATATTCATTAGAGTACTACCAATGGGTAGTTCCTCTACAAGTTCTAATTATGCCATTATTTTGCATTGTTTACAGCATATTTACTAAATGTGTTTTTATTAATACAGTTGTAAATTTCAATTAATAAAAGAATAAATAATTTAAATAACATAAAGAAATAAATACAACAAATGTGAGAAGAATTCAAATAACCAGAGGAGCCGCCAACACGGTAATAGAAGTATTAAAAGAAATAAAACGTATTTTGTTTAATTAAAATATCTTCTTAGCAATTTTTATAGTTTTATTTAACAACATAAGCCTGCATTAATACGAGGTGTGATCAAAAAGTTCCAGGACTGAATTTTTATACATTTATTCATACAACATACAGGTTATTCAAATTTGTCTCCTTCGAAGTACTCCCCTTGGGAAGCTACACTTTTCCCACCGGTGTTTCCACTGATCAAAGGCCCCAGAAAACTCTTCTTTTGTAAAGGTCTTTAGCAGCTCCTTTGTTTTTTCTTTAATTTCGTCAACTGTTTGAAATCTTCAGGTGTCTCTTGAGCTTCGAGAAAATAAAAAAGTCGGCTGGAGCCAGGTCAGGTGAGTAGGGGGGCTGAGGAATGACAGTCATTGCGTTTTTTTTTTACACAAAAAGGCCATCTTTAAACCTCTTGAACCACTGATGGCAGCATGATCGGCTTAGACATTCTTCACCAAAAGCCTCTTGTAACATCAAAAAGGTTTCAGAAAACGTTTTGTTCAGTTTTCACACAAAACTTCACACAAACACGTTGCTCTTCTTTCACATTCATTTTCATAAAATAGCCAAATTTCTATAAAACTAACCTCAAACAAACTGTGCTAATGTTACTTTCAGTGATGTTATGATTGATCTGCAAACACAGCTGTTTGTGTTCCTGTTGAGTGAGTCAGGCAATACAATGCTGCCAACCGCATCGCTGTGAGACATCGCATTCCCATAGTATATAAAAAGTCCTGGAACTTTTTGATCATACCTCGTATCTAAAGAACTAAATATCACTATTATTATTATATCTGAGTCTGAAAAGTTGTAGATCTATGTTTTTATAACAGAGACCTAAGGTCTTGTTTACAATAGCCCCGCCAGTGATTTTATCTGGTAAGAGTAACCTAGTAAAAAATAAAAACATATGGATTAGAGATACATTAGTTTTCAATCGACTTCAAAAAAGAGGAGGTAAATTTTAAATTGTGCCATTTAGGCCAACAGAATAAGTCAATATTTAATGAAATATATGAAAAATAGTTCATATAGGGGTCTTCGATGTCGCTAATCACGAATTTGATACATTTATAATAAGAAACACAATTTTGCATTTGACAGCTGTCAATTGTCAAAATATATTTTCGACATCAAATTCGTGATCAGCGACCTCGAAAACCCCTATATGAACTATTTTTCATATATTTAATTAAATATTGACTTATTCTGTAGGCCTAAACTGCATAATTTAAAATTTACGTTTTACTAAAATCGATTTGTCGCGGACTACAAGCAACCAAATTCAAGTTCATCGGCGCCATATTGAAGAGGAAGGGTGAATCTTTCAATGCTATTTAGGCCGTTTTTTTTTTCATTGAGTCTGCACCGAAATATCTGAAAAATCCCGATTTTTACGTTTTGGTTTGGATATTAAGCTATGTTTCATTCAATTTTACATTAAAATAAAATCTGAAAAAAATCGAGGAACATCTACACATCCCAAACATAATTTTACTTGCGTTGGAACCGCTTAAAAATTAATTTGAACTCTCAAAAAAATTCAAATATCAAAAAAACACGTTTTTTCCCTTATGGGATTTCAGGGGAGGTAGGGGGGGGGGGGGTCGGTAAAAATCTCAAAAAAAAATTTTTTTGCCCTCTTCAAGGTTTTGGGGTCGATGGAATAAAATCCGTGGGGGCCGCCAAACCTATCTTATCTCGCTACCCCCTTTTATAGAACGAAATTTGAAAAATAACAAAATAAAGAAATATATTATATAAAATGTAATTTTTATGTTTTTACTTTATTTGTTATATCCACACCTGTGACCCAATTCGAGACAATAAGCGTATGTGATGATAATTTTTATTAGTTTTAATATAATGCAGATTTTTTTTTTCAATTTTATTTTTGAATCCACACCTGTAAAAAAAAAGAAAATTGACAATCAGTGGATGTGCTGAAATGATAATATTAACAAAATTGGCATGTTAGGCATGAGGAGAGATAGTGCCCAGTGGCACACCTTCCTTGTCTTTGGTTTACTTCTATGTAAGTAGGTCTCTCATCCAGTTTCTTTTCAGTCTCCTCCTGGTATTCTCCGGCATGAGAGGTGTGGCCATACTATCGATGAATTTGTTTGGGTGCCCCTTTAATTTTTCATGGAACAGTCGGTAGTGGGTCCGTATGTGTACAGTGACTGTTGGTATTTTTAAGTCGGTGTGTATAGTTTTATTGTTAACGTACCAAGGTGCTTGTGTTATTAGTCTTAATGACTTGGATTGAAAAGTTTGTAATCTTTTTATGTGTGTCTGTTCAGCAGACATAAATTTGTGATGCCAGAATCAAATTACTTAACAGCCGTTAATAAATGAATGGGTCCGCCGAAAAACATTATAAGCGACAAACATAAAATTTTGAGAAATCAGTGAAAGAAAATCGTAATCTAAAGTTTTTGTTAGTTTTGTAGGTTAGATTTTATAATCACATATATATATATATAGTTATATATATATATATATATTATATATATATATATATATATATATATATATATATATATATATATATATATATATATATATATAATATACTATATATATATAATATAGACGTATTATTATACATATTTTTTTATATATATATATATCAATTTATTGAAATTTACAACTATACAAATATGTACATCAAGTAAATGAGCTGATAACGATTACAATGACATGTAACAACCTGAAAATAACTACTCATCAGTACCACTTCAATAAAATTCAACACTAGAAGATCTCTAGGCCATCTTCTTTTCAGACGCCTCGGAGGATTATCGGGAATGGAGTGGGAAGCAAGTTGAGAAACTAATGGATTTGAGTGGTTATGGAGCTTACTATGAAAGGATAGGTATCTGGTTTGGGGTAACTCAGCAACATATGGAACATTAAGGTCTTTATGGATAAGCTTATTACGACGAGCAGTTTCTTGTCGCTGTAGTCTTGTATGTGGATTCCAAGTAAGACGTTTGTCCAAGTTGAGTCCTAGGTAGCGGATCTGTTCGACAGGGATTAGTGGAATATCATTGAAGGATACTGTTGGACAGGAAGTCGTAGGTTTACGGCGAAGGGTAAAGGTTATTTGGTGAGATTTGTTTGGGTTTATTTTGATTCTCCATTTTTGACACCATTCTTGAATGTTTAGGATATGGGATTGGAGTTTTTGGGAGGCAATGAAGGGATCATTGTTTACTGATAATAAACATCAGGATAAGTGGTGAGGACAGTGGTAGGATGAGTTGGGATGTCAGGTATTATACATTTTAAAAACTTTAAAATCACTACTTCGGAAATTATGTCGCTTAAAACGTTTTTCGGCGGAGCCATTCAAATATGATCATAAAATCACTGGCGGGGGTTTTGTACGAGTAAATAAGGCCGTGTAAGAGTAAATAAGTCGTTTTATTATCTTTTATTAATAGTGTTTTCTTAATAGTGAGCTCATTAATGACTTTCTAGAGAATAAAATATTCCATTTTAATAAATTCACAGCTTTTAAACTCATTCATAATTCTGAAGAAAGTCATAATTATAAGCTGAAACGTCGGTAAACAATTAAATAGTTTGTTTTGTTTGTGAACATATACTAAAGTTTTGAATAGTTGCCTTCTTCCTAAAATAGACCTGAAGAAAACCTAATTAGATAATTTAAGCGTTTTTGGGTACAGCAGTATGATAAGACAGGAGTACAATAGCTAACAGTTACAAGGCGGCATTATGTTATTACATCATTAGTCATAGAGCCTTCCATTGATCTAGAATATTAATTGATGTCGGGAGTTGACTAAAATGTTTTTGGGCCTGCCCAAGTCAGCGCGGCCTGCCCCGCCTTCCGATAAATCACGCTATCCTTTCCGCTGACTTGCAATTGCCTCGGCAGAAACGGAGCAGAGATTCAATTTTATTCATTTATTCGATGAATAACTTCCGTCAGGAGTCGCCAGGAGAATCGATAATTTAGGAAGCCTCATCGCCAACAGTTTTGTTTTCACATTTTATATCAGTTATATAAAGGTTGAAGATGCTAAAGTACCTTGTGATCAAAGTAATAACCGTCAATATATCTATTTATTATATTATCCATTTATTTATTATATGTACCGTATAAATTATACTTGAGGTATGCACAGTGCTGCCGATGCGGGTATTTTTTCCCGAAATCGGGAAATGTTTGGCATCGGCGGGAATTTAACGGGTATCTCCGAAAAACGGGTAATTTCGGGTATTTTTGCTTTCCATAACTGATTATGTTAATACCTATTACATATTTATCTTTTTCTAAATTGATAAAAACAATTATCTTCAAAAAGTTCAATAGCGATTGTAATATTTTTTCGGTCAAGGAAGAATCGAAAAGGTCAGTCAGTCTTCGACGACAATGAGGGGGATGAAAGCTGTTCAGTTCCTCAGATGCCCACCTGAATGTTAGGTACCGCCACCAGCGCTACTGTCCTTTCTTCGATGCTCACTTGAATGTTTGAGTGCGGCTTTGGTCACATATTTTTGTACGACGTTATTTTAAGAACTATATCAGATAATATGATAATTGACGATCCTTGAAAATAAAGGCAATAGTGATTAAGTATTATATTAGATAATAAGATAATAATTTTTTTTAGAGTATTTTTTAATACAAATAATTTAATTAAAATATATATATATATATATTTAATAGTCTGCCTCTTATTAGTCTTTATGTGAGCCAGTTTATGATAAATCATAAATAAAAGTCTGAATTAAACAAATTAGATGTTATTAAAATATAAAATTTTTACCTACTAATTTTTTTATTAATAATTTCTAATATTATATTTTGTACCTGTCCACTTTCCTTTTCTTTTAATCACCCAGCAAAATAATAATGTAGGTAAATATTGAATGGTTGATTAATTTAAAAAGGCTAAGAAATTGAGAAGGTCAATACAGTAATACAAATTAACATTTATTATATTACACTGGCACTAAATTTAAAATATATTTTCCAGAAATCAATTATAATAAATATAAAAATTATCCAGTAATTGTTTGTTTTGCGGACCATTTGGCGCCCCTTTATAAGTATTTGACGCTCCCCTCCTCCCCCCCCCCCCCCTCGCTGAGTTAATAAAGATAATTCCTGAAAACGGGTATTACTTCAAGCATTGGCGGGTATTTCTTGGTAAAAACGGGAATTTTTATGCTTGGTGGCGGGTATTTTGGGTTGGGGGCACCGGCAGCACTGGGTATGCATGATGGTATAGAAGGATCAATACAATTCAGATTGATGAAATAATTGCCTTATGTATTAATACAAGATGTAGTTATACACAACAATGCCAGGAGACCACTAACACACAAACTCGCAGCCTTTAATAGCATGATATACCGCCGTTTAAATATACCGTTAAATAAACAAAATTATAACAAAGAAATCCAAGCAATATACACTATGGCTAGCAATAACGGGTGCAGTAAAACTACAATCGATAATACCATTGTCATCATACTTCCCTTCACCTAAAGACAAAATAGACCCCTTCCAAAAAAAGCGGCGTATGCGAACTAAAATGTAATGACTGTGAAGCAAAATTAACGGGAAAACCGGACGATCGGTAAATCAAAAAGTAAAATAACATATTAGAGCATACAATAATAAGACCCAAAACTCCAATTTCGCTATCCATCTAAATGAAAATAACTACATATTTAATAAAGACTCGGGAGTAACAAAACTACATCAAGTAGAAAATAGCCTAAAATTAAATATTTATGATTCAATAAAAATAATAAAATCGTTTATAACAGACCCCAATTTTTATTTAAATGATCAGATAAACATATCCAATAGCCCCTTTTAAATTTGTTTCCCATAGGAACGGAAAAATCCAATGAGTCATGAGGGAAATCCCATTGTAAATCACAAAAATTTAACCTACCTGCCCCCTTTCACTTCTCACGTATTCAGTGAGAATGCATTTCTTTTTCAGTTATCTCTTAGACCCCCTAAGGTGAGTGAGTACTGATGTTAGATTTCTTGTCTTACATTTAAAAAAAAACTTGTATATAATGTATGTAACATAGCACTGATGTGTTGGAAAATAATTTTTTGTATGTTCTAGAACTGAAGATGAACGTTAAGCATTCGAAACTTGTTTTCAAATAAAACAATCCCAATAGAAGTGGCAATTAATTCATCAATCCTAATATACATTTTATATCTTAAATAAAATTATCATGTTAAAGTTCCATATATTCAAATTGATCAAAGGAATATAGAAGTATTTGTGGTATTTGTTAATAATGAATAGAATTTTATTTTATAGGCAGGGACTGACATAATACAATTTGCTTTGCTACCTATGCAGAAACCAGCCTAGTTCATTAGGTAGCTTTTTTTGTTGTTTTCTTTTCTTTTTTTTTAAAAAACTTTTTATTTTTATATAGCACATCAAATTAAAGTTAATGGCGGAGACTGAAAACAATGAAGTAATTTAAAAATTCAGAATTCTTCTAAAAATTCTTCACTAGGCCTCTGACCCATCTTCTTTTCAGACGCCTCGAAGGATCATCGGAAATGAAGTTGAGATACTAGTGGATTTGAGTGGTTATGGAGCTTACTACGAATGGTTAAGTATCTGGTTTAGGCTAAATCAGCAATATATGCAACATTAAGTTCTTTATCGATAGGTTTATTGGTGACAAAATAAGGTGAATTACAGAATATCAAAGGATTTTGGATTTCTAGGATTATATAGATGAACTAGGTGGTAGAAAAAAAATAAAAGGAATAATCGCACCATTACTAAAAGAAAATAATATCCCTGATTTATCTAAATCGTACAATCAAATAGAACCTTCAAAAAAGTAATTCCATAGATTTTTTTAGAAGCTGGCTGGCTAAAGTAAGAAATTTAGCGATCGGGGAGAAGTGACTTTGAAATAGCGTTGAGCCGGTGATTATTTTCCAGCGATTCATCCTCTTCAGCCGGGTCATTCGTTTCCCTTAACCCGCCCTCTTCTTGGGAGCTCTCTCTCCCAAAGCCGCCGATCTAACTTCCCAGTTTGGATAACAATCGTCATTCGGGTTCATTTGAAAGTGGCATATCATTTCTCGAATTGGATCAGTTATTTAAATTTGGAAAATATGTGAGAGTTTAATCATCAGTGTTTTTTATGTTTATTTCACTGAGAAATAAAAAATATCGAATTACACAGGCCAACGATGAAAAAACATTTTTACTTAAAACACCTGATTTTTCTGTTTTTTAGGGTGCTAAATCCAAATGTGACACATATTAAGCCGAATCACCAACCTTTTTTTCACATTCGCACATCCATTTTTTGATTTATTACAGAATTTAACAGCTTTTATATACTACAAATAAAATCGTAAAATAATCTGTACTGGATGTAGAAGAGTTGGCAGCACTGCTGAAACAGATATAGATATAGATGAGCAAGATGATGAAGAGTTACAATGTGCTACAGCAAATATAGAGCCTTAACTGTTTACTCAGATTGAGCTTAACGACTTAGTAAAAGATCTTGGGTTAACAAAAGAAAAAGCTGAATCGTTTGGTTCTAGACTAAAAGAAAAGAACTTGTTGGCAGTTGGAACTAGCATAGATGTGTATAGGAAGAGAGAGCAGCAGTTTTCGAAATTATTTGAACAAGAAGGTGATTTAGTGTTCTGCTCAGACATTCCAGGTCTGATCAAAGAGTTCGGTGTTGAATACAAAAAGCAGTTTTATTACACAATAGTAACACTTATGCATCTATACCTGTCGGCCATTCTATACATATAAAAGAGAGCTATGAAAACCTAGAAATAGTGTTGAATAAAATTGGGTATTCGGCTCATGGTTGGATGATAAGTGGTGACTTGAAAGTAACATGCATGCTTCTTGGTCAGCAAGGCGGTTTTACCAAATTTCCATGTTTTTTGTGTGAATAGGCCAGTAGAGCAAGGGATCAACATTCGTGCAGAAAGAACTAGCCTGTGAGGGAGTCACATTCTCCGCAAAAACCTTGTAGATCCTAGAAACATTCTCTTACAACCTCTACATATAAAAATAGGCCTCATGGAACAGCTATAAAATGCTTTATATTTATATGAAACAGTTATATATGCTCTTTTAAATTATATAAAAACAGCAAACTTCTCAAAAATTATAGTTGATACAAAAAAAACTAAGACCAGATTTGTATTCAGCACACAAAAATCTATAAAAATCAGCTAACTAAGTAAACAAAGTATTCTAAAACATTTTTTTTTGCTGGCCTGTGTTATTTTTCTCAATTTTTTAATTAATTTTTTTAATGTTTACTGAGGTCTCTATCTGAATTCTAAATTTCTAAATTACTTCTACGAAATGTAAAAAAAAAAAAAAAAAAAAAAAAAAAAAAAAAAAAAAAAAAAAAAAAAAAAAAAAATAATAATAATAAAATAAAATAAAGGCCCCCTTGACCCTCACAACTTCGTTAGGAGTGTATTTAGAAAGTAAACATACTAAAAGTCTCCGCTCACGTTGTGGGGAGAGGAGAAAGCCCCATTATTGTTTTTTTTATTATTTTTCGAAAACGGTAGACTCTAGAAAACTATGTTTCAAATCAAAATGAAAACTAATTGTTTCATGTAAAGTTGATTCATTATCACTTTGTCGAAAATTTCGACAAATAAATAATGATGGGGGTCACCTGTGGTGTAGTGGTTAGCATATCAACCTACTAAACCCAAGATCGCGGGTTTGCAGCCCGGGAGATGACCTTAAGATTTTTTAAAAGGAGTAAAAAATCCTTAGCTAGCCGTCCTTAGGAAGGGACGTAAAATGGGGGTCCCGACCCTGTGCGATGTCAGGTACTCGTTAAAGATCCCTATCCTAATTATACCTGGATTGGCAAAATTTAGGACTCCCACCGTAGCATCGTCCGATTAGCCATAGTAGCACAAAGTGACGTTAAACAAAATAACGATATTTGTCAAGTTCAACGGAGCTGAAAATTTAGTTACTATAAACCGGTTCATCGTTATTAGTTGTATCCAGCTAAATGAAAACTAGAAATTAAAAATAAAATCAATCGCTATAGGTTCACGATCAAGAAATGGAACAAAAAAGCATGTTTTTTTTGTAAATGTTTGGTCATATTCCTTGAGATGGATTTGAATGGTTTGTGGAGGCCCCAAAGCCTAACTCCGTTGTCCAAATAGGTCTATTACAGTCATAGATATCGAGTCTTTTGTAATTAATTGGGAGCTTTGAATGTTTGTCTAGTAAATTTTGAAGTTGTCTGTAACAACGGGCAGTCGTTTTAGTCTTGTACGTTTTGAATTTAAATAACTTATTACACGACAGTGATCACAACAACTGATCATTAGCGATAATGTAGCAATGTCATCAAACTAAACAATAGTGAAGCAGCAACAAAACCATCCTGCTGAAATTTGCTGCAAAGGGTAGTAGCTCTATTGGTAGAGATAATGGCATTGGTCGCTTGCAATCACCGCGCTTTATACAACTCAAAACCAACTCGTCTTCCGGCATACTCTTCAATATCGACTGATTTTAGAATGAGGATAACCAACTTCTGATGTAGCACTGATAGTAATATGTATAGAGAACAAGAATCAATATTAGTAACATTAGTTATAGGTATCACATTACGTATCTGTAACAGGTATATAAAAATATTTTCTATCCGGAGATGTCCCTTAACCAGCATCTTTTCTGACAAGAAGGCCATGTAATGGATAAGGTTTTTGGTATGACCGTTGAGTTTGCCATAATATCTTTTATATGAAATCCAAATATGATCTTGTACTTTGGACATAATGTGTAGCTGTGTGCTGCTATTGACGTGCCAGAATGATGGAATAATGAGTCTTAATATTTTTTACTGAAATGTCATTATGTTTCTTTCTTCAATCCTAGCACCGTCCTCACCACGTAATGTGATGGCACATGTGGGTTATCAGTAAATAATGATCCCTTCATCGCCTCATAAACACTCCCATCTCATGTCATCAACCTTCAAGAATGATATTGAAATCGGAGAATTGAAATAAATCCGATCAAATTCCATCACATAACCTTTGCTCTTCTACGTAAACCTACGATTTCCTGTCCTACGGTATCCTTCAATAATATTCCACTGATCCCTGTTAAACTGATCCGGTACCTAGGACTCCAAATGGACAAACGTTGGAACTTTGAATCCACAAACAAGACTAAAACGACTGGAAACTGCTCGTCATTTCCGAATTCTTCAAATATATAAACAAACGTTCAAACCTTTTACTACAATAGATTTGACATGACAGTTATCAGACCTATTTGGACATACAGAGTTAAGCTTTGGGGCTCAACTAAACCTTCAAATTCTTCCTGTATCCAATCCTTACAATCCAAAACCTTTAAAAAAATCCTTAAGGCTCCTTATTTAGTTACGAATAAAGATCCTTATGTTCCATATGTATTTGTTTGTTTATTTTGTTTAACGTCACTTTGTGCTACTATGGCTAATCGGACGATGCTACGGTGGGAGTCCTAAATTTTGCCAATCCAGGTATAATTAGGATAGGGATCTTTAACGAGTACCTGACATCGCAAAGGCTCGGGACCCCCATTTTACGTCCCTTCCGAAGGACGGCATAGCTAAGGATTTTTTACTCCCTTTAAAAAATCCTAAGGTCATCCCGCGATCTTGGGTTTAGTAGGTTGCTATGCTAACCACTACACCACAGGTGACCCCTCCCATATGTATTTGATACACCCCAAACCAGATATCTGTCCTTTCAAATCCATAACGACGCTAATTAATTAGTCTCTTAGCTTGCTTCCCACTTCATTCCCGATAATCCTTCGAGGGTTCTAAAAAGAAGATATCCTAGAGACCTTCTAGAGTAGAATTTTTATTGAAGTGCTACTGATGAGTAGTTCTTTTAAGTTTTGACATGTTATTGTAATCGTTATCAACACATTTACTTGATGTATATATTTTGTACAATTGTAAATTCGAATAAAAAATAAATAAATAAATAAAATGTTTCTTTTTATTAGACTAGCCAGTGTGTGACAGCGGAACTACGCAGAGGCCAGGATGGATTCAGTGTTGCAGAGCCAGTTAGTTAGAGAAGTCCATAGTGGTTTCATTTAGTGTTAGTTTTAGTCATCATTCATCATTCTAATTTCTAAAATGTTGAACGTCTATTTAAAAGTTAATAATTATGTCTAACAAAATATTGGGAAAAATATACACAAATAATGTTGTAATACTGCTGGATTATTGCTATTTTTGGATTCGTAATGAAACTTTCGATTCGATCCTTCATATAAAGCACCTTGGCAAGGCAGGATAAACAATAGTTTCTAAATATATATGCAATTTTAATCTTATTTAAAAACATATGATTGATAATAAAGGGAGGTATAAATATAGCAAGTCCTTAAATTGAGCTCTAGATAGTCCAACTGATCTACCAAGTTCCTTCAAGTATTCATACCGGAACTAGTTCTTCGATGGTGCACACTAGTTTCCCTTCACTAGGAAATTGGATATCAATTTGTATGTCGCATGTATTTCCAATGTTACAACTGCTACTAGTCTTATAGTTTAAATCCGATCATTATCCCCCTAAAAACATATGGTGAAATATAGTTTATAAAACATTTGATATATTTTTTAAACATAATAACCACATGTGTCTAATTCATAGTTTCTTATCATATAAAATTCAATCAAACTCACTAGATAAATTAAGTATATTAGAGGTCATGGTTCGCTTCTATCCTTGAGTACTTTGTAATAGTAGCTGTTAACAACCAGGATAAACAATGAGTATATGATGAGCGCACGAACTGTATACATGAGGAGGGCTACTCTGAAGTGAACGTAGCTGTAGCCCTGTATGTTGATAGCCACGAAAGAAGAACCGATGTAGACGCTGAGGCAGAGCAAGAACAGTCCGACGTGGATGAAGATCCAAAGTCGCACGGCCCATAACCAGTCAGCTTTGATCCCGAAGATCAACAATGCTGAGGAAAATATTTCCAGCAAGGAGATGATGAAGTCCATTGTGTAACCGACTATGAGAATGGGCAACATGTCTTCCGTCTCCACCTCTTGTAGGTCGAAGAACTCGTCTGCTACTGAGATGAGGGCGAGGATGAGTTCGGTGTATCCGATGATGCAGGCGGCCAGCTTGAGGCTGATGCAGCAACAGTGCTCCACCCTTGGAAGGAAGTTCATCTCATCCTAGTTCGGCGATCAACAGCAACCTTCTGATAACCTTTCATATAGGTCAAACATTCTAAAATTCTTATATACTCATGAAATATGAATTAAATAAACCTAACATATGTTTAAAAAATGAAGAGACAAAAAATGAATTCATCTTTAAAATATTTGCTACTTTAATAATATTCTGTTTATTAAAAGCCACATTGAATAATGTCTATAGCGACCTTGAAGGATCAGTACGACTCAGATTAGTTAGTGAGGTACTTCCAATGTAAGCCTATCTATGAACCGCTCTTAACATACTATTGTATTGACAAGTCATTTTTTGTTTGTGATCACTAACGGCAAAAACTACTGAACCAATCTGTATCGAACTTTAACTACACAATGTTTATTGTTCAGAAATGATTTAGCAATAATTAAATATACAAATTTTCGATTAAATTGTTGTTAAAACAGCGATAAATAAGTGTTGCACAGTGAAGTTTGAAAATTGACCGATAGGTGGCGATCACCATTCAAAAGAGGTTACAGAGATTGAGTGTTATATAGAGCTATAAATTCGATTCAATTGTTATAAAAAAGCTATAAATATTTGGTGTGACCTATGGGTACCCAGTGAAGTTTACAAATCTAAAGAAAATAGCGCTAATCTGCAACAGAGTTTGCAATGATAAAACAATTGAATCCATCTGTACTAAATTTTTACTTCATCTTTATGGTTCTATAAACGTTAAGCAATAATGAAAAAAATTAAATGTTTAATGTTGAATGGCAGAAACAATTAAAATACTTTTTAATATGGTGTGTAAAAATATGAATCATAGGTCTTTAGTTGTTAGCACTAATAATGAGATGGAATTAATATCCCGCAAGAGTTTCTTAATTGTCTCTGTCATTCTAGGTTACCAACTCGTACGTTAAAATTAAAAATTGGATTTTTCGATTATGCTTTTCGTACTCTTCGACCACTTAATCGGTACAATTTTAACTGAGTTAAAAATGCTATGCGTGAAAATGTTTGCAAAATTTTTGTCGACAAACGAATAAAACTTCAATTATTAGTTAAAAATGTTCTTTACTTTTGATGGAATTTTGAAAATTGTCCGATAGGTGGCGAGCGCCATTTAACAAAGATAAGGTGTTATATAGAGCTCTAAATTGATAATAAAATTTGCTTAATTCAAAGAACTTGTTAATAAAAAAGCTATAAATACGTGGTGTGACGTGCGGATCACTGTTAATTTAAGATTCGGACGATATATCGTCTCTATAACTGAAAAGTATAGAATGTGAAAATATGCGGTTCTTGTACTCGAACTTTAGCGATTGATTAGACATAATCAAATAGTATGTATAATCGACCCTTTGACAGGATCTGTTGTAGAATGGAGCGCCACATATCGTTCGATTTTTAAACTTCACTGGAATCCAAACGTCACACCACATATATTTAGCTTTTTTGATAACAATTTAATAGAATTAAGCAAATTTTATTATCAATTTCTAAGTCTATATGACACCGTACTTTTGTAAACTCTCTTAAATGGCACTCGGCACCTATCGGCCGATCTTTTAACTTCACTGTGCATCACATATTTATTGATTTTTAATAACAATTTAATTGAAAATCTGCCAATTTTATTATTGCTAAACCTTCCTTGAACTATGAACTATGAACTGTTTTAAAATATTTAACGATTTTAAGATGGCGGACTTCCGCCATTGTTGTCCTTATAAAGACACGTTTTTAAAATATATGATTATTTAACTTTTTTAAGATGGCGAATATTCCGACTTTGTTAACGCATTCTGCGGGAGGCTGGAGATAGTTTATCAACGCTAACGACCCGTTCCCGTTTACTCTTTTTGCTAAAAAAATACGATATAGAACCGTGGCGGTGCGGGTTCGGGCGAGCATTCTACCACTGAAGAAGAAGAAGAAGTACACTACACGCCCTACAAACGTTCCAGAACACCGTCCTTCGGCGAATCGTCCGTGGTACCAACATTGAGAGGGCCAAAAACAGTCACATCCTAGAACAGCTGAGGATGCCTTCCATCCCGAACTACATTAGCCGCCCGCACATCAAATTCTTTGATGGGCTGAAGCACTGTTCAAACCCTCTCTTCAGGGACGTAGCCCCGCCTCCCAGGCCTGGGAGGTGGCAAGGTTTGACCCCCTTAGCGGACGTACTCGCCGAGGGAAGGGGTTCAGGCTCAACAGACTGACCCGTTTGAACCACCACCGCCAGCAGAGTGACTCCTCCTCGCTCAACATAGAAGAAGGAAGACCATACGTCAACAGAGTGGATCCAGCAGCTGCCGAGGACACCCATCTTCAAATGCCGCAAGGCAATCCAAGATCGTAACTCCTTTCAATTCCTATTGTATATATTATAAATAAATATTAAAAAAAAAAAAAAAAAAAAAAAAAAAAAAAAAAAAAAAAAAAAAAAAAAAAAAAAAAAAAAAAAAAAAAAAAAAAAAAAAGGGGGGTTTTGGGCGGGATTAGGAGATGGCTCCTGCTATAAGGACACTGTTTTACAGATCTGCCAGGATCTGACGATTTTTCGAGGCTGAAGGACATCCTTGGCCACTCTCTCCTTCCACAATTAGAATTAGTTTTCGACCTTAAGGATGCTGTTTTAAAATATTAAACTTTTTAATTTATCCGAAGGATAACTTCCGCCATTGTTGTCCACCAGGACACTGTTTTGAAATATTTAACGATTTTAAGGTTGTCCTTATAAGGACACGTTTTTGAAATATTCGATGATTCAACTGTTTTTAAGATGGCCGAAGGATATCCCGACTTTGTTAACGCATTCTATAAAAATAATAATAACTTTTACAAAATGTAAAAACAAAAAAAAAAAATTATATATATATTTCTAGAAAATGGTAGACTCTAGAAAACTATGTTTCAAATCAAAATTAAAGCTAATTAAAAGTCATATAAAATTGATTCATTATTTATTTGTCGAAAATTTCGACATATAAATAATGAATCAATTAACTCATCAATTGAACAATCAACCGTTGTAGCAGGGATAGTATGATTTAAACTTTGTAACCAGCCGGCCGATTTTACCCCAGCTATACGAAAGCAATTTGCTATGGTTGTATATGGAATAGGATTTAAAGCTTTTTACAACATTAGAATAGCATTCGAAATGGAAATTTTAGTTATTCTGTTACTCTAGGTCTTAAAATGCACGCAACCTTTCACTGTATATCTTGGGAATCACATCCTAAAAGGACCTAATTTTATTAGATATTTCACAGATTCAGATATTCAAGGTTATCATGGAAAATCCATATTGACGAGCTAATATCAAAGATATCCAAAATATCTAATGTAATTAAAATACTCTCTTCCTCAACCTATGGCTGTGACAGAACGTCCTTATTGAGGGTTTATAGGTGTTTATTAGACCTGTCATCGATTACGGTTGCGAAATTTACGGAGATTCTTCTAAAAGGATTTTACAAAGATTAGATCCAGTACACCATTCAATGATTCGCAGGGCGACTGGAGCGTTTATAACCAGTCCTATTAATAGTTTACTCTGGGAGGCAGATGAGTGGCCTCTTTACTGCCATGTAAAGGAGTCTTTTGTGAATAATTGGGAGCTTTGAACGTTTGTCTAGTAAATTCTGAAGTAATATGTAACAACGGGCAGTTTCTAGTCGTTTTAGTCTTGTATGTTCTGACATTCAAATAAATTAATATACGTCAGCGATCAACTGCACGTTAGCGATAATGTATTAATGTAATCAAACTAAACGATAGTGAAGTCTTTTTGAAATTTGTTGCAACGAACAGTAACTCTATTGGCAGAGATACTAGTGATGGGTCGATCTGAGTGGAACGGAACTTGGAACTGGTTCCAGCCTTGAACCGGTTTGGAACGAGACGAACTACCTAACTTTTTCGTTCCAACTGGAACGAAAACCAACGCCAAATTATCTCCGGTTTCGTTCCGTTGGATTAGATAGGGTATAGATTGCAACTTTCGTTTCGTTCCACCCAAGGTCGTTCCGACTGCTAATCTCTCCCTCCTTTCTTCACTTGATCCCTTCCATCCGCTCAGAGCTCTACAGCCGTTGATCTAACTGCTCTTGTTTCCCTCCCCTTCCTTCCAACGCCTAGCCATACTGCGCATAGGCATCTTCAAAATAAACCGCATTCTGTGAAATTTTCAGTTCTACCGACAGAGCTTGGCTACTTCTTTCGGATTCAAATAAATATGAGTTTTATGAGTCAGAATCAAGCTGAGCCAAAAGACTTGTAAAGGATAGATTGACTGGTTTAAACTTCCAACGGTCGCGCCAATGTCCGCAACACGAGCGGTCGCGCGTTGTACAAAGTACAAAACCCTGTTGTTGTTTTTTATTCCTTTTTGTTTAAATTTTGTATTAAATCTAATAAATAAAATATTTTGACCATTCTACACTTAAAAGAGAGTATATGTACAAAACATTACCTGAGAGAATAATATTTTGAACGTAAATGAAAATATGATTAAAAATAATAAAAACAAAGATATAACGAGATAAATTTGTATTTATCATATTATGGTCAGATATAATTATTAGCAGATTTAAAATGGTTGTTTTTATGATTAATTATTGTAAATAAAGTTTTTTGAGGATTGATTTTTACAAATAAAATTTAGAAATCCACTAGCTGTCTCCCCTCCCGCGTCTTCTCCATTACTACCCTCTACATAGGTTTCTGAATTATGATCTAGACCATCTTTTGTTTTCTTTTTACTCAATTCCAAATTTTTTTTTGATTGTACGTTTTTTTTTTTTTTCCCTCGTCTAGTTCTGCAAAATTCGAGGAATATATTCTAGTTTTATAGGTTCCCACCAAATCAAAACATTCCGAATATTATCGCTGACTAAGATAAAGAAAAGCAAAAATGCAAAAGTATCCTGTTTGCATTATATCGAATCCAGCTGATTGCCGATAAAGTTACGAAAAAACAAAACAAAACGAGAGCGGTAGGTTGTTGTACTTTGTGCAACACTGAGGACTAAATATTTTTCAATCAGGAAACTATCCCTCCTACCACTTTGAAAAGTTACTGGCGGCAAACAGAGGAGTAATTCGAGGGATAGCTAAAGCAAATTATTAGAGAGAGAGAGAGAGAGAGAGAGAGAGAGAGAGAGAGAGAGAGAGAGAGAGAGAGAGAGAGAGAGAGAGAGAGAGAGAGAGAGAGAGAGAGAGAGAGAGAGAGAGAGAGAGAGAGGGAGAGAGAGAGAGAGAGAGAGAGAGAGAGAGAGAGAGAGAGAGAGAGAGAGAGAGAGAGAGAGAGAGAGAGAGAGAGAGAGAGAGAGAGAGAGAGAGAGAGAGAGAGAGAGAGAGAGAGAGAGAGAGAGAGAGAGAAAACAAGTCGAGTGTTGTACAAAATACAACGGCACGACCGATGGAAGATGAATTAAAAACAAAATGGGTCGATCCATAAAGAATGTGAGAAATGTTACTGCCTGTGGTTCAACAGAAAGCAGAAACCTTTATTGAATAAAACTATTTTAAAAGAATAGATTTTATAAAAATAATTATACTTAGCTATTTAAACCTACCTAATATTATAGGACCTATAAATTTCTTAATTATAATATAAAAGGAGATTAGTACTCCGAATTCACAACAAGAAATTGAACGAAACTACATGGTAAGTAAAAAGTAGGTCAGTCAAACTGACGTGGAACGAAAAGTGGAACGGAACGATAAATTGGAACTGGATCAAATAGTAAAACGAAACCGAAAATCTCATTCCGCTTATAAGTCGGAACGGCCCTTCACTGCACAATACCAGCTCGTCCTCCGGCATACTCTTCAATATCGACTGATTTTAGGATGAGGATAACCAACTTCTGATGTAGCATTGATAGTAATTGGTATAGAGAACAAGAATCATTATTAGAAACATTAGTAATAGGTATCACATTACATATCTGTAACAGGTATATAAAAATAGCTTCTATTCGGAGATATCCCTTAACCAGCATCATTTTTGACAAGAAGGGCATGTAATAAAGTTTTTAGTACGACCGTTGAGTTTTTCATAAAATCTTTTATATGAAACCGGGAAAAGATCTTGTACTATTTTACCTTATCTTGTGGATATAATGTTGACGCGCCAAAATGATAGAATAATAGTTCTTAATGTTTTTGACTGGAATGTCTGTATTATTTATGTTTCTTTTTATTAGACTCGCTAGTTTGTGACTACGGAAGGACAGGAAGGGTTTAGGTTGCAGAGCCAGTTAGATATTTTACGGTCCGAGGGAGAAGTAAATAATAAAAAAACTGGGATCGAGGACCGCCATGCAGGCCAAGTGGCAGTGACTTGGTGTTGGAGTTAGTCACGAGACAAGTAAAGGTAGCAGTGATAAGTCTGTGCCACTAAAGTTACAGTCTCTACACTTGTACAAGTCTTACACATGTTCCATGTGTTAGTGTTGTATATGTATTTAGAGAATCTTATGTGTAATTGTGAAACCTAGCATTAAGTTATTTAAAGACTAAAACGACAAGAAACTCCGCGTCGGTACAGACAACTTTGATATTTACTTGACAAACGTTTAAAGCTCCCAATAAATTATAAAAAACTCATCTACATGACTGATATTAGACCCATTTGGACAGAGTTGAGCTTTAGGGCTCTACGAAACCATCCAATTCATCTCGTATTTAATTCTTACAATCCAAAATCCTTCGAAAAATCCTCAATGCTCCCTACTTTGTCACCAATAAACTTATCCGTAAAGATTTTAATGTTCCATATGTTCCTGGTTAAGCCCGAACCAGGTACCTATCCTTTCATAGTAAGCTCCAGAACCACTTAAGTCCACCAGTTTTTGAACTTGCTTCCCACACCATTCCCGATAATCCTCCGAGGTGTGTGAAAAAAAGATGGCCCAGAGATCTTTTAAAGTAGAATTATTATTAATGTTCTACTGATGAGTAGTTCTTTTCAAGTTTTGACATGTTATTTGTAATAGTTATCAACACATTTTCTTTATGTTTATATTTTGTGCAGTTGTAAATTTCAATAAATGTATATAAAAAAAAAGAAAATAAGTTATTTAGGATAAGTACAACCTTATTAAAGATATTAGTGTGATTAGATATAGTTCAGACCTAAGTCATAATTGTTATTGTAAGTTTTTATTAGGCTAGCATCCCCCTGGTTCTCCCGCTCTCATAGGTAAACAACTTACAAGGGGACGTTTGCAGTTGTAACTCACAGATTTGAATGCCGATTTTTGTGTGGATAGTAGGGACCTATAATAGTGTAAAACTAGAATTATAGCCGCCAAAGAACATTAGGAACCGAGAAAGAAAAGGAAATATGAAAATCACGTTTTATTTTTTTTCTAAGCTCTTAGTCAAGATAGAGAAATGATTTTTTCACTTTTAACTGCAGTTATGTATGCTATTTGAAATAAAAATACTTTAGGGTGCTCAAAAATAAAAAAAAATGACAAAATTCCAAGGAAATCCGCTGTAAATCAGTGGAACATTTTTTTCATGAGCAACTGACCTCAAATCCGATTTAACGCACCATAAAACCCTTATATGTGAAATTATATCAACATCAAAAAAATATTGATTTTTTACCTCTTTCTAGGAGTTAAAGTTTTGAAGTTGAGATTTTATCAACAATATCTAACGACCATAACAACTGCTGCGTTCAACCGATTTCAACAGTAATAGCATCACTAGAATCAGCATACATTCTTCTTTTTATCCATTTATATAACATTGGTTTTACTCCAGAGTTTAGTCGAGAAAAACTGATGTGAATGAAAAAATCCGAGGTCAGTTATAACTTAAGATACTTCAAAAAGGGGAAATCCTGCGACTTCCAGATTTGGACCAAACTATGCAGTTTTACGGCTTCTAAATGACCTTAAAATTTGGTTTTAATCGGTGGCGAAATATGTGAGATAGCTCAAATTATTTAAATTTTTTGACAGCAAAATAAAGTCCTACAAAATTTTAAAAGTAAAAAAAAGATTACTTTTGATTTCGACAAAATTTAGTTTCTTCATGTTTTTGAGATGAGGAATCTGAAAATAATATCAGCTTTTAGTTTAAAAATTTTCCTTAGTTTTATTTGTTTATCGGTAAAAATCTTGTATTGAAGTAAGCAAATGAGCATTATTTCTTCAATGATATTTTCATGCATAGCAGTAATGTTTAACTTGTTAAAGTTGCATTGATTGATAATTCAAAGTATAATTAGACATCAAATTTTTAATTTTAATGTGTGCGGATTAAGTCCATCGCATTATCAGTGCTTACAACTGCTTACAACTAATAATGATTCATAATTTTACACACCATATCAGTGCATAATGTAATTTTACAACATCGCATTATCAGTGCATTACAACTGCTTACAACTAATAATGATTCATAATTTTACACACCATATCAAAAAGAATCGACAGTTTGATTTGGTAGTCATTTTTATTTAATAGAAATAATTTTACTGAAATTGCCTGGTGGGATTTTAATTTCTAACCATAAAAGTACTAAACAATGTCGCAAACCTGCTACTCAACATTAAACATTTAAATTTCTATTTTTGCAAAAGCTCCCTACAACAATGAAGATGATGTTAAAATTTAGTGCAGATGGATTCAATAGTTTTAACATTGCAAAATTTGTTGTAGAATAGCACTATTAACGTTCGATTTTTAAACTGGGATCGATACGTTACACTCAGCGAGAAGATATACAATAGAGCAGTCACGAGTGGAGTGGGGGTCAGATTCGTTCCCCCTCCACTATGCTACCCTAACCTCAAAAATAACAACTAAAGTTACAAGTATTTGTTTTTAATTTCTCATTTTTTACGTAAACCTATTCTCGTTGAGTTTTTATTTTGTTTATAAATTCATTCCACATCAAGTATGCCTTTTCGTGCAGCAATTGGATGTAAGAACCACAAGACTGGGACTAAAAATAATAAGCAGCTTAGCTTTCATAGGTAAGTACCTAACGCAAAATTCTTTCATTGTACCTAGTCAAATTTAGTTCACGATGGTATTAAATGCAATTAATTTTTTATAATAAACTCCACGTCAAAATTATCACAATACTTTGAAATATTTGAATTTTAGTAGTTATAACTTTTATATTCAATTACAATTATAACTTTTTATTAACAAAGTTTAAGTAAAAAATTATACACTGTGTTCGAAGTAATTTTATTACCTATACCTGCATCAGCAGCAGTCTAAAATAATGTTGGTGAGTTGGTAACTAGGCTAACTCTGGGTACTATAGTGGTGGGGGAAGACTAGCCCCACCTGCATGTAGCCCCGTCCTATCTCAATAGCAGCTCTATTTGTATATCTCCTCGCTGGTTACACTATATATTAATAGCTTTTTTATAATAATTAAATCGATTTAAGCAAATTTTATTATCGATTTCTGAGTTAGTGAATCACCTTATCTTTGTAACCTCTAATGAATGGCGCTCGCCACCTGTCGGTCAATTTTCAAACTACTCTGCGCAACACCTTTATCGCTTTTTTAGCCACAATTGAATTGAAAATATGTAAATGGCTAAACGTTCCTGGAACTATAAAAATTGTGTTGTTAAAATTTGTTACAGATTCGATCAGTAGTTTTCGCGGTTAGCGATCACAAACGAAAAATGGCTTGGTCTTCTGTATATTAGTATAGATGAAGAATACAGCTGTACATATTAGTTGGTTAATAAATTAATGTTTAATAGTACTTTGATTAGCCATACCCCCATTGGCCCGTAGCAGATAGATAAGCCCATAGTGGTTTCATTAAGTGTAAGTTTTAGTCAGCATCTTATTTTCAATGTTGAACATCTATGTAGAAGTCACAGTCTTTCCTTGAGTCAAAGGCATTTCTTATATTAACTTGGGATGTAAAAGATAATAATTATTTCTAAGTAAATATTGAAAAAAAAAGTATATACAAATAATCTTATAAGAATAATAATGCCATGCTAAGGAGAAAAGCAGCAACTCAAAAATTGTGTGATATTGGCTTATTGGTATTTTTGGATTCGTAATGAAACTTTCGATTCGATCCTTCATATAAAAGCACCTTGGCAAGACAGAATAAACAGTGGTTTCTAAATATATATGCAATTTTAATCTTATTTAAAAACATATGATTGATAATAAAGGGAGGAATATATATAGCAAGTCCTTAAATTGAGCTCTAGATAGTCCAACTGATCTACCAAGTTCCTTCAAGTATTCATACAGGAACTAGTTCTTCGATGGTGGACACTAGTTTCCCTTCACTAGGAAATTGGATATCAATTTGTATGTCGCATGTATTTCCAATGTTACAACTGCTACAAGTCTGTTAGTTTAAATCTGATCATTATCCCCCTAAAAACATATGGTGAAATATAGTTTATAAAAACTTTTGATATTTTTTTTTAAACATAATAACCACATATGTCTAATTCATAGTTTCTTATCATATAAAATTCAATCAAACTCACTATATAAATATTATATATGATATATTAGAGGTCATGGTTCGCTTCTATCCTTGAGAACTTTGAAATAGTAGCTGTTAACAACCAGGATTAACAATAAGTATATGATGAGCGCACGAACTGTATACATGAGGAGGACTACTTTGAAGTGAACGAAGCTGTAGCCCTGTATGTTGATAGTCACGAAAGAAGAACCGATGTAGACGCCGAGGCAGAGCAAGAACAGTCCGACGTGGATGAAGATCCAAAGCCGCACGGCCCATAACCAGTCAGCTTTGATCCCGAGGACCAACAATGCTGAGAAAAATATTTCCAGCAAGGAGATGATGAAGTCCATGATGTAACCGATCATGACAATGGGCAACATGTCTTCCGTCCCCGCTTCTCGTAGGTCGAATAAGTCGTCTGCTACTGAGATGAGGGCGAGAATGAGTTCGGTGTGTCCGATGATGCAGGCGGCCAGCTTGAGGCTGATGCAGCAACAGTGCTCCACCCTTGGAAGGAAGTTCATCTCATCCTAGTTCGGCGATCAACAGCAACCTTCTGATAACCTTTCATATAAGTCAAACATTCTAAAATTCTTATATACTTATGAAATATGAATTAAATAAACCTAACATATGTTTAAAAAATGAAGAGAAAAAAAATGAATTCATCCTTAAAATATTTGCTACTTTTATAATATTCTGAATGATCCCAAAACCTAAAAAAACGCCAGAAAATCCTTCCTCCTGAAAACCAAAATCATTGAAAAGCTCATTTTGAAACGGCTTTATCCCTTCCTTGATTCCCATCACATTATTCCTGATCACCAGTTTGGATTTAGTCAGTTTCACTCCACTGCCTAGCAGTGCCATCGTGTGGTGGATGTTATCTCATCTGCATTGCAGGATGTACTGCACAGGTGTCTTTCTTGACGTTGAACAGGCCTTTGACCGGGTATGACTGCTCTATAAACTTCGCCAATTCCTTCCATCTACATATTTCCTCACTCTCCGTTCCTACCTCTCTGATAGGGTATTTAAAGTTAACAACAATTCTACATTCTCATCCTTCTTTCCTCAGACCGCTATTATTTCTCAAGGTAGTATCCTGGGTCCCATTCTTTATACCGTTTATACAGCTGATATTCCAACTCATCCTAATACTATCCTCACAACCTTTGCTGATAACACCAGCGTGTTATCAGTCAATGATGATCCTTTTTCTGCATCCCAGACACTCCAATCACATATTACTTCCCTTGAAGAATGGTGTCATAAACAACCTTTACCCTCCGTCGAAAACCTACCTCATCCTATCCTCCAGTATCCTTTAATGGTGTACCGCTAATTAATGTGGAACAAATACGATACCTTGGATTTCATTTGGACAAGAGACTTACCTGGAATCCTCGTAGAAGATTAAAAGACAAGAGACTGCACGTAGATTTCGACTGCTACAACACTTAGTTGACAAACGTTCAAATCTCCCGATTCTCTATAAGAAACTTGTGTATATGACGATTATCAGACCTACTTGGACTTACGGTATAGAATTGTGGGGATCCACTAAACCATCGAATTCTTCCCGCATCCAATCACTCCAATTCAAAATCCTTCGAAAAATCTTTAATGCTCCTTACTTTGTCACAAATGAATTAATCCGTAATGAACTTAATATCCCATATGTCGCTGACTTGGCACGTACCAGATACCTCTCCTTTCATAATAAACTTAACACTCATCCAAATCCACTTGTTGCACAGCTAGCTTCCCATTCCATCCCTGGTAATCCTCCGAGGCGTCTGAAAAGAAGATGGCCTCGTGATCTTCGTTTGTAAATATTCACTAGAGTACTACCAATGGGTAGTTTCTCTAAAAGTCTTAATCATGTTATCACATTGCATTATATACAGCATATCTACTAGATGTATTTTCTAATACAGTTGTAAATTTCAATTAATAAATGAATAAAAAAAAAATAATATTCTGTTTATTAGAAGCCACATTGAATAACGTCTATAGCGACCTTGAAGGATCAGTACGAAGAAGATTAGTTAGTGAGGTACTTCCAATGTAAGTCTATCTATGAACTGCTCTTATCTCTATTTATCATTTTTTGTTTGTATCCCTATACTATCTGTTGTAAGTCATTTTTTTTGTTTGCGATAGGTGGCGATCGCCATTCAAAAGAGGTTACAAAGATTGGGTGTTATATAAAGCTATAAATATGTGTGTGTGGTCCCAGTGGAGATTACAAATCTAAAGAAAATAGCGCTAATCTGCAACAAAGTTTGCAATGATAAAACTATTGAATCCATCTTTCATGCTTCTATTCTACAAGTCTGTTAGTTTAAATCTGTTCATTATCCCCCTAAAAACATATGGTAAAATATAGTTTATAAAAACTTTTGATATTTTTTTAAAAATATAATAACCACATGTGTCTAATTCATAGTTTCTTATCATATAAAATTCAATCAAACTCACTAGATAAAATAAGTATATTAGAGGTCATCATCTGATTCGCTTCTATCCTTGAGAACTTTGTAATAGTAGCTGTTAACAACCAGGATAAACAATAAATATATAATCAGCGCACGAACTGTATACATGAGGAAGAATACTCTGAAGTGAACGAAGTTGTAGCCTCGTACGTTGATAGGCACGAAAGAAGAACCTATGTAGACGCCGAGGCAGAACAAGAACAGTCCGACGTGGATGAAGATCCAAAGTCGCACGACCCATAACCAGTCAGCTTTGATCCCGAAGACCAACAATGCTGAGGAAAATATTTCTAGCAAGGAGATGACGAAGTCCATGATGTAACCGATCATGAGGATAGGCAACATGTCTTCCGTGTCCGCCTCTCGTAGGTCGAAGAAGTCATCTGCTACTGAGATGAGGGCGAGGATGAGTTCGGTGTTGCCGATGATGCAGGCGGCCAGCTTGAGGCTGATGCAGCAACAGTGCTCCACCCTTGGAAGGAAGTTCATCTCATCCTAGTTCGCCGATCAACAGCAACCTTCTGATAACCTTCTATTAAAGGTCAAACATTCTAAAATACTTATATACTTATGAAATGTGAATTAAATAAACCTAACATATGTTTAAAAAAATGAAGAGACTAAAAATATATTCATCTTTAAAAGATTTGCTACTTTTATAATATTCTGTTTATAAAAAGGCACATTAAATACCGTCTATAGCAACCTTGAAGGATCAGTGCGACCCAGACTAGTTAGTGGTCATCATTCCAAGTTAAAAATGCAGGAGTGACGTACTTTCTTAGTAAGTCCATCTATGATCTGCTCTTATCTATACTATTATATAAAAGGACAAGCTATTTTTCGTTTTTGGTCACTAACTGCAAAAACTACTGAACCAATCTCTACCAAATTTTAAAAAAAATTATCTTCATAGTTCAAGAAAGGTTTAGCGATAAATATGTGGTGCGCAGTAAAGCTTGAAAAATGATTGATAGAAGGCAAGCACCATTCAAGAGAGGTTACAAAGATATAAATGTTTAGCATTCGGAACTAGTATTTTCAACCGACTTCAAAAAAAAGGAGGTGCTAAACTCATCTGTATTTTTTTTAATATTTTTTTTGTGTATGTTACGAGATTACTCGGTCAATTCTGAATCAATTTTGATGATTCTTTTTAGATCGGTAGGGCATACTTTAGAGGTGGTCCCATAAAAGAAAAATTGAAATCAACTCAGCAATTTTTGAAGAAAAATAAAAAAAAACAGTTAATAAAAATCACTGTTATATAACCTTCCATTTTAAACATATTTATAATTATGATAATCTAAAATCTCCATAGTAACTAAATATAAATTATTAACAAAAATAATTTACATACGCAGTCAACTCTCGATGTATCGTACTTCGATAAGCTTAATTCTTCAATAAGTCGAACAAAATCTACGGTCGGAAGTATATTACACTTAAATTTCACCTCGAAGAGACGATTTCAGATAGAAAACGTTAAAAATTGTGTAAATAAGTCGAACTGAAAATATGGTTCAAAAGAGAGAACTTCTAGGACCACCTCTATGAAATGAACTATTAGAAGTCATCGCCTTTATAACTCGAACTCAAATTAAAAGAATTTCATGTGTAATTTATATTCCTGTTTCCGGTCATTGTTTATCTTTACAGTTCATAGTTACTCCAGTCCCTTATTATTAGTTATTCACTCGAGTGGTTTTACAGAGGCAATTGAAAACTCCTTCAATTGACGAAAAGTTAAAATTGATTTGTAAAGTCGAGAAATGAGAAAGGAGTTGGGCGTTTGTTGCTAGTGAATTCCGAATTTCGCGTAGTTCTCTTTCAACCATCCTAAAGAATAAAGAAAAGATCGCCACTGGTGGATGGCGGTTATATATATAGTATACTTATATACCTATTCACGACTTATGATCAGTTATTTTCGGAGTCGGTGTCAAACAAAACACAAAGAATTTGAAAAGAAATGGTAATTGTAAAGATGCTCCCACTGTTTCATCACCGCCACACCGCTGCCTCCGGCCATTCGAAAGTTCATTGCCAAGGCAAGATCAAACTGCCCTTCTTGGCTGGCACCGACTCTAAAAATAACTGATCATAAATTGCGAATAGGTTTATATGTATCAATAATTTCGTTGATTGTCATTTAATGGTTTTTGTTTCGAAACAATTAAAATATTATTTTTTTATTTTTTAGATCGTTTGTTTAGGTAGGTTTAATATTGAAGTCATTTTTTTTTTCTAAAAATTATCTTTCGAATAAAATAATCTCAATAGAAGTAGCAATTAATTCATCAATCCTAATTGTATTGATCCTTCTATACCATCATCATACGTACCTAAGTAAAACATAGGAGTCATCAACGCTCGTTCGATCTTTATAGAAAATTAAAATTCAAGATTTATCTTTATTTTATGATATAGTTTTTCTCAGTGAAGGAGGACTATCAACCTATCAACCTAATATATAATCAACCTACCTCAATATAATCAACCTCAATATAATCAATATAATCAACCTATTATATTGTTATATTTACTCATTCATTATCACTCCTGAAATATTCTTTTCAATTCTAATTCAATAGTTTACATTTATTGTACTGGCTTCATTGCCTTCAGATATTATTTCAGTTATTTTTCCTCAATATATCAATAACTCTGTATCTACTCATTAAGTATTAACTCCTTTAAGTATTAACTCAGTAACTTGTCCTCATTATCTCAACAACTTAGCATCTACACTGTTTATGTTCACCAATTATTTTGTCGAGATTACTCATTAGCATTTAAGTAACTATCACCCATTTTAATTCTCATTTTAGCCTCAATTCAATAGTCTTTACTGGCCTTATGGCCTTTATATATTGCCTTTATGTTACTATCCTTACTCTTATACAGTTATTTATTTTTCATTTTATGTTTATTCATTTTTCTCATTCATTCCTATGTGTTCTGGTGTGTGTTTATTCATATATTTTTACAATGTAGTCATACCTCTTTGCTTGTTTTCTTTTTTTCTAGCCCTGATGAAGACTTGCATTGCAAGTCGAAACGTTGGCTTTAAGAATTAGAATAAAATAAACATTTTATCTTTGACTGCCTACCCTAATTATCAACATATTCTATATATCACAGTCAACTATACCTTATGATTATGAGGACTATCAATATTTCATCGTTTCCTAGTGCCTTTGAGATGCCTCAAGTTATTCCCGATTCAGTCAACCTTTTGGTGCAGCAAGGGCACTCGTTAAACATATCAGATATTAAAAAAACCATTGCCACACATTTCATATTACAAAGCATAGTTAGTCCCATTGTCCTAACAAACCAACCGATGCCTGCTGCCCTAACGAAGTTGAAGAGCTCCCATTGGAACAGAGTAACCTCCATCTACGGACTATAATGGAATATGTCCTGGCCTAGAGGGGAGGGGAGGGGGAATGTACTAGTCATCCACAATCCATTTGTATCAATTTAAATTTCAAATCCACCACTCTGCCATTAACGGTGATTGTTTTAAGGAAGGTTTTGTGTTACACGTGCCTCTACCGGATTTCACTCAAGCGAGGTTATGCAGTGAGGTCATTACAATACTAAATACATATATGTTTAATAAGGTTCTTGATGTTCAGTCATTAATAAAAAACAATCATTTTGGTGACGTTTCGAGACTATATTTTTCTCATAATCGTGCCCTACAGTAAAAAAACAAGTCAAAATAAAATTATATAAGTATACAGGTTATTTTAAAACATAAAGTTAGCCACAATATAAATATATAAAAACACACGTTAGAACTAAATGAAATTACAAAATATGGAGGAGAAGGAAACTACTTACAATGTTACTGGTAGATATGCTATTGGTATCTACTACTGAATTATAAAAGTTTTAGAACACAACTGATCAGGGGAATTATCGAAAAAAAAGCTAAGGGTTGTAAGCGTTGGTATCTCCAAAACTAGTACTAGTAGTATTAGTACTGTAGTACTGTTCCCAGATACAGGAACTTAGTACTTCAGGAACTTATAGAATAGAATAGAATAGAATAGACTACGAGAGACTGGGTCATTCCCAATACGTAATGAAGGCGAACAATTCCAGGCAGCAATAAGAGCAGATTACCGGAAAAGAAATTGTGTCCAACGCCACTTCGATAACAATCCTGAGATTAGCATCCGAAGAGCATCTGATGCATTAGCAATATCGCGGAAAGCAATATGGCGAACTTTGAAAGGTGATAATCGCTACCCATACCATCTTCAAAAAGGTCAGAATTTATTACCTCAAGATTAGGTCAAGAGATTTAATTTTAGTAAATGGTTTGGTTTCTTGACAAAATTCGCGATGTTAATTTATTTCCATTAAAAATTATATGGTCCGATGAAGCTACCTTTACAAGAGGAGGAATTGTTAATCAAAGAAATTATCATGTATGGGCTCTTGAAAATCCCAGAGCTATTAGAGAGAATAGATTTCAGCATGAATTTGCTATTAACGTTTGGCTTGGAATTTGGAACGGATTACTGGTAACACCATATTTTTTACCTGGAAGATTGAATAGTATCACATTTAAACATTTTTGGAGAACGATTTTTCTAATTATTTAGATGAAATTCCCTTACAGCAGCGGATTGAAATGTGGTTCCAACTCGATGGATGTCCAGCTCATTATAGCAGAGTTGCTCGAGCTTGGCTGGATATAAATTATCCACAACGATGGATTGGACGTGGAGGAGTAGTACCTTGGCCACCCAGATCACCTGATATGACACCCATGGATTTCTTCGTATGGGGAACCTTGAAGTAGAAAGTTTATTCGGTGTCAATCAACTCAAGAGAGCAATTTAGAGAGCGATAGATGCAGTGCACCAAATATGATCAGAACAATGTTTAGCTGCAATTTATCAAGTGAGTGCTAGATGTAATGCTTGCATTGGTGCAATAGGGCAACATTTTGAGCAATATTTACATTAAAAAGAACATAACATAGATATAAATGTAAATAAATAAGTATAAAAATGAAAACTTGTTTTGTTTTTTTTTTGCGATTTTCTCTAAAACTAAGCAAAAACGAGCAAATCTCTAAACGACTTTTTGTTTATTTTATATATTTACATATATAAGTATGAACAAGTACTTGAACAATATCCTGCAAATTAGAAACCTAGCTACATAATTTGTGATATATAGCTAATAGGAGTAATAATATTATATTATAATGTTATTAATAAATTATTTTATTAATATCTGTAATATTATTATTAATATCTTAAATAACACTGGCCAACAAAAAAATAAAATAAATTGTTTGTTTCCTGTGACTATTTTGTTGTTTCTAATTCAATTTGATACATATTTTTTTAAATATGACAACAATGCCTCTCTAACAGCTTTTGCTTTTGTGTTATAGCTTACCAACCTTATTTAGTATTTTTACTTGGATTTTAAATTTTGTTTGACAGTGAAATATATTCTGTTGTTGTTTTCGATATGCATTCATCCAAGCGGTGTTGTGTGCTTATCCAGATTGTATTTGCTATATCTGTGGCGAATATATATTTTAAAAATATCGAAAACCTGTATTAGACTTTGTAAAAACTGCATATCATCAATACTTCAAAATAGATTTGTACAATCAGGACAAGCCATGGGTTCCTCATATTGTTTGCCAAAAATGTGGTTATGGTCCAGCTGAAAAAGAGATGCAGTGAAGTTAGTAACTCCTATGATTTGGTCAGAGCCTCAAAACCATCATGGCGACTGGATTGTGAAAATAAACGGAATAAACCCTGGAAATCGAAGTAATTCGTCATATCCTAAATGATCTTCTGCTCAACGATCTCAATTAAAATCTCGAAAGATATAACCCAGCACATCCAAATCCTCTGATGATCCAAATCTCTGTGAACGCGAACAAAATATACCAAGTGATAACTTGATCCAGATTACAAATGCAGCCTTTGAGAACCTCAACCATTTAATCAGTAATGACTTAGTGAGGGATCTGAACTTACCGAAAAAATCTTCAAAATTTTTTGCATATCTTTAAAAGAAACAAATTTGCTTATTACCGAAACCAACGTTTCTTTTTATCGTACCCGTGAAAAGAATCTGTTACCGTATTTTTCTCAAGAGAAGGATTTAGTCTTTTGTAACAATGTTGGTGGTATTTTGCAACAGATGGGTTAAATAAACTACAAGCATAAGGATTAGTGTATTTTTATGGACAGCATCGAAAGAAGTTTAAAGTGTGTTTTGCTCCATAGCAGTAACAAGTACTATTGCACATTCGACGACTTTGAATAAAGAATACTCAAATATTTTATGCAAAGAGATCTACCTAAAGTCGAAATCATATAAAGATCATTCGATAATGTTCAATAAAATCATTTATAAAAACAGAAAAAAACTTTATAATTGACAAAAAGATCATTTTTGATAATAATGTAACATTTTCAATAAAAATTTTGTTAATTATTTCATGTTATGTGACGACTTGAGATGTTCGTGACTCAGGGGCACTTTCCTTACATGGATTAATTAATTGTTTTTAATCAAAGCAGTAAAACGCTAAAACTTTATATTTCATTTTTCAACAAAGAGAGAAGACAAAAGAGAGAATATATTCTATTTCCATGGTAATAAACTGTTATATATTTTTCAGTTTTATGAATTATATGTACCTATATTTTTTCATTATGTTAATTTTTTTTACAGGTTTTAGTCCCTTCTAAACTAATATCTAATTAAATGTCTCTAATTTTTACTCTGAATACAACTAGCCACAGTTATGACCTTGAATTTTATCTTTCAAATAAAGCATTTGGCCAAACGTTTAAGACAAACGTTCAAAGCTCCCAATTAATTATAAAAGACTCATTTACGTGACTGGGATTAGACCGATATAGACATACGGAGTTAAGATTTGGGGCTCCACTAAGCCATCCATACAAATAGTAAAATCTACATAAGAACGAATTAAATAATAATAATCCGAATAAATATCTGATTATAAATGTAAAACCTGCTTCGGGTACTGGTACTTTTTCACTCATGGTACTGTTTAGGATCACTTACCTAAAATAAAAATAATATATTAGTATGATAAATTAATTATTATACAAAAAATATTAAAATATAGCATATATAATGTCAATAAAGTTAAAATAAAAATATACCAAAAAATATTTAACGATATACATAATTTATTACTTGGTAGCCTGTGTATTATATTCAAGAGTTTATGGTAAGAAGGCTAACAGTCGAGGAGGTAATGACCTAAGTTCTGTAAGGAAACTTTATTACAAGATAATTTTATGCTGATATTTAATGTTTGAAGCTATGAAACCGGCTTTATTATTCGTTTTACTACTGAATAATACATTTAAACATTTTCAATGAATAATCTTTATAAGTAATGCTGTAAAAGACGATTTTATAAGTATATATAAATCTCTGTTAGACAGATCCGCTACCTAGCTCCACTTGGACAAACGTCATACTTGGAATCCACATACAAGACTAAAAGAAAAAGAAACTGCCCGTCGTTACAGACTACTTCAACATTTACTAGACAAACGTTCAAAGCTCCCAATTCATTAAAAAAGGCCTATTTACATGACTGTGATTAGACCTATTTGGACGTGCGGAGTCGAGCTTTGGGGCTCCACTAAACCATCCAGTTCATCTCGTATCCAATCCTTACAATCGAAAATCCTTCGAAAAATCCTCAAAGTCACTAATAAACTCATCTATAAAGATCTTAGTGTTTCATATGTTGCTGAGTTATCTCAAACCAGATACCTATCCTTTCATAGTAAGCTCCAAAACCACTAGTTTCTCAACTTGCTTCCCACTCCATTCCCAATAATCCTCCGGGGCTTCTGAAAAGAAGATGACCTAGAGATCTTCTAGTGGGCCCGGAAGCTTGGTAGTCAAGTCTCTTACACACTCAGCTCCCGCGCATCCTTGTGTAAATATAACGTAATCATAACACGCTTTCCGTGATCTTACTATACACATATACAACATCTGAATTAAAAATAATACAAAACTTTGACCCAAAATAGGCCTTGTGACCTTCCAATAAATACTTTATAGAAATGCTACTAATAGGTAGTTTCTTGACAAGTCAAATTATAAATTTTCCCATACTCTTACTCGATGTATATATTGTACTAGCATGGCAGTAATTTTTAACCTGGTTTAACTTGCATTGATTAGATATTCGAAGAGTACGTAACAGGATAATTAGGCATCCGATTTGGGATAAATAATTTTATAAATCCATTAGGTTGGATTTTAATTTCTAACCATAAAAGTTAAGAGTGATTTGTAGCACTCTAAACTATAAATTTTAAATTATGAAATAATTATTATATAATTTAAAGAGAAAAGATTTTTAAATTATGAAATGCCACGCTAGAGAAGTGGAGACTTGGGTTCGAATCCCAACCGGGCAAATCTTTTTGATCAAAAATATATAAATTTTAATTATCATTATTGTAAAATTTATTATTATAAACCTAGAATTATGAAGCTATAATTACAATTTGGTAGAGTTGAGTTTAATAGTTTTACCATTGCAAACTCTGTTGCAGAACGACCATATTGGTTGATTTTTAAACTGCACTGGGATCCACATGTCGCACCACGTATTTATAGCTTTTTTTTGGCAATATAATTGAAAATCTATATTTTATTATAGTTAAACCTTTCAGTAGTTTTCTTAGTTAAAGATCAAAAACGAAAAATGGCTTGTCCTTTTATATACTAGTACAGATAAAAAAAATAAAAATCTATGAGCATAATAGCTGATAAAAAAGCTTTTATATCTCTAGCAGTACTATATCAATACAACACAATCATAATAGTACATTTACAAATCCATATCGAACAATGAGAAGAGAGGAAAGTGGAGGGAGTTAAAGAGGAAGAAGAGGAAATATAATAACTAAACTAGAGACAGAGAGCTAAGATATAGGACATAGAGAAGAAGTGATACATGGGCCAATAAAGGGGACCATTCGTCTTCTCTCCGCCTCTTATTTAGCGGCGGCTGGCCCAACCCTTCACCTCACCGCCGCTCGCTTTATTAGCGAATAACTTGACGAACCAACAAATTGCTCTACGATTCCTCAATGTCTTCTCGAAGGAAACCTCTCGACAAATCAAATGTTAATCTTCTTAACCGCTACTCTTTTGTTAGTTTCGGAAATCAATTGTCTCAGTTTAAGTGTGTTTCTTTCTGTGTTTAAAATTTCCAACCATTATTTTTAGCACTTATTCAGAAAACAAACATTCTTGACTTCATTTCTGGATGTTATTAAAGAAATTTTTACAAAACCATGGAATAAGATTAGAGGAGGAATGCGTTCTCCCTTCATTATTATCTCAATCCTTCTTAGAAATGATTTACATCCGACTGTCTGTGAATATATAAAACCGAGTGCATAACAACCCTTGATAGTTCAGCCAATGAGTGCTGAAATGAGGGGTGTATAGTGCATGAAATATGCGATTATTTTTTACCTCATGGCTTCGTTAGAAGTAGTTAGAAGGTAAACATACATACTAAAAGTCCCCGCTCCTGAGGGTGAGCTAACAATAGGCAAAAAAGGTCCCATTTTTGGGTTTTTCGATTATATCTCGAAAACAATAGACCCAAGAAAAATATATGACAAATAAAAATTAAAACTTATTACAATATCCATATTTATCGAAATTTCAACCGTTTTCGAGATATAGGTTATTTAAAATCGATAATTTTCGCACAAAAATAATTGCCAATAACGTATATATGAAGTTAAAGTAAATTTAAAGCTCTACAACTTTCATTTTGACGTTTTTTCTGAGAAACGATTGTAGAAGGTACTAGAAGCAAATGTTTGACAAAACGTGAGGTAACTAACAGAGCTAAACCGTGTCAAAATGTTAAATTCTTAAGAGTGAAAAATACTTTACACAAAATTGTCGACTATTTTATCCCATACATGGGTTAAACTAATTTGGGATAATAACAAGTGTTATTATTAAATGTTATTAATTTTATTTTATTTAATTGATGTTAATTTGAATTTATTCGGCATTTAAATGTGTGTCACATTCATAAAAGACTTTTGAGTCAATGCAATGAAAATTTGCCTACAGTTTCCTTGTTAGAAGCAGTAGATATAAATCATACATAGATATATCCATGATCTTTTGTTTTATCCAGACAGGGAAAAATTTAGTTGTGTACATTTAAGTATATTCTTTTTTAGTATTATTTTTAAAGAGGAACAGTTGTTTCGTAACTCGAATTATTTTAAAAGAAAAATCACCGGTTTAAAGTAAACAGTTTAAAAGAGAAAAACAGCCATCGTTAGCTGCCTACCCCCGAGGGTGGGAGGGAAGGGGGGAGGAAATTAGGAATATTAAGTTCTCTTAGCGCCCTTCAAACAAATATATCACTCTCTGAGGGAGGGGGGAGGGGTTAAAGTGTTCTCATCTTATTTTATTTATATTCTTTTAATATAATGTTTTGAAATTTGTATATATAAATATATATATATATATATACATATATGACGGTATGATATATAGAGATTGCATGATGGTAAAAATAAAATGTTAAAAAAAAAAAAAACCATATACCCCCTTTTTTTAATCCAAAACTATAAAAGATATACTCATGTCGAAAAAAAAAAAAATCTTTTAGAAGAAATATAGAATTTATTTTTCGGTTGGCTCTACAGACCTTGCAGATCCATGGCCACCCTTAACCAGCTCCACCTCTGCTCATTTTGAGCTGTCGCTTGCGCTTTGTTCCTGTAGTCCTTTTGGTATCATCGTTACACAAAGCCGGGTCCTTACCACTGTTTAAGACAGATTTTCGGAGGTTGATTGAAGGTTTAGTAGTAAGTTTTTACAGACTAGAGTTACAAGTCCTATGCAACCCCCAACCTGGAGGACCAGGAGCTATGTCAGGGACAGGGATCGCTCACCTCTCTGTAACTCCCAGGGTGAGGAGAATCTACTGCCTTCGTGTGGGAATCGAACTCACGCCATATTAACCTGAACAATGTGGTCTTATCTGAAGGGTGGTCACCCATCCAAGTGCTTACCACGCTCGACAGTGCTTAACTATAAATATCTACTGCACATGTATTAGTCCACTCGGCTACCCCGGCCCCCTAGAATTTATTGGACTTGCATATACTACTATAGAGCTTCATTAATTAGAAAGAAGATGCGATAAAAGTATACAAATATAACTGACATGTCAGACAATCAGCTAAGTCAGGACCCAGCGTTACTTTAAAGGAAAGCGTTAGAAAACATAAACATTTCAAAAATACCATAATAAATGTATGTTACTATTATGTAAGAGTATGTTTTTATTGAATAAAGTTACTCCAACGTTGTTAACAATAATTACTGTAACCATTATGGAAAATATTTATCAACTAAGATAAGTAAATTAAAACAAAATAATAAATAAATACAGCCGGAGAAGGAGGATAGGAATCAAAGGATAGCTGAAGGATTTTATCGCTGCCTCTTATCAAAGAGTTTATAACTCATTTACTCTTGATTTAGTTGTATTTGGAGGGGGAGGGGGGAGTTACATCTCCTGAATACATTAAAAGGGGGAGGGGGAAGTTGAGATCCTCAGATAACTGAATTCATTTATGTAATTGGGGAGGTCCTGGCTCCTGCCTCCTCCAATCTATCTTATCCTATCCAATATCTTTCACAAGGCTGGCTAATAAATATCTTCAGCTATAGTCAATTAAAGAATCATATAAAAAACAATTACATTTTGATGTTAAAAAATATTTTTTAATTGAGTTACGCATGATGGTATAGAAGAATCAACACAATTAGGATTGATGAATTGTTTCCAGAAGGAACGGAAAAATCCAATGAGTCATAAAAGGAATCCCATAGTAAATCCCAAAAATTTAATCTACCTGACACCTCCCTCTCACTTCTAAAGATGGGTATATTTCAGTTATCTCTTAGGCCTCCTGTGTTGAGTACTAATGTTTGAATTCTTGTCTTATATTTTTGAAAACTTTAGTGTATATAATCCATGTAACATACAGCTGATGTGTGGAAAAAAAAATTTTTTTTTTGTTGCCAAATCCCATACAATCAAGTTTATACATTGGTAAAAGTTCTAATTAGCTTCATTTATTTCTTATGATTGTTTTATTTCTTCTTTAATTATAGTTTAGCTTTTAATTTAGATAAAACTTAATTTAGCTACTTTATCCCTATCCAATTATTTTAAGACTGCTGTTTCTTATTGAGAATCAAAATTAAATTTTAATTCAGACATGATTTTTTACTTTTTGCGTCTGAATATTATATGCCTGAGGTCCTCCGGGAAGCCACACGTCTCACATTTTCCATAGGCTTCTATTTTCATCAGGTTAAGATATTTCTTTATACAGCCATGATTTGCTCTAAGCCTCGTTATTGCCACAATATATTTTTATCAATATTGGTACCGATGGTTCTAAATGATAGGGTTAGGCTCACTTTGGGCTTAACTAAATAACAATCTCTGAACTCCCAGTCATACCTCTCCTGCCATTCTCTTCGCATGCTTCTTAATATCTCTGAGTAGGTCTGTAGTTTGAACTTTGCTACTATACTTTTCTACCTGTCTGTTTCGTGATACTTTGTCCGCTTTCTCATTACCGGACAGACTTGGTACCCACTGAAAACTTGTTTTTCGAACCTTACGTAAATATCAAAATTACCTAATTATTATTATTATTATATAAAAAATCTTTAGTTGATATAATATTATTTAGTTTACTTATTTTTATTTAGAGTAGGAATTTTGGATAAGTAATGGAGTTATCTACAGTCAAAAGGAATTGTGTATATAACTATCCATTTCCGAATCCGATTAAAAAAAAAAAAAAAAAATTGGTTTTGAATGTTTAATTTTTTTTAATCTATACTTACATTAAATAAATTAGAAAAAGAAAAAAAGAAAACGTGTGTATTTCATTTCATAAAATAAAATTTCAAATATAAAATAAGAGATTAGCCACGTATTATTTTCTTCTTTTTTTTCCGTTGCTATAGAAAAAGAGGATAAAAAAATAAATATATATATATATATATATATATATATATATATATATATATATATATATATATATATATATATGGACTCTTTTTTCGATTGAGAGTCTCTAAATATATTTTGATGAGTATGAGCTAGATCTAAACAGAATAATAGCCGACGTAAAACTAGTTTCGTTAAGGAGAGGAGATACCCACAGGCGCTCCGCAAGCATATCCGGGAGGAGATCGAGGACCTGAAGCGACAAGGGATCGTTGTTAATAGCACTTCCCCCTACAATAGCCCGCTCTGGGCCGTGAGGAAGAAGAGTGCCCCCGGGGAGGAGAATATATAGGGGGTTGTCATAGACTACCGCAAGCTGAACGAGAACAACCGGGACGAGAAATATCCTATCCCCAGATTTCGAGGACATCTGGACAGGTTAAGTGGGGCTTAAGGTATTTAGCACATTGGATTTGAAGGCCGGGTACCACCAGATCCGAATGAACCCCAGGGACCAGGTGTAAGACGGCCTTCACCTTCGAGCGAGGACACTACGAGTTCACCCGGATGCCGTTTGGGCTTAAGAACGCGCCCATTACTTTCCAGCGGATCATGGATGAGCTCCTGAGGGGTCTGGATGAAAGTATGTGTCAGATTTACATGGATGATCTCTTGGTTTTCAGTAAATCGGAGTTCTCAGTTCAATTCAATATTGAAATTAAAGGAGACGCTCGCAGAGTTACGCGATAGAAATGAAGAGTTCCTCAGTTCAAGTTCAATTTCAATAGAGTGTACAAACCTGGGAAAGAGAATGTGGGTTGCGGATTGGCCGGTTCGCAGCGCGTGATGACTAAGGCCGTTGAGGCGGAGGAGGTTCCGGGGCCGTCGGGGATATCCGCCAGGTTTTCGGGAATGGACACCGAGGGAGGAGGAGGGGGGAAGAGGAGACGCGCAAGCGGCTATGGAGGAATCCAAGAAGGCGAGAGTTCAGCGTGAGAGAGGCCCTCAGAATGGAAGAATTAAAGAAGTAGATGAAATAGTTAAAGATAAGAGAAACCAGCTATTGGAAGAGGACTGAGGGTCTACCAAAGGCGGACTTTTCGAAATATGGAAGAGTAACGTCGTAACTATTTTGGACGGAGCCGGGATAAGGGGAAGGAGGTCTGTAGTGAGGTTACTGCGCGGGGTAACAAAGGCGCGAAAGACTTACCACTCTATGTAGGGAACGCCACTATATGGGACAGAGTTAAGAGGCTGTGGAAGGAGGAGAAGATTGGGGGTGACCAAACTTTTATTAGGTGCCTGAGGTCAGTAGAGGTGGTGCAGAAGGACGTCGAGCGGCAGAAGGAGGTGACCCTGTCATACCACAGGGAAAGACGAACCACCGTGGGACGCATGAGACTCTCCAAGCATTAAACGGAGGTATTTTTGGTGGGGCATGAAGCGGACGATCCAAGAAGTCATTGGATCGTGCGAGGTATGCCTCACACACGAAATACGACCGACATCCCCCGGGGTGGGTACAGGAAGAGAAGAGACACCTACGGTAGCGTTACCCCTTATCGGACCTCCAAGTGGATACCTTTAAGTGGCGGGGATACCAGTGGGTACCTTATTCGATATAGTGTAGTAAAGGCCTAGCTGTTCTAGTACAGTCCAAACGCGGAAGGCGGTATTAGGGCGTTACAGAGACGGGTTTAGGTCGGTACGGATACGGGATGCATCGCGTTGGCGGGGGTCTCAGTTCGAATTTGACAATACGTTGCGTCAAGGCGGAGGCCAAAGAGTTCGTTCTCATACAATTCAATACATTTCAATATTTTTCGTTCAATTCGATCATAAGGCTATTGTTGAAAGAATACAGATTTTAATTGATTATTTATTCTGATGTTTCTCAGTTTGCTTAAGTAGCAGATTATTCTGTAAAAGTTGTGGGTTTTTAAAATTTTTATATTTTTTTATATCAGTAATATAAGTTAAAATAGGATCTTAGTTAATGCCCGCAGAACAAACAGAGTTCATTACCATTATGATATCTTCGCTGTATAATAAATTAAGTATTTGTACTATATGGACAACTATTCGGAAAATACTAAATTGAAAATTGTAGAATTTATAACTAAAATCCTACGGGTTAATAAAGACAGCTGTGATTGGATCAGAGGCAGCTGCCAAGCAAACTTATTCTCCTCAAACAAAGTTACAATCTGGAGAAACTTGTTTCATCGGGGTCATTATTTGCTCTAGGCTGGGGGGCGCCATTAGAACATCTCATAACCTTCCAACTCTCAACAGCAATATATCATTTTTTTTAATGACTAATTTATGTCTTCCCTAAATATTAATAAAAGTCCGCTTCTTTTACGACTCTTACGAAGAGGAAAACACGAATTTATTACTCCGAGAATATAATTTTAACTTTTTCATTTAGCTGATGCAAAGCATACCTCAAGCGTGAGTTAAGCGTACCTCCCGGTATGAATATCCTATGTCGTAGTACGTTCATAAAATGCTTTGATGATAAAAGTTCGAGTTCATAAAAGAGAATGGATAAACTCAGGTAAAATGATAAAATCGTGTGAGTCCCTTCTCACTGGGTGGGGCATTAGAAGAATTGAGAATACCAAATGCTTCTGAAACAATCCAAATTACAAACTTTACATGCATCTATATGACATACTTTAGATTTTTAGATTGACAAATGTTTGAGATTTTTTTTGTCACGAAACGGCCTTAAAGACCACGCGCATATCATTATTTTCACTTCTTTCTTCTCACCTTTTCCTCATTCTTTCCGATTGCTCCTTCCTTCATTGTTATTTTCAGTCTCTCAGTTTCTTCCTTCACCTGTTTGATATACCCACAAGCAGTCTTATATCTTCTCATTTTATAAACGATTTTTCAATTTAATCTCTTTGGGCACATCCTCACCATATGCCCGTAGAACCTCAATCTTCTTATTCTTATGTCCGTACCCAAATCATTTATTTCTTTGTATATTTCCTTATTAGTTCTCAACCTATTGCTTTCTTGTGTCTTCTTTAGGCCGTAAATTCTTCTTACTATCTCTTAATAAAAAAATGACATATGTACTTTATAAAATAAATAAATAAATAAATTGTATGAATCAAGGATTATTGAGTAGGGAAATCAGAATAAAAGGAACATAACCGGGAAGCCTCGATCGCAGATTGAATAATAAACACAGCTAAACGGTTAACATTTTTTTTTCTACTTTTTTATAATTACATCAACAGGACGTCTCTCTTTGGTCTATTAAGAGACCTATAAAGCGAGGCGCAGTAGCAGAGTCTACAAGAAACTAGGCTAACAACCTCCCTGGTCCGAGTTCGAGTATGGCAGTAGACAATTTGACTTCAAGATCCAGAGAACAGCCATTATAAAGTGTGAACCCTTAATTGGGGAAAACCTTTTGTCCAGTAACAGTACATCCATATCAAAGTACTCAACTCAAGACTCTTCATGGGGCTTACTGTTACAGTTTTTTTTTAATGCGATTTTTTTTTTTTTTTTTTTTTTTTTTTTTTTTCATTTGTTAGTAGTTACAACTGTACAAAATAATATGCATCAAGTAAATATGTTGATAGTGAATACAGTTACATGAAAATAACTTGTGAAGAACTATTTACTTGTAGTTCTTAATAAAAGTCTTCTGAAAGGTTGTAAAGAACTACTCACTAGTGGCACTTCAATGAAATTCTACCCTAGAAGGTCTCGAAGCCATCTTTTTTTTAGACACCTCGGAGGATTATCGGAAATGGAGTGGGAAGCAAGCTGGAACACTAGTGGATTAAGGTTATGGAGCTTACTATGAAAGGTTTATTAGTCAAAAACGAAGAACAGTTTCTTGTCGTTTTAATCTTCCAAATCCAAGTAAAATGTTTGTCCAAGTGGAGTCCTAGGCAGCCGATCTGTTCAACAGGGATTAGTGGAATATTGTTAAAGGTTACTGAAGGACAATAAGTGGGTTTACGACGAAGATTTGAGAAATAAAAATTATTTTTGATAAATAAACGAAAAAAAAATAGATATTTTTTATCTATATGCATATATTATTATTGTTATTATTATGGTTACATCATCCCTGTTGAGAGAGCGTTGGAACTTGACATCTATGATGGTTACTTTTCCCTATTTTTCCTTCGTTCTTCCCATATTCTCTTCATTAATTTACTATGCTTTTGTTTGCGCTCTATTTTTATATTATTACTTCATTTATAGATATAAACAAAACAGTAACAGCGACTTGAGATTAATAAGGTTAACAAAAAACATAACTTCCTAGGTACTTGGTAAATAAATAGTATTTTCAATTTGAGATATTTTTTTTTTTTTTTAATATACATTTATTGAAATTTACAACTGTACAGAATATATACATCAAGTAAATGTATTGACAACGATTATAATAACATGGTAAAACTAAAAATAAACTACTCATCAGGAGCACTTTATTAAAAATTCTACACTAGAAAGTCTCTAGGCCATCTTCGTTTCAGACGCCTCGAAGGATTATTAGGAATGGGGTGGGAAGCAAGTTGAGAAACTAATTGATTTGAGAGGTTATGGAGCTTACTAGGAAAGGATAGGTATCGGGTTTGGGCTAAATCAGCAACATATGAAACTTTAAGATCTTTATGGATAAGTTTATTGGTGACAAAATAAGGAGCATCGAGGATTTTTCAAAGGATTTTGAATTGTAAAGATTCGATTCGAGATGAATTGGATAGTTTAGTGAAGCAACAAAGCTCAAATCCGTACGTCCAAATAGGTCTAATCACAGTCATGTATATGAGTCTTGTGTAATTATTGGGAGCTTTAAACGTGTGTCTAGTAAATGTTGAAGTAGTCTGTAACGACGAGCAGTTTCTTGTCATTTTTATCTTTCATGTGGATTTTAAATAAGACGTATGCACAAGTAGAGTCCTAGATAGCGGGCCTGTTCAACAGGGATAATTGGAGTATTGTTAAAGGATACTGTAGGACAGGAAGTTGTAGGTTTGCGACGAATATTTGAGAAATAAAAGTTCTTTTTGATTAAATAAATGAAAACAAAAATTAAATTAGTTGATTTATAGATATCTGTACCTCGGAGGTACAAAACACAAAGTCACATTTCACAGTTTAAAGGAAAAAGGTCTCATTTCCTGAACTGTTTATTATAGTTATGTGTACGAAATAAATCTTGATTTTCCCATCCAGGGTAGAATAGATTGGTAACCCGTCCTTCCTGCCCTGATTGGAGAACATAAGGACGTTATTCCCTCCCCCCAAAAAATAAATAAATAAATACATATTTATGTAACTTACCTTACAATTAATTTGCCTAGGACATAGAATTCTATAGCTCTATATAAAGGGGAAAAAGGTGAATAAGAATAAATTATAATATATTTTTATAAACAGGAACAGGAACAGCTACTTGCGATTAATAATATTAACAAAAAACTTCTTCAATTTAGGACTAAAATGAAATTCATCTTCTAATATTGCCTTTTTTAGCGTGAACGTTTTTATAATTTTCGAAATGAAATAATCGATAGTTTAAAAAGCGGTGGCGAGTATTAACGCTAATCGATCTATCATTATGCCCCCAGCAGAGGGCAATAAGGGCATCAAAGAAGGCGGACGGCCTGTTCCTGACACTCTCCCCACCACTCCCCCCGCTACCCCATTGTTTTTAAACCCCTTATTCTTCTATATTAATGAAACGGCCTTCCACACACACCCCCACCATTCACTGCCCCTTGTTGCTATTCCATTTATTTATCAATTTTATTTATGCCTATTTATTTTCTTATGTTTTAATTTAAACTTTCCCCCTTTTCTTGGGCGGATGAAAAATAAGACTGGAGATTAGGATTTTTTTTTCGCCATCTCAACAAGGGGAGGGTTCTATCTTTCTAATTTAATGCCGGTCCCTCTCCCGGGGCTGGCTTAGGGTTAAATGAAGTTTTCCTCGATTTTCACGAAAAAATAACTATAAGCTCCTATAAAAGTTGTTTCTCTTCTAAAACAGATCCAGTTAGCGGTGAATCTTTATGAAACGTAAAACAGAATACATTTTGTTTTTAAACTGTAATGTTTATTCCGCTTGGCCTAGATACATTAACAAAAACGCACACTTTTAATTCAGCAATATTTTAACCACACGTTAGGAATAGTAAATTTCACCAGCTTCTAGATGAACAGTTTCGGGGTTATGGTACTGAAGAACGTGTTTTCGCGGAGAAGTGCGACTTACCGCAACTTATTTTGGTTTTCAGTGTGAGAAGGAATCATTGAAGTTCATTATTCACGGTTAATTAGAATACCTACCGCGCATATAGACTTATAGAAGGCTTTGATTCTTAAAAAATAAGACCATTGCTAAATACCTCATTTTTCCGAAAAAAACACATTAAAATTGGTGTAACTTTTAAGAAGATAAATTGGAATTTATATATACATCTTTTTGAAGTAAATATAATGTTCTGCACTATTTATTATTATGTCACAGGATGGACGGTTTATAGAGAGAAAACGTGAGGTGAAAATTTTTTTTTTTTTTCACAAATTTTCACATTTTCCGGGCTTATAATTTGGGAAACGGTACAGAATATGAAAACAGAGTATAAATTACGATCTGTAGAGAATTTAATTAACTTTTGTTTAGTACATAGTCATGTTTTGCGTACAGTGCACCGGTTTTGAGATATGGGTGAAAAACCGTGAATCTTTGAAAAAAATTGGGATCTTTTTCTCCACCCCTAGGCACAAAAACACCAAAACTTTTAGTATGTTAACTTCCTGACTATTCTAAATATGTTTTCCTATGAAAAACCTTGGATAACAGAAAACGCACTCTTTAATCCCTTATTGACTGGGCTACAGAGGACTATTCGACTCGATATGCATCAAAATACATTTTGATCCCATGTCATGGCCTGATCCCATCAAAACGAGATAGGAATCACAGTAAAAACTCGATAATTCGTCATGAGTGGGGGAGAGGGGGTGACGAAATAATGGAAAATACGAATTACAGAATTTTGCTGGCAAAGTAATAAAAAAATCTATATTATTGTGATTTTTATATGCAATTTATTGAATGTAAAAACGAACAGATGAACATTATACACATTGGACTTGAGTGAAAATTACAAAAAGCACGAAAAAAGCTAAACACTAGCCGCATCCCATCAGGTGTGAAATATCTGATTCACATTGCTGCTCGAAACCACTCAGTGCACTTAGTTAACATCTCCTCTACTTCTTTAAATGGAATAGTGGAAGAATTAGAAACGTCATCGTCATCATCTTTTTCATCACTAGCTTCATTTTAAGCACTCAGCACTTGTTCTATAATTCCATTGTCGTTTAAAATTTCATATCCTACATCCGTACTATCCATGTTTAACTAGCTGCTTACCTCTTGCTTATAATTTCTCGTTTTAAAACTTGAAGCAGAAGTTGCTGAGCCAGGTGCTGTTTTTGTCGGAAGAGCTTTCCAGTATTAACTGATTCCGGGAATTCGTCAACTGCACTCATACTTCCTTTCATCTCTTACGACAATCAATGGAGGGATCGACTCCGGACTCATTCTGTTTGCTTTTTTCTATATAATGATTTACAAAATGCATAAATATAGACGTATTTTTCAGTGACAAACCAAATGAGGGGGTTTGAAGACTAAATAAGTAGCAAGGGAAAACAATTAATTAATTTTGTTATTTATAGTTGCCAATTTAAATAAATAAACAACAACAAAAAAAACCCTGACGAATTACAGAATAAGGCGAATTATCGAGTAACGAAATAACGAGTTTCCACTGTACTTCTTACTTAAGAAAATCAGGATCAAATCCTGGAATTTGGCGGTCACTCAATGACATTCATCCCTATTTCCCCCTCCCCCACTAACCTGCGTTTTGAAACTATATAAAAAAATCAACATCTTCCATTGTTGAATATTGTTATATTTTTTGATTTATTGTTCCGTTCCTATCCAGAATTATCTCTTTTATATAGCAATCCTACCACGCAGAGGCCGAATGTCGGCTGTGTCAAAATACTTAAGCGACGATTGAACCTAACAATAAATCCTTGTAATAGCTGGAAGATTGTATATAGATATTATAGATGGCACCTGAAATAAGGTTAATGGCGGGACAAGCAGAGAGTGAATCGAATCGTGAATGGTTTTACGGGAGGTTTGGCCGACAATGGGCGATCGTTTACGAGGACCTGACGCCAAAGATCCACTATAAAGCCTTCTTTATAGCTCACCTCTCAACTAGAGCACTCTATAGGTCACTTCTCCAATGTTTCGAACCCACGCTAGATGAGAAGGGTTTAAAATTGGTATTTTGTTGAACTGTATTTGTCTTCAGCAGTTTGTATCGCCTTACTCTCAAAATATATAATTTTATTGACGATTAAAGGTTTATAACGGAATTAAGGAAAGTTAGGGATGGAAAAGTACATAAGTCGACTGTTCAGCAATATCTTTAGTTCATAGTTCACTTCATGATAGAGTGTTGTTATGATTATATATTTTTTTATTTTTATTTTTTTATTTTATTTTTTTACATGTATATGTCATTTGGTCTATGGTTTTCTCTTGTAACATATTTATACACTCTAGCTCTCTTGTATTGGGTTGTCCGGAAATTAATTTCAGGATTTCATGCTTATACCAAAACCTGATATTACTATAAAAGAGATTATTTATTAGGTTTTGGTTGTGGTAAAGAGATAGCATATAAATCTACTTCTTTACGTGCCAAATTATTATTCTAACTTGACTGAAAGCTAAGAAAAAAATAACACGTGATTTTCCTTCTTTTTTTTTTCCTCAGTTCCCAATGCCCATTGGGGGCTATAACTCTAGTTTTGCACTATTATAGGTCCCTACTACCCTCACAAAAATCGGCATTCAAATCTGTGAGTTACAAGTCAAAATGACTTTTTGTAGGATGAAACTTTGTTTGTTAATATTAAACATTTCCTAAATATTTTGACTAATTCCTGCCAACATCCTAGCTCACACACATACGAATATCAATTAACAGAAGACTTCGATTTTTTTTCCAAACACTTTAAAAAAAAAAATCGGCAATAGACTTGGAAGCAACTTGAGAGAATGGTGGCTTTGAGTTTCTATGTATTTTACTAAGAAAAGAAACGTTTGAGGAAAAGCAACAGCATATGGAATATTAAGGTAATTAATTATTAGTTTATTTGGGACATAACAAGTAAAAATGATTTAGTCCGAGTGGACTGTGTATAGTTGGACTGGATTTAATATCGCTTGGTTTAGTGAAGCACCAACCCCAAAGCTTTATGTCCGAATAGCTCTGGTTACAGTAATGTTCATTAATGTTTTGTAATTAATTAGAAGCTGAGGGTTCTCCCCAGCAAATGTTGAACTAATTTGAAAGACCAACCAGTTTTTTGTCACCTGGATATCAAGGAAGGCAGTCCCAGATGATGTCCTATGAAATTCTAAATAATAATGATTTTTTGTTTAATCTATTTATTGAAATTTACAACTGTACAGTATATACATCTAGTAAATAGGTTGATTATGATTACAATCGCATGCCAAAACTTGAAAAGAACTACTCATCAGCAGCACTTCAATATAAATCTACGCAACAAGGTCTCTAGGCCATCTTCTTTTCAGACACCTCGGAGGATTATCGGGAATGGAGTGGGAAGCAAGTTGGGAGAGTAGTGGATTGGGGTGGTTATGGAACTTACTATGGAAGGATAGGTATCTGGTCTGGAAAATAATAACGATAAAAAGAAAACATAGCAATTCCTTTTGTGACACAAAATAATATAATTAATGTAAAACGTCTGTTAACTTTGTATTATATGATATCGTCAAGAATTATATTCGATAGGGATCGATAAATAATTTTTCATTTCTAGGTGGTTTGTGGGAAATTATTTAAGTGGTTGTTGAAGTAATTTAGAAAGGGATTATTTTCGAATTTGTGCTGAATTATCAGCATTACTGATTATACATAAAATTATGGATATGTTTAGACTATTGATGTTTTAGATTATTATAAAATATAATAAGTAATGTTTAGAATAAACTAGGAGTTTGGTTTTCCCTGTCTCATGCTCTCAGAGATTCGATTTATATCACACTGTCGATAAAGTTTTTTTATAAATGATGAACTAGGAAGATATTATGAGAAGTAAGAAAAATATTACAAATAGTATAAAGTTTAAAAAATATGCATTTCGTAATTAAAAAAACATTAGCTACCGGATGAAATCCTCTCATTTTCAGGATGAGAAGGAAATGAAACGGATATGTATCAAACATATAATGTAAACGTGGAAGCTACTACTAAAGAAACCCTTTGAAGCTGTATCGATACGGAGGGATTATCGGAACATTTACACGGATCCGATTCTGAATTAATATATTGGCCACGTGGATGTATCGTTTACCGGATATCTCCAATATTATTATTAAAACGGTTTTCATTTGTTATATACCTGAAATTATCCCGGGTAAAACCTATAACCTATAGGTTATATCTTTGAAATATTTATAATAAGGAAAAACAGAAATGCAGTTATTCTGCAGAAATGCCTTACCCAATAAAAACAGACTCATCTGTCCATGAAATTCAATTCAAAATGTGGTATTCTTAAATATCATTTGCATTCAGAAGCAAACGAAAAATTGAGGTCTATGTTCAGTATCATTGGGTGTTAAACCTTATACTGAAAATCGAATAAAATAAATCCTAAATAATAATAATAAATAAATAAATGTAATGACATAAAATCCTTTGAACTGGTGTCGCTTTATTGATATTTTCCCTTTATTTCTAGTAAACAATAATTGCTTTCTTTGCTTTTTATTCCAGTGAAGAGTTTATTATGTTAAAAATACATATTTCTAATAAGCGATTCTTATAATGTCCTATATAAACAAATAACTGATTTGTACGCAAAATAAAAACGCCATGTTTGTCCGGTTTTAAAAGTAAATTTCTCTATGAAATCAAGACGGAATCATTAATTTGATCATACTATATCAAGCTGTCCAAGTTTGTAAAATTCAAGGTTACATGAACTCTGCTCGAATAGAAAATTTTATGTTGAACATGAAAATGTCAACATCTGAAAAATATTTAAATAAACTCGAGATATTACAGCTTTTGATTAAAATGTGGTTTTCTCAAACAAATCTTTGAACTATCGTACATCTGCAAAGGATTGGAATAGAAAGGTGAGGTCTGCGGCATTTTCCCTCATTTTTCATATAGGTTCATCATTTTTTTTTCCCTGTTAGAGGTGAGTCCCCCCTGTACAGTTTAAATTTCTTTATTAAAATTTTGTTGATTAAGTGCTGCTTTCAGAGAAGTTAAACTCATAACTCTGTTAATAGGGTAATATAAAATGTGAGTTATATAACCGACTGCTATGTTTTTGATCTCGCAACCGTTTTCTATTTTTCACCATTTATAGGAACAATATACCCGAAGAAAACACAAGAACTATAAGAGCCACACGTCGCTGGAGGTGAAAAAACAGGACAAGGAGTTGAGTGTTGACCCGTTCCTGTTTGTCGGAGACAATTACTTGTCCGCGCGTGACTCGCTCATCCGCGGCGAGGGAAAGCCTTTCCGTGTTAGGCAAATAGCGAGGAGATATACGGGTCCCGTCGGGGCAGTCAGGATTTGGGCTATATTTCAACCCGGGAGGGGAGAAGCGAAATTCGTCCTGTGGTCCCTAGTTGGGCCCTTGGTCGATAAACATATTTTAGTATTTTCGTATTTAAATAATTATAAATTTTAATATTATAAATAATTTTAATTTTAATTATACCTAATTTTGTGGTTATTTTGTTTACTTCAGAAACTAAAATAATAAATAAGGCATTATCCCTAACCCTTCCAATAAACTAGGAAGACAAACGTTGGTACTCTTGTGTAAATAAAATATCATTTCCTAATAAAAAAAATAAAATAAATAAATAATTTAGAATCGCACTTAAAATGTAATATCCATAAGGTATAGTTGACTGTGAAGTATAGGAGATGTAGATAGTTAGGGAAGGCAGTCATAGATACTCAGAGAAATTTCTTTCTTTCTTTCAATTTCTTTTCAATTTTAATTCAATAGTTTACATTTATTGTCTTGTCTTCAGTTTTTCAGATATTAATTTAGTTATCTGTCCTCAATATATCATTAACTCTGTATCTGCTCATTAAGTATTAACTCCTTTAAGTATTAACTCATTAACTTGTCCTTATTATCTCAACAACTTAGTATCTACATTCCCGATGTTTACCAATTATTTTCTTGAAATTACTCGTTAGCTTTTAAGTAACAATCACTCATTTTAATTTATTCTCATTTTAACCTTAATTCAATAGTCTTTATATATTGTCCTTATGGCCTTTAGATATTACCTTTATGTTACTATCCTTACTTTTATACATCTATTTACTTATTATTTTATTTTTACTTTTTCTCACTCATACTTATGTTTTGTGGTGTGTGTTTTTTCATATATTTTTTTTTACAATTTAGTCATATCTTTTTGCTTGTTTTCTTTTCTTCTAGCCCTGATGAAGACTTACAATGCAAGTCAAAACGTTGGCTTTAACAATTAAAATAAAATAACAATTTTATTTTGATCTGCTGAGTATCTATGACTGCCTACCCTAACTATCTACATCTCCTTAAAATGTAATATTTTGGACATAAGAAGTCGAGCTTTGGCACTGAGCTATCCAATGAATCTTGTACCTAGGCCTTACAATCTAAAATCCTTCGATAAATTCTACCTGTCTACCTGTCTACCTATCTACCTAGGACTCCGTCTGGATGAAATTTTATGTGGAATCCATATTCAAGACTAAAATGATATAAAACTTACAAAACAATCATTTACATGACCGATCCCTAAATTGCTTTCCATAAAAAAAATAAAATAGCCTTCATCATTTTTTAAACTAATGAACCATAACAAGATACTTTAATCCATATTATCCAGTCAATAAACATATTGTATAGTCCATGGAAAATGCGATTATTTTTTATCTCATGGCTTCATTAGGAGTAGTTAGAAGGTCTCATTTTTGAGTTTTTCGATTATATCTCGATGAAAACGGTGGACTTTAGGAAAGAATGTTACAAATTAAAATTAAAGTTAATCATATTTCCTATAAAATTGTTTGTATATCGCTCATTTGCTGCAATAATGACATAACTAAAAAAAAAAACTTTTGAGTTATGCCGAGCTTTTGACTGTATAATGAACCATTCACCAATGTAGTTTTAGTCGGTAGAAGGTTATATTTGAGCTTCAACTATTCACTAAGAGAGAGCAGGATATGTCGCCATTCTATGTCTACAGATCGTCCTGTACTTAATTCACAAGACTGTCCTTGCAAAATTGAAGTTTTTGAGTTTACAGGGTATAATTAACTTGCTTTGACCGTTGGAAGTTCGGCCAATATATACTATATGTTTGTTGAACTTTCAACGGTTTTCGAGATATACTTTCTTCTTTAACTTTCTCTTATGTGCCTTTCAGCGTAGAGTTGATCCAACCCAGGACTTCCATCCGTCTCTGTTTCTCGCAAGAACTGCCATCTCTTTGCAGTGTCTTTCCTCTTGCTTCTCCCAAGTTGGATATGTAGCTATTGTAGGTAAGCCGAGGCCTTCCTCTAGGTCTAGTACCTGCTGGTCTCGCCTCCATAAATTTTCGTGGGTCTGTGTCTGGACTTATCCGGCATACGCGCCCATACCATCTCAGCTGCCTCTTTTCCAGGGTCTCTTTAATCGCGGGGATATTTAATTCTTCCCTAATTGCTTCATTTCGAATTCTATCCCGGCGTGTTTTGGAAGCCACTCTGCGTAAGTACTTTATCTCCGCAGCAGTTATTCGGCTCCATTTTTTATCAGGAAGGACCCAACTCTCTGCTCCATATAGCAGAACTGGCATATATACAGCCTTGAAAATGTGAAGCTTGACATCTTTCCCTATCTCTCTCTTTCCAACAATTGTGTTGCAGATGGAGTAGTATATGTTGTTAGCTTTGGCTATCCTTTGGGATAGTTCTTGTTCTAACGTTCCATTTCTGCAGATCACAGTTCCTAGGTAGGAGAATTCATTTACTACTTCAAGCTCCTTATTATTGCAGGTCAGATGGATTTGTTCGGGTTCTCGACCTACTTGTAGGATTTTGCTTTTCGTCACACTGATATTCATGCCCTTCCTAGCGAGTGATATACTTTCTTAAAAATAGATAATTTTCAGGAAAAAAAAAAATGGTTACCTCACTTTTTGTGAAACATTTGCTTCAAATGCCTGGAACGTACATATAAAACTATACTAAATTAATTACTTTACAACTTGTACACAACAATTTAGTATTTTTTTTTTCCTGAAAATTATCTGTTTTTAAGAAAGTATATCTCGAAAACCGTTGAAAGTTTGACAAATATGTTTATAAACCATTTTATAGGGGAAATATAATTACCTTTAATTTTGATTCGTATTATATTTTTCTAGAGTTCACCGTTTTCGAGATATAATCTAAAAACCCAAAAATGGGATCTTCTACCCTCCCCCCACCGTAAACTCAACCCCCCCCCTAGAGGCGGGGACTTTTAGTATGTTTACTTTCTAACTACTACTATCGAAGCTGAGAAGTCAAAAAATTATCGTATATTTCATGCACACTATACTTTCAGCACTCATTAACTGGCCTAATAATACCTCTTCAATAAATGTTCAATGTTCTTCAAACATTCTTTCCTCAATAAATGTTCCATATGATGGGATTCGAATGTTGAGCCATTTGAGTAATTAGTGGTTTTAATTGGGTAATTATTTTATTATTGAGATTATTTGTGAATTAAGTATGACCTTGGCCTTCTTATGAATTAAGAATGGCTTTTGTCGGTTCGGAGTTTTATTGTGGAATATACGAGATTAATGTTTGCTGTAAATTGTTGTTGAGAATTTATTTATATTTCTGGTAGTTGAATCGGAATTGAACCTCAGGGTTCCTTGAATGTTATCACTGTTAGTTGTAGTTAGATTGTCTAATAGTTAACCGTTAAGTTTAGAATTCGATTTAAACTTTACTTTCTTTTTAAAGAATTATGGTACGGTTCAACTGTTTAGAAAAATCCTCTTCTTAACCAAACCCCCTTTCTACCCTGAGTGGAAAAGCTAAACAGTAATCCTGACGACAGAAAGCAGCATTAAGTTGGTTCTGCTTGATTCACGGCTCACGTCCTCATCGAATTCCCATTAAGTAGCAAGATAAAAAAGGAAAAAAAAAAAGAAAAGGGTTAAAGTCGATTTGTCTGTTTGTTGTTCCAACCAGTCTCCAAGGATCGTTTAAGGATTACTTCATTATTACTCTTTAATTCCTTTACCATTTTCTCTATTGTAAGTTTAATGATAGTTATTATTTAAATAATATGTAAGAAACCTCTACAGGAATAATTAAATTACTTTCAGAAATTATGTAGAAAAGAAGAACAATGTTCCACTTATTTAGAATAGATAACAATATATCAACAAGGCAAGTATCAAACTTGATGAGAAACAGTGACAAGTGAGAAAGGGTGACTAGTAGAAATACGTTCATAGCGATTTAATTTTGTACAAAAGATATGTTTCAGAAGACCGTTTAACCCCCTCAGGTGAGTACCAATATATTTGATATCTTGTCTTACATTTTTGAAAACTTTAGTGCATAAAATCCATATAACAAAGTGCTGATGATTTAAACATTTTGTATGTTTTAGAGCTGATATGTGACTGGAGTGTCTGGGACGCAGCAAACGGATCATCATTGACTGTAACACGCTTGGGTCATCAGCATAGGTTGTGAGGATAGTATCAGGATGAGTTGGGATGTCATATAAAAAAAAGAAATAATAATAAACAGTATAAAAAGAAGAAATGTCTTCAGGAAGAAAGTCTTTAATCAACGAAGTGGTCGGAGGAGAAAAAAACAAAACAAATAATTAAAATTGGCACATAATCTACAGTTGAAAAAAAAAAAATACTATGAAACATGTTAACGGGTTGCCCCCTTGCCCGTCAATGATTCGTCATTTCATCGGTGAGATTGCCAATTCCGTTATTTTTTCGTGATTTTTTTTTATTTGTGCATTTTTTCGATTTATGTTAATAATACGCAAATACAAACTAAAATAAAATGACTGTGAAGATAAATAGACGGGAAAAACTTGACGATCGGTGAATCAAAGAGTAAAAGAACATATAATAGCATACAATAATAAGACCCAAAATTTTAATTTCGCTATCCATCTAAATGAAAATACTGATAAATTCAATAAAGACCCGGGTGTCAAAATGATTCATCAAGTAGAAAATAATCTAAAAATAAATATTTATGAATCATTAGAAATAATAAAATCGCTTAAAACTCATTTTTGTTTAAATGGCCAGATGAACATTTCCAAAAGCCCCATTTTAAATTTATTTCCAATAGGAACGAAAAAATCCAATAAGTCATACGGAAAATCCTAAGGCAAACCCCAAAAATGTAACCTATTTGGCCCCTTCTACGATGGATATATTTCAGCTCTTGATGGATATTAAGCTCTCGATAAGTAGGGAAGAAGCTGGAATACCAAGGGAACCCTTGGAAGGAAAAATCTAAAAAACAAGACGAGCCGGATGACCAACTGCTTCTACTTAACTAAACTTAAAATATTAGGATAAGAATATAAGACAATAGCTCTTGGAGGGAAATACTTAGCACATAAATAAATAATATAAAATGTCTATAGATAAATTGATTTATGAACAAGTTCTATAAGGTTTTGATATAGTTTATAATTAATATAATATAATATAGTTTGATACGGGTTTTCAAATATGCCAGGATCTGACAACAATATTCCGCCATTGTTGCTCCTAAGGATACTGTTTTGAGATATTTCAACGATTTAACGGTTTCCAAGTTATCCGAAGGTTATTCTGCCTTTATTAACGCATTCTACGGGAAGTTGAAGATACGGGTTTTCAGATCTGCCAGAATCTGACGACTTTTTAAGGCTGAAGGACATCCTTGGCCACTCTCCTTCCCAAAATAGAATTAGTTTTCGTCCTAAAGGATACTGTTTTAAGATGGCGAAAGGACATCTTTGGATCACATATAAATAAGTCTTCACCTTTAAGGATACTTTTTTGAAATATTAGAATATTTAACTATTTTAAGATGGCGGAAGGATATTCCGCCATTGTTGCCCTTAGGGACACTCTTTTGATATATTTGACGATTTAACAGTTTTTAAGTTGGTGGAAGGATATTTAAAAAAAAAAAAAAAAATTATAGGAATATCCAAAAATGTATGAATAGAACTTTACAGTGATTTTACTGGGATTCATAAAATTCAATTTTCAAACGCTCACAATATTTTCAAATAGAATTTCCTTCCAGGGGTATATGGAAAATGTTGAGCTGAGCGAAGGAACAAAGCATTGTACGCACCTGTCGCTACTAAATTGAATATCATTTAACCGATTGTTGTTATCCGGCAAAGCTAACCGAATAAACGGCTACCGGCGAAAATAACCGATGCCTGAAGGGATTGTCCGTTTTAATTGGTCGACAGTCATTTATTCTAGTTCGGGCAGAAGATGACATCCCCGGCTCAATTAACAGCCCAGCGATTTAGGCAGCAATGGAAAACGCAGGGGGGGGGGGTTGCTGAAACTGAAAGCGAAAAATGTATCGCTGATGAAAAAGCGGGAAAAAATGGAAAACAACTCACAAAGAATGCCACGTCCACCCCGATCCTCCCGCTACCTGGAATCTATTTCCATTCCGCCGGGGCTTAATTATGGAGTCGATAAATCTCGGAATGTAGGCAGCACATAAAAACTGAACCGAATAAATCCACAGAATTCTGTGAAAATTAATTTTGTTTCATTACTCGAACTGGAAGATATCGTTAAATGGTTCGTCTTAAAAGTCAAACAAATGAATGTTAATAAATTCATGAGCTAATCCAATGGGTTATTCAGATATTGGACTGAGTAAAAAAATTAAGTAGATAAAAAAATATATTAAAGAAATTGTAAACCGAAAAATGCATTACACCATATAAGTGAAATGTAGTAGAAACATTGAAATATATCAAAACATTAAAAAATAACAGAAGCAATAAGGAAAAGAGGACAGCTATTTTCTGTACATTTGTACAAAATGGATAATGACAGGCTATTGAAACAGATCGTTGATACGATAATTCAACAAGTTGCATTAAAGATATCAAAAATGATTTACAAATTAAATTTTTTTTTTTTTTATTCTTTTATTAATAGAAATTTACAACTGTATTTAAAAAAAAACACATCAAGTAAATATGCGGTATATATAATATGTAATGACATGAATAAAACTTGTAGAGGAACTACCCATTGGTAGTACTCTAATGAATATTTACAAAAGAAGATCACGAGGCCATCTTCTTTTCAGACGCCTCGGAGGATTGCCAGGAATGGAATGGGAAGCAAGTTGTGCAACAAGTGGATTTGGATGAGCAGTGAGTTTATTATGAAAGGAGAGGTATCTGGTTCGTGCCAAATCAGCAACATATGGGATATTAAGGTCATTGTGGATAAGTTCATTTGTGACGAAGTAAGGAGCATCTAGGATTTTTCGAAGGATTTTGGATTAGAGTGATTGGATGCGGGAAGAATTCGATAGTTTGTGGATCTCCATAACTCTATTCTGTATGTCCAAATAAGTCTGATAATCGTCATATATTTGAGTTTTTTTTAGTGAATCGGGAGATTCGAACGTTTGACAAGTAGGTGTTGTAGTAGTCGAAATCGACGTGCAGCTTCTTGTCTTTTCAATCTTTTATGAGGGTTCCAGGTAAGTTTCTTGTCCAAATAAAATCCAAGGTATCTTATCTGTTTTAAATTATTTAATGGTACTCCATAAAAGGATACAGGAGGACAGGATGAGGTAGGTTTTCGACGTAGGGTAAAGGTTATTTGCTAGGATTTATCTTAACTCTCCAGTTATGACACCATTCTTCAAGGGAGATGATATGTGACTGGAGTGTCTAGGACGCAGCAAATGGATCATCATTGACTGATAACACGCTTGGGTCATCAGCATAGGTTGTGAGGATAGTATTAGGATGAGTTGGGATGTCATATAAAAAAAAAAATAAATAATAATAAACAATAAAAAAAGAAGAAATGTCTTCAGGAAGAAAGTCTTTAATCAACGAAGTGGTCGGAGGAGAAAAAAACAAAACAAATAATTAAAATTGCCACATAATCTACAGTTGAAAAAAAAAAAATACTATGAAACATGTTAACGGGTTGCCCCCTTGCCCGTCAATGATTCGTCATTTCATCGGTGAGATTGCCAATTCCGTTATTTTTTCGTGATTTTTTTTATTTGTGCATTTTTTCGATTTATGTTAAGAATACGCAAATTCAGATTGGATCAGTTTTTGACAAAACACTTTTACGATTTTAGCACATAAAAAACGTGTGCATCGAAGTACATTTTGTATTTACTGTCATAGAAGGTGCTAAAATGCACATAGGATAATAGGCAATCTCACCGGCGATATGGTTTCTTTTTGCTTACCTGTGATTCAGCTTTATGTAGGAGATAAATTTTCCAATTAAATAGCTTAATCCTGCTGACCCTTATGTTCATTATTTTTTTTCCGCTTACCTGTATGATTGTATTGTTTCTTTCCAATGAAAAGTAATTTTTTTATATGCAACAGCCGAGAGGGATCGAGCAAGATCCGTCACATCCAGGCTAAAATGTTTTTATTTCGTAATAGTAGAAACAGACTCAAAAGGAGCTCACGCATTAGTAAGCTAGAGTTATTAAGTATAACGAGAGTTGAGCTCTTAACTGTTCTCCTAACTACTCTCCTAATATCAATCTATCAACGCATCGCGTTTGACCAATTAGATCACCGGTAAAACATGTTTCATGTTAAACATTGAACCTTTTTATTAAGTCAATATTTGTTCACATTTCTCAATCAATCTATCAATTCTTATTTTGTTTTTTATCAATATATGTATCCTTAATATTAATCTCTCTGGGGCTCAGTGATTCTTTAGGATTATTTTAATAAAAATAAAGCTGCGGTGTGAAATTCAAGTAATAGTTTCAGATTACTAGAAAAGAAAACTTACGGCCAAAAAAACAATGCGTTCAAAACTTGAACTTGAATGAGAATAAAGTAGAAGAAAGATTAATTTAAAAAAAAAAAAAATTATTTTATTCGCCCCAATATTCTCACCAAAGCAAAACGGTTAAAATTAATTCCCCCCAAAAAATAAATGTCAACCATTCCTGGGCGAATCCTGACCAGCGACAACCCTATCTTGCTAAAGTGCTCAACCAGCTCGGCCTCAACGGCCTCAAATAGATTTTAAAAAATAACAAGTAAACATGTTTTATTATATTTTAATCATAAGATAAGCAATCATGGAGAACCTATGCCTTAATATCATGTAAACAATTTTTAGTTAGTCTATACCATAGCCACCTGTAACATTGCCATGATTAAGAGAACAATATAGTCTCGAAACGTCGCCAAAATAGTTGTCTAAATATAGCTAGATGAAGCGTTAAAAACGTATCTGGTCTGGGCTAAATAAGTAACATAAGAAACATTAAGGTCTTTAAAATCGAAGGAGATTGTTTTTAATTATGGAGCCCCAAAGCTCAACTGTACGTGCAAACCTCTAATCACAGTCATGTAAAATTGGGAACGTTTGTCATGTAAATCTGAAGTAGTCTGTAACGACATTTTAGCTAGATAAAGCTGTAAGCTAGATGAAATTATGTGCATCCAAATAAAGGGGGGTCATTAAGTTAATTGGAAAGGCAGTCATGAAATTGAATGCGATGAAATAAAATAAAATTCTTTTTAATTAATTCACATCACTTCTACACGAAACATAATTTAATTTAATTAACGAGTTTCTAATTAACATTTCTTATAAAATGTGTTGATTATTATACATTTAATATTATCCAGAGGTCTAACTACTCCCAAACAAATTATATTTGTATGATGTTCATGTTGTAAGTTTTCACCTCAAAGCAATTATTATAGTTAATTATGGTTGATAAATAATTAAATAACAATTGTTAAATAATAAAATGTTTAATATTTTTTTTTATTTGTTTTTTAACTTTATGTCATTTCCAGAAGAATTATAGTCTTGCGGCTAACTCTCTTTTTCGTTGTTGCGACAATTTGGGTTCACATTTATTGATGGTTTGCTCTGTTAGTGAATATTACAACAGATTAAAGGCTTTTCGCAAAACCCAGCTCCTGTTGCAAACCAAATAACAAACAATAAAGAAAGTAGACCCTACTCACGAATATAAGACCATCAGTAATATCAAAATTGATGCTATACAATCGAAATCTTGATTTTTATTATTTTGAAATGAATATTATTTTTATAAATATTTTAGTACTTTCCACCAATTTCTATGTTTACTACTTACTACTAGGTCGTCTGGGCAAAAGTACAGCTTACTTTAGATTACATATTTTAAACAATATTGAATAAAACACTTTTGTTTCAAACAAGTCCTTTGTTTCCAAAAACTTTCATCAGCATCCTAATAACTTGATTTGATGACCAGTTAAATATATTCCATTGTTCGTTACAAGAGTCACGTTGTAACGGTTTTTTCAACCTAAATAACGTAACATTTCGACACGGTGTAGCTCTGTTAGTGTTGGTCGCATTGAAAATTTAAAAACTTTTTTTGTTAGAAATTTTATGGAGAATATATTTTGTCAAATAATATTTGTTATAGGACCTACCGTTAAAAGCTATATTGGATTGAATGAAAAAACTCAATGATCCATTGCTTTTTCCAGTTTGAGAAAATTTTTTATTCTACAGCAGAAGATCTCAAGGCCATCTTTTTCCAGTCGCCTCGGAGGATTATCGGGGACAGAGTGGGAAGCAAGTTGAGAATCTAATGGATTTGAGTGGTTATGGAGATTACTATGAAAGGATAGGTATCTGGTTTGGGCTAACTCAGCAACATATGGAATATTAAGGTATTTATGGATACGTTTATTGGTGACAAAGTAAGCAGCATTGAGGATTTTACGAAGGATTTTGGATTGTAAGGATTGGATACGAGATGAATTGGATGGTTTAGAAGAGCCCCAAAGCTCAACTCCGTAGTCCAAATAGGTCTAATAACAGTCATGTAAATGAGTCTTTTGTAATGAATTGGGAGCTTTGATCATTTGTCTAGTAAATGTTGAAGTAGTCTGTAATATTTTATTTTCAATAATAGTTTTTCCGTTTTGAGGATATGTACCCAAACTACTTTAGGAAGGCTGGATTTTTAAAGGATTCTCCTCATATTGTGCATAGCCTAGAAATTACGCCATCAGATTATGGTTTGTTAAGATCAATGGCTTATTTTTTAAAACGATCTTTGATTATTACGAGGAAGTGAAAATTGAATTTGAATTTCTCCATCTAGGGCATAAAGGACGGATTATCCTACAGGTTGCCAAAATTTCTAGACATGGTGGAAAGTTCCGTGGGTCCACCGCGAAATAAACTTTAATCCCCGCAGGTGGATTCGAACCCACGATCTTCCTGTGAGCATGCTGAAACACTCGTCCTAACGCGCTTCGCCATCGACCCCCCCCCCCCCCCCCCCATACACATATTATTCTTTCCCGACGTTGTAAAACATTTATAAATATATTAAATAAATGAAATAATCCTATTCCCTTTTATGATTGAGAGGGCGATGTCCCGTATTTCCGGCGTAGAGTAACTCCTTTTATCATGAGGGGTTATTTTTCTCTCCCCTCCCTAAATGAAAATTCACTTTGCAATGCATTACCGCTCAAATTAGTATTTATGAAACAAATACAATCAAGGCTTTATGGCCGGATTTGTCCTCAGGGTGCAATTAATGAAAACAACGATAAAGAGAGGAAAAAATAAATAGCGAGGGGCTTTCTTTCCAGGAGCTTCTTTGTCCCGCAGCGAAAGCTCCTTAGGTTTATGATAATGAATCCGACACCCCTCCCCCTCAAAGCCACTAAATAAATAATACCAAAAGAAAAACGTTATCAAAATGCTAATAACACCGGGAGAGGAGGGAGGGGGAAGGTTAACAGGGGGGAATATCAGGGGAATTAAATGATAATATAATTTGCCCTGAGTGAGAATAGCGGTGGAACTGAGCGAGCAGCAATAATGGGAAATGTTTGGTGTCCTTTATACTTGCTCTATCATGCTCGTCTCGAACAGGGGAGGGTGTGAGGTCTCTTCAATGGGGTCTGGGGCCAGCCTTAGAGAGGGTTATATTGGTTCACAGTGATTCGATCCTTATCGCTAATACTTTTAAATTCTGTACAATTTAAACATCTATACTATTATATAAAAGGACAAGCCATTTTTGGTTTGTGATCACAAACCGTGAAAACTACTGAACCAAATTTTAACCAAGTTCAAAGGTTTATAGCCTAGTCAAATAAGAAGTTTTATACAGCAAATCGCGGAACTGAACCAATGAAGCTGAATGTTTGCATATACCTTTATTTTGGTCTTTTAAATAAGTGGAAAAAAGTCAAAGACCTCAGCACGTTAGCATAATTAGATATTTAAGGTCAAATGTCACAAAAATCAGTTTTTTTAAAATATCTCCATTTCTATCGAGACGTCAATCAAGATTATTTTTGGAGTAACCGTTTTCGAGATATAGCGCGGATAAGGTGAAGCAGGCATCAGTTCGGACAAACACTTGCTTCTAGTGCCTTCCAGGATCGTCTCACAGAAATTTTGCCAGAATCAAAATTGTAGAGAATTAAATTTATTTTCATTCCATATATACGTTTTTGTCACTTGAATCAAATGTTTAAAAAAAAACGAGGTCAACTTATTTTTTCTCGATAATTATCGATTTTTAATAAGGTATATCTCGAAAATCGTTTAGAGTTGGTACCTTTTCCCTTTCCCCACCATAGAGATAGAAGCCATACTAGAGTAGATAGAAGGCAAACATACTAAAAGTTCCGATCCCTGGCGGTACGGTAGTCCCCAGTTTATGGTGGGGACGGGAAAAAGGTTCCAAGTTTTGGGTTTTTCGGTTATATCTCGGAAACGATGGACTCTAGAAAAATAAACTACATATGAAAATTAAAGCTAACTAAATTCCCCATAAAATTATTTTGATACATATTTGCCTAACTCTCAACGGTATTCGAGAAATATGCTATTCAAAATCGACAATTATCAGGAAACATTTTTTTTACCTCACTTTTTTCAAACATTTGAATCAAGTGCCAAAAACGTATCAAAAATTAAAGTAAATTTAATGCTCTACAATTTTGATTCTGACAATATTTCTGTGAAACGATCCTGGAAGGAAATAGTAGCAAATGTTTGTCCGAACTGGTGGCCGCTTCTCCTTCTCCGTGCTATATTTCGAAAACGGTTACTCCAAAAATAAAAATGAATAATACCAAAATTGAAGAGAATTATATTATCTACAGGTTTAGTAACAATTTTGATTGACGACCGATGGATAGAAATCGAGATCTTTGAAAAAAACTGATTTGTGTGATCTTTGACCTTAAATATCTAATGAAGCTAATGCGCTGAGGTCGGTGACTTTTTACCACTTACTTAGAAGACCATCATAAAGGTATATGCAAAAATTCAGCTTCATTGGTTCATTTCCGAGGTGAAATCCTTATTTGACTGGGCTATTAGCCCTTATAAAATTTAAAGATTTTAAATAGTATTGCCATACGAAAAGCGATAAATATGTAGTGCCAGTGAGGTTGGGTAATCGACCGATAGGTGGCGAGTAGTGATGGGTCGTTCTGGCTGGAACGGAATTTGGAACTGGTTCCAGCTTTGAACCGGTTTGGAACGAAACCAATGGATCAACTTTTTCGTTCCACCTGAAACGGAAACTAACGCCAAAGATCTCTCGTTTCGTTCCCTCAGTGAGGTAGAGTTCAGATTACATCTCCGGTTTCGTTCCACCCACGGTCGATCCGACTGCTTTGTTCCGTTGATCTTGCCACTGTTGATTTCCTTCCCCCACCTTCCATCGCCCCACCACCCCGCGCATGCCCATCTTCAAAATAAACAGCTTTGTTTAAGATTTTATATTTTGTCGACTGAGCTCGGATTCAGAGAAATGAACCACACAAGGTATTACTGCATATGTAATTAAATGAATTTTTCTCAATTCGTTTAAAAGCTAATGGAGCAGTCACAAGAATTAATGACTAGAGTTGCCACCATTAATAAAAGTCGTTACTATTAAATGATAATATTATTATTATCAGTAATTATTAGCAATAAATGTTTTTTTTTATTATTTTATTAATAGAAATTTACAACTGTATTAGAAAACATATCTAGTAAACATGCGGTATAGATGAGATATAATGACATGAATAAAACTTGTAGAGGAAATACCCATTGGTAGTACTCTAATTTAGCAAAAATAAAGCCAAAAGGATATAGAACTGATAAACAAATAAACACAGAAAACAAAAGGTATGGTAACACTAAAAAAAAAAAAATTACAATATAGAAAAAATTATGGATGTATTTGTAGTAGATATTGACTATTTTAATTACAATTTTCTTATTGGTTTGTATTGTATCAAAAATTGCAAGTTAATGCAAAATGAAGAACCAAATATCACAATCATCATGTAACAGCCCAAAAGAAAACGAAGAGGATCTAAAAAAACAATCGATACCAAAAAAGTGATTGTTTAAATAAAAAAAATTAAAAAATTCCTGATGTACTAGATAAACAACACGAAGAAAGTTTTATATTACATTCTGAAGAAGAAGAAACTGAACGCATAAATACAGATGGTTTTGAAATGATAGTAAACCATTTAGATTTATACCAACAATCAGAAATTGATATATTGGTAGAAAAATACAAATCAGTAATGGACAAAGATAAATATGACGTCGGTACTGTAAAACATTATGAAGCTCATATTGACTTGATGGAAGATAAATACTGTTATAAACGTCCATAGAGATGCACAACGGAAGATAGAAAACAAATTGAAAATCAAATATGAAAACTATTAGAGAAGAATATAATAGATGAAAAAAACAAAACAAGGTTATGCATTGATTTCAGAGAATTGAACAAAATTGTCGTCCTTCAATCATAACCATTTCTCTTGATTGAGAATTTAATGGTTAAAACCGTAAACTGTAAATAGTTCTCAACTTTTGACATAAATTCAGCATTTTGGTCAATTCCTTTGAAAGTACATTTTTTGAACTGTAATTGCGTATTTATCTAAAAATCTGGCATATCAGAATTTGATTTTTTAATTATTTTATATTTCTGAATCGACAAAAAAACAAAATATAAATAAAGACTGATAAATATTTATGGAAACTCCTATTCTTTTTTTTCCCCACTAAATGAATGAATTCGGGTTTGTCCAGGAACTGATTCTTCCCTTTGTGCGAACTTCCGATAGCATTTTCTTCATTTGGAATTGTTTAATCGGATTACTTGCTCGTTGCCGCTCCGTTCAAATCCTTGGAATATTATTTCACTTCCCTATTTTTCTCTTCTTCGTACTATCGATCAATCACCCAGTATCTCACCTACTATCCACAAGAGAAGAAGAGTATGTAAGGTACAAAGTACCTCGTATTGGTCAACAGGAACCTACATTGCTACATCGACCAAGGAAAACTGTTCGTGAAAGCAAGGAATAAAAGATTTGCTCCTTCCTTCTTATATCCAAGATTACGTATCATTATATTACCAGGTTATCAAAGTTTGATATCTTTGCATCAAACCGAAAGGAGTGATGCCGGCATCAAATCCAACTACTGATAGAAAGATGTTTAATGTTAGTTGAAAATAATGAACTTTACTTCTAAAAATAGTACTTGATATTTTTTAAAACAAGCTAATAATAAAGCTAAACATATAAACAAGGACTATTTTATAACGACTAAGTATATAGGAATTAAAAATTACCCAGACTTGTAATTATGATAAGAAGTTGAAAGTTGTTTTTTTTTTATGTAGAACAATAAACTTTACTTAATTAAGTTAATGCGATATTGTCTTTTAAAATAGATTTTGAGCTAAAAACTATTTTAAATTATGTTATACTATAAGTGTGTTCGGGGTATTTATACCTTTCTAACTGACTTCAAAAAAGACAAGGTTCTCAATTCGTCTGTATTCAAGATTGACTAATCGAGAGTTTATAATGTATAAACAAAAATAAATTCACTTACCACTAAAAAATGAAAAAAAAAAAAAAACATTTTGGAGTAAAACAAAACCGACTTCAAGATTAAACCTACTTGTACAAATATGAACTAAAAAGTAAGAAATGATATTTTAATTACTTCGAAACAAAGAGAGAATTATAAACAAAAAATAACAATCATAAAACAAAACCGAAATTATCGTCACAAAAAAAAAAAAAAAAAAAAAAAAAAATTATGTTATACTATATTCGGGGTATTTATACCTTTTAACCTGCTGACTTACTTTATATGAACTAAAAAGTAAGAAATGATATTTTAATTACTTCGAAACAAAGAGAATTAAATAACAATCATCGAAATTATCGATACTTATATACCTATTCACAATTTATGATCAGTTATTTTTGAAGGCGGTGCTAACCAAAACAAACAGAAATCGAAAAAAAAAAAATTGAAAAGATCCCCCCCACTATTTCATCATCACCACACCGCTGTCTCAAACCATTCGAAAGTGTGTTGCAAAGGAAGGATTAAACTGCCGTTCTTGGCTGGCACCGACTCCAAAAATAACTGATTATAAATTGTAAATAGTTATAAAAGTATCGATAATTTCGATTATTATCATTTAAATCTCTTTGTTTCGAAGTAATTAAAATAATATTTCTTAATTTTTAGTTCATATTTGTACAAGTAGGTTTAATCTTGAAGTCGGTTTTTGTTTTTTTTATTAAGAATTTCTTTATCAGTTAACAACTAAAAACTGAAATAAATTCAAGATGGATACCAATGAGCACTTTAATACCTCTAAACAAATATATTTTCTTATTCTATATATCCAGTGTATTTACAGAAACTGAAGAAGAATGTTTTAAAAAATAGGCCATTATATTATACTTAGAATTTGGCAAAACGTTTTAAGTTCATATTAGAAAAGTCAAGTAGACTTTTATTGTCTAAAACTACCCACGCCTTCGGAAACACGAGATTAATGAATAATTGAATACTAATGAGAATGTAATAATAACAAAACAAGCGAAACAATTGAACCTTCAATATTTGATATGAGCAACAATTAAAATCTCATTTGTATGATAATCCACAAGTGGATATTACCAACGATAACAGGTTTGCATGTGCACGGCGCAGGGAGGGGTTTGTTCATTGATTGTTTTCGTTCACATCAGAACTTAATCCATTCCCCATTCTTAATGACTGTAATAAAGATAAATTAAAAAATTATAGTTAAAAAAAAAAACTAGAAAAACACTCTTTTGTAGCAAACCCAACTAAAAAGCTAAGTTTGGTGAACAATTTGCTGCACTCGGACCTTCTAATTTTTTTGAGTTCAAGATTCGAAGCTAATTTCCCTGTACTATCCGTGATTTGTTTGCATTGTCAACATAGTTTATCCAAAATATACCAAACCAATTTTTTTTTTTTTTTTTTTTTTTTTTTTTAACATATCTGAGAGTAGAGAAAGGGCAAATTTTTACTTTAAAAATCCCATCTTGCACAATTTGTAATAATTTACAACTTTTAGTAAATAAATTTGTTTGATTAAATAAGCCATTTATGCATTATAGACTTTTAAACATAACCAAAACTAACATTTTAATGTTTGACAATCCATTGCAGCTAAACGCCTTTATCAAGTTAAGCTTAAGGGATATGTTTAGACGCACAATTTAATAAACTTTAATTCTGTAAATAATTATTCGATTGAAACCATTTTTCTATTAGTTTTTCCAAAATCTGAAAAAAAGTTCAACAAGTTTGGGGTTTTTTGCCCCCTAATCAAATTTACTTTTATTTTTGATATTCCAATTCATCTCGTATTCAGTCCTTACAATCCAAAATCTTTCGTAAAATCCCCAATGCTCCTTACTTTGTCAGCAATAAAGTTATCCATATTAGATCTTGATATTCCATATATTGCTGATTTAGCCCACACCAGATACCTATCTTTTCATGGTAAGCTCCATAATCACTCAAATTCTTTAGTTTCTCAACTTGCTTCCCACTCCATTCCTGATAATCCTCCGAGGCATCTGAAACGAAGATGGCTTAGAGACCTTATAGTGTAGAAGTTTTAATAAAGTGCTACTGATGAGTAGTTCTTTTAAAGTTTTGATTATTATAATCGTTATTAAATACATTTACTTGAAATATATTCTGTTAATTTCAATGATATATATATATTATATATATATATATTATCAATATATATATATATATATAAAAAAAATAAATATATATATATATATATATATATATATATATATATTTGATATTTTATCCTCAGAACTCATCTGCATCATATAAAAACATAAAACCTATTATTTCACTTTTTGTAAGGCAGGCCCCATATAGGGGGTAATTTGCATGGAATAAGTGAGAACATTACAGTTGTACAAATAATGTATTGTCATTGGTCTTTGAAGCATGTGCTAATTTTCAAGTTAATCAAATTGGTGAAAATCACGATGACAGTTTCCGTTACACAGAGGGAAGTTAATAAAAGCTTATTAAAAAAAGAAGAAGGAAAAGAAAAATTAAAAGCACTTTCATTTTTAAATCAATGACGCTTTGAAAATTTTTAGCTGAGTCAGTAATGGATTAATGTTATCTGAGAGAAGTTTGATAAATGATTCGTGAGGCGACTCAAAACAAACAGGGATAGCCATTTAATAGAGCTGAGCCATTTTGTTGATGCTGATAGTCCAAAGCCTCCTCGATCTCGATCTATCAGCCCTAATGGCGGTGCAGTTCATTAATACGATTCAACTCGGCAACTCTTCAACAGCTGAGAGAGGCGGCCGTTGTTTTCTCTCTGGCGATTAAAAAATATTCAAGAGGCAGTGGAATAATCAAATTCACAAAAACAAGCTAGTGATTTGTTTCATTGCATAGATCGTGGAAAACAAAAGAAAAAAGATTTACCGCGAACAGCGATCCCGATATGTTCAATATTTTCCAGTCGCTTCCAGGAATGTGTATTCGGCTGAACCTAGCTGTTCAATTAGGCTGGAACCCTCAGTTTTTTTTTCTCCTTTTTTTTTCGGACTGCAAGTAATAAAATGAAATGAATCTCTTGGATAAAACAATAGATACACTCACAGAATATATTTTTATAAACGAAACACTTCCAATACGATCTTATATATTTTATAAATAATATAATAGGACAGGATTTTTTTTTTTTGTAATTACATGTTCATATTTTTTATAATAAATCAACCGAAGATGAGTTATTCATCATCATCACTTACTGGTCTTTGCAGAACCCTGGCCTCCTCTGCAATGCTCTTCCATTCAGACCTATCTTCGGCTGCCCTTCTTCAACCTCTCACACCCAGAGTCCGAATATCGTCCTCAACATCTACCAACTAAGTTGAGGCCTTCTCTCTTTCTGCTTCCACCCGGGTGTCCCTCTAACATCATCTCAGAGAGCCTACTATCTTCCATTCTTTGTAAATGCCCTAAAAATCTTATTCTGCCTCATTTTATATTTACTAAAATATCTGGGACTGTATATACATTCTTCGATTCTGCATTTGTCTTTATTCGCCAAAGATTCAGCCCACATATAGTCGGACCATATATTTTTCGTTGGATTTTTCTTTCCCACATGTTTAATAATTTTTCCTCGTGTAATGTCAAGGTACATGCCTCGCTCCCGTACATAACAACCGGCTATAGGGTCATTCTATAGACTCTTATTGTGAGATTGCTTGATATATTTCTATTTTTTAAAAATTTCATTAGAGAACAATAGCACCTGTTTCCTGCTATTATTCTTGCTTTTATTTCCTCTTTAATACTATTTTGATCAGTGATAATAGTACCCACGTATTTAAACTTAGGCACTCCCTTGAAGTGATATTGAGGGGGCTGGCCCTCAACGTATTAATGTACTCTTTCTTCTTTGGTCGTTACCATGTATTTGGTCTTTTCTATATTAACTGTGGGTCTTACATTTCTGACTTTTTCACACTTCTCAAAAGCTCCTAGGAGCGCATTTGTTGTCCTTCCTGTAATAACTACATCGTCCACAAATGTAATCTGTTGGGTCAGTCTCTAGGGATGCGTTGTTAACTTCTCCAATTCTGAATAAAATGGAAAAAAAAAATGTTTTTTTAACAGTTTTCAGTTTTCTAATTAGGCAACTTCGTAAATAACTGTTTTTGAAACAAAATAGGAAAAGAGATAACTAGTATGATATGAACTAGATTTTTACTCAGTGACGTCAAAAGCATATAGCGATCACTTTGGAATCGGCTTGAGACAGTCCTCAAAGCAGGGCCAGGGTAGGGTTGGGCGATAGTCGATAGTTAGCACTATCGATAGGCCGATACTATCGGTTGAAAACTATCAATTGCTATCGATAGTTTTTGATAGTTGCTTCCTTTTTTTTTAAAGCTATTCTAGAAAAACTTTCAACTAATTTAATTAAATTCAATTATCTACTTACTATTTGAAATTTGAAAGATTATACACTATAAGATAATATCATAAAGATGAGAGAAAAAAAAATAAATGATTTGAATTTTCAAAAAGTATTTACAATTTACATGGTTACTATAGTAATAACCAAATCAAATCTTCAGAAAAGAAAAATAACAAAATAGTAAATTTTAAGAGTCAAGTGTACTCCTTAAGCCACGTATTTCTTGAAAGAAAAAATAGCATTTCTGCTTTCCTTTGGCTTAATCTTTGAGTGAACCCTCGAGCTCTAGGAATTCTGAATTCAATTTCAAAAGAACTCGACACTGGACAGAGACAGATCAGCATAATTCCGAGAGTTTCAAAACTTGAGGTTAAAAAAGATCTATCGATAGTGACCATCGATAGGCTTGACCTATCGATATATCGATAGCAACTATCGACTATCGCCCAACCCTAGGCCAGGGCATCCTTAATACGTCTCCATCCATCTTGGTCCGCGGCTTAGCGGCGCTATCCCCTCAATCCGGCCTGACGGAGGATTGCTCCACATCATACAGCATTTTCATCCGTGGTCGCCCTCGGATTCTAAGAACAGATTTTTTTTTTTTTTTTTTCAATAATTTTCGAGGCAAACTCTCAGTAGACATTATCTCCATGTATCCCAACCATCTTAACCTTGCCTTTTTGATTTGAGCAACCAAATCTGCCTCTTCGATGTCATAAGCTCTGTTTAACTTGTATGCATAGTATAATTGTATTTTTAAATTTGTTTTATCTATTGCAATATCATTGTTTTCAACTTATTTAATTTCATATATTTTGTAGATGAACTTTTAATTTAATTTTTTTTGGTTGACTAGGATCTATAAAGAAAGCCGTTTTTAGGCCTGAATGAACATCCAATTTTATTTAACATACCTCTTTATTTGAAATAATGTATGCGACCATTTGCTCGGTAACCGCTTGACAAACAGCATTGAGATCTGAGGGTTTCCTCTTCCCAGAACAACAAGAGTTATTATATTTGTATATTATAAAGATGATAGTAATTATACCTCGATATTATTATTTCAAATACGATTGATAGTGAAGATAAAAAAAATACTAATTAATTACAAGGATTGGCAGGGACCATTGTGGTTCTTTTCTTCGTCTTCTCGGGAATCTTGCTTTTTATTTTCTTTTTAAGGGCCTTAAAGGCGGAGGTTGGACCTCATCAGACCTCTAGACCTCATTAAAGCCGAAATCTGTCGAACCTATCCCCTCTCTTCCCAGTACCTCCCCCCCCCCCCAGACCATCCCTAAAACCGGGATTTTCGGCGAAGGGGGTGAGAGGAAGAGGAAGAGAGCTTTTCTTTACAAAGTAGTCGGAAATCGCCCTCAGTGGAAAACATCTTACCTTTGCGTAGGTAATTTCATTTCTTTGTTCTCTTTCATTCGGATCCTTTTAGTTTATTTTTCTTTTATGTTTCTCTTTCAATTTATACTCACGCAGTTTCATTTAATCTCCCGGTTCGTAGACCCCGGCATTGAATCAAATATTTTTTCCCCCCTTTTCCGTTTGAGATTGATGTTAGGGAAAAAGCTGACTAAATTGGGAAAGATTACCCATTTTAAAAGTATAAATATTGCCATCATTTTTATTATTTTAAACAAGCGATTTGTTTACAATTTAAGGTTATTCTTATTGTAAAATATTGGGTCTTTCAACTTTTTTTTCTCCTCTTTCACTTTTATTCATTCATGGAAAACCAATATTCTTCTTCTAAATTCTCTGTAATGAAGCGTTATCTAATTTTGAACAGGACTAATTCAAAATTTCTCAGCTATAAAATCAATAATATTTATAATCAAATTAATCCTTTAACGAGCAGGCCAGGGATTTTTAAATTCATTTATTATTTTTTTCCCCCTTTGAATGGCTATAGCCACGCTAACCCCACTCATGTATCATGAAATTCTAGGTTAAATAAAGGATATTAGACCATAATAAGTAGGATAATGCGTTGGACATTACGTGATTTATTAAACAAAAGGCATTAAATAAATGTATCCTCCAGGATACATCGCCTGTTAAAGGGTTATAGGATGTTTTATATTCTGAAATGAAAATATATCCTCTTAGGTTAAAGGAATACAACTCAATTTCTCCCTGACAAAAAAACAATAGGTCATGGATATATTTATTTATAATCTACAGATATTCCCAATTTACACTTTATAAATGAAAGGATCGAAATATTTAAATTAATAATGAAATTAAACAATTTCCCCCCCCCTACCAACCTTTTCAGGCATACGGGGTTTTTGGCGGCAGCGGGTTCAACATATGGGATTTATGTATGCCGCTGCCACCAAATAAAATTTTAATGAAATTAATGAAATGAAACTAACATCAATGATTATTCGAAATAATCAATGTCCTGAGAAAAAAGCGGTTTCAAATGTGACTTTTTTGATTCAAACCAATATAGTCCCAAAACAGTAGGTCCAAGCGACAAGTGCTATACAGATACTCTCCATTAAATTCATAATATGTAAATTATCGTCAAATTTCGACATGCGCTTCACTATACGAACTAGATATTGTCAATTAAGTCCCAAAACATAAACAATTTTTGAGGGTGAAACAAATATTACACCAAAAATGTATAGACTCCCAGCCAAAATGCATATGCATGATTTCAATATTTCGGGAGAATTCCAATAAAAAAAAAAAATATTCACTATATAAAACATGTAAATTGATTTTTTTTTTACAAATTATTTCTCTAAGGTGTGTGAAGTCACAGACTTACTTAAGTTGACATACATAATCTGCAATATCTTTATATACATTTAATGAATAATAACTTCTTTTTTTTTTTTTTTAAATCTATTTATTGAAATTTACAACTGTACAAGTATACATCAAGTAAATGTGTTGAAAAAAAGGTTTAAAATAACATGCCTAAACTTGAGAAGAACTACTCATCAGTAGCACTTAAGTAAAAAAAATAAAAACCAAGATCTCTGGCCCATCTTCTTTTCAGACGCCTCGGAGGATTATCGGGAATTGAGTGGGAAGCAAGTTGAGAAACTAGGGGATTTGAGCGGTTATGGAGCTTACTATGAAAGGATTGGTATCTGGTTTGGGCTAAATCAGCAACATATGGAACATTAAGATCTTTATGGATAAGTTTATTGGTGACAAAGTAAGGAGCATTGAGGATTTTTCGAAGGATTTTGGATTGTAAGGATTGGACACGGGAAGAATTGGATGGTTTAGTAGAGCCCCAAAGCTCAACTCCGTACGTCCATATAGGTATAATCACAGTCAAGTAAATGAGTCTTTTGTAATTAATTGGGAGCTTTGAACGTTTGTCAAGTTAATGTTGAAGTAGTCTGTAACGACGAGCAATTTCTTGTCGTTTTAGTCTTGTATGTGGATTCCAAGTAAGACGTTTGTCCAAGTCGAGTCCTAGGTAGCGGATCTGTTCAACAGGGATTAGTGGAATGTCAGTAAAGGATATTGTAGAACAGGAAGTCGTAGGTTTACGACGAAGGGTAAAGGTTATTTGGTGTGAAATAAAGATTATTGGGTAAAGATTATTGGTGAAATAAATACAGTTTAGTTTGTTGACATAAAATCGTGTATCTTAATTATTTTTTGAAAAATGATTTAATTAATAAGAAGTGGCAATATTATATTTAATAAGTCCCCATTTCAGATTTAATTGTTGTTAGTTTAAATGAACTTTTTTTTATTTTAAAGAAAAGATCACCTACTATCCCAAATTTCGCAATGTGAATATGCATTTGTGAAATCTCGGCTCGCTGCATCGATGGTGACTTCAGAATTGGATAACTATGCTAATGTCACTAAACAAATCCAGGAAAATCTTTCGCAAGTTCAAAAAGAGATAACCGAAGCTAAAGAAGAGTTCAAAGATGCCAAATTGATTAGAAAAAAATAGGCTGGAATATGAAGCCCTTGCTAAAATTATTAATGAACAACCTGATAGAAAAGAAACAAATGATAAATTAATAAATATTAAAAAAGAACTTCAGATCTCAGAGGTAAAAACTTAATTACTAATTAAAAGATTAGATTAATATTCTAAAGTGTGTTACAGTTAAGAAGAGATTTAGCACCTGCTTCATCTCAAATTATCTTTACACTTTTCCGATTGAGTTTTATCCTGTGCCAAATATTTTTCATCTTTTAATTTTATGGTTTAATAAAGAGACTAATATGGTTGGTTGGTTATCTTTTGTTCCCTAGCTTACCCTTGAGTAAGGGAATTTTATTGTTATCTCTTAGTTTCATAAAGCATGTTATCATTTATAAGTATCTCAAGATCTCATGGTGTGATTTGTTTGGGTTTATTTTGATTCTCCATTTTTGACTTAAGTTCAAATCCAACACCTAGATATCCTCACTCCCTAGTATTCACATTTTACATTTAAATGCCTAGGGAGTGAGTTCTAACCAAAACAACGTTGGTATCACGTTATAAACGTGGCCTATTTGAAAAGTAAAACATGGTATCTATTGGTTTTTCAGTAGAGCTTCGAATTTATCTCGAATCACAAAAAAAAAAAAAAAAAAAAAAAAATCGTTTTTCAATGGGTTGATAAACCCTTGGGAGTGAGGATACATCAGTAAGGATACTTACCTAGCGGAGCCTATACACCTTCACTTGCCTACGAACGAACTCGGCGTCTTAAAACAGATGGCAGTAGACAGGTCCACTAGAAATAGTGTTGCCCAATACAAAACACCACTAAAATTTTCTTTTTAGAGAGCGTTGGAGGAATTTTCAAAAATAATCTATGGAGTGAACTAGAGGGTTGTGATACTTCTTGATGTTGATGTATATACCGTTCCCAAGCAGTTAAAATACCTGAACAATCCTTATCTACTTTTCTCACTATGACTTCTGGTATTGCTCAAGGGTCCAGCATTTCTCCTCTCCTTTTCAATATCTACATCAACGATCTACCTAATTCAATTAAGCACTGTTCCTATCACTTCTACGCAGATGATTCCCAAATCTATCTTTCCTTTCCTCCTTCCGAGCTTCCTTCAGCTTTCGCCAAAATTCAGGAAGACCTGAATAGAATTAGTGCCTGGGCGACTTTAAACAAATTACAATCAAATGAACAGAAAACTCAGGCCATTATAATAGAATCTAGCTCCCTCCTTAGTGCATACACCCATTATCCTCCCTTAATCCTTAATGATCATCCCATCTCTCTCTACCCGTCTGTTAAAAATATTGGAATTATTTTTGATCAGACCCTTTCTTGGAAATCTCAGATTGTCCAAATCTCCCGCCGTTCTATAGGTCTACTTAAATTATTCCACTGATCCCGTCACCTTCTTCCCCAATCAACTCGTAAGCTTCTAGTGTCCTCCCTAATATTCCCTTACCTTGATTATGGCTGTCTAGTTTATGGTGGTCTCTCTACGGTTCTCGAAGACAGATTGAAACTAATTATGAACGGCTTTGCCAGATTTGTCTTCGATAAACCGAGGCGCTCCCACGTTTCCTTCCTCTATACCGAATTAAACTGGCTTTATCCCATATTCCGTAGAAAATATTTCCACGGATCATTCCTTTACCAAATCATCAGCACCCTTCATCCTTCCTATATTTACAATACGCTTCAATTCAGATCTGCAATCAAGTCACTGAACACAAGATCCCGTCTTTCTGATCTATATACCCCATCCCATAGAACTACTACATTCCAGCGCTCTTTCCTATTCCGCTCAACCATCCTATGGAATTCCATTCCTACCCATATTAGACAAGCAAAATTTCTAAAAACCTTTAAATTCCTCTATTTCCAGTACCTCCTCCTAATCCAAGGTGACGCTTACTAACAATATATTTTTTGAATTAAACGATATCGTAAATCTTTCTGAAACACACTCAGTGTTACCAATTAAAATAATATTTTCGTATTCCGAATACAACATTTGGGTTCTTATATTGTAACATTGTATCAAAATAACCTATTTATTACTTCATTAGTAGAATATTTTCTTATTTTCCTGATCATATATTACATTACTATGTATACATTATCATTGTTATATTAATATTTCTTCTTTATTTTATTGTTTTTAATTTTTTTTTGTTTTTTTTTTTTCATTTTATTTATTCATCATGTCTCTGACCAGATGTATCTAATATCATTTATTTCTGTACAATTTGTTATTCTTAAGGGACTTGGTCCCAGAATAAAATTATTTTTCTATTCTATTCTATTCTATATAGTGCTAAGAAGGCTAAATATCAATCACAAAATTATTTGTCGATAAAAAATAGAAAACAATACCCCTTTATATTTCCAAACTAGAGTAGTAATTATTTCTTTTTTTTTAATAGGACATAACAATAACAAGGTTCCTTATGCATGAATAGACCGTACGGTTATTTATATCATGTTGAGACAAACAAGCAATAGTTTTTACAATTACGATATGCAGGCACTTCCAATAAGTTCCTTAATTTATTTAAATATTTTAATATTTATTTATTGTCTAAAAGCTATTGGGATATCAGAAATATTATAATTAACATTGGATCAATGCTGGAGGCCGGAACTACTGGGGCATCGGTATGTCCCAGTAGCAGAGGTACCGAATACCATCACTATGCTGTATGTTACTGGCATCAAAGGGCTCCTATTATATAGAGACCTCTGCTATGTTAACTATAATCACACAGCCGGAGACAACTATATACAATTAATTATCTATGCGAGTATAATCATTAATACTACACCAACCAACAAACATCAGAATTTGGAAGCTGTTTGTTCGCTTTCAAAGACTTTAAGTCAAAAGAGCGCATATGTCCGTGTGCAATGCCGAAAAGTACCTGCTCGTCAAATCAAATGAATAACTTTCATATTAAGTATGTATATAGATGTATGTATATATGTGAATTTTGGTTATATGTTATGCATTACTAAGATCATATTATCATCCCTTATAAAAAAATAAGAGATTAAGTAAAACTTATATTTTGATTACCAAAATTAAATAATAGAGGGGGTACGGGATCTAACTAGAAAAAAAATCGAATGGAATCTTGTCAAGTGATCAATTATTTGCCATTTTATTTTGTTTATAATCAAAAATATTTTAAACTTTAGCAATTTGATATAAAAATTAAACATAAATAATGTAAATAATAAAACCAGACAGGAAATAAAATGGATCTCGTGCACAATCAAGGAGGCAGTAGGAGAGAACATTTGCTTATATTTAGCCTTCCACGATTCTAAGAAAAAATGACATCAAACTTGTAGAGCATTAATTAATTTTAATTTCATATTACGTTTCTGGCAGCTTCAACAATTTATGATTTTAAATAACTATATCTCTAACACTGTTGCAAGTATGACAAATATGTATAAAGTTAATTTTAAAGGAAATTTAATCAGCTTTAATTTTAAATGAAAACATATTTTTTTAGTGTCCACAGTTTTCGAGATATAATCGAAAAACTCAAAAGTGCTCCTCTCTTTCCCTCTAAGCGTTAGCTCAATCCTCAGGGCAGGGCTGGGCGATAGTCGATAGTTACTATCGATAGATCGTTTTTACCCTCATGTTTTGAAACTCCCGGAATTATGCTGATCTGTCTCTGTCCAGTGTCGAGCTCTTTTGAAATTGAATTCGGAATTCCTAGAGGGGTTTTCTCAAAGATTAAGCCAAAGGAAAGCAGAAATGCTCGTTTTTCTTCCGGGAAATATGTGGCTCAAGGAGCACACTTGACTCTTTAAATTAACTATTTCGTTTTTTTTCTTTTCTGAAAATTTGATTCGTTCATTATTATTGTATGTTCAAATCAATTAGTTTTTTCTCTCATCTTTATGATATAATCTTATAATTTATAATCCTGCAAATTAAATAGTGAAAATACAACTTTTCAATTCAAGTTATAATGTCTCTGTCCTCTGCTCTTAAATAAAAATGTTACTAAAAATTCTAGATTTTTGGTTTGGTTAAAAAATGATGCTGATTTTTATATGAGACAAAAAAATGTATTATAATTTTGAATTATCGACAATAACGACAATAACCCTCATCTCTATGATATAATCTTATAATTTATAATCCTGCAAATTTCAAATAGTAAGTAGATAATTGAATTTAATTAAATTAGTTTAAATTCTTTATTGAATAGATTTGGAAAAAAAAAGAGAGCAACTATCGAAAAACTATGGATATCAATCGATAGTTCTCAACAGATAGTATCGGCCTATCGATAGTGCAAACTATCGACTATCGCCCAGGCCTACCTCAGGGGAGGGGACTTTTAGTATGTTTACCTTCTAACCACTCCTAACGAAGCTATGGAGGCAAAAATATTCGCATGTTCCATGCACTATACAATATGGTTATTGACTGGACTATTATCTTTATCGACCAGCTGTGAAAAACTTTAAATAAGACTTATGTGGTTTTGGAATTGAACAGGCGACTGCACTTCATTTATTTATTATTTTTTTTTTTTATTAATCATTAAGAAAATGATTAATAACTTATCTAAGAAATATCAGAGGTGATTTTTTTAATAATTTAGATTATGAATTAGGTTTAGTTTACATTGTGAACAAGGAACAAGAGGTGACTGTTTATCTCTATCTCTCGCACCAGCGTATTTCACAGTAACACTGCCATAAAACGCAGGACGATTTATCCTACGCAGAACCCAGTTCTATAGAGAAGAACATTTGCGATCCGGGCCTGTATATTTGTGTATATACATGGCCTCCTTCTTCCCTAACTAAGAGGGAGCCGGTGACAAATGTTTTAAGTGCTGTGTATATCCGACCGTATCGGAACACGGCGATATTTCACCTATACACAATGCCTCTGTCATGTATACACAGAGGCGGGAGGTTATTGGTATTCCAGCTGATATATCCCTGTCCTAGGATCGGTCTTTACTCACAATATATTTAATTGGTAATATTTTACAGCGTAGTTACAATTTTAATATCAAGCAACAAAAAAGGTCAATGGGCTAGCTTAACTCAGTGAATGGAGAACGAAAAAAATATATTAAAAATATATACAGGAGTCTCTCTTAGAGTAAAAAAAAAGTTGGATGAAACTAGATCAAAAATGAAGAAAAATGCTGCAGACCTTACCTTTCTATTACAATACGTTGCAAATATACGATAATTCAAAGACTTTTTTGAGGAAATCACGTTTTTTGCCATAGAAGCTGTAATCTCTCCACTTTGTTTGAACTTTTTTTTTTAATTTTGATCACATTTTTGGATTTAGCATTAAATTTCCTATAAGAGCAAAGTAAATGTAACTTTGACTTTTACGAACTTGTGAAAGAACAGCTTTATCTTTATCTTATTATGGGAAGTTACAATGTCTAATACAACTTCAAAGCTCGCTGTTTTTCGAAAAAACTGCAAATCACACAGAAACTTGCAAATTTAAGCAGATTTCATATGGTATGATCAAATTAATGATTCCGTATCGATTTTAAGGAGAAATGGTGTTTTCATTTGGAATTAAAAATCAGTTATTTGTGTAAATAATAAATTATGATGATCGCTTAATGGAAATATGTATTTTAAACATAATAAACTCTTCATTAAAGCAAAGAAAAAAATGTATTGTTTAATAGAAAATAAAGGAAAACTGTCAATAAATCGACGCCAGATCAAAAGGTTTTATGTTATTACATTTATCTATTTATTATTATTATTTAGGATTTATTTTATTAGATTTTCAATGTAAGGGTTAAAACTCAATGATAATGAACATAGACCTCAATTTTGCCGTTGGCTTCTAAATGCAGATGATGTTGAAGAATGCTACTTTTTGAGGTGAATTTATGGACCACTGAGCCTGTTTTTACTAGGGGAAAGCATTTCTATCTATCCATGAGGGGCATCGTTGGTTTATTAATTTTCGTACTGATGTGAGATATCAGGTTTCATCAAAAAAATTTATGAATTTTCTTATATCTGCAACGAATTGGAATAGAAAAATGAGAGATCCTGTTTTAAATATATATATATATATATATTTTAATAAATAAGGTGAGGAATTATTGTTAAATATATTTTTTTTTAACTAGAAGTATTACTATAGAAGGTTCATAATTTGCATACTATTACTGACTAAAAAAAACTGCTCATCCAGTACCATTTATTACTATTTAGGAGAATAATTGGTTCCAAGGAAAGTAGTCAATAGGTAATTTCCTAATTATATTCCCCAACATCTGCAGAACGGCGAAGGAAAATATTAAAGGGCGATGGTCTTCCCAAGAATCCTTAAAATAGAAAGGATGACAGAGAGAGTTGACCTCTGGCCCAGCAATGACCGCTTCTGTGTCATCAATTAGACCTCACTTAACCGTTCTCAAGCTACCTCAACTCAGTCCCTCTCAGCTTATTTTTACTATACTTTTCCTTATTAAAAAGAGCTATTAACCATTTATTTTTTTAAATATTTTTTTACTGTTATATAATTAAAAAAAAAAATACACTACAGCTTAAACTACAATAATTGTAAATATTTTATAATTCTAAAACATTTATCATAACTTAAAAAATATATCAGATGTATCCTTCATCAGAAACTTAATAATATTCCTGATCAATACAACATCGCACAATGGAACAAATGGCAAATCCAGGAAGAAAAAAGTTATAATCAAAATTAAAGAAACTATTGTGTTAGGAGTAAACGGTAGATGTTTATAGAACATTGGTGGATTTATATGTAACAACATCCATGTAAATATCATCTGGCCCGGCAGGTCACATTTTGTTTAAACTATACATTCTGTCAGTTGAGATTTATGTAACATCGTATTGATATTTTTTCATTGTTATTTTGTAATTAGTGAATATGAACGTGCTGTAAACAAAAGAATTTTTTAAAATAAGAAAACCTATTACGAAAAAGTGCCACAAAGTACGTCTCTGAAGTTCTTGATAGAGGTTTCTTTGAAGGTATATGAAATATACATGAAACATTTAGCTGTTTTTATTTGCTTTCTTTTCTGAAAACGATTTTCAATTCCACTAAGGGAGTTATTTAGTATTTCGCAAAACTGTAAGGGCATTGATTTAATATACAATATAATTTTGTTAAATACATTGTGAAACGGCACAGAAAAAAATGCTTTGATAATGCTTTTTGATTAATACATACCTTCCTGTATTGACGGAATGAGGAATAGATTTAAAAACCAATTCCTATAACTTAAATTTCACAAGTTCAACTTCTTTGTTATTTATTGAATCGTTTTAATTTCTTCTATGCCTGGCAGGGTTAGGGCTCTTCGCCGTAGAAGAGGGAGAAATTCCCGCTATAAGTAGAACATCCCTCGTCGGAAAACCCGATAAAAAACAAGAATAAAGTTTTTTAAAAATATGTTAATTTCTTAATTTTTTTGTTAACGATTAATAAAAATTATTCATTTGTGGCAGATTTTGTGTAAATAACTTATAAATAAACTATTTATTACCAACAATTAAAAACGATTAACGTATTTTTTTTTTCTCTTTCAGATTTTAAATCACACCTGTTATTAGGGTAACAATCAGTGAATGTGATGTGAAATTGAATACTACAGGCCTTGTATGGTGTGTGGGAGACTAGCACTCGATAGTACCTCCTCCTGCCATGGGTTAAAGAGATTTATTTGAGCAAATCTCTCATCCAGCTTCTTTTAAGCCTTCTGAGAGTATTTCCAGGTATGTCAGTCGTGGCCATGTCATTAATGAGTATGTTGTTATGTCCATGAAGTCTGTCATGAAATCGTCTATAAAGGTATGTATATGTTCCTTTACTGTGGGTATTTCTAAATCAGAGTGTGGTTTGGAATGCACCAAGGTGATTTCGTGATTAGTCTGAGCATTTAACGTATTTAACAAAATTATAACACAATATCTGAGTGTCCGGTTTGTTTTGCTGTTGAGTGTATACTACTGTATTGGAACAATTTAAATTATAGGAAAATATTGTTCCAACATCTTCAGCCCCGTAGAAGGCATGTTTAAAGTTGGTAATTACGAAAATTAAAACAAAATAGGAAGAGGCTGAATAAACCCAGAAAGTCGGATTATATTTTATTTACTTCCGATCGTCAAGGTTATTAATAAAATCACTTTTATAATGAAAAAAACGTTTAACATACATTTATAAAGTTACAATATACAAAAATACATGTGTATGAATGTTTTCACTGTATGTATTGAATTTTATTTTGTTTTTTTACCAAGCATTTGTTTTTAAATATCAGTTATCATTGACTCTAGTTTGTGACTTGAGTGGTTTTATTTTACCTTATTTCGGCTCTATTGTTTATATAAATCGGGTTTGCCTTGTCTAATTAACCCTTTAGCGGGCAGGCCAGAAATTGTGGAATACATTTCTTGTTTTTTTCCCTTTGAATGGCAATAGCCAAGCTAAGCTGCACTCATGTATCATGAAATGCAAGGTTGAATAAAGGATATTAGAAGATAATGAGTAGGATAATGCGTTGGAAATTATGTCATTTATTGAGAAAAAGGCATTAAATATGTGTGTCCTCCAGGATACATTGCCTGTTAAAGGGTTAAGTAAACCAGACTTTTTCCCTCTTGGATTGGTCATTCGTCACACTGTAGATCGTTTCGACAAAGTTGATATTATCCCCTTTGAGAGAAGACAGGCGGAATTATAACTAAAACTAAAATCACTTTAATTCTACACCCTTCGTAATTTACATACGTAATTCAAATTTGCATGAACTACCTTTACGGGCAGATATTGGTATTCCCACACTTACGCTTCTCAAATTATGGCTGTTACCATATTTATCTTTTGATGTGAAATGAACTCGAATTTGAAATTTAGGATTGACGTATTATTTTACTTTTTGATCGGATTTTTTTTTTTATTTAAAGAATTGTTTCTAGTGAAAAACATTCATTCACCGTCTATTGTTAAAAAGTAAAAAATTTAAAATAACAGAACTAACATATTTTTTTATTATTTTATTAATAGAAATTAACAACTGTATTAGAAAATATAAGAAATTAGAACCGCTGTTTTGTCTTGACATTGCTTATTTTTAAAAATCGTTTATGTTAATTTTATTTAATTATCCATTTAAGTATTTTAATCCTATAATTTCTAAAATGTAAATTGAGAAAAGCTGTATATTGCAAATAGACACATCTTTGGTCTATTGTTTTTTCGTCAGGTAGAAATTGATTTTTTTTATCCTAAGAGGATTTATCTTCATTCCAGAAAAAAGGATATTTTTAATTTGATTACATGTTCATACTTGTTTTCAAAACCTAATACATTATTAAAACAATAATGTAATTTTTAAGACTAATATAAAACTCTTTTAATACAATTATAATGGAGGAAAAGTTGTAAATATGGGGAACCCTCCCTACTGGCTAAGAAAGATATTGAAGACTGGCAGTGAGGACTGTCTATGCTCCATATCCATGTCTCCATTGGATAATATAAGGTAGCAGTGAGCAGTTGGAACCATTCTTTCAATTGGTGTGGATACAGCTTGGGTTATTGTGCAAATTGGTGTTCATTGTGGACTGTAATCTGTTGAGAGACATGTGAAATCGTTTTTGTTTTTTTCATGCTATAATGTTTAGGTAAAAAAAAAAAAAAAAATAATACGTACTGTTTTTAATATATATATTAAATATATAGGGTGAGAAGAAAAAGTATATTACATATAGACATATTCTTGATTTATTGTTTTTTCCTCAGGGAGAAATTGAGTTTTTTTTTATTCTAAGAGGATTTATTTTCATTCCAGAATAAAGGATACTTCATAAAAACAATAATGTAATTTCGTTGTTATTTTTTTATTACTTTTTTTCTTTTTGTGATGTTGAAAATCCACAGTTTTTTCTAAATTTAATTTTGTTTAAACTAACTCCAAGTTCTGTTGTTAATTCAGTTAAATTGAATAGATGCCATAGATAGCTATGATATAAAATTATTTTACGATTGCTGTTTTCTGTAACTTGTGTTATTTAATTAAGGCTAGGTGAGAAATTTTGAATTAGTTCACAATTAGTTAACGCACTATCACAGAGTTTATGGTCGACTTTATACAGCTTTAAAAGTTTTCTTATACTTGGATGATGAAATTTATGACTATGCAAAACTAGATACAACTAGCAAATATCAGCTGGTCTAAATTTAATAATATGAAAATGACTTTATGTATGAACTCAATAATTAGTCCTGACGCCATCTTCTATTCTGAGTCCTGCGTATATGGATATAGAGTATAGTCATGAAGTATAAAGTCTATAAAGTGCAAAGTTTATTATGAAAGGATATGCATCTAGTTTAGTATAGTAACATATAGTTTGATGAATGTTTCAGGACCTCTGGTCCAGAGTTGAGACAAAATTTAATTATGATTAAGTATTTGACAACTAATTTTCTAGAACCAATCAATAATTAAATCATGATTAAATATTCCAGTCGATTTTTAGTTACTAAATCATTAATTGACGAAAAACCGAATGTTGATATTACTTCCTTTGGTGCTTTTTTACTGTTTTAAATGTACCATATTTGAGATACGGCTGTATTTACATACAAAACAGATGGTGCTATCAATTCCTGTTTTGTTTTTTTGTTTTTTTAATTAAATGAGGCTTTGACTGGTTATTTCATTATTTTGTAACGTACAGAAATGAAATACTCATACCAACAAAAAAAAGATAACAAAAAAAATCAGCATCTGAATATAACCTACCTACTTAAAGCCCATTCCATGGTAAAAAAAAAAAAAATAATAGTAATAATATTACTATATAAAAATTATTAAATAAATAAAAGATAAAATCAGCTGATTAGGAAATAAATAAAATAAATACCTGATCACTATTGCTGGTTCGATACTGGTCACTCTGCAAGAGCCGAATCTGAAAACAAAAAGCAGTTTTGGATTGCATTGTGTAAAAAGATACTCTTTTTATCTTTTCGAGAGAGAGAGAGTGAGAGAGAGAGAAAGAGAGAGAGAGAGAGAGAGAGAGAGAGAGAGAGAGAGAGAGAGAGAGAGAGAGAGAGAGAGAGAGAGAGAGAGAGAGAGAGAGAGAGAGAGAGAGAGAGAGAGAGAGAGAGAGAGAGAGAGAGAGAGAGAGAGAGAGAGAGAGAGAGAGAGAGAGAGAGAGAGAGAGAGAGTTTACAATTAGCAAAGTTAAGAATGATGATTACAATGATATGTCAGAAACATGTTAAGAACTACTCAGTAGTAGTACGTCAATAAAAGTTCTAAATCAGACGGTCTCTTGGCCATCACTTTTTCAGACGCCACGGAAGATTATCGGTTGTGATGCAAGTTAGGAGAATAGTGAATTCGAGTTGGTATGGAGTCTACTATGAAAGGGATAGTATCTGTATTAGGCCCAATCTGCAGCATATGGCATATTAAGATCATTATGGATAAGTTTGTTTGGGACATAATAAGGAGCATTGAGTATTTTACAAAGGATTTTGGATTGTAAGGATTGGAACTGATAAGAATTGGAAAGTTTGGTTTAGCCCCAAAGCTCAAACACCGTTTATCTAAGTTGGTCAAATCACTGTTATGTAAATAAATCTTTTGTAATTGATCAGGAGATTTGAACGCTTGCCCTGTAGATGTTGAAGTAGGATGATTTATTATTAAAATTAAATAATTCCTTAAAATATGCAGACATCCGAATTGATAGGATACCTGCACCTTCGGCTGCATCATATCCTTCAGAGGACATAGCTCCGTGATCTTCCAAGTTGGCCGAGAAGGTCCGGGAACCCAGGAATCCTATCGACGTAGAGGAGAGAAGAGGGGAACGGGGAATAGGGGAACGGGGAAGGGGGAAGGTTTGGGGAAATAGTTTGGGCTGGCGCTAATCACTAACTTGAAGCTGCTCTGTTTATAATTGATCCACGACCCCCAACTTCCATCGCCAGCGCCAACTCCTGGCAACAACCTCAGCTCTACAGTTTGCAACGTCGTTAGTCTACCTTTGGTGAGTTCTCCTTCAGTCGTCTAAGGCAAACATAACTAGCTTTTTATTGTAGTTTTCCATTTTAAGTAAGGGAAGCGATCTTAAGCAATGAACGACAAGGGGTGGTATTCGTGGAAATGATTTCTTTAGAAATTATTAGGAACGACTTGGATTGTAATCGAGACAGAGTGTTCTTCAATCATTTCAAAGCCACAAACCTTACAAAACGGCCTTTTCTTTGTTTTTGCAGACAACTTAAGTTAGTAATGAATATCAAGATAAGTCCTACAATTATAACATAAAGCTGAGACAGGCTTGATTGCATAGCAGGAATAGCACAATCAGTGGTAGGAAGAGGAGAAGGTACTATTTTAGGTTTTTCGATTATATCTCGAAAACGGTGGACTCTAGAAAACTATGTTTCGAATAAAAATGAAAGTTAATTAAATTTTCAATAAAATTGTTTCTATATATATATTTGTCGACATTTTAGCGGTTTTAGAGAAAACGTATATACGAAATTTAAGTAAATGTAATGCTATAAAATTTTGATTCTGACATTTTTTCTGATAAACGATTGTGGAAGGCGCTAGAAGCAAATCCTTGACAAAAAGTGAGATAATTATTTTTTTGCGAAAATTATCTCGAAAAAAGAGTTAGAATTTCGACGAATACGTATATAAACAATTTTATAGGAACTTTAAATAGCTTTAATTTTTATTCGTAACATACTTTCCTAGAGTCCACCGTTAGCTCACCCCCAGGGGCGGAGTCTTTTAGTATGTTTTTCTTCTAACTGCTCCTAACGATGGTATCAAGTCAAAAATAATCGCATATTTCATGCACTCTACACTCCTCATTTCAGCACTCATTGACTGAACTACAACAGCGAGATGTAACAAGTGGGATTTGAAATTAATTCGACACATTTTTGACATTTCTTAAAAGAGTATTGAACTTAAATATAATGATATAACAAAAATACAGATTTTTGTCAATGCAGAGTTGTTTCACTTTAGAAGTACATGTGTGATAGACATTTAGACAAAATAGACATTTTTATTTATGATGTGCCAATAAAAAAACATATTTATTATTTCATTTTATGAAAATAGAAACTGATATGAATGCCATTATACTTTACGAGAAATGTCGATACAGGTAATCGATAGCTTGGCAAAGGAAACAACCAAAAGGCGATATGGTTCAAGGAGTCCTTCTCATTTTAATTTAGCTGCTAAACAACAAAGAATCAAACTCCAATCTGCTAGTGGTCCATTTACAAACTTTGAAGAAAGAAAACTGGTTTATTTAAATCCCAAGGTGTTCTTTTTAACAACAAAATTATTCTGTACACTTTAAAAAAGTAATAATTAGTGCTCGTATTGTTTTGTGTTGTTTTATTACAGTTTTACTGTCTCCTCTCCTGAGTAGAATATTGACTAGAAATCTCAAAGAAAAATGGTAGAAGAAAGAATTCTATAAACGCTGGTCATAAAAAAAAATACTTCCTTACCAAGAATTAAATCCAGAATCCGATTATTTTATTTTATTATTTTTTAAGATGATAAAAGCATGATTGACTGGATGATGAATGGAGAAGAAGATAGTCAGGGATGCAGTGAAAGTAACACCACGCCAAAGAAGAATTCTTAATACGTACCAACGTTTCGACCTGCGTTGCAGGTCTTCTTCAGGGCTATAATGAACAAAATACCAGAAGTGACAAAAAATCAGATGCGACAAAAATAACAGACCGATAAACAGATGACAAATGGAATACAGAATGGCATAGATATAAAAACAATATACAAAAACCGCATAGAAAAGATCAGATACATAAATAACAAAGAATACAAAGCAGCAAGGTAAGAATAAGGACAAGACAGGAATGAAAAAGGAAAAAAATTAAAAAAAGTAAATAAAATAATAAAAAAATAAATAAATAAAAATAAATAAAATAAAAATAAAAATAAATAAATAAAATAATGAAAAAATAGTAATAAAAAATAAATAAATAAAATAATAATAAATAAATAATAATATAAAAATAAGGAAATATAGGAAAGAATGAGGGAAATAATGTAGAGGTGATAAAAGAAAAGAAACGGATAAAAGAATGAAGGTGAAGGAAAATAAAAGTGGAAAGATAAAAGTAAAAGGAAAGGAATATCAAAGAACACTTACCCACCGAACCACACTTGTGAGAAGGACGATGACTGATGTGAAATGGTAAGAACAGCTGGGTAGGATAAGGAAGAAAAGGCGCGGTACACATGGATACAGAATAGGAAAATGAAACAATGAAAACGCAGGTCGCAACGTTGGCACGTATTAAAGAATTCTTCTTTCACGTGGTGTTACTTTCACTGCGTCCCTGACTATCTTCTTCTCCATTTATGATTATTTTTTTTTTTTTTTTAATATTGGCAACAATAAATCTTTATTAAATATTTAAGAACTTTTCTTCAGTATTCACATTTATTCACTGTTTAATAAGAATTCATTAATAATTAAAATAAAATATATATTTTTTAATTTATTAATTTCCTTCCACAAATTATGATTTAGCTTAATCTATATTTTTCTGAACTCTGAACTATAAAATAACATTATGAACTATCCCTTAAATGCCGCTCTCAAACTAGAAACATTCTTACTATGTTCATAATTAAAAAAAAGAAGAAAAAGTCTTTTCCCTATCTGTAATAAATAAAATAAAATTTATTACATTAAAATAATATTTGATGATTAGTTTATCTGTTATATCTGAAGTATGCAATTGAGCATTATTAGATTATAAAATTTCACTGATTAGATTGAAGATTACCTAAAAGCATAATTGGATATCTAATTTTTAATTTAAATAGAAAATGTTGGTAATCCAGAAGGACTATTAAGTCCATCGCATTATAAGTACTTAAAACTGAAGGCCTATGATTCATATGTTTACACACCATATCAAAAAGCTAAAAATCGACATTTTGATTTCGTAATAATTTTTATTTGAGAGAAATAATTTTATTGATATCATTTGGTTGGATTTTAACTTCTAACTATAAACGTACTCGACAGTGTCGCCACTCAACATTAAATACTTAAATTGCTAAAACTTCCTAGAACCATAAAAATGATGTTAAAATTTAGTGCCTATGGATTCAATCGTTTTAACATTGCAAACTCTGCTGTAGAATAGAGCTATTATGGTTGGATTTTTAAAATTCAACGGGGCCCATACACCACACCACACCACACCACACCACACCACATATTTATACCTTTTCTATTACAATTTAATCGAATCAAGCAAATTTTATTATCAATTTTTAACTCAGAATTAGACCTTGTCTTTATAACCTCTCTTAAATAGAGCTTGTCGCTTCACAACTTCACTGCGCATCACATTTTTATCGTTTTTTAAGAAAAAATTAATAGAAAATATATAAATTTTATTATTGTTAAACTTTCCTTGAACTATAAAGATGATCTAGTTAAAATTTGTTACAGATTGGATCAGTCGTTTTCGCGGTAACAAATGAAAAATGGCGTGTAATTTTATATAATAGTATAGATGATCTGTAATTTGCTTTAAAATAAAAAAAATACTATAAATGTTATGATAAATGCTGTGATCGTTGTCTAATTTAGCATTGCTGAGTATACACAGTGCACTTAATTTTTTTTTTATATATACATACATTTATTGAAATTTACAACTGTACAAAATATACCATCAAGTAAATGTATTGATAGTGAATACAATAACATGTTAAAACTTAAAAAGAGCTACTCATCAGTAGCGCTTTATATAAAATTCTACACTAGAAGGTCTCTAGGTCATCTTTGTTTTAGACGCCTCGGAGGATTATCAAGAATGTAATGGGAAGCAAGTTGAGAAACTAACGGACTTGAGTGGTTATGGAGCTTACTATGAAAGGATAAGTATCTGGTCTGGGCTAAATCAGCAACATATGGGACATTTAGATATTTATGGATAAGTATATTGGTGACAAAGTAAGGAGCATTGAGAATTTTCCGAAGTATATTGGATTGTAAGGATTGCATACGAGATGAATTGGATGGTTTAGTGGAGCCCCATAGCTCAACTCAATCAATCAATATTTTTATTTATTTGCAAAAGATATATCTTGTACAAATAACATACGAAATAAAACAATTCTTCTTTTTTTTTTTTTTTTTTTTTTTTTTTTTGTCTAGCAGCACTAGGCCTTTGTATAGATAATATTAAATTATATAAGTATTACAAATACAAAGAAATAGTTTAGACACTTTTACATAAAAAATAAATAAATAAATAATAGTAATAAATAAATAAAATAATTATCAACTTAATAACAAGACCAATGCAATTACAAGGTATATAGAATTACAGATTTACAACTTCCCACCTATTCATATTTAGTCATTATTGAATTTAATTAAAGGTTAAGAGAATCAGGGAATCAGTGACCCAGTAATTTAGAAAAGAACCACAATAAGACCATAGTCAGAACCCTATTCCAAAGAATAAAAACATTTAGCTTTTCAGTCAATGGCACAACATATTAAAAAATAATATAGTCTATTGAATTTTTGAATACAATCTACATTTAAGATTTCCTCTACAGACAATGATTAAGAAATGCAATGCAGCTAAGAATTTGTTTCTCTGCTCTTCAAATTTGATGGACTGAGTAAGAAAATGGCTCAAGGGATCCGACACCAAGCCACCGCAGGCCATGCAGGCTTCGCTGGATTTCATAATTAGTGTTGTGTCCTTTATAAACACCTTTAGGTAATCCCCGCTTGAGACTCTCAGTCGACCCACATCTCTGATTTTCTCAAAATTTGTCTGAAACAGCATGTAATCTTCCGGGCTTTCTATATTAAAATTTCATATTTCTTTATATCTAGGATTGTTGGTGGAATTCAAAGTTCTGTTAACATTCTTTGAAAACTGATGGTTCTTCATCTTTTCTAGGATGTCTTCTTCAAACGTGCTCAGTCCTTGAGGCAAGTTGAGAAACTAGTGGAGCTTACTATGAAAGGATAGATATCTGGTTTCGGCTAAATCAGCAACATATGGAACATTAAGATCTTTATGGATAAGATTATTGGCGACAAACTAAGTAGCATTGAGGATTTTGGATTGTAAGGATTGAATATCAGATGAATTGAATGGTTTAGTGGAGCCCGAAAGCTCAACTCCATATGTCTATATAGTACATCTATTTGGACATATGGAGTTGAATAGTACATCCATAGTCTAATCACAGTCATTTATATGAGTCTTTTGTAATTAATTGGGAGCTTTGAACGTTTGTCTAGTAAATGTTGAAGCAGTCTCTAACGACGGGCAGTTTCATGTCGGTTTAGTCTTGTCTTAATATTTTTACGGAAAACCTTTTAACCAAAAAACTATATATATTTTTTATCATCGAAACGTTTTTCATGATTTCCATAGTTCGACGTTTTCCCTCATCTCAGTGGTGGTGTCCCCCTCCCTTTCTAACAGTAAGGGAGATTCTGATGTAACAGTTTGCAAATATGGCTATAAATATTTTAGTTTTCCTAAAAATAATGTTTACCATACATCTTAAGGTATATGATGGTCTTTTTTTTTTGCTGGCACCAGGATGTGATTTAATTCAATATAATATTTTACGTCCTCCCAGCCGGTAAGATAAGTGCCGTACCATATACTTGGAAGGGCTAACCTATCGAAGTCCATAAAACATGTTAACATAGAAGAGAAGAAGATAGGGAGGGGCGAGAACGAGACAAACGTGCCGCAGAATAAGAAGAGCCGAAGTAGATACCGGCTAACTGCTGGGAGGTGCCTCGGTATCTACATCTCTACCAACTCCGCTGTCTCTAGGTCTCGTCTTTGTCTACCACTTAACAAAAGAATCTTTGTATTAACAGCCATTTGTATGCAGCCATTTTTCGCCCTTGGGATCCTCTGCTTTGTAGCCCTTGAGGGGGGGAGTACTACAGGGGATAAAAAATGGTCCCTTTTGTTAGGGCCCGATAAGAGCTTCATCTTGACAATAAGTGCCCGTATCGTATCGGCCTATTTGTTGGAACAGTTGAATCGATTTCGCGAGACAATAAAATTGTTCATGGTACTAATCAGAACTACCTGAAACAGCATTTTGAAACCATTCATATTGACTATCTGAATTGTCAATCTCTATCTCACTGCATTTCCAAAATATTAAAAATTATATGAAATAAAAGATACTTTTTCTGTACGAATATATTCTTTTAACTGTAAACTTCAGTAAATCTGCTATAATCCGTCAATCATCCCAGTACTAAAGAAAATAATATATTTATCAATTAAAATCATAGCATTACCAGAAAATCGGTTAATCCGTATCTGCCTCCAAAGACCTTTAGATTTACATACCAGCTGAGATCCCAACTCTTTATTGCCTCCCAAACACACCAATCCCATATCCTAAACCTTCAAGAATGGTGTCAATGATGGTGAATAAAATAAATCCACACAAATCACACCAAATAACATTTACCCTACGTCGTAAACCTACGACCTCCTGCCCTACAGTATCCCTTAATGATATTCCACTAATCCCTGTTGAACAGATCCGCCACCTAGGACTCCACTTGGACAAACGTCTAACTTGGAATCCACATACAAGACTGAAACGACAAGAAATTGCCCGTCATTACAGACTACTTCAACATTTACTAGACAAACTTTCAAAGCTCCCAATTAATTACAAAAGACTCATTTACATGACTGTGATTAGACCTATTTGGACGTACGGAGTTGAGCTTTGGGGCTCTACTAAACCATCCAATTCATCTCGTATCCAATCCTTATAATCCAAAATCCTTCGAAAAATCCTCAATGCTCCTTACTTTGTGACCAATAAACTTATCCATAAAGATCTTAATGTTCCATATGTTTCTGATTTAGCCCAAACCAGAACCTATCCTTCCATAAAAGCTCCACAACCACTCCAATCCACTAGTCTCCCAACTTGCTTCCTGCTCCATCCCTGATAATCCTCCTAGGCGTCTGAAAAGAAGATGGCTTAGAGACCTTTTAGTGTAGATTTTATTGAAGTGCTACTAGCGAGTAGTTCTTCACAAGTTATTTACATGCCATTCTATTCACTGTCACACATTTACTTGTTGTATATTATTTTGTACAGTTGTAAATATCAATAAATTAAAAAAAAAAATTACATACCAATAAACTAGATTTTCAATATAACTGGGTATCTCAAATTAAACAATTAACCAGTAACGGCAATGTCCCAGAACACTTTTAAGATTATTTTCAATCCAAAAAAATTATTATCTAAGAAAAATAATATAATAGAAAAAGTCACTAGTCATTTATTATTAACAGACATTGATCATACTTTAAATACAAGATATAACCCATTATTTATCAAATTTTTTATACTTTAATAACCCCCAGCCGGAAGACTATTTAAAATATAGCATTAATATTACCAAAATAAGAACCGTTAGCCAACTGAGAATAGCCAAATATGACTAGTGGGAGTTTAAAGATTTTAGTTTTGAAAATAGGATAGAATGGTCAATGGAATCAAAATCCTTGGAAAAATCGAGGAGTATAAGGACGGTTAGTTTTTTTCGTCTGTTGCGGCACGGATATCACTGGCGATTTTGATTAGTGCGAATTGAGTAGAATAATCAGGATGAAAACCAGATTGATGGGGAACGAGTAGAAGGAAATATTCAAGGAAGCTGGATAATTGGGATTGTATAGAATTGGGATTTTATTAGAAATAATAAAATCTTTCAAAAACAATTCATATTTTTTTCCTTTTTTTTTTAATGACCAGATAGGTAAATATTTGTAACAGTCTTATTTTAAATATATTTCCTCAGTCATAGAGGACTGCCCATTTACCAGACTAATACATACAGTGTAACGTCTCTATGTACAGATATCTTCTAGAAGACCTAGTTATGTCTCTATAATGCCTTCTTAGGTATCAAAATGTTTGATTTTTGTCTTGATGTATGAAGCAAAATGCTGATGCTCAGAAATTGTTTAAAATGTTTTTGAGCAACTGCTTTAGCATTTGAAACTAGCCTTCGAACAAAAATACTCTAACAAAAGTGGCAAAGAGTTTATTAATCATTATTTAAAATTTTTTACCAGTCATCATGAATAAAATAACAAGCAAGTTGCAATAATATTTTAAACTTTAATAAAATTTAAAAATAGATCTACAGAATTATGGTTCAATAGAAAATAAAGGAAAACTGTCAATAAAGCGACACCAGATCAGAGGATCTTATGTTATTACATTAATTTATTTATTATTATTATTTAGGTTTATTTTAGAAGACTTTCAATGTAAGGTTTAAAACCCATTGGTAATGAACATAGAACTAAATTTTGCCGTTTGCTTCTGAATGCAGTGTGTTCAAGAATACGACTTATTGAAATGAATTTCATGGGCAGATGACTCTGTTTTTTACAGGGGAAAGCATTTCTACCTATCCATGTATATCCTTGGTTTATATTTGCATTGACCTTACCTTGATTGAACCTTACATTGAAAATCGAATAAAATAAATCCTAAAAAATAATAATAATAAATAAACAAAATGTAATAACATAAGATCCTCTGATCTAGTGTCGATTTATTGACGGTTTTCCTTAATTTTCTATTAAACAATATTAATTTTTCTTTGCTTTTTAATCCAATGAAGAGTTTATTATGTTTAAAATGTACATTTCCATTAACGGATTGTCCTAATGTTTTATTTACACAAGTAACTGATTTGTATGCCAAATGAGAACACAATGTTTTTTCGGTTTCAAAAGTAAATTTCTGCATGGAATTGAAACAGAATCATTACTTTCACCATATCATTCGAAAGCTGATTACATTTGCAAGTGTTTGTGAGATTTGCAGTTTTGTGGATAGTTTTTTCCGAAAAACTATGACCGTTGAAGTAATATAAGACATTGTAACTTCTCTAAAAAAGGTAAAAATCAATCTGTCATTTAGGTCACAAGTTTGTAAAATTCAAGGTTACATGTTCTCTGTTCTTATAGGAAATTTAAAGCTAAATCCGAAAATGTGGTCAAAATTTGATAAATATATTTAAAAAGAGGAGATATTACACGTAATAAAAAACGTGGTTTCCTCAAAAAAGTCTTTGATCTACAACGGATAGGAATAGAAAAGTGAGGTCTGCGGCATTTTTCTATATTTTTGATCTAGTTTCAACCAAAAAAAAAAAAAATTTACACTAAGAGGTATTCACCCTGAATATTATATTATAAAAACTTAATTATTTGATTTATTTAAATTGAAATCGAAAATTGATTTAAGTAAACAAGACAATTGCATTTAGGGGATTTATTATTCTGTTTGGTGCAATTACAAAATATTGTGAACACGGCCCACCTGGGGACGGAAATAATTCTACTGTTCCCTGTATCGCCCCTCCCTCGGGGGACAAAATCCGAACTGGTGTAAAAAAGTGGAAGCTGTGTAAAATTCAATTCACCGTTTAAAATAAATTAGATGGAAATTAATTTAATAGAGATAAGTCGAAGAATAATATAATAATTGATATTTTTAAAAAATAAATAAAATATATTATTGGTAAAAGATACAAGGTTCCTAGCCTTGAAAAGAAATTATCATTGTCAAAATGGTATTCTTCATCACCTAAAATACTTTATTTCTAAAGATCATCCTCTACATCTTAAAGCCAAAGGAGTCGAGGCCTTCCTCTCCATTTCTTTCCACCCGGGTGTCCATCCATCACCATCATAGGAGGCCTAGCTTCCATTCATTATGAGCATTATTACAATTTAAAAATTTCAAATACTCTAAATCACACACCATCAGGAATTGTGGCAACTTATGTAAAGAAGACGTAAAGAATCTCTTCAAATAAACTTTATCCCTCGTGAACCTAGGACTTCCTATTTTACAGAATCATTAACCCTTTGCACTCATTAGCCGGTTATAGTTCGGCAAAATAAAAATGCAGTTCCACTCAGATTATAAGTTCCACTTGTCTGATACAGGACTTATAAGTTGGGTATAGGCCGGCATTATTTTTTCCAAGATCCTCTCTATAAGATAATATTGTTTTATTGTTTGTTTTTTTTTAAATTGTTTGTGTTCGAATTATATTATTGTACTTGATGTAATAAAAAAAAGTTTAAACATTTTATATAAATATTATTTATGCGTTTTAGGAAAGAATATTGAGTGAAAGCAACGAAGAGAATTGCCGGCTCATACCCGGCATATCAGCTATGTACTAAGCATTGGGTTCGCGGCTTCGGCGTGAAATGGGCTAAGTAGTATTTCACAATTTTTTTAAAATATTTTTTTTTTTTTTTTTTTTTTTTTTTTTTGATATATTTTGTTTAATTTTTTTTTTCTTTTTGGGATTTTATTTAATCTCAGTTCCGCTAATATACATATTGTATTTTTGTGCAGTTATAAATGTCAATCCATGAAATTATAAAAAAATAATAATCATGAATGGTAAAAGTTGTAATAACTAAGAAGGTTATTTCTTAAATTAAATTTAAAAACCATTAAATATCCTTTAGTGCTGAAAACATTTTGAGTTAATCCATAATCTATAATCTAGTTAATATCCTTTTAGAAGATATTAGACATTTTAAAAACTGATAAAGAGATCCGGGGTGTTGTTTTTAAAAGAGTATAGTAAAAAAAAAAAAAAAAAAAAAAAAAAACACATGTGTCAACTGTCACGTAAATGAGACAGCCGTTTTTTACTTCGATATTTTATTTTTTTAATTTTGAAGAAGCGGAGTTTTAAATGAGTCCTAATGGAGGGGGTTAGCATTTTAATAATAGCTTCCCACTTCACATTCAAACAATTTACCAATTCAGGACCAGTTCGATCCTAACGCTTCACTTCGAGTTTACATTTATCCATAGTTCTTTCCTATAACCTCACATGTAAATGTACAATTCTACAGTTTTAACTTGGATTGTGCTGTTTAGTGTGTTATACTGATATGTATTCCTCTTAAATTTAAAAATATGAAACAGAAGTTGACAACATGAGTTTTATAATGGTTTAGTGTTTTATAAATCGATGAATTCTTATTTCCTCTTCCCTAATGTGTAAAAGTATTACAAAAGTTAACAACACTAATTTCTACATGGGTTTCGTGTTTTATATATATTTATATCTTTTATATCGATTTAATAGAGAAATTTTCAGTTTACATATTTTGTGAATGTATTCTTTGTCGTCCATATTACTTATTGCCCTAAAGTGAGACAGATTGTATTATTAATTCAATAAAACACATCAATCTAAAAATAAATGAGAGAAAGTATATCATAGGTTTCTAGCTCTATTAGCACGTATCTTTGTAACCTCACTCGAATGGTGCTCACCACCTATCGGTAGATAATCAAACTTCACTGTGCACCACGTATGTACCTGTAATGTAAAATAATACATTTTATCATTGCTAAACCTTTCTTAGACTATGGAAATGGTGTGATTAAAATTTAGTTAAGTAGATTTTGGGGTTAGTGATCACAAACGAAAAATGGCTTGTCATTTTATATAATAGTATAAATAAGAAATAATTATTATTAAAAAAATTATTAAAAACATCACCCTTTCCCTTATCCTCGAATGATTGGGAGATGTGATCAGTCCACATCAGTCTAGGCCTTTGCGCTTTGGAGAGATTACAATATTATGTATTCAAAGCCGAGCTGAACATAAAGGCTGAATGAAACGCGCCGTACCGCCATCACCTCGCTACCTGGAACCTGTAATCAGCCGCTGATACAAATAAAATTCCAATGAGTAAAGTGTATAGTGTACAGTGTACAGTGTATAGTGTACGGCACAATCTCAAAGTTATTGATCTCTCACGTTCCTCTTCTAGGGCAATATCTCAGAGCTCCATCGAGCAACATGATGCTTTCTAGTAAAATCATTTCATTATTTTCGCTCTTTTCGCTAAGTCGTATTTACGATATTACACAATTTTTATATTAAGGGATATGTTTAACGTAGATTCTGGAAGGGATATGTTTAACTTTTATCTAACGAATACATCTCAATACCACAAGATTTCATTGCTAACCCTGAAGGTAAGATTTTTTTTCTAGTTTTCTAATTTTGTGAATAATGTGTCAAGACATATTTACTGTTAGTTGTAGTTAATTAATTAACTAATATTACATTATTAAATTACATATAGTTAATTTAATATTATAGTATTAATTATACCATTCTAACTGTGGATGGAGAGAGTGGCCAAGGATGTCCTTCGGCCTCGAAAAATCGTCAGATCCTGGCAGATCTGTAAAACAGTGTCCTTATAAGAGGTCTGCTATAAGGACACTGTTTTACAGATCTGCCAGGATCTGACGCTTTTTCGAGGCCGAAGGACATCCTTGGCCACTCTCTCCATCCACAATTAGAATTAGCTTTTTCGTCCTTAAGGATTGCTGTTTTAACGGTTTTTTAAGTTATCCGAAGGATAACTTCCGCCATTGTTGTCCTCCAGGATACTGTTTTAAAATATTTGACGGTTTTAAGATGGAGGATTAAAAGGACACTTTTCTTTAAAAATATTCGACTATATAACTGTTTTAAGATGGCGGAAGGATATTAATTCGTTGTTAACGCATTCTACGGGAGGCTGGAGATAGTTTTTCAACGCTAACACAGATTGTTACAATTACAGTTGTAGTTAATTATTTAATGTATAATATTACATATTAATACTGTTAATCCACAATTTGTAGTTAACAGAGTGTGTTAAGTGTCTCTGTCCTTGATTACAGAAGTCTCGTCACACATTGCTTTCATATTTTAAAATTTATACTCTCCTTAAAGTTAACCCACCTAATTTTATTAATACGTCTTAAATTTTTGTATACAGGGTGTTCGGAAGATCGTTAGCCAAAGATGTATCTATATACTTACATATATACAAAGTCTTACGGTTTTTTTTAATAATTTTTTTTTTGTGAAAAATACCAAAATAAAACATTCATGTCTTATAACTTCGTTGTTTACTCATATATCAACGCCATTATATTTTTTTTTTTTTTTTGCTATAATTACTAATACATTGTCCATGTAAAATATAAAAGATTTGATGAAAAAAACAAATACAAAAAAAACGGGTGATCACTTAATCTTGTTAAAGGCTAAAAAAAAAAAAAAAAAAAAAAAAAAAAAAAAAAACGTTTTTAATATGATTTGGCTTTTGCTGTTGCCCTTACTTTTTTTTTTTTTTTAATCTAAACATGAAGTTCTTAATTATTTTTTTGTTTTGCCTTTAACAAGATTTAACGATCTCCCGTTTTTTTGTTTGTTTTTGCATCAAATCTTTATTTTACATGGACAATGTATTAGTAATTTCGGAAAAAAAAAAAATGGCGTTGACATATCAGTAAACAACGAAGTTATAAGGCATAAATGTTTAATTTTGGCAATTTTTACAAAAAAATTCATTAAAAAAAAAAAAACCGTAAGACTTTGTATATAGGTAAGTGACCTTAAATAGGTTCTAAATGAACCTAACCAAGATACCTCATTGGGGAACGATCTATCAAACACCCTTTGTAGTAAATAACAATTAACTCTGCCGGAAGTCTATGTATTTCAATAAAGGAACCATATTAAATATAAATACAGATAAAAACCCTCCAAAACGCTTTAAAAGTTTTTTTTTGTAGTTTTTTATTACCGCAATGATTGCTTCTTCGGTGAAGTAGCCCTTTTATTTCCTGCAACCATTTCGTTAACTTTTACCACTGCCTTCAAGATCCCAAGTACCTTACAACACCAATAGAACTACTTCTGCCAAAGCCTTCTAGATCGTATTATCCAATTTGATGCCTTCATTACACCTTCCCCATCGGAAGGAGGCAGGTTTTATTTTAATGAATACAATAAATATTTTATGGCTTACTGGAAGGACAAGACCCCTAGAGCGAGGGGGGGAGAGAGCATAAACATGACAGACCGTGGGGAGTAGGGGCAGAGGAATTCCAGTTTATTGCCACCGGAGGGGGAATGCTATTTCCACTGCACCGCCCTCTTTATTAAAGTTATTTATTCCAATGAACACTTTATTAGCTTTATATTCTACCCTTGTTTCGCCTAATAAATGGTGCACTCCACTGATTCCTACTTGTTTTATGGACTTCATTTAGCTAAAAAAATTGTCAAAAGTTTGTATTACTTTTGTTTTTTTCCTTAATTTATAAAAACGAAAAACCTAAATTTCTCCTTGACTGGGATACTAATAGACCATGGATATGTCTATCTATAATTTACTGCTTTACCCAATTTACGATTTAGAATTAAAATGATCGAATTACTTAAATTAATAATTAAATCAAATTAAGAATCAATGATTATTCGAAATTAACAATGTAGAGATAAAATTGCAGTTTCAAACGAGCCCTTTTTTCATTCATAGCTCTTAAACAGTAGGTCCTCACGACAAATGTTATATAACAAAACATATAGGCCATTACATTTTTGATTTGGAAATTGTCGGCTAATTTTTAATCATAGCAACACCAATACAGCTTGAGCCCGTAAAATGTTGCATTTTCAAGTGCGAAATAAAAGTTACACGAAACAATTAAATGGGTTCGCCGAAAAACGTTCTAAGTGGAAAAATTTCCGATGTGGCGATTTCAAAGGTTTTTAAATGTATTATAAATAGTTCATCATAGTATGATATAGCAATCCATTATGTTATTATACATGTAAATATAACAAACTACAAGGTGAAAAAAAATCTAACTTACAAAACCAACAAGAACTTTTAATTATAATTTTCTTTCACTGATTACTCAAAATTCTGTTTGTCGCTTAGAACGTTTTTCGGCGGACCCATTCAATTATAGACCCCAGCCCAAAGACATATTAATATTAAAAGGTTTACCGCATAATATTATACAGTATAAAAACCAGCTGGATCCATTTTCGTAAATTGTATTGGTTTCCAATGCTATGTCCTCGCTCTCTGCGGAGTCCGGATCAGCATTAATCTATAGCCTGAGCGCTGACTGATGGCATTTGGAGAGAAGTGGAGGGAGGGAGGTGTGGCTGGTCAGGGCCAATGTAAGTTATGCAGGGTTGCAGGTTCTCTCCCCACCTCTCTTGAGATGTTCATTAAAGTTCTACCTCTTAAGTCACATTGAGTTTTTGCTTTAATGTTTAAATTTTATGTTAGTGTTATAAAGTGTCACGGGAACGTAGCGCATTAAATCGTAAGGTGTTCAAATCACAAGCTCGCGAAATGGTTGCGAATGGTTGGTAGTTCATTTAAGAATAACATATATTAATAGAATAAACAAAATCGTCTCTGGCTGTGATACATTTTGTATACATATTATATTGCTAATAAACAAATTGTAAAATACATTAAATGAAGATTAAAAAAAAAAAAAAAAAAAAAAAAAAAAAAAAAAAAAAAAAAAAAAAAAAAAAAAAAAAAAACTTTGGTTGGAGATTGGACAAATATATAAAAAATTTATTAATTAGATGTACAAAAGATAAAATAATACTAACTACGATCCTTAAAATGGCTGAACTGTAGTTCAAATTATAAAAACATATTAAAAAACAAATAAACATAATCCTCTCGCCAGCCAGGTGCCATCAGCCAGCGCTCAGACTAAGCAGGGATGCCACTTGCCTTATAAATAATTTTTAAAACAATTAATTAAATGTATGATTTCTTCTCAAGAGGTTTACGTGGGGCCTAATAATTGAAATATGTTAATTATAAAGAAAATATAATCTATGGGAATTAATGAGATGAGTGAGTGACATTAAAAGCAATTCAGATTAAAAGGACTGTATATTCACATAAGTTTGTGGGCATCATTTCTTTATGTAGTATCTTACTAATTATCAAATCAACTTATTATCTTAAGTTATTGATGAGAGAGATACTATGATGTGGGTAAGACGTCGGTGGAAGTCGAGGTACTCAGATCGGTGAGGTGTCATCAGGGATGACTCTGCTACATTATGGTAAAAGCGGGAACAGCTAGACTGGCCAACTCAGAAGGACAAGATCAAATAAAACCACAAGCGGCAAGATATTTTTCGCATTTTTTAAAATATTTTCCCCTGTTTGAGGCATCGGCCCCGCCCTAGGTCAGACACCAACACGCCCACTAACTTCCTAGTAGTTAGAAGCTGAAAAATCAATTTATAATATAAGTGTTACCCAGAATATTATCAATAAGAGTACAAAGAACTAAAACACTCTGCTTTGTGTGTAGGCAGCTGGGCCTGCGTTAACTTCCGAGAAAGGTTGTCGATTCTCGGATATTCTGCCAAGGGCCGTGAAGAGGTAGCTTATGCGTATCTCACAAATATTCAATTTTTTATTTAAAATCAATAAATGTTAATAAATATCAATAAGAAAAAACATCCTTGGCCACTCTCCTTTCCCAGTTAGAATTAACTTTCGTCCTTAACGATACTATTTTAAGATGGCAGAAGGACATCTTCGGGTCACATGTATATTGTTCATAGTCCTTAAGCATACTGTTTTGAAATATTCCTGGATTTAACGGTTTTAAAGTTATCCGAAGGATATTCCACAACTATTGTCCTGTTAGTTTTTGTCCTTAAGAATATTATTTTGAAAAATTCAAAGATTTAAAGATTTTATGAAGGCGGAACGACATTCTTGGCCGCTCTCTTTCCCCACTTAGAATTACTTTTTGGTCCTTAAGGAAACAATTTAAAGATGGTGCAAGGATATCTTTGTGCCACATATATATTAGTTTTCATCCTTAAAGATGCAGTTTTTAAACATTCTAGGATTTAATGGTTTATATGTTAATTAAAGAATATTCCGTCATTGTTGTCCTTTTAGTTTTTAACTTGAGGATATTATTATGAAATATTCAAATATTTAATGATTTATGACGGCGGAATGACATCCTTGGCCACTCTCCTTCCCCACTTACAATTAATTTCCGTCCTTAAGAATACTTTATTTTTCACAATTTAATGATTTTTTTAGTTTTCGTCCTTAAGGAAACTATTTAAAGGTCACGGAAGGACATCTTCGGGCCACATATGTATTAGTTTTCGTCCTCAAGAATACCGTTTTGAAATATTCCAGGATTTAATGGTTCTAAAGTTATCCGAAGGATATTCTGCCAATGTTATCCTTCTAGTTTTTGTCATTAAGGTTATTATTTTGAAATATTCAAAGATTTAATGATTTTAAGATGGAGGAAGGACTTCCTTGGTCCCTCTCCTTCCTGACTTAGAATTAGTTTTCGATACTATTTTAAGATGGTGAAAGGACATCTTTGGGTCACATATATATTAGTTTCGTCCGTAAGGATACTGTATTGAAATATTCCATGATTTAACGGTTTTCAAATTATCGGAAGGATATTTCACAATTGCTGTCGTTTTAGTTTTTGTCTTTATGGATATTATTTTTAAATATTTAAAAACGATTTTAAGATATCGGAAGGATTATCCTTATTAAGGACCATTATCATCGTTTTAGTTTTTGTCTTTAAGGATACATGTATATTATTTTAAAACAATAAAACAACGAAACATATTTCTTTGCTTCAATTTGGTATTTATTTAACAGCCTTGTAGCGTAGCACGAATTATTAAAATAGATAACTAATTTCTATAATAGCTGTTGCTTATTCATGCGGGTTGATGTTGTGATTTTACAATTTGCCGGCTGATATTCAGCTGTACGATGAAGAGTGATAATAACTTATAAACAATGCATACAATTCAAGCATCATCAAAACAGAAAAATAATGAAATTAAAACTGTATCACATCTCGGCTAAATAACCAACAAGTATCACCGAGAACTGAGGTATTATGGCATTATATCTTCTTATTTTTTCTTCACCGAACAATGTTGAAAGTATTATTGTTTGCTGAAGTTTTATCGGAAAGAGGCTGGAAGTAGACGAGCCGGTTAAAAGCTATTCAACTCAGAAAATTCCCAATGACCCAGTTCTCGACTAACCTTCACCTGAGGGGTGGCTAGAGTGGGGCTTGGAAAATGCGCGGAAGTTGTAAGCTCAGCGGCCGAAGTTGGAGTAAAGTAAGTAGGGAAGGTATGGCAAGTCGATAGTTCTCCAACTCCAACCGGCTCCAACTTGGAAGATTGGATTCAAAGCCTCCAAGAGGCCAAACTGCAACGGAGACGTTTTCCCACCGGTTTTGTCATACAAACGGTCTCTTTACATTTACACGGGGTACTGGAATTTTTTTATGGCTTTTGAATTTTTATGATTTCTTGAATATCATAAAAATGCGATCATTAAATGATTTCTATCACGATTTAAAAATATACACAAACTCATAACTCGATGCCAATTAAACTATTCTCCGCTACAGAGGTTCACCGTGTTGGGTATTTAGGTAAATACATTTTGATCCCTGCATCTACTCGGTTTTTTCTATGAATAGTGGGTTTACCAATTCCTCCTAGAAACATTTTTTTTATTATTATTATTATTTTTTTCATGTACATTTATTGAAATTTAGAGCTGTACAAAATACAGAGTACCTCTTAGTGTAAAAAAATTGGGTGAAACTAAATAAAAAAAGAATGTAAAAAAATTGCAGCAGACCTCACCTTTCTATTCCAATCCGTTGCAGAAATACGATAAATCAATGAACTTTTTGAGGAAACGTCGGTTTTTACTATAAAAGCTGTAATATCTCCATTTATATCAATGTTTTTCAAATTTTGACCACGTTTTCGGATTTAATATGAACTTTCTTATAAGGGTATCTAAAGAACAGCTTGATCTTCACCTTATTTAGGGAAATTACAATGTCTTATATTACTTCAACGCTCACCTTTTTCGAAATAAACTATCCACAAAACTGCTAATCTCACATAAACTTGAAAATTTAACTAGCTTTAGAATGATATGTTAAAAGTAATGATTCTGTATCGATTTCATTGAGAAATTTATTTTTAAAACTTAGAAACAAACATGGTGTTGTTGGCATTTGGCATACAAATCAGTTACTTGTGCAAATAAAACATTATGACAATCCCTTAATGGCAATGTGCATTTTAAACATAATAAACTCTTCATTGGAATAAAAAGCAAAGAAAAAAAATATTGTTCAACAGAAAATAAAGGAATGCTGACAATAAAGCGACACCAGATCAAAGAAACTTATGTTATTATATTTATTTATTGATTATTATTATTTAGGATTTTTTTACACTAAGAGGAACTCACCCTGTATACACATCAAGTACATGTGTTGACAATTACAATAATATGTCAAAATTTGAAAAGAACTACTCATCAGTAGCACTTTAATAAAAATTCTATACTAGAATACTTTTCAGACGCCTCGGAGGATTATCGGGAATGGAGTGGGAAGCAAGTTGAGAAACTAGTGGAGCTTACTATGAAAGGATAGATGGTTTCGGCTAAATCAGCAACATACGGAACATTAATATCTTTATGGATAAGATTATTGGCGACAAACTAAGTAGCATTGAGGATTTTGGATTGTAAGGATTGAATATCAGATGAATTGAATGGTTTAGTGGAGCCCGAAAGCTCAACTCCATATGTCTATATAGTATATCTATTTGGACATATGGAGTTGAATAGTACATCCATAGTCTAATCACAGTCATGTATATGAGTCTTTTGTAATTAATTGGGAGCTTTGAACGTTTGTCTAGTAAATGTTTAAGTATTAGTCTGTAACGACGGGTAGTTTCTTGTTTTAGTCTTAGAAACGAATTTAAAATGGGACTATGAGGAAATATTTATTCTTCATTAACTACTTACTACTACTTAAAACCACTACTTACTACCTAAAACCAACTAGTCGTATGGAAAACCTATAGCATGGCCCACTTACCTGATTTGTAAATGTAGGGATCAAAGTTGTGATATGGTTAGACAAATCTCAATTAAAAATGACTAGGAGATATGTGTCATCCAGTTCACATCAGCAACGCTTTCATTTTGAAAAAAAAAAAAACCTGTTGCACTAACAACCCATGAAGGGTCCAGGGTTCAGTACTTCGGTAGTCTGCACTATTTCTGAACCAACGGTTGTGAAAGGAGGTGTTGGCCAGAATTCACGCTCAGCCGCCATAAGGGTACTTAAGCAGTACCCTTCTGTGTCTTAAGCAAACACAATATTATTTGCTCAATGTATTTAAAACATTTACCAGAATTTAAGCACTCACTTCAAAAAATTTATAGAATAAATTCTGATGCTTACTAAAACTCAGTATCAAACGATTCCTGTGGAAAGTCAGTAACAAAATATTACTTAGAGACCTACAGATGTAGACTGTAATGCTGACGAAGTAACCCCATTAGTAAGGTAATTCCTAAAGGACTTGAAGGGAAGGTTCAACATGTTTAAGTAAAGCTTAATAAAACATTCCAGAGAGGATGTGAAATGATTGGGGTCGTTTATATTTTTTATCATTAAATATACAAGCTAGTGATTCCCCATCAGGCTAGGGGTAGTTCAGCTCCTACCCTTTCGAATAATTCATTATGCAAAAGTGCCCATAAACAACTTCTCACTTAATTCAATTTGGTCCTAAACTAAGTGCCAGAGGAGAGCCCACTCTTCGACTAAATTTTAAAGGAGCTATCTTCTTTACATTAAGGAGGATTTCAATACGTTACCTTATCTAACCGAAAGGCTATCTGGTTAAAAGTCTTTGATAAAATAAATAAATAGACAGTTTTACCTAATTTATCTTTATTATTATTATTATAAAATATCTAAGTATCTTGGTATAAAAAAATAAAAATAAAAATAATTCATATGAATGAAATATCTACATTTTTTCTTATAATTTATGGTTCCTATCCCATAATAGTTACTATATGATAGTATCAGTGATCCCAGCAAAAAATTGGTTATTGGTTGTTCCACGATTACATACGAATTTGTGTCTCAAAGCTACTGTGGTCTCAACATGAAATTTCTTGCAACCCAGCTATAGCAAGTAGCTGCAAAGTACTTTCATCTTAGATGTAAAGTAGTTTTCCCAAGGTTATTGATTCGTTTTTAAGGTTACATCTTAATTCAAAACGTCAAAATCTATTTCCCTCATGTGTCCCACAACATGAGTTGCTAACGTTAAATGCGGTTAGGTTCTCCAATTTTGCAATTTTTAACTTACTTTTTTTTTTTTTTTCTAGTACCTCTGGTAAGTTAGAATATATTGAATTTTAGAATTAAACTGAGGCTAATTGCTTACAATAAGAAGAACGGCTTCTAATGCCTGTGTTTCATAGGGTCAATTAATTTCGTTTCCCTTACATTTTTTGAAAAAGGGCTCCAAGTATAACAAAGAATCATTTCATGATATTTCAGGCTAAGAACATTGCGTAAGCTTCCCGCCAAACTGAGGGAAACCTAACTTAAAAAAAAAAATAAATAAATAAATAAATTCAAAATATATACATATATAAACTTCTTGACTGTTCCTATTAAATGTTTAGTAAGGTTCTTGATGTTCAGTCAATAAATAAAAACAACTATTTACTGGTGGGTATGGTATCGACTACCTGAGTTATATATATATGTGTGTGTGTATTTATGAAAAATAAATTTGTAGAACTAAATAATATCCTGATGTGTTATTAAGAAGAGCAGGCTTAGATGGTTAGGGCATGTGGAAAGGATGGAGCCCTGTAGGCAGCCTAAAATGATGCTAAATGGTGCACCAGGAGGAAAAAGGAAAAGGGGCAGACCCAGGCGACGGTGGATTGAGGACTTAGAAGAAGATATAAGAATGATGGGAATTGGAAACTGGAGGAGTCTCACTGGAGACCGCGAGGCATGGGGAAGAACGGTGGCAGAGGCCCAGGTCCTCCAAGGACTGTAGCGCCCAACAGTGAGTGAAATAATAGTTTTCTTAACGAGTAAGTTAATAATTTAGTCAGTAATATTTGTTATATATTGCAAAATTAATGACGATTTTAAGATCATCGAACATATTTTGAAGAAAATCAAACAAAAAACATACTTGCATCGAAGGTCAAAGGGACATTTTTTATAATATTTACTATCACTCGAATGGGTTCGATATATTCTACTATGCTATTAAATAGGAAGATGGAAACACCCGATTTATGACAAAATTTCATTTATGAGTTTAAATATAGATACTCGATAGCCGAAGCAGCAAAAACAAAGTTGCATAAAAAAAAAAAAAAAAAAATGGTTTTTAAGCCAATGGCAGGAATAATTTATTTCTCTTATTTAACCAGAACCGAAACGTTCACATCCTCACCATACCATGATCTATCAAATAACAACCTTCGTTGGGGAATGATTATCAGATATAAAACGTATTTTCTGAAATTATTCATGACACATTAGGGTGGTTACTCCATCCTATTCAGTACAGATTTCTCGCTATAAAATTTTAAATTTCAATAAAGAGTTAAAAATAAAATGATTTGTGACTTTAGCAACCGATGTTTTGATCAGAAAGTTATATTAATACAGCCTAAGATTGTTATAATATTGAAAAGACTTAAGGACATGTTGGTCCTGCATAAAAAAATAAATATTTATAAATGTAAAAGGATAAATAAAAAACCGAGGAGGGAGGTGTGAGCTGAAGCTATATGGTAGCTACCGTCGCCAATAAACTCAGGCCTCCACTTTCTTTTCCTTTTTTTTTTTTTTTTTTTTTTTTATTTCCTCTCAGCCTTTTATACAAGAAAACACTCTAAAGCTAACTTCCAAGTGTGAAGTAAGCACCTCTAAGACCAAAGGAGCCTGGCTGGGCCAAACGATATTAATTCTGGAAAATCAGTGCAGCTCAATGTAAAAATAAACCTGTAAATCTAAATAATACTATTCTTAACGCATAAATTAATAGTTTAGACAGTAATTTTTTATTATTTAACAGAAAATTAATGAAGATTTTAAGATCATCGAACTTATTTTGAAAAAAAAAAAAAAAAAAAAAAAAAAAAAAAATTCTAGAGTAGAAGATGTAATATTCCGATGTATTGTATACGTCTCGCAGGCTGTAAGATGGATTGATATCAACAAACAATGGGCAAAAGAAAACAAGTTACGACTGAATCCAGAAAAACAAAAATAGCAATACAATCGAACTAACACACTATCTTACTATTTATTATTCTATCTCAACAAACCTTAAATACAGTTCCTTAGCTCTATTAAAAATTTTGGAATTACTTTTGATCAATACCTATCTTGGGATAACCATACTTTCCAAATCTGAGAAACTTAATATCTCTTGAACGTATGAACCTGGAAACGTATGAGGATGTTGTTATACAGGGTGTTAGGAAGATCGTTGGCCAAAGTCAAAATCTTCATTTTGAACCTATTTAAGGTCACTTACCTAAATACAATGTCTTCCCCTTTTTTTTTAATGAATTATTTTGAAAAATAGGCAAAACCAAACATTTATGCCTTATACTTCATTGTTTACAGATATATCAACGCCATTTGTTTTGCTATAATTACTAATACATTTTCCATGTAAAATAAAACATATTTGATGCAAAAAATATATACAAATATGTATACAATAATGCCTGTGTATAAAAATACAAAAAAAAAAAACGGGAGATCATTAAATCTTGTTAAAGGCAAAAAAAAATAATTAAGAACTTCTAGTTTAGGTTAAAAACAAAATGTAAGCGCAACAGCTAAATCCAAATTATTTCAAGTCTAGACCTAAACTAGAAGTTCCTAATTGTTTTTTATTTTTTTTTTGTTTTTTTTTTGTCTTTAACAACAGTTAAAAACGATCTCCCGTTTTTTGTGTTTTCTTTGTATTTGTTTTTTGCATCAAATCTATTTTATTTTGAGTGGACAATATATCAGTAATAACAGTAAAAAAAAAATTGTCGTTGACATATCAGTAAACAACGAAGTTATATAAGGTATAAATGTTTGGTTTTGGCTAATTCATTTAAAAAAAAACGTAGGACTTTGTATATAGGTAAGTGACCTTAAATAGGTTCAAAATGAACTTACCTACCCAAAATACTTCTTTGGCCAACGATCTTCCGAACTGTATAAAATCTTAATATTGTTGTATTTTTTGTTTATTCAATGTAGTATAAATGAGGTGTAAAACCTTATGTGTCGCGTGATTTGAAATTTATTTTGGTACATGTCTTATCGTTCTGTACATTCTCGTTCTATACTCAAACTAATTTTATTTATTTTGTTGATAAAATAGGAATCTTGTATGTTATCAACAAAATCAATACGATTAGTTTAATTTTTATATTATGTAAGTATTGTGGTGATCCTATGTAAAGTAATTGGGCACAGTAATATATAACGTAGTAAATGGATTTAAACGATAAAGAAATAATCATCCCGGTAGCATTCAATCCTTCGAATCCAAAGTCCTTCGTACTATCATAAATGCTACATATTATGTATCCAACAAAACCCTACATAATGATCTCAATATACCTTTTGTCCTTAACCTAATACCTCTTAAATTCTCCAAATTCCATCAAAACATTTTCAAACACTCTAACCCTCTGGCACATTCATTATCCACCTCCACACATCCTTATAACCCTCCTCGCAGATTAAAACGGCAATGGCCACAGGGCCTTACTGTAAATATTTATTATTCAGGCAATGGCCAGCTTCCCAGCTCAAGTCCTGTGCGACCGTGCTATAGCGCTCTCTCTCTCAGCCTCTACTGGATTCTGCTAGTGACGCAGCTGAGAGAACAACGCTGGGACCTCTGAGGCTTGCCTTTAAAAGTAGGGAGTGGGTTTGGGTCGGAATGTTATTAAATTTTGTGTATATAGTATGAATTTAGTTATAATTCTTTCTTTTCTTCCTTAATTTTTATTTTTTTATTTATTAGTTTCAACAATTACCTAATTTATATCATCGTTACTTATATTGTATTTTATTACATTTATTGTATAATTTATTCTATTTCTCATATCTTTAGAGGCTGTATAGCATTGTTAAAATTGTATGAATGAGTCTTTGCCATCTATATTACTCATTGCCCTTGAGTGAGGCAGTTTCTAATTATACAAATAAAAAGTTTTAAAAAAAAATATCATCCCAAACCTTTATACGAAACATTAAATGCCAGGCTGATAAAGGCCACTCCTCCCAGCTGATGCACACACACGATACAAAGCTTTTAAATAAATGATGTGAAAACTGCCAGAGAAGGACGCGCAGGCCATTCGGTCCGACATAACGAGATAGAAAAGGACACAGGGGAATCCCGACCCTGACATCTGACAAAACCCCGAATGTTCCGGGGGGCGGATCAAAGAGGGTAGCGAACCACTCTCTTCAGAACTAGAGGGACCGCCCTCCGGAATTTAATATTAGATTACGATAACAAGGTCTTTGTTTTCTGGAGCTGAACCGCCATCGTCATGGAATTATGATATCATGTCGTATCATACGATGCTACTGAAACGATCCGCTTCTACATAAAATGATGGATCGTTTCGTGGACGATATTTCATCAGGAATTATCACAATATGTAATCTGTATCATCTCGAAAATTGATATTCAACCGTACACCAACTAAATATGTACAACTTAAATAACAACTATAATTTTTATTTTAACCAACTTCAAATAGGAGGTTCTCAATTTGACTGATTTTTTTTTTGTATGTTTGTTACGTGAGCGTTCCGTCAATTTTGAATCGATTTTGATAATTATTTTCTGACCGGGATATAATTCTTATAGGTGGTTTAATAAAACTTTATAAAATCGAAATAAATTCAGCACTTTTTAAGAAAAATAATATTAAAAAAACCGTTAATAAGAAATCACAGTTATATAACCTTCCATTATAAACTTGTTACTTCCTGGTAACTAAGTCTAAAAATCATAAACACAAATAATTTAAATATATAAGCAAAAATACACTCACCGCTAAAATTAATTTTTAGAAAAAAAATAAAACCGACTTATTTTTAAAATTACCATCATGTACCAAACAATATTGAACTAAAAAGTAAAAAAAAAAATAATACTTTTAATTACTGCGAAACAAAGGACAATCAACGAAATTATCGATACTTAATCACAATTTACGATCAGTTATTTTTGGAACCGTTGCCAACCAAAACTAACAGAATTCGAATGAAAGCTGGTAATTGTACAGAGCTCACAACTCTTTCATTACCACTACACAGTTGGCTCGTTTCATTTGAAAATTTGTTGCAAAGCCAGGAAAACTACCCTTCTTGGCTGGCACTGACTCCAGAAATATCTGATATAATTTGTAAATAGGTACTATATGAGTACCCTTTCAAAGTAAACTTCATAACCACTCAAATTCACTAGTTTCTCAACTTGCTTCCCACTCCATGCCCGATAATCCTCCGAGGCCTCTGAAAAGAAGATGGCCTAGAGGTCTTTTTGTGTAGAACATTTTATTGATGAGCTACTAATGAGTAGTCCTTTCAAGTTTTGACATGTTACTATATTTGTTATTTACACTTTTACTTTATGTGTATATATGAAAAGTTGTAAATTTCAATAAATTGATTTAAAAAAACAAAATAAAATATACTGTCCATACATGTTGGAAACATGTGGGAAATTGTTTTATATAATCTCATGCTTATTTATATGAACGATATTAGGCTTGAAACAGGAATGTCCAAAAAATCGAAAGACCACCAGCTGTTAACTCGCTCCATTTACTATCAGTAATGAAGGAAGATGTTAAGAAGTCTAGAAAGAGGATTGTCACTTGCTTTGGAGTATAAGAACCCGTTCCCAATGAGAAAGAATACAGAATTTTTAATTTACATTTTTGATTTTTCAAAGCTCTGATTACAGGACATTCACCTTCTAGCCTTACACCTTTCATATAAATAATAACTTGATATTGGTTTCAATGAGGTGGAATCATGAAACATGGTTCAACCGGAGTTTAAAGTTGAAACAAATTCATGAATACTAAAAACTACACTGTGAAAAAAATATAAGTATAATTATTAATTTTGAAATAACTGAAATCCCTCTTCGTCTAATAAATAATGTTTTCTTAGTTTTTGAGATGTCTGTATATTCTAATAACTGTGAGGCTTCCTCTTATATGATTAATATGCACATAACAATGGGGCAAGATGAACACCTCTATTATCAGTTTAAAGCTACGCGTATTATTACAAATTATTAATTAGATGTTATATTCTTCAGTAACTAAACAATTTTCTGAATGAACATACGGAATAGTTATCATATAATCACAATCTGGTTTCTTTTCGAGAAGCTAGGTAAAATTAAAAGCTTATAAGAAGTACTTTGTTCATCTTCTTCAATTACTAAAGACAGCGCTAACTTTGTTTAGAAAGTTTATTAAAAAGTTAACACACTCTTTCAGTTTTTTTTTGTTTTTGTTTTTTGTGGTATCTCTAAACCAAAAGTTGTCGAGCCGCTAACACAATTTTATTAACTAAGGTGACAAAACCCCCTTTATCATTTTAATCAGATAAAAGTTTGTTTTGTATATTTACACTTTTGTCTCTTGAATACCCCCAGCCGTGCTACTGATTAAACCATAATCTGAAAAAATGTATCTTATGAAAAACAATGGCCTATTCTAAAAGTTCAAAAATACTTTACTGACGGAATTTTAAATTTAATTTTCACAGCTTCATTTCGGTATAATCTAATGTTTGTGACTTAACCTTTTATACATTTATTTCCCCTTCAATATTTTCTCTGTCCGACAAGGCTCGGATATCTCTTCTATTTATTCAGTAAAAGCCGGAGTACCACAGGGAACACTACTAGCTCCACTTTTATATATTCTCTACACTCACGATATGCCACATAGCTCTGATACATAACCAGCAAAATACGCTGATGATATTGCATCATAAACTCTTCAACAACACTTAACAATACTACAAGACAGGTTTAAAATATAGAAAATAAAACTAAATCACAGCAGATAACCTTTACAGAGGACTCTTGTCCACCTGTCTTTATCGACAATCAACCCATACCACAGACACACGAAATTTAGGACTTACTTTCGATAGAAGAATGACCTGGGGCCCACATGTAAAACAAAAACGTCTAAGTCTAAACAAGAGACCACGTCTGAATACATGCACTTATTTACTTAAGCCCATATGGACATACGCCACATAAAATATACAGGACTGCAAAAAAATACGCACCTTAAAAAAATACAAATATTCAGACTAATCACGAAATAACCTTGGAATATTTCAAACCACTTACTTCACACTGATTTACAAGTACCCACAGTAAAGGAACATATACATGACCTGTATAGAGGACTTTACGACAGACTTCATGGACATAAAAATATACTCATTAATGACATAGCCGCGACGGACATACCTGGAAATACTTGTAGAAGGCTTATATCTCACCTTCGGTAGTTTGGAATTTTAATGATTTCTTCATTTTCCAATATTTGATACATATCTTCAATTGGACGTTTGGCTTGGAGTAGCGATGCTTGATTTTTGTAAATTATTTACCAATGTTGATCGAGTACCTCAGAATCGCTCTGTAGTTAAATATAAAAAATATATATATTTTATTTATTACATGATAATTTAATTTAAAACATTGAATAGCAATTATATAATCAAGCATCACGAAACGATCGCCTACTTAAGTGGAATCGATCGGATACTATAAATCGACTTTAGGAACATCGATTCTCGATACATTTCTCGAACGGAGAATCGACTGATCGTTACTATCGAACAATCACTAATTCACTTTATATCAATGAACTTAATAACTCATTACAAACCTGAAGAACGTTTAAGAAACTGAAAAATTTACAGAAATAAACAAATGACGAATGCTTCGGCATGTATTTACTCCCTCCTCCTTAAGACTCTCTGCCCTGCTGCTCCACTGCGTCTTACAATAATATTCCAGGAATTCATTACGAATATTATAAATAGCTAAATCTCCTCCTAGATCAACCTCTTTCTTGGAATATCTAAACAAGTCTGGAACAGAATTGGACTATTTCAGCATGTACCTAACTAATTAGAGCAATATGGACCAACCGAGTCGAACTTTGAGGCTTCGCTAATCCTTAATGCTGCTTCTTAGATCACAAGTTATAAACTTCTCCAAACGACCTTTACGTTCCATATTTTGTATAAACCCGTATGTTGCTTTAAGATTGCAAATATTCCTATTTTATTATTTAATTTATAGATGTATTTGTTCCTTCCTTATGATTATTTTACTTCCTTTATGAGTAGTTTGTTTCTCCACTGCGCATAATATTTTTCGAATTCGGCTATCTGTGGATCACGTTCCAAAAATTTATTTCTTACTCTTCCGTTCCTTTTAATCCATCTTTATCACTCTGCCTACTCCTTTCATCTGACCACCGTCTATTAATTTGAGTTTTAACTACTTCTGGAAATTTGATCTTGTTAACTGATGTTCGAAATTTGTCTCTGTCTCACTGTGAATCCTGTTGTGTATTTGCAACCACCTTATCTTCTTTTACCATCCATATCCATGAATTCGGTTTCTGTTTTTGGAGGCTGTGTTGGAAAATTTTCTTTGTTATTTTTCTCTCATCATTTCTCAACAAATGTTCATAGAATGTCAATCTGCGTTTTCTCATTGCATCAATTAATTTTTAAATACTTTTATATATTTCTGTATTACTTTTTAGTTTCAAACCTTCTTGGTCCAAATATTTTCCTCAACATTCTCTCCTTTACTTCTTATCCAAATTTTCAATTTCTCCCTTTTTGTTGAGAAACGTACAGTCAGAGGCATATAAGCTTTCTGTTCATATAGCTCATTGTATAAAATTAATGTTTTACTTGTCCGTAACAAATAACTTTTCTTTTTATTTTTTTTCATATTTTGTGACTACTATAATAAATAAAACATCAATACAATATTCTATAGATACATTCGTATCTACTATAATAACATACAATCAATAATTTATAAGGGTTACATATTTCTGTTTTTTGGTTGTTTTTTTTTTTTAATATCTAAAATGTTGTTTGAGAAAAAAAACAAACTACTAAGGCTATGTGCGATTTGGTGTAACTTGGTACTTACCGCACTCGTCATATTTTTTTTTTTTTTTTTTTTTTTTTACAGAAAACCTTAAATCAAGAACCAGTATTTTTCTATTAATCCTGGTTTTTAACTATAATTTTCTAATTATCCTAAAGCCCTGGTAACACCCGAAGAAATGAGTCTATATTTGAGTCTTCTCTCATCCATTCTCATTAAAAGTCCATAGAATGTAAATCTACGCTACCTCATTGCATCACAATTGTAAATACACTATTTAAAAAAAAAAAATCATAAAATATTGAATTGTTCATCTATTATCTACAACCTAAAACCTATTATTTATTTACGGTGCATTATGTTATACCATAGTTTATTTTAATAAATAAATAAGGAACAAAATCATGGTGCACAGATTTCTGATTAGGCCCGTTGTGTGGTTCAGGGACCTGGTGACTTGAAGCAGTTGACTACCAAGCCCTAACAATCTTTAGATGGAAAAGAATTTGAGACGCATCTTCGAATCTTTATCCACACGATGAGCATGGCCCATCAGGGCTAACCTAGAATCCAATGATATACAATGTGAAAATATTGTAATGTTTATTAAATCTTGAAGAATTAGCTGGTTAGTATATCTTGAAAGAATCACACATAATAATGGCCAAAAAAGGTTTTTAGGTGACTTGAGAATAAAAGAAAGGGACGTCCCCGTAAGAGTTGGATTGGTGAAGTGAAGGAGGACCTGCGCGAAAGAAATGCTCTGGATAGAGATGGTTGGAAAATGATTGTCAGGAACGTCTAAGTTCATCAAGGACTGTAGAGCCGGGAAAGAGGAAGAGAAGAACAAATATGTAATGAATACATATGAATATAGTCTATATTGGCTAATCATCGGTTTTGATCACTATACCAGTTTTTGTGGCAGGTTATTCTTGCAGAGGTTAGAAGACTGGATAGTTAGTTGGTGTTTATGACTTTCTTTTCAGAGTTTAACTACTTGTAATTTAATTATTCTTTACAGGTACGATTAGCTAATTATGTTTGTTAATTATTCCATGCGATATATGTTAATTTATTGTTAATTCTTTAGAGAATATTAAAAACCTGTTGTTAAACCAAGAGTTCATTTGAAAACTAACTTACGAATTAAATTACATAACGTTAAATACAAAGGAAAATGTCTACGGAGCCCAAGCTATATGTAAAAATTTTAAAAAAGAAGGAGAATGAATTTAAATTGGCGGGTTTATCTAAAGATAAGGATTTGCTTTCTTAATCATCTATTAAAAGAAAAATCACAGCTATTAAACCAATAAACGGTTATAGAAAGGAGTTAGGTTAGATAACGATTTAAAAAAAGAATATTTTGACGAAGATAGTAACCTATGTTTCGGAGACCTCCTTTTAGAAGAAATTAATTCGACGCCGGATACTAGCTTGGAAATAACTCAGAATGAGCATAAAATTTTAATGAGTTGAATTACAGAATTAGTGTTAAAACTGAATAGTGATAAAGTAAATTTGCACGAGGTCGAAAAGAAATTCATTTTAATGATTTGATAGAAGAAAAAATTCGGTAAAATGGTGAGAACAATTAGAAAAAGAATGAATTCTTTACTGAATAATAAATCTGTTTTTAAACCAGGAATTCATTTGAAAACCAACTTACATATATATATTTTAAATGTTAATTTCGTAGCTTATTCTGGTAAATTAAAGGATATTAACATGAACAATATTAATGTTTGATCTGAATATTGAGTGAGGATACAGGATGCAGGATATAGAGCGCTATATACTCACTCCTAGCCTAGGGACAGGATACTAGATACTGTTACATATTCCCAGTGCCTAGCCTCCAGCTGATTAGTTAATTACCTAACAGGTTTCGATCAGCTGTTCTCTCGGCTCTGGGCAGCAGTAGTCTTGGCTGTATCTGAGGCCGGTTCGTAATATAGAGTTTTTTTAGTTCCTCGGGAAGTTGTATATTTGTCCAAAATTACAATTTTATTCAAGTCAATTTTTTGCTTCATTAAATATGCTTCCAATACGGACAAAGCAATAAAAATTAAATAAGACACAGCCTATTCATCTTGAGTAATTTTTTCATTGTTTTTTCCGGAAATCAACCGGTTTCTGTTTTGAAAAAAATAAATAAAATCATCTAAATCACATGGAAAACATTTTTATTGAGAAGTTTTATTCTGTCTATATGTCAAAGTGTAAGAAATAATTTTGAATCTTTGTAATTGAGCAGTTATCTTTCAAAACCACATCAGTAAATTTTTCAGAATTTTTTTTACGGATTTAGCATTAAATTTCCTATAGGATCATAGCACATGTAACCTTGGTTTCTACAAACTTGGGACCTAAAGAACAGCTTGATCTTCAACGTAGTAAGGGCCATGCTAGCAGTTCTAACTAAAATATTTTTCTGGTCGTGCCTTATTTATTCTGGATGACAGATATACCATAATGATTTTAAAGAAATTCTTTTAGCAAAAGTAAATAAATTCTAAAAGAAACCTTTGTTAAAAGGAAAACCTCTAGAAGGTTTTTTCCCCCTGTAACATAACTTTTGTAGCCAAAACCTCCCATCGAACCATGTTATGGATATTCCTTCCACAAACTGCAAAGGGTTGACACGACCAGGGCTTTGATCAGCTGAGTACCGGTAACCAAAGATTCTTTTGTAGAGCAAACGTTAAAACACAGCCTGTTAGCGAGAACACACACACACACGGCCGCGGTCACCGTAACTTTGATATAACGAACCAGAGCAGTTCCTTGCGGTGGCTACACTCCCCTCTCTTTTCCCCTCTCCCCCTACCATATCCTCTTAGTTCTCAATGACTTGGAAATAAATATGCATGAAAAGCCCTCCACCCCACCCCCCTCACTCCTTTCCCCATCCCTTTTACAAACTCCGCTAGTATATTGGCATTAAGAGCCCCAGTTCTGACATAAAGGGCTAAGGTAAGATGAAAAATCAGGCGAGGCGAGGTACACTGAGGGAGCCCTTAGAACATACACCGTCGTCTTTCCTTCTTGTTAACAGTTCTTCTGGTTTGTGTATATGGGAACAAAAAGGAAACATCCTTTTCCTGTAAAATTGGCTTTCAATAAATATTTTGAATCCGATATAACTAAAAATAAAAATCGAAAGAACGGTAATAGTACTGGACTCCTGACTCTTGCTCCCAGGATTATTATTGCTTTATGTCTTAGCCGAAGGACGTCAAATCCGTCCTGTGGTCGAGTGAAGTGGGTACTCTTAATTAGGACAAGCCAAAGGGTCGATGATTATTCAAGCCTAATCTCATACTTGCACAATCGTTGGCTAAGAAGCGTATAAACACTTCTTCGATTTCCTTTTATTTTTTTATTTTATTGAGCAAACACTAAAACGACAAAAAACTGCTCGTCGTTACAGACTACTCCAACATTTACTAGACAAACGTTCAAAGCTCCCAATTAATTACAAAACACTTATATACATGGCAGTGATTAGACCTGTTTGGACATATGAAGTTGTCCATTCATCTCATATCCAATCCTTACGATCCAAAATCCCGAATAATCCTTACTTTGTCACCAATGAAATTATTCCATATTTTGCTGATTTAGCCCACACAAGATTCCTATCCTTTCATAGTAGCTCCATAACCACTGAAGTTCCACTAGTTTCACAACTTGCTTCCCACTCCATTCCCAATAATAATCCGAGACGTCTGAAAAGAAGATGGCCTAAAGACCTTCTAGTGTAGAATTTTTAATAAAGTGCTACTGATGAGGATTTCTTTTCAAGTTTTGACATGTTATTGTAATAGGTAACAGCAAATTTACTTGTATATGTATATTATATGTTTTTTACCGCTGTAAATTTCAATTATTGGGCATGTTTTTTTTAAATACTGGATTAGCGTATAAGTCCTTTTGGTTTCCTGTTTATTTTATATCATTAGGTCCATTTATTATCTGACGAATTAATCGCTAAGGTGGCTCGTTCACTCTCTTTGTAATATGTCAACAAACATTTTCGCAAATTCTTCTTTACATTATCTTACAAGCGGACGTTTGCAGTTCTAACTCACAGATTTGAATTTTTTCTTGGTGGCAATAGCTTGTTTCAATTTCTTATAGGCGATATTGACAGGAGCGTTCGGTAAAGGAACCATCCCTATTATGGGCTTCTGCAGCACGGTAACCTTTTAAAAAAAAAACAAAAAAAACTCACGTTTTATTTTTTTTTCACGGCCCCTAATGCTCATTGGCGGCTATAACTCTATATTTGCAATATTATAGGTCCCTACTATCCACTCAAAAATCGGCATTTAAATCTGTGAGTTACAACTGCAAACGTCCCCTTCTTAGTATTGCGATTACTATATATCATTCATTAACGGCATATTTTGCTGTATTATTTTAAAAAAGGTTACCGTGCTGCAGAAGCCCATAATAAAAATTTGCTATGTTTAATAGGGATGATTCCTTTACCGAACGCACCTGTCAACATCGCCTACAAGAAATTGAAACAAGCTATTGCCATCAAGAAAAACAATTGATTCAACTCTATACTGCTCTCAATCATCAAATTTGGATCAATCCATTAAAAAAAAAAAAAAAAGCGCTGAAAACAGGAAAATCGAAAAGGTTTTGTTTTCCTCCAAGACCCCACACCTCGTTGGTCACTCACAATACATTTTTAAGCTTTGGATGGGAACTTTTGCCCAATTTTCCGCATTCACCAGAGCTCCAAGTGACTACCACTTATTCCGGTCCCTGCAGAACTCCATGAACGGAAATTATTTATTTCCAAAACGGACAGGATATCAAAAACACTTGGATCAGTTGTTCTAAAACCCTAAAAGTTCTATGAACACAGAATTATTCAATTAGTAGAAAGATGGGAAAAAGTTAAAGTAAATAATAGTGAATATATTGTAAATTATAATAAATTTGATGTCTATTATAAAGTTAGTTTGATTTAACCCAAGAAACCGAACGGACGTATTTGCATAAATATATATATATATATATATATATATATATATATATATATATATATATATATACATACACAAATGTAATAAGAAATAACAATACATATACCATCAAACCATCAAAAACATATATTTCACTGACAAATCTACAAATTTACCAATTGTTTACTAGCATGGACATCTTTAACAATTTAATAAAAATTTAACTTAAACTTTTCTTACAGCGTTAATAAAAGTAATAAAAATAGCCTCGGAATGTCGAACTAATAAATAAATATTAAAATGTCTTTAAGAGGAAAAAATGTACAAGAATGTTATTGACAAGAATTTAAAAATAATGGGATCCTATTAAATATTAAATTAGATGAAGGTAGGGAAAATGAAAAATGTCAGAGCTCTTGATAAAGGAGTAATTGGGTATAAAATAAAATTAGTTATATAACAATAACGGTTCAAAGTTATTTTATATTTCTAGAAATAATAAATTTATTTCTATGCTGTGAAAATATTTTGATTCTTAAGTAACATTAATTAAACAAAACGAAGTAATAATAACAAAGTAAGTAAGTTCTTATTGGAATTGGTAACAAATATAAATAGATACTTCAATTATTAGTTAAAATTATCCGAGCTAATTACTTATGGGAGCGCGGGATGCTAGGTATTTAACATTGGGCTGAAAAGGTTGTTGAAGATTACTTAAAAGCATAATTAATTTTATAATTATAATTAATGAGTTGGTATTTCAAATGGACTGAAGCTATTAAGAAATTCTTGCGAAAAAACATTATCAGTGCTTACAACTAAAGATCATAAATCATATTTTTACACACAATATCAAAAAGCTAAAGACTGGCATTTTGATTTGGTGACAATTTTTATAAGGTAGAAATATTGATATAGATTTCATTTGGTTGGATTTAAATTTCTAGCCATGGAAGTATAAGATAGTGTAACGAATCTCGTTTTTGCCACTTCACATTGTACATTTAAATTTGTAATATTTTAAATTTGATTATTGCTAAATCTTTCTAAAACTATGGAGAAGACTCGATTAAAATTTGGTACAGATAATTCCAGTAGTTCTAAACTCAACTGCGGAATGAAGTTAACCACTTATCTGTCGATTTTCAATCTTCACTCGGATCCACAAGTAACACCACATAAATAATTTTTTTTTTTAAATAATTTAGTTGAATATAAGTAAATTTATTATTAATTTAAGCTCTATATAACATTGTACCTTTGTAATCTGTCATGTAGAATGGCAATCACCACATGTCGGTCAATTTTCAAGCTTCACTGTCATCAACTAACTATCGCTTTTTTGTTGAATTAGTGTAAAATGGACAGATTTTATTATTGCTTAACCATTCTGGAGAGATATATGCTTTATTGAGACAATAAACAAAAACATAGTGCTGTCCAACTTTATTGGGTTGCTATAAACACAGCATACTCATCTATCCAAGTTAAGACAGCAATATAATTTATAATATTTATAATTTAGTTATAGTTCTATAATATAATACTTAATACTACCTAATACTAGACAAACTAATAACATTTTTTTTTCCTTCCTCTTTTTTTTTATCATCTTTTCCCCTCATTTTTTCCTCTTCTTTTCCTATTTCACTTCATTCTTTCATTTTATGTTATTTCCCCCTAATATTCACATATCTCGTTGTTCTTCTTATTACCTTTCCTATTTATTGTTTTTTTTCTCCCTTCCTTTTTTTAGATGATGGATAAAGATAAAGATGATGGTGTAAAATTTGATACCGATTGGTTCAGTAGTTTTTGCGGTCAGTGATCACAAACGAAAAATGGCTTGTCCTTGTATATGGTAGTATAAATATTAATCATATTTTTCTTTGTAAATATGAAATTAATGGCTACATTATCCATTTCTATTTCTTATTGTCTACATAAAATAATTCCAAGTGTTTCTCAATATTTCTTTAAATATACACACATATATATCTATTATATATTTGTCAAATACCACTCATTCATTTAACACGAAATCTGAGAAACCACAGAACGGATTGGAATGAAATTCGATATGTAGATTCCTCTAGAGCCGTAGGTGCTCGCTAAGAAAGGAATTTTAAAAAAATCGGCCTGGATCGCGGCTAATTTGCGAAAAATGCGATTTCAATTTTTATTGGGTGAATAATAAAAGATTAATTATCATATGGTATTTGAAGATAAGATAAGTTAAAAAATAGGTTAGATCTTTAAGCCGCAAACTTTGACCACCGATTAAGATCCTTATAGTTGTAAACAAACAAAAATACGATCGATGTCGAAACGTACTTTCTGTGAACTCATGGTAGCTGCAGAGGTTACTTACAACTTACAAGTTTGAGTTGTTTCGTGGAGAAGCTATTATTCTACTAAAGAGGAGGTTAAAAGACTTACGTTTCTGGTGATGACATGTAAAGCCAGTTCGATGTAGGGACAAAAAACCAGATAAGAACCAATGAGTTCTATCAGTATGATTCTCTTCAGTATTGTATCATGTTCTACCATGGAGAAGAAAGGTACAGTATTAACATCTCTCAGCGTGACCCAAACACCAACACATCACTTAAGAAAACTGTGTCTGCAGCTGATTTTAACGCCTAAATGTTAGTGGAGCGAGGATGTGAAGAACCTTATTTACTTTAGTTTCGTAGTCTCCTCAACCAATTTATGATTGATATGTATGCAAAAATAGGAACAGAAAGACTAAACTTTCTTCAAAAATGTTGAGAGGTTAAGACTATATTCACTTATAAAGTATACTAAAGTATGTCATAAGAAAAGCTGATGGTCTGGTATCAGAGCTGGGTAAGATGGTAGTGCTGCCTCGAAGCTTCACTGGAGGACTATCAAAATAATATAAAATTAACTTTTGCAAATTGTCAAATTTACTTATTGAAATTATTCTAAGAATGGAATTCTTCAGGTATATTTAAATAATGATAACTATCAACGTTAAGCTTAACTTTTACTAATTTAAGTTGTCTAACATTAAACCGTAGCGGAGCAGGGTACTTTCAGCTAGTATTATATAAAAGCACAAGCCATTTTTCGTTTTTGATCACTAACCGTGAAAACTACGGAACCAATCTTACCAAATTTCGACCACTTCATCTTTATAGTTCAAGGGTGTTTTAGCAATAATTAAATCTACTGATTTTCTATTATGTTCTTTATTGAAAAATCTATAAGTGGATAACAGTGATGTTTGGAGATTGACCGATAGGTGGCGTGTTATATAGAGCTTGACATTGATTAGGCAATTCACTTAATATCAATTAAATTGTTAAAAAAGCTATAAATATTTAGTGTGACATGTGGGTTTCAGTGAAGTTTGAATATCGACTAACATGTGCTTAGCGCCATTCCACAAGAGAGTTTATAGTGGTAAAACTATTTTACACAACTCTACCAACTTTTAATTACACCATCTTCATAGTTCTAGAAAGGTTTAATAATAAAAATAACTTCAATGTTGAGTTGCAGAAGCGAGATTTATCACACTGTTTATTAACTTTTATAGTTAAAAAATAAAATCCGAACAGATGGAATCAATAAAATTATTTGTGCCGAATAAAAGTTATTTTCAAATCAAAATTTGTAAATATGTGATTTAGGAGCCTTTAGTTGAAAGCACTAATAACTTAAAAGTTTCTTAATATTCTCTGCTCTTCTATATTTCCAACTCATACATTAAAAATTAAAAATCGAACGCCCAATTGATAATGTTTTAACTTGAACCACCTAACCTGTATAATAGTACCAGGTTATAACTTACTGCTATGCGTGGAAACATCATTGAAGAAATAATGCTAAACAACATCCTTCAATACACAATTTTTATCGATAAACCAATAAAACTCAATTATAAGTTACGATTATCTAAGTCCTTTACTTGCAAGAGAGTGCGAAGCAGCGACAGGGGATGCTAGTATATAATGGGGTGTATAAAAAAAAATAACCGTTTTTGGAACAAATATTTGTATTATTTCTTTGATATAAAATACAATTAATACTCAAAGCATAGTCCATCGACATCTACCGTCATTACCCATCTGCTAGCCAATTGCTCGATGCCACGCTGATACTATTCCTTGGGATGGCTGTCAAAGAACTCTTGGAGAGCATTTTCAACTTTCACAAAATTATCAAATTTTTTACATTGAAGAAAATGGGCCATTGATCGAAAAAAGTAGTAATTCGAAGGTGCGAGGTCTGGACTAAATGGTAGATGAGGCAGGAGTTCAAACCCATGAAGTTCTGTAAACTTTTTTTCGACTACTGATTGTTGAGGAGTAAGTTCGTAAGGGATTAGTCTACAGGTCTTTTTCACCTTCCCCATGGAGAGAAGATAGCGACTAACAGTATCTTTCGACACACCACACTCCCTGGCAAGTTCGCGAGTACTGAGGATTTGACTCAACAGCTTCCTTCAGAACCTGATCAATATCCATTAATGGCCACCCGGAGCCCTCCTTCCTTTCCAACGTCGTATCTCCACTTCTAAATTTTTCAAACCAACGCCGCGCAGTGCGCTCTTCAAGGACACCTTCCCCTTCATATTTAATCATTTCACGAGTTGCTTAAGCGGCTGTAAAACTTTTTTTCCAGTAATGTCTTAAAATGACGAGAAATTCATAGGACACTGTCATGTTTTTTCTTTGAAATAAATAAGTGAACTGAGGCTTTTGTTTTTAAGTAGTCCAGTGTTAGAAACGAGCTGAGGGAATGTTTTAAAGGGATTATTAAGTATTGGTAAATAATAACTAGCATTAAGATATTTACTGACTTTTGAACTCTGGAATTTGATAAAACGGTCAGTTTTATGTTATAATATATATATATATATATATATATATATATATATATATATATATATATATATATATATATATATGGATAAATTTCTTGACTGTTACTATTAAATGTTTAGTATGGTTCTTGAGGTTCAGTCAATAAATAAAACAACTATTTTGGCGACGTTTCGAGACTAAATTGTTCTCATAATCATGCCCTACAGTGAAAAAACAGGTTACAATAAAATTATATAAGTTATACAAGTTATTTCAAAAAATAAAGTTAGCTACAGTACAGGTATATAACAACATGAGTAGGGTAATAAAAATATATATAATTACAGAATATAGAGGAGTATGAAGCTACTTACAATGTTACTAGTGGATATGAATAGACTAACAATTCTAGTACACAACTAACCTAGGGGAGTGAGTTTAAACAGACAGTTAACAAGGGTTAGTGGGGAAAACCCTATTTCTTAAAAATTAAGTTAAAAGAACTCTGTGGGTATTCCCAAGTATTTTGGAAATACCTCCACCATTAATAAATTATTCACCAAAACCAAAGATACGGATAAGTTAGAGTTACAGTCTAATATTGTTTATGAAATTCCGTGTGAAGATAGTTGTGGCAAGTCTTATTTTGATACATCGGAACAATATCTTAAACGACGAGTGTATCAACATAAATACAGTTGCACGTCTATAAATAAAAACCCGAACAAACCTGACCAAACAGCTCTCACCACACATTACAGGCAAACCAAACATACTTTTAAATTGATTTCCCCAAAATTATTCACCATGAACAAAATAATTTTAAAATAAATATTAAAGAATTGATAACCATAGACAAATTTAAAAACCGCGCAATAAACAAAAAATCAGACGTTTTATATCTTAACACCTCTTATTCCAACTTAATACATTCAGACCAATAATATACATTTACATTTATATACATCATACAAATCATTCTTCCATTTGTTAGTATATTACACTGAAATATTTTAGTACCTGAACCTTTGGGAATACCCACACAGTCCTTTTAACTAAATTTTTAAGAATTAGGGTTTTCCCCACTAACCCTTGTTAACTATCTGTTTAAACTCACTCCCCTAGGTTTGTTGTGTACTAGAATTGTTATGGTAATCGGACGATCTATATCCACTCCAGGTAACATTAGGGATCTTTAAGTAGCTTCATACGTCCCTTCCGAAGGACGGCTAGCTAAGGATTTTTTTTCTGTAATTAATCCTACATTTTTATTACCCGACCCCACTCCCCAGGTTGTTGTACTAGAATTGTTATATACCTGTACTGTAGCTAACTTTCTGTAATTATATGTTTTGTTAATACCTGTACTGTAGCTAACTTTATGTTTTGAAATAACTTGTATAACTTATATAATTTTATTGTAACCTGTTTTTTCACTGTAGGGCATGATTATGAGAACAATATAGTCTCGAAACGTCGCCAAAATAGTTTATTTATTGACTGAACCTCAATAACCTTACTAAACATATATATATATATATATATATATATATATATATATATATATATATATATATAGGTATCTTTCCTGTGCCAAATATTTAATACAGTAAGAAGTTATGAAGCTGAAAGGTTTAGACCATATTTTTTCGTCAGGATTTGACAGAGAACATATCCATCCTGGACTCGGAGCCGGAGAGGTCGATAAGACGGAAGGTATATTTTTCGGACGGTTTGATGCAAAAGCAATATCTCCACCGGAGCTAGGACGGGACCAAATCAGCTGTGAAATCCTCGCACCCGACCTCCTCAGGGGGGGGGGGATGTCGATCCTCTGCCACATGTCACTGCGCTCTGTCACTGATAGCGCTCTTCGCCTACATAACTCCCCTGTCACTGACAACGGCCTCGGTGCCACGTTCGAAAGTAGATCAACTGACGTAGAACCAATCTAGTGGCTCGTTTATTTTGTTATGCCACATATGTCAAATTACACACATCCAGGATTCTTGAGCATTTTTATTTTTATTATTCAAAATAATAAAAAGTTATTTAAATTATAGAGTAACGGATTTATTTTTATATAAATAAATTTATAGCCAGTCGGCAAAAGAAAGAAAAGCATGGTACATGTTTTAAGTTCAATGTTCAATGATAATCATATCGACGGTGAGATTGCCAATTCCGTTTATATGCATTTTTTTTTTTCAGTTGAGGTTTTTTGCAGGTTTTAAAAGATATTCCGCGTCGAATGTAAAAACCTGAATTCAACTTGGATCAGGTTTTGACAAACCACTTTTGTGATTTTTAGCCCAAAAAATAATTACACAATTTTGCATCATATCACATTGTGTATTTAATGTCATAGATGATGCTAACAGGCACATAATGGAATAGGCAATTTCACCGACGATATGTTCTCAATTTGTTTATTTTCGTTTATCTGTGATTCATATTTCTGTTGGAGTTAAATTTTCAAATTAAGTTGCTTAATCCTGCCGACCGTCTATGTCCTTATGATTTTTTTTTTTCCTGTATGATTGTATTTTTATTTCAAAAGGAGAGTAATTTTTTATACACAACAGCCGAGAGGGGATCGAGCAAGCTCGGTCATATTCCGGATAATTTTTTTTATTTCGTATTAGTAGAAACAGAGACAAAAGAAGCTAACTCATTAGTGAGCTCGTGTTATTTAATATAACGAGAGTTGAGCTCCTAACTGTTCCTACTCTCCTAATATCAAACTATCAAACTACGCTTAACGCCCTCACGTTATCCAAAAACGTATCGATTTTGACTAACTAGGTCACCGGTAAAACATGTTAAAAAGTTATTTTAATTATATAGTAAAGAATTTATTTTTATTAAATAATAACGAATCCTCATCTCACGATTTCTATCATTAAAACTCAACAGGCCTACTTAGTAATTATTTATTTACACTCATTTTTGTCAGTATATGAATTCATTCAAAACTTTCAGCAATTAGTTGAGGTACACTAGATCGTATAGAGGGACCAATAAAGTAGGAATTTCTGAGTTGTTTGCCACTCTTACGATTTTACGTCCATAAGGAAACTAATTTTCTAATCTTAAACATCCATATTAAATTCACAAAAACAAACACATACTTAAAACATAAAGAATTTAATATAAAAATAGAAAATAGAGTCCAGTGTCATATAATGAAAGAATGGGGATTGAAGCTTAATCAGGTAACTGGAGAAACCTGAAGGTTTTTACCTATGAGTGGTCGGTTTTCTCTGTTCATACAAATAAAATTATTTATTTACAATTATAAACCTATTAGTTTAGTTTAATTTCAATAAAACATTTCCTTTGGAACTAACCGTGCAGCAGGTAATTTGGTGGAACTTAGAAATGGTGGAATGTTTTGATGTATTGACGCTGCCAATTAACGAACGAAACCTTACTCTAGCTGGATAAAATTCATGTTTGAATTTGAAACTGTGAACATATATAGAGAGTACACTATTGCCTGGAGAATAAAAACCATAGTTAGTTTTATTGGAATGCCTCAACAACTGAGAATTAATACTCCAAACGTCCTATAATAAAGTAAAACGGATTTCTTGGGCTGTTCAGTTATGCTCGAAGTGTCACCAAAGTGTAGAATATTTTCCTTCTTTTGTTTTTTTTTTTACTATTTCTATATTAATCATGAAGCCCAAGATAAGTAGGTGTTTTTTATAAAATACATTAAGAGCTCTTTGTATATAAATAGTACATAAATTTCCGTACTCCAATTTTAATTGGTATTTTTTCTCTGATGCCACGGCATGTTTATCTATAAACAAATCGAAAAGTCCCGAGCCTGAGCGATGTCAGGTACTCGTTAAAGATCCCTATCCTAATTATACCTGAATAGGCAAAATTTAGGACTCCCACCGTAGCATCGTCCGATTAGTCATAGCAGCATAAAGTGACGTTAAACGAAACAAACAAAGAAAAAAACAAATAAATCAGATTAAAAAAAAAAAAAAAAAATAAATAAATAGAAAGCACATTTTTATAAAGTATATTAAGAGTTCTTTGTATATAAATAGTACATAAATTTCCGTACTTCAATTTTTATTGGTGTTTTTTTTCCGATGCCACGGCATGTTTATCCATAAACAAATTGAATTCAATTATTAGTAAAAATAATTTGAGTTCTTTATTTATGAGAGCGGGCGAAGCCGCGACGGAGTATGCTAGTACAATATAATACAATGTCAAATGTTTATTTCGTTTTACCACATTTTGTCTATTAAAAATTACTGTCCTTTGGAAATAAACAATACAATCATACAGGTAAGTGGAAAAAATTAAGAACATAAGGGTTTAGATGATCAGCAGGATTAACCTATTTAATTTGAAAATTTATCTTCTACAGTCAAACGAATCAGGGGTCACCTTTGGTGTAGTGGTTAGCATAGCAACCTACTAAACCAAACCCTGCAGATGACCTTAGGATTTTTTAAAGGGAGTAGAAAATCCTTAGCTATGCCGTCCTTCAGAAGGGACGTAAAATGGGGGTCCCGAGCCTGAGCGATGTCAGGTACTCGTTAAAGATCCCTATCCTAATTATACCTGGATAAGCAAAATTTAGGACTCCCACCGTAGCATCGTCCGATTAGCCATAGCAGCATAAAGTGACGTTAAACGAAATAAACAAACATAAAAATGAATTAACAGATTAAAAAAGAAAAAAAAAAAAATAGAAAGCACATGAGCTGACAGGCTCGAGGGGGCCAGAATTTTGTTATCAATATTTTTAGCACCTTATTACTGGCATCCTTTATAATTTAAATCGGGGAAGGTTAGGTTGAAATTTGAGACATCGTGGTCTAACATTTACTATTTGATACAAGCTAAGGACTCTTTGAATTTGTTTAATTGATAATATTAAAGTGAAATCTATACAAATGCAATCCATATTTATAATTGTTAAATCACGTATACCTATATTACATATGACTAAAAATTAGCTCGGATGAGGCTGAGCATGGAACATAGGGACGACAAGCAGACACTACGAAATCGCATTGAACCAGATGCCTCCCATAACTCGGGTTCCACGCGGATCGCGATCCGAATACCGCGCGCCATTCCGATCCGATCGAGAGGGGGCGTGCTATTGTGTGTCCACTCTCATTATTTCACATCTCTCGAGGTCCAGCGGCCACTGTGTGTCTAATTATCTACCAGTCAGGATTTAGTTTCTAAGTTTTATCTCTTCTCGTTGGGATTAAAAAAAAAATCAAGGTAGGCTCAGTTCAGAACTAGACAATTCCGTTTTCTCAGTTAATTTTGTTTTATATGTAAATAATTACAACTGCACAATAATACAATAAAGAGTGTATCAAATGAAAGGCGATAGGTACACAGGTAAATGGTGTAATCTTAATATTCCCCCAAGAATAGTTTGCTTCTTTTTTTTTTTTTTCTATTTCTACTAAAATCAAATTTCAACCATGGCAATTGAAAATATTTATTTGATATACATATTTGTATTATCAATATTTTCTCTTTTTTGCTCCTTTTATTTCTGATTTAGTGATCGTCTAGAATTCAAAGTCATTATAGTTTATACTCTACTAAGTAAATTAGGGAAACTGAATAAATCGATAATTTTAACGCAAATATTTTTATTTTAAGACCGAAAGGACGGTAACTTGTAATAGATTAGGAAGAAAGTTGGGAGACTAGTGGGTTCCAGTGATTAGAGACCTTATAATGAGGGAATTGGTATCTCTTCTCGACCAAATCGGTTACATATAAGGTATATACTGCTTTTCAGATCTTCCAGTATCTGACGATTTTTGGCGGGCGAAGAAAATCCTTGGTCAATTTCTTTCCCCACTTAGAATTAGTTTCATACCAGACTAAAAGGACAAGAAACTGCCCGACGTTTTGGACAAACTTCGACATTTACTTGACAAACGTTCAAACCTTCCACTTAATTACAAAAGACTCATTTACATAACAGTAATTAAACCGATTTGGATATACGGAATTGAGCTTTGGAACTCTACTAAGCCATCCAATTCATCTCATCTCCAATCCTTACAATCCAAATTCCTTGGAAAAATCCTAAATGCCCTTTACTTTACAAACAAACTTATCGTTACAAACAAACTTATCCACAAAGATCTTAATATACCTTACGTTTCTAACTTAGCTCAAACCAGATATCTATCCTTTCATAGCAAACACCATGAGCACTCAAATCTATTAGTATCACAACTTGTTTCTCACTCCATTCCAGATAACCCTCCGAGGCGCCTGAAAAGAAATGGCCTCGGGAACTTCTAATATTATAGAACTTCATTATATAGAACTTTTAAAAGTGCTACCAATGGGTAGTTGCTTTAAAAACAAGAGACGTGTCATTTTTATCAGTATCATCTCATATTTACTTGATGTATTATATTTGTATATACAGTTGTAAATTTCAATAAATGGCTAGAAAAAAAAAAAAAAAAAAAAAAAAAAAACAGAATTAGTTTTCGTCCTTAAGTATACTATATATATATATATATATATATATATATATATATATATATATATATATATATATATATTTTTTTTTATATATTTTTTTTAAGACTTAACGATTTTATTAGTATTCATTCTTAAAGATACTATTTTGAAATATTCCAGGATTTAACAGTTTTTAAGTTATCCGAAGGATATTCCGCCTTTGTCGTTTTAGTCTTCCTTGAGGATACTACTATCAATTAGTTCATAGGTGAATCGATTATTAAGTTAGATGATTTTTGAAGGATTTCAGATTGTAAGGATTAGATAGTATTGTAGATTAGACGGTTCATAGATACTTAATGCTCACTTGTGTTGGAATATCCGTAAATATATGGAAGGGTATATCTGAAAAAAATTTATCAATGTGATACCATTTTTTTTTTCATTTATTGATAATTTACAATTGTACAATAATATGAATGTAAATTAGTGAAACTGTGAATTATTGACACTTAACTGGCTTACAAAGGAGCCCGTTGGTATGACTTTCGGAAAAGTTCTGTATTACGAGGTACCTAGCCCAGATTCTTTTCAGACAACTCGTAAAGTTATCGAGAAAGGAATGTGAAGCAGGATGGGAGACTAGTGGATTCGAGTGGGGGTAGAGAAGGTATATCATGAAAAGATAAGTATCCGTTTTGAGCCAAATCAGCAACTTAAAGTACATTTCCATTATGGATACGTTTATTGAGAAGATAATAAAAAGTATTGAGATGTTTTAGAAATAAACGAGCGTTCATTTACCTTCATATATGCATATATACGTATATAAGTGCCAGTCAAACAGTAACGGGTTACCTGAAACTGTTAAAAAGAGCAAGCCACCTCTTATATTCTTATACTCGTAGTATTCTTCCCAAGCAATACCGAAAAAACATTTTTAAAATGGTTGCTATTTCAGAAAGATGATTAATAACTTAATTAATATAATATATAATATATACACATACATACACAAATATACTGACACAATTTTTTTTTTTATTATATAAACTGAACATCTTATTTTTCATAAAACTCTATATTTTTTGTTTTAAATAATATTCAATTAATTTTATTTGTTTTAATTAAATTCCAATATTAAAAGTAATAAAAGTTTATCCGGGTATTATAAAAGGAGGAAATTGAGATTTTTAAAAATATTTATGATTAAATATTTTTAAAAATCTCAATTTCCTCCTGACTGGGAAAACAATAGACCATAGATATTTCTATTTATATATAATCTAATTCTTTCCCCAACTTCCATTTCATAATTGAAAGGTTCAAATTTCCTCAACTAATAGTTAAATTAAATTAACAATTCATGATTATATTAGGGTTTGTAGCAAGTTTATAACTAAATATCCGAATAAACTAGACTAAACAGCACTCACCACATATTACAGGCAACCAAAACATTCTTTTAGATTTTATTCCTTCAAAATGCTTCACCATGAACAATTAATTTTTAACGAAATATTAAATAAATGATTAACGAAACATTTAAAAATAGCGAAAAAAAATCAGACGTCCTAAATCTCAACATCTTTCATTCCAATTTAATACATTCAGTCTAATAGAATACATTTATAATAATACACAGCATACAACAATAACCATTTATCCATATTATATTCACTCAGTGATACAGAAATTCCAACTAGCTGCACCTGGGAGAACCTTTTGGATCTCCCATCTAACCTTTTTTTTTTTAGAAATTTCCCAGTTCAGTTGTGTACTAGAACTGTTATAATTCAGTAGTAGATACCAATAGCATATCCACCAGTAACATTGTAAGTAGTTTCCTACTCCTCCATATTTTCTAATTATACATATTTAATTAATCTGTACGTAATTAATAACGCATGTTTATATATATATATATATAAGTTATCTTCAATTTAAAAGTAAAGACTTTTTTAAAAAAGAAGTTTATTCAATAAAAGTTACAATATCAGAAAGAAGAGTGGCGTGGAGACGGCTCTGGATGTACTGAGAGAGAATTACAAAATTTCTTGAGGTTTATAAAGGGTTACAATGGCTTCTTCTAGGAAGCTTTATGCTAACATTACAGTTCACAGGAGAGCAAGTTCCCACGAGGGGTTTCTAAGAAATAGATTACAATGGTTAGGAGTCAAAGCTTAAAATTAAAAATATCTAAGGAAAAAAAATATATAGTGTAACTCCTCCCCACCTAGATACGAATTTCACTGCTTTGGGTGAAATGAGTTACAATTCTAGTTTTGTAAAAATAATAAATAAAAGTTACAAAGGTTAATATAAAGATGATAATACAAATAAAAATTATCCACAAAATAATTATGTGTAGAGTGTTAGAGTTATAGGTAAGTTTTGTTGATACAAGATGTGAAAGATGTGAGGTTTGTAATTCATGAAATTTTAAATTTTTAATTTCTAATGTAGTGTTTAAAAGCTGTGAGGCTTGAATATTTAAAGTTTGTTTATCAAACAATGTTAGAGAACCATGAGTTTGACTGGATGAAAATACAGTTTTATTATGATACAAAATTGAATTAAAGTTTGTTTTAACTAAATAAATTCCTGTCATATGATAGTTTACTGTTTCTTTTTCTTGTTGAACTTGAAGATCATCCGGGTTGTAAAATGCTATGAGAATGTAGCGTGTTCCTGGGATTTCTTCGATGTGGTTTTCTTCTTGATGTAGACGTGTGTAAAGACAATTTACACTGGATGATTTTTGTAAAATATCTTGAATACATAAGTCATCGTGGTGAGATAAGTCAGCTGTATGACAGTGGTGAATGCTGTTTCTTTTGATACATTGATGATTAAGAAATTTAAAGTTGTTATTAATATTTAAGAGATATTTGAACTTTGGAATTATTGTTATGATTTCATCCTTTACAATAGATGGAATGGGGTATAAATTATACAAACTATAAACAGTTTCTTCAAAAATTGGAAGTGCTAAAGTATAAATAATCTCATTTTCATGCAAAGCACATTGTACAGATATTGTGCGTTCTATATCTAGGATAAATTTAAATTGAAATGGATAAAGAAATTTGTTATTGTAATGTGGAGCTATCTTTTCTAATTCTTGAAACAATGTTTTTGTATTAATTATAGCTGGATGTAGAATATTTAATTTACAAAATGTTAAAGAAGTTTCTATATCAGAAATAGTAGTAGAAATTAAAGAGAAAATAAGTTGGATGTGATCTAATAATTCTTTAATTGTTAACAAGTTAACTACGGTTCCTATATCATTAATTTTTCGTGCAATATGCAGCGTATTCTCTTGTATGGTTTTAATAGTATTATTAAATTGAGTAATTAAATCACTGTTTATGGAATATTGGTTATGTATTTGGTCAACAATCTGGTCCTGATTTTCTTTAAGAGTTTTCATTAATTCAGAAAATTCTTTTTTATCATACGCATCTAAGTTACCGGTTATACCTTTTATAATAGTGCCTAAAGCGTTTATTAATCCTCTTTTAACTCGGTTATTCCTGGTATCATGTAGTTTAATATTATTTATTTTTTCGTTAATTATAAATCTTGTACTGTTAATTATATTAATGTGAACTTTTAATTCTTTTAATACTGAATTGTTATAATGTGATTCATTTAGGTAATTTTCAAATTGCCAATTTACGAAAAGATATTCCGTAAATAGTGGTCCTAAGTCTAAGAAGTGTATTATTGTGTGTTGGGATGTTTGCAATTTAGCGTGTCCTAGGTTGATAGGTATGACGCCGAGGTTAGAAGTAACATTTTTTATTTCTATCATCCCTGCAGTGAGAGTTGATACTAACCTAAAAATTAAATTATAAAAATTAAAGTCTAATCATTTAATTATACTATTTTATTGTATAAAATATTTTCCATAATTTGGCTTATAATGCCATCTCTTAAACTAGTAAGAGTTCATATTCCCTGAACTCGTTATGTTGTTTATCAACAATAATTATTCTTTTTATCATTCTTTTTTTTTTTTTTTTTTTTTTTTTTATTATTGTTATATAGTTTGGGCATTTTATCTGCCATCTTTTCACATCAATATAAGTCGTATCCAGCGACCTTATTGTGTATATTAAATTGTTATTTATATTAAATTATTTCTTATGCTTTTTATTTTAAAGAAAAATAAAATTATTTTAAAGCAAAAAAAAAAATTATTTACTAATATTAAAAAAAAATTAGTTTTAAATAAACATAATTATTATAGCTTGTAATTATAGCTTGTCTTAAGCGAAAGAATGTGTCCGGTGCGAGTGCTTTATCTCAGTTCTAAGAATGCTGACTCGGTCCAGCTCTTTCATCTGGGGGTCTACCAACATGTACGTTTGTCCTTTCTTTTGCGGTCGTTTTATATTTTTTAAATGAATTTTTTCTCGCGTGTTATAATGTTTTTTATCAATTACAGCGGTTTTACTATGTTTAATTATTTTTTTAATCTTTTCCTTTTTAAATTTATTTTTTAATTTTGATTGTTTTTGCCTATTAGCTACAAATACTGTTTCCGGGATTTCGTTTGGCAATTCTTCGCGATTTTTATTCATCCTGGTTATATATTTTTCTTTTGCTACCTGATTCCTATGATTTATTTGTTCATGCAAAATTTTTACTCTTTCTTTATGTTTTGCAACATAATCATTTATGATTTGATTATTGAGATCTATTGCAACGGGCGAGTCTATATCTAAATGTCCAGATATTATTTCGATTGGCTTTAGTTGTGTGATGGAATGAATAGTGTTGTTATACGCGAGTACGGCATATTTAATTTTTTTTTTCCATTGCGTCTTTTTTGAATTCGTCTCTATTATTTAATAACCGTAAAGTTTCTATTAATGTGCTATGAAATCTTTCAATGGGTCCGTTTGATTGAGGTGATTGAGTAGCTGTATAATGTAGTTGGATTCTGTGTAATTTTAATAAATCGGATAATAATGAGTTTCTAAATTCTAAACCGTTATCTGTTATTATTTGTTTTGGTAACCCGTGATGAGAAAAATGAGAAATTAATTTATTAACGACTTCAGTTGCTTGACCATTTTTTAATTTATAAACTTGCGCAAATTTTGAAAAGGAGTCGATTAGAGTTAAATATTTTTTGTTTTCTAGTGTGATTGTATCCATGTGAACTATTTCAAATGGTTTAGATGGTGTTTGAGTAACGTTATATTGGAGTTTTAAAGGATTCCGATCATATTTTGATACCGTACAAATTTCGCAATTATTAATTTGAATTCGAATTAAGTTTTTCATATTAGGCCAATAATACAATCTTTTTATTCGATTAAATGTTTCCTCCGAACCGCGGTGGTTTGTTTTGCCAATGTGGTAATCATTTATTAAACTATTTTGTTCATCAGGATCTTGAATATCGATTAATCTACTTGTAGTTTTTACAAAATTTAATTCCGAATGTTTAAAATATTTTTACCATGGTTTCATAAAATTGGGTATAAAAATCAGTTTCAAAGAATAAATAATATTTAACTTTTGGTTCAACGAATTCTTTAATTAATTTTATTATATCTTGTTCGAAATTTTCCTTTGATATCTGAGCGATAATTCTGTTTTTAGTATTATTAAACAGTTTTTCGATTTTGGGTTTCGCGGGATTAATATCAACTAAATTTAAAATAATCTGATTTTTTCCTAAATTTACTGGAGAGTCTGCTATTGGTATTTCGATTATTGTATTTCCTAAAGTATTAGAGTGAACGGAATTTGTTTCAGATTCTTCTGTTATATTATCTAAATTTTCATTTTCATCAAAATTTACGATAAGAGATGCATTTTCCGATGTTTCATTTTCGCGGTAAAATTGTTCTATTAAATCATTAATAATAGTATCAGGGTCTTCAGATTCTGTTAAATTAATTTCTACTCGCGATAGTGCGTCAGCGACTTTGTTTTCATGACCTTTCTTATATTTTATTTCAAAATTAAATTCTTCGAGTTTTAGTTTCCAACGATATAATTTTGAGTTTGGATCTTTTAATGATTGTAACCACTGAAGTGGTTTGTGATCCGTTTGAATGATAAATTTTCTGCCATAAAGATATGGTCGGAAATATTTGGTAGCCCAAACAATAGCTAGAAGTTCGCGTTCAATAGTGGACAGTTTTGATTCACTTTCGTTTAAAGTACGGCTCGCGTAAGCTATCGGAAGATCTCGTCCTCCGTGCGTCTGTGACAATACAGCGCCCAAGGCTACGTTTGATGCATCTGTCGTTAAACAAAATGTTTTGTTGAAGTCCGGATATTGCAGGATGGGATTATTAATCAAAATATTTTTACTGGTTTCAAAACTATCTAAATAATTTTTTATCCGCGATGTTAATTTTCGATCCTTTTTTTAAACATTGGGTCAAAGGTTTTGTGAGGTGTGCAAAATTTGGAATAAAACGGCGATAATATCCTAGTAGTCCAAGGAAAGCTTTAATTTGTTTAGTAGTCTTCGGTATGGGATAATTTTTTATAGCAAGGATTTTATTAGGGTTTGGTTTTACTCCGTTTGATGTGACGAGATGTCCTAAATATTCTATTTCCTTTTTTAGAAATTCGGTTTTATCGGGCTGAATTTTTAAGTTAGATTCTCTTAGTTTTTTAAAAACTTGCTTTAAAATTGATAAATGCTCCTGAAGGGACGTACTGTAAATTATTATATCATCTAAATAGGCAACACAATTTGGAACGCCCATGAGTATGTTGTTAATCACTCTCATAAATGTTGGTGGACTATTTTTTAATCCAAAAGGTAACCTTAGGAACTCGTAATGACCGTTTACGGTTGAGAATGCTGTTTTAGGGATACTCTCTTCATCCAATAAAATTTGATGAAACGAACTTGTTAGGTCGATTGTTGAAAAGTAACTGCTTTTGCCTAATTTATCCAGCAGTTCGGTTATATGCGGAATAGGATACTTATCATCGACCGTTTTCTCATTTAATTTCCTATAATCAATTACTATTCTCCACTTTTGTATTCCCGATTGGTCTAATTTTTTTGGAACTACCCAAATTGGACTATTGTAAGGTGAAAAAGAAGGGCGAATGATTTGTTGCTCTAGCATTTCGTCAATTTGTCTTTTCACTTCGTTTTGAAATATTTGAGGATATCGGTAATTTTTAGTATAGACTGGGATCTCGTCTTTAGTTAGGATTTTATGTTTGATTTGCGTATTTGCAGTTAGTGGAGTACCTTTTAAATAAAATAGATCAGAATATTGTTTTATTAAATTTTGAATTTCTTTTTTTTCTTCTTCGTTTAAATGGTCCGTGCGAATAAGATTTTTGACTTCATTGAAATCTGATTCTTTTGTTTTAATTAAATTTATATTATGAGATTCGTTATTTTTAAAAATTCTGATTGGTTTCACAAGGATTGGGGTTCAAATAGTTAATCTAAATGACCGATCCTAATTTTTATTTACTGTACATATAGCTTCGTTATTTTTAATGAAAATTAAACCTTCATGAATTTTAAGACAATTATTGAAATCGGTATGAGGAATGATTCCTTCTCCATTTGAGATATTTTTGATTGGAATTTTGATTACGGTTTCAGAATCGTTGTTTAAGATGTAAGTATATTCAGATTGAGGGGGTCTGTTGTCATAATGAATTGTTAAATTGCCAAAAGGTGTGATTAGTATATCATTTACTAAATCAATTTTCGCACCTAATAATTTAAGACTGTCTGTTCCAAACAATAAATCGAATTTAGGATGGAAGTCAAAAATGCCAAATTTCAGGGGAGTTTTGGTGTTGGGAAATAATTTAGATGAATCTACATTAGCATTAAAATTTTGTATAGAAGAACCGTGCGCGCTAGTAAGTTTAAATGGTTCGTGAGTAATGTTATTAAAAAAATATTTATTTGCTACAAGGACGGATACAAGCGATTTTGTGCACGCAGTGTCTATTAGAATTTTTAAGTTTGACTTTGGTGGAATTATATATGGAAGAGCACTAAAACGGGTTAAATTAAATAGGTCTATTACGTCCATGGTTCCTGTGCTAGGCTGGGATCTAAAAAATTACTTTGATCACTATCCAGATTATTTTGATCAGTGTATTGTTGATTTTCTTGATGATCGTCTGGAAATGATACAGTGGGATAGTCGGGTGGTTGAGCATTTGGTAATTCAGTAATTTGGGATTCACTTACGGACTGTTCCGAGTTTAGATTATGAAGTTCTTCAATTTCTAGGTTTGGGTTTTTCCGAACTGGGGTATTGAGAAAAGATTTAAATTTTACACTTTGATCAGGTTGTCTCTGATATTGGGAATTACTTCTATAATTACTATTGACACTCATAGGGGTTGACTGATTAGGTTGTTGGGGTCTATATTGATGATATTGGTGTGGTATATATATTGATTAGGTTGTTGGGGTCTATATTGATTAGGTTGTTGGGGTCTATACTGATTAGGTTGTTGGGGTCTATACTGATTTGAGATTACATTTTTAGCAGGTTGAATTGCTTTGTACTGGTTTACTGGGAAATAGTTTATAAATTGTTGGCGATTTTTGTGTATTGGTTTGTTATGGTTTTGGTGTGGGCGATAAGTGTCGATGACAAATTGAAAATCGTTCGTTAGCATTGCCTGATTTAGGTCTATCGGATTTTTGGTTCTCATGAAAGAGCCAAGCGGTTCTTTCAGTCCTTTTAACAAAACTCTTAGTGCTAATTTTTCGATATATTTCGTGAGGACTAACGCCTCCATCGGCATTTCGCTCCTTAAATAACTAATTTGCAACTGTAATGTTTTTTTGTATTTTATTATAAAATTCGAAAGGGGTTTCGTTGCCTTGTTTCATTCCCGCCATTTCAATATTTAGAGTGTACGCGTCGCGTTTGTCGGCGTACCCTTGTTTTAACGCATTTTTAATATCGTCCCAGGTATTGATATATTTACTATTAACCATGTCGGCGGCAGCTCCTTTAATTTTAGCACGAATTGATCCTATTAAATAATCGTTTTGGAAATCGGCAGTATTTTCGTGATTATAAAATTTGTTTATTAATTTATCAGAAATTTCTAGAAATCGCGTTAGTGACATAGGGTCACCATGGAAATCAGGTATCATCTCTAGATACTCTTTCTTTAATGTGGGAGGTGCCATTTTTATAAAATATTTAATATAACAAACAAAAAATAAAATGAGATAGTATGCAATGAAATTAAAATAATATGAAATGAAAATTAAATTTATCCTTAATATACAGTAACTTAATATTTAACTTAATATTAAATAAAAAATTATATTTTAAATAACAAAATATTTCTTTATAGTTATAGTAATGAAATCATAACCTTTTCTTTAAAAATAGAATAGATTTTATTCAAAATTATTAAATTGAAAAATAAAAAAAAAGTTTAATATTGAGATAATATCTCTTAAATAAAAAAAAAAATCACTTACACTAAGATGACTTCGATAGTCAGATCCATGCCAGTTTAACGTCTCGTCTTCCTCTGAATGGACTCGTCAGCAAACAGTTGATACTGATCCTTGATATGCCCTCAAGTTTGACGATGTCCTACCGACTGCGCCAGTTATCTTCAATTTAAAAGTAAAGACTTTTTTTAAAAAAGAAGTTTATTCAATAAAAGTTACAATATCAGAAAGAAGAGTGGCGTGGAGACAAATATATAGTGTACTTATATATATATATATATATATATATATATATATATATATATATATATATATTTTTTTTTTTATTGTAGCTAACTTTATGTTTTGATATGACTTGTATAACTTATATAATTTTATTGTAACCTTTTTTTTCACCGTAGGGCATGATTTTGAGAACAATATATTCTCGAAACGTTTCCAAAATAAGTTATTTTTATTTATTGACTGAACCTCATGAACCTTATTAAACATATAATGTACATATGTGTTGAACAGAATAAAATCAACCCAGAATTGGGTAAATTCGAAAGAACATATCTCCTCCACTGAACCAAAACCAATAACAGTTACATATCAGACCCCACTAAAACACGAAAACAATGTTCCAAGTTATTCGATGGATCCACCTGCTGATATGAAGAATATCATATCCATACGGTGGAGGATCAACCACAGGTAGCGAAGATGGCGAGGGGGGGAAGAGAATTCTGAGCATTTCATTCCTTGACCAGCGAAGCAGAAGGTTCATTTAAATGGGGATTGCGGCGGAGAGTATGTTGCTCCGATGTCCGGGGTCGCCATGCCAGAAATGTCCGTCCCGGATCGACCATTTCCTGCATCGCACATCTGTCACCGGAAGTTCTGGGAATGGCTGATGAGGAGCGGAATACCACACTACACACTTGGAGGAATTCGGTATAATTAAGCAATCATCTGTTAATGTATTGTTAATTGTGTCCAGTAGCTTACATCTAGGGGAAGGTAGGTTGTATATTCCAACTGATATAACTAACTATTCGTCATAAAGAGTATTCAATCCAAATGTTGACTATGATCATTTCAAATTTTCAACAAGATTAACGTATTGACAAATTGTAATTAAAGATTTTTTTTTTTTTTTTAGAGATGAATGAGTCACGTAGATGGGTTGTCCCTTTGGTTTTTTCCTGTTCAATAGTGTCATTTTAAATTTGTCTCCAGTAGGAAAGAAAAAAAAAACAGTATTAGAGAAAACTCACTTATCTAGTAATAAAAAAAAAATCGTCCTAATCCGATGTATTTTATTGCCTTGTTTACTCTTTTATTGTAATCCTATTTCCTACCTCCATTGTGAGCATGAATCACTTAGTAGTTTTCATAAGTCTCCCAAGATCACTTGTACTTTTAAAATTATCTATTTTTAATAATTAAAAATTGTTTTAGCTATAAAATAGTAAGTACGAAGATATATATATATATATATATATATATATATATATATATATATATATATATATATATATATATATATATATATATATATATATATATTTTTTTTTTTTTTTTTTTTTTTTTTTTTTTTGACAATTCTGAATGCAATACAAAATATCAAAGTACAGTTGTTCGTTTTTTTTTTTCCTACAGTGAAACCAACATCATAAAATATTCAATGAGCAATTATAAATCAGCTTCAAAATGGAATTTCTCACCGTTCTTTAAGTATCAAATACGGATTCTCAGTAGAGACTATAAGTTACATTTGAAAAATGAATGCAATGGGTTGTAAGCCATTATTTTCACATACTGTAAAGCGCGGTATTATTCGTTCAATTCTATCAAGCGAAGTTGATAATGCCGTTCAAATACAACAAAGAAACTGGTGGGTTTGTGAGAGTATGAAGTTAGTTTAAAAGAATATTTATTTGCTTCAGTTCAAATCACCAGTAAATCCGACATATTTGTGATACATCATTATGTCATTATGGATAATTTTGTGATTTAAAAATGATTGTTGAGGATTTTTCAAAAGATTTTGGACTGTAAGGCTATCGAAGTCAGTAGGAATTGCTTAGATAGCTTTAGAAGATCTAAATCTAATTATATCAAATGTTCTTAAGGAAGTAATTAGGATTTAATTTAAATTATTAACAAGTTATACCATCTAATTTTAGGTTTATGATGATTTTTTTTTTTTTTTTTTTTTTCTGTCGTTATAGACTACTTCAACATTTACTAGACAAACGTTCAAAGCTACCAATTAATTACAAAAGACTCATATACATGACTGTGATTAGACCTATTTGGACGTACGGAGTTGAGCTTTGGGGCTCCACTAAACCATCCAATTCATCTCGTATTCAATCTTACAATCCAAAATCCTTCGTAAAATCCTCAATGCTTCTTACTTAGTCACCAATAAACTTATCCATAAAGATCTTAATGTTCAAATGTGCTGATTTAGCCCACACTAGATACCTATCCTTTCATAGTAAGCTCCATAATCTCTCAAATCCGTTAGTCTCTCAACTTGCTTCCCACTCCATTCCTGATAATCCTCCGATGTGTCAGAAACGAAGATGGCCTAGAGACCTTCTAGTGTAGAATTTTTAATAAAGTGCTACTGTTGAGTAGTTGTTTTCAAGTTTTGGTATATTATTATAATCATTCAATACATTTGCTTGATGTATATATTCTGTACAGTTGTAAATTTCAATAAATGTATATATAAAAAAAAAAAAAAAAATTCTTTTTCTAGTCCCACATTGGAGCTCTTAAATCAGTCCATAAGCATCTAAGTCTTCCGAGTAACTTTAGATTTGGCTTTTAGCTTTCACTTGTTCTCCCAGAAACGTTTCATTCTTTCTGTCCTGACTGCCTTTTGTTCGTCAGTTATAGTGTATTCTCTCTGTTTAAATGTTTTCAGTTTAAGTCTTATGATTCTACCCTTTCTTTTTTTTTTTTTTTTTTTTTTTTTTTAACTTTTATTTATTGTGTTTTAGAACGTAAAACTACTTAGTTATCAACACTCCAATTAATTTACATTATAAAAAAACAAATTATATGCAGTACAAAAATTTACATTTTATAATAAATTTGGTCACTGAATCAATTGTTTCTTTGTCGTCTCCTAATATCTTTGAAATGTCCATTGGTATTCCCAGCTGGTTCAACATTCTTCTATAGTAGTGGCACTCTTCGAATTGTCATTCTGCTTCCGCATTTCTGACACCTCGGTTCTGGTTCTTTTTTAATTTTGTGTAGATGAGTAAGTTTGCTGTGTCCATTCTCAGGCGGGTGATTACTACTTCTTCATGACGGGTACTGCGGCTGGAGGTAAGTCATGGTTTTAAAGATGTTTTTTTAGCTTTTAGTTTACTGATCCCACATCAATTGCCATTCTGTCACTATTTTTTCTTTTAAAGGGCGGGTAAGTTCCAATGCTGTTAAATCTGCTGTTTTTCTTCTGGGGAGACATAATGCTTCTTTAGCAGCTCGATCTGTCAACTCCTTACCTGTGATGTCAACATGGCCGCTGTTTTTAATTTAATGTTTTCTTATTTTAAACTCTTCTAAATCATCATGGACTCCTTTGAACCAATCATTTTTAGTTTTAATCTTTCAAAAGTAGTCAAATATTTGTTTCAATAGTCTGGCATTCGTTTATCATGATTACTATATTATTAATTAAAATAAAATATCAAATAATGAGAAATGATCCATTTATTTTTTATGAAAAAGATTCTAGATTAAGTAGGCCGAGTTTCATACAACGTATTGTGGATGGTTCCAATCTACTTTGACGATATCTATCTATACAATAATACTAAGTTTTATCGTTATATAAATAATAATCGATATAACATATAATAACTGCCTAATTATTAAACTTATTGTATCGAGCTTAGTTAATAAATCAAAATAACATAAATTATATGAAACGTCCTGAGCAGATCCTGTCACGTGATTGATTAGTCCGCCCAAGGAATCACAGGGGAAAAAAAAATCCCATTCCTGATAAATTGTGCAAAGGAGGGGTGCAATCCCTCAACTTTGTGCGGGAAATGGGGAATTTCTTTCTTCCTCGTTGGGTGGAACATCCGTCTTGTCTCACAGCTTCCCATCCATGCTTCTTCGCCTGTCTCCTGACATATGGTGTCGTTACAACCTTTCGACAACTGGAGTTTTTATGAAATATATAAACAATATAACAAAAGGTATTACTATCGAAGAGGTGGTTACTACTTCACGGTAACCAGTTACTGTTTTAACCGTATTCTAGCGGTAGACATTCGAAATCTCAATTTTCCTTTTAACACCACATACCAACATAGCCCCGATGTTATCCAACTTTTAACATTCCCTCACTGCTTTTCACTACGGTCCGCGTTTTTAGCAGAACCAACCACAGAATGTTCATTTATTATTCTATATAACTTTTAAACATAAAATAAATAACTAATAACTAATTATTTTTATTAATTTAAGCCCATCTTGGAGAGCTTATGACTAGTGGTGGGAACCAAAATTTCACCATACTTCTAAATTTTGACCGATCCAACCCATCAAGGTCAGAAATTCCTGCAGAATTTAGGTCTTTTTGAACTTCCTTAAGCCACAGACTTAGTGAGAAGATCTTCTTGGTAAGCCTGTTATTGTCCATTCTCAGCAGATGCCAATAGTACTCCAGCCGCAAACGTCACAAACTAGTGTTGGCTGTTTCCAATTGTCGGTACAATTCGTGATTCACCATTAGACTGTAAAATCCATCTCGGAGAACTCTCGGCCCATGACTTTTCCTGAGAATACGTCATTCGACTTTTTCGAGATCATCCAAGAGGCCCTTTTTGTTCATTAGTAAGGTTTCAGCTGCATATAAGAACTGGGGCCTTACTAAAATTTTGTAATGTTGAATTTTAGCGTTCTTCGAAATGCACCTCTTATACTCATATATTAATTATCCATTTTTTAAAATTATTTATCCATGTAATAAAATATATTTATCGATATAAATAATATCATTCAAACAGTGCTCTACTATTAATAACATAACAACACTATTAGGCGCGGTGCACACTGGAGAAACAGAAGTTGAACAGCGTTTCATGAAACCATCCTATGTTAATCTTATCTGTCGGTTGCAAGCAACTTTAGTTTCATGTTTCTTCAGTGTGCACCGCACCTTAGTTTTCAATTAAATCATTCTCACATCTTACCATTTATATATGGCTTCTTAGACTTTTCACTATTGTCATTTTAATAATTTGTTGTTTTGTTTTTTTTCATTTACAGAGTATTCATAATATTTATGGCTTATTTAAGAATTTATTATTCGCTTATTTTTTTTTTCTCTAATTTTAGAATACCATGTCTATTTAATATTATAATAACAATTTCATATGTATTGAATAAAATAAGATTTTAAACATTGATGTACAATTTACGAAAGCATGTAGTGTGATTTATATTTGCATCTAGAATAGAATCTGAGGATCTCGTTCTGAAAAGAGAGAAATTTGGAAGTTTTCATTTAGAAAGTCTACCGCTAGAATGCGCGCTGGTTAAACAGTAACTGGTTACCGAAAAGTAACTGTTAAAAGGAGCAAACCACCTCTTTGCAGGTAATACCAAAAAAACTTTTGAAATGGTTTTAATTCCAGAAATATAATAAATAACTAAATTAAGTTTACTAAGATTCCCAGTGATAGATTAATTGATGATAGATGAGCCTTCAAGTAGGCTCTAGAGTTCTGGACCCGCCGCAGTTGGAGCTGGGCCAATCTTGTAATTCCAATAGTTCGCCGCGCCAACTAGTTCTTAGTCCCTTCTAACCTATAAGTCTTCTTTTTATGAATTATTGCTTAAATGTATAAATTACGATCGTTAGATCCATCGCTAGATATAAGAAAGCTATTAATGTGCAAATAATATATTCAATAATTATTCAAAATTATGATGAAGTAGGTAATTAGGACATGCAGTCGAGGAAACACAATCAAATAGCTTTAATTTATTGTGCGGACGTTTCGGCTAAACAGCGTAAGTCTTCATGAGGACTAGAAGAAAAAAAACCAATAAGATATGACAAAAAAAAGTGATTTGAAAAAAAAAAAAAAACTTGAAAATAAAAAAATATAATGCAAGAATGGATAATGATGGATTGTCTGTCTGTAATCAATCTACTTCATCTGATAATAGTCCAGTCAATGAGTGGTATAATGAGGGGTGTAGAGTCCATGAAATATCCGATTATTTTTGACTTCACAGCTTCGTTAGGAGTTGTTAGAAGCTAAACATACTACATACTGCTTACAGTTTTCGAAATGTAAGTTATTGAAACGCTTACCATCACTATGACAATGTCATTGAGAGGCTGAAAGGAAAGTTCTTAGAAAAATAGTTGGTCCTGAAAGAACTAAAGAATGGAGGATAAGAACAAACAAGGATGTATACGAACTGTTCGACGAAACTGAAATTGCGAGTTCTATAAAATCCCTATAAAGGATCGAATGGCTGGGGCGTGTTATGAGAATGCCTGACGACAGAACCACAAAAAGGATGCTCTAATGTAAGTTATATGGTCTTAGAAGAAAGGAAAAGCCGAGAAGAAGATGGCTGAGTGACGTGGTCAATGATCTTGAACGGCTGAGAGTGACTGACTGGAGGAAGAAAGCTAGGGATAGAGATGTCTGGGGGCTATTGTTCAAGAAGCCAAGGCCCATCCCGGGTTGAAGAGCTACAGAAGAAGAAGAAGAAGAAGAAGAAGAAGAATATTAAATTAGATTAGATTTATTGTTGGTTTTTTGAACTAGTTACTCAAAAATATCACTTAACTCGTAAATTGAAAGACACTGATGGCCAAAACAATGGTTGAGGAAGGAGGTGAATATTTGTTCAGGATTACTCTCAACTAATACGTTTTACCTTAATCGAGGGTACTCCAGGAGGAAACTCGATCTCAGGGACGATCCAAAACAAAAAATATTCTCGTTAGCTGGACTCGAACCTGGGTCCGAAGGGTAACAAGCCTCACCCAATACTGTACCTACATATAAATGAACTTCTACATACGTATGTATCTGGAAGGTACATATGTGGACTGAATAACCAGACCTTCATCTATACATGATGTTATGTATAATGTTTCTCATAGCACCTTTTTATGATAAATGCATTAAAAATAAGATTATAATCTTTTAAATTCCACTAATTTATTCATAATTGACGTGTTTCCTAACAATTTTAACAACGGCAGTAAGGGTGTAACAGGAGACGATTTTTTTCCATGACACCAACTAATGATCATTATTTTGCACGCAACAGTTTTACTGATGTCTCAAGCAATCCTCCGAAATGTTTTCAAGCATGAAACCATTTTTTATATCGTGTGTATGGAAAAATGAGAACAATCAAGGAGTAACACGCGCTATTATTTCTCACTTACACCGAAATACAATAATATATAATATTTATAATCAAGAATATATATGAAAACACAGACATACACACATTATATTATATATCCAATAATTTAATGGTTAAAATGTTATAATATATTCCTTTTAATTCATACATTACTGATATTTGCAACGGTATTTGTAAATTTGTGCTAATTTTTTTTTTTTCTTGTTTTTGAGAGAACTCCTAAAATCTGAAAGGCTGTACCTTAGTTCCCGTTCAAACTATCGAGCTTATTTTCTGCTCAAATTATATTACATCTAGTCTAATTTATTTTTTATTATAATCAACATTGCTTTAGAACCAACCGTGTAGCTGATATTTTGCGGAAACGAAGAAAAGTTCGAAATATTTGACACTTTGACGCTATTAATCAGTTAGGATTGGTGAACTAATTGCCACTTCTATTAGAATTATTTTATTGGAAAACTAGCCGAATGCTAAACATTCATCTGTTCTAAGACATGCTAAATTTTTAACACGTGAGCACTATGTTTCATGGATTATTTACTATATTAGAAGTTCGTGTATTTCTTGTCTTAAATTTTTTAAAACTTTAGAATATACATCCCGTGGCTTAATGTCCTTATATACTCCAACTAGGGTAGGAAAGACGGGTTATCATAAAGGTTACAAACCTATTCTAGCCAGGGGGGGAAGGTCAAGATTCATTCCGTGGGTCCGCCGGTTAAAGACGATCTCGACCCTCAAAACGTGGATATTAATTAAATCTGACATAGTTTACCATTGTTTTCTCACATTGATTCCACTACTTCCAATACAAGCCTTCACAGTTGGTCTTTTTAACCTTTACGAATGTTTCAATTCTATTATATTTGAGAAAAAAAAATTGTAGTTAAATATTCTTTTTCTAATTAAAGTTCGTCAAATTTGACATACTTTACTACTGACCTTTACCTTAAACAAAGCGAAACGTATTGTAACATAAACAGGGGTTTTCTACTTACGGTTTATTAACAAATAATTATCAAGATATTAAACAGGGTTAAACTTGGTCAAACAGAACAGTACTAAACAATAATAGCATTCCACTTCTATTTACTACACAATAATAATAATACAAAAATAATATAACCAACTCATAACATTCATTGGTTTCTTCACTGTCCCTGGCAACCAGTGAACACTCTTAGCAATGAGGTTAGTTCTCCTTATTATGTTGCAGTATGATGAAATTTTGGTAACGTACGTTAAATTTGTGGTTGCATTTATTAAATTCTTTACAGGAAACTGAATAAAAAGTATCATTCTGACAGGTTAAATAACCCGGTAAACGTCAAGTTGTTAAAAGTTTTTTCTCTCTTAAATTTCAGTTAATAATCAAGGAAGTGAAAATTTGACAAACCGACTCAGGTAATATATTCTCAAGTAGTGTGGTAACATTAGTATGACAACGAACATGAATAAGTAACTTTTTTTTTTTAAGGTTGCATGGATTTTCGTAAAAATAAATTGCTATTTTATTTGAAAAAGACCCAAACAATCTTTTATCTAAACAAAGTGATAAAATAGGTATTGACAAACAAGATATCTGATCAGGACAAATTAGTAGTATCACAAATATGATATTACTACAAACATTTGATCAATTTCGTGAGTCATTGTATTCAAAATGGTTTTGAATGACTAGTCATCAAGTAACTGGTAGGCGAACAGAATGGCTAAATGTTCACTGGATACAAATAATTCAGGGAGGCCATTAGGTCACGCGTCCCTCCAAGCTGCCGCGAGTAGCCAGCAGAGTAGAAGTGGATCAGAAACGCCAGTTTCCTTATCGATTAACGTGAAATAATAACTATCCCAACCCTTAAGAATGCTATTATACATTATACATTATACACTTGGTTCGTGCCGGGGGGATTATTCTAATTCTGCCAGGCCATAAAATAAACAATTCAAATTTCAACTCACGCCGAGTTGAGTTGGCTCTAACGAGGTTGTGATAATAACACGCTATGACACAATGAGGGTCATTATTTGGCCTAAACTTCTCCTTCGTTTCTTTATGAGCTAAAAATTATTATAGCTCTTATGCAAATTTAGAAAACTTTGCGATTTTTATATTCCTCGAGGTAACACAACAATCAAACTAATGACAGCTTAGAATTAAAGAGTGGAACGATAGCGCCTTTTAATGTGGGAGTTATTTGTAAATTAGCAATTTGTCAGTCAATAATAATTTAGAACGCTTATTAAGAAGCGTTCCTCCTGAAATTAAACATGGTTCTTTTTTAAACTCATTCAAAACTCTCCTTTTCCAATATCTCCTTAGATCCCAGTTAGACGCCGCCAAAATGTGTAATAACTAAAAACCAAGTTAGTCAACCTCAACTATATCCGATAGCAATGAATTATTTCAATAATTATATCATTACTTGTAATTTTGTCAATCTTAATCATTTGTCTGTCTAAAAAATTTTATTTTATTTTTTTATTTTTACAATTTATTGAAATTTACAACTGTATAATATACATTAAATAAATGTGTCAAAAACACTTACAATAACATGGTAAAACTTGAGAAGAACTACTCATCAGTAGCACTCCAATAAAAATCTACACTAGAAGATCTCTAGGCCATCTTTTTTTCAGACGCCTCGAAGGATTATCGGGAATTGAGAGGGAAGAAAGATGAGAAGCTAGTGGATTTGAGTGGTTATGGAGCTTACTATGAAAGGATTGGTATTTAATTTGGGCTAAATGAGCAACATATGGGATATTAAGATCTTTATGGATAAGTTTATTGGTGACAAAGTAAGGTGCATTGAGGATTTTTCGAAAGATTTTTGATTGTAAGAATTGGATACGGGATGAATTGGATGGTTTAGTAGAGCCCCAAAGCTCAACTCCGTAAGTCCATATTGGTCTAATCACTGTCATGTAAATGAATCTTTTGTAATTAATTGGGAGCTTTAAACGTTTGTCCAGTAACTGTTAAAGTAGTCTGTAACGACGAGCTGTGTCTTGACGTTTTAGTCTTGTATGTGGATCTAAAAGATAAAATTATATATCTGACTTCTATAAACGGTGTGATTGTAAATTAAAATATACATTTAGGGAAAATTGTCTAAATAGTTGTAGAATCGAGCTCGTTAAACAGTGTCAACACTAACATAAACCTTTGAGTTAGTGGATTCCAAGTAAGAAGTTTGTCCAAGTGGAGTCCTAGGTAGCGGATCTGTTCAACAGGGATTAGTGGAATATCATTAAAGGATACTGTGTCTAAAAAATAGTTTTGTTTTTTTCTCATACAGATATATAATATAAGAGGACAGTAAGTAGATGTGTAAATATATATTTTCAGGTATTTGTAAATATTTTGTCTTATTAACATTCAAATATTATTAATTTTTTTTTCTTCTCTATATATCTTTTCCTTTCTATTCTATTTATTTATTTATTTATTTATTTTTTATATTTCTTCATTTTTCTGAATGCATTGTAACTATTATATTAGCATATTGTTATTATTTTTTTTTTCTTTTCTCATGTATATACTAATCACAAAGTTTTATTTTAAATTATAGATACATATATCATCTTTAATTTATATTATTATCTTTGTTTCGAACTAAGATAGCCAGACTATTATTCAATCTTATTGTACATCTTTGTTATTCTTAAGGAACAATATGTCCCAGAATAAAGATTATTTTTCATTTCATTTCAAAGAAGCCTAGAGAGAACTCACAAGGGGACGCTTTGACTTGTAACCCACAAATTTGAATGGCGATTTTCGTGTAGGTAGTAGGAACATATAATAGTGCAAAACTAGAGTTGTAGCCGCCAATGGGCATTAGGAGCCGAGAAAAAAATAAAATACGAAAATCACGTTTTATTTTTTTTCTCAGCTCTCAGTCAAGATAGAGAAATTGAACGTGTTGAAAACTGAAATCTAACACGTTAAATTGCAGTTTTGTAGGCAATTTGAAATAAAAATATCTGAGATAGGTGAGGAAAATTTTTGAACTAAAAACTGATATTTTCAGATTCCTCATCTCAAAAAACATGTAAAAACCAAATTATTGTCGAAATCAAAAATTTTTTTTTACCCCTAAAATTTTGTAGGATTTTAGAATGCAGACAATTTATAAAAAAAAACATAAATAATTGGCGCTATCTCACATATTTCGCCACTAAATGAAACCAAATTTTAAGGTCATCCAGAATCTTTAAAACTGCATAGTTTTGCTCAAATCCGGAGGTCGCAGGATATCTCAAGTTATAGATGACCTCGGAATTTTTTATTCGCATCAGTTTTGGTTCGCAAAAATCTGGAGTGAATGTTATACGCTGCTTCTTGTGATGCTATTACTATTGTAATCGGTTAAATGAAGCAGCAGTTGCTATGGCCGGTAGAAATCTCAACTTCAATATTTTAATGTATTTTTATTCAACGCAATTTAAAGCGTAAAAAAAAATCAATATTTTTTTATTTTGGTTAAATTTTAAAAATTGATTTTTTGGTACGTTTTCATGAAAAAAAACTTTCCACTGATTTACAGCGGATTGCATTGGAATTTGTGTTATTTTTCTCGAGTTTTTGAGCACCCAAAAGCCGGGTCGTATTTTGAGCATAACGAAAGTATTTTTATCTCATATACCAAACAAAACTGCCATTTAAAGTGAAAGAATCATTCCTGTATCTTGACTGAGAGCTGAGAAAAAAAATTAAACGTGATTTTCATATTTTATTTTTTCCTCGGCTCCGAATGCTCATTGGCGGATATAACTCTAGTTTTGCACTATTATATGGCCTTACCACCCATACAAAGTCGGCATTCAAATCTGTGAATAACAAGTCAAAATGCACATATCGCTCATGGGCAAGAAAAGTGACGAACCTCAAAAAAAAAAATTCATTTTACGTTTCATTTCAGAATAATGATCGTTTCTGGTTCGCCGTGCAACAGGAAAAGTTACATAAAAGTGTCTCAGCGGGCGGCCTCAAAATTGCGTTATGTGTCATTTATCTAAAGTTAGGATGGCGAACGGTGGAAGCAGGAACAGTGGCACATTTCAGTTGTGCCTTGACCTTCACAAAGCTAACTTGTATGGGGAGCTGAGGACAGTGTCATATTTTGAGTTGTGTCACTTTTCTTGCCTATGAGCGATATGAGTTGCCTGACTTTGCTGAGTTGATATTACATTGTTGCACAACACGTATGCCTAAAGATTTACGAAGTCAATATTTCTCCATAAGTGTATCCTATATAAAAATTGGAAATGGAAGTTGAATGGGGAAATGAAAGGAGAACGGCCTTGTATGGTTAAAAAATAGTAAATTTTCCTTGACTGGAAAAACAAAAGATTATAGATACATCTGACGGATTATTGATTCTTCAGACTCACAGCATTTTTTTTTTTTTTATATAGTTTTGTAAAAAATAATTAAATTTGCTAAAGCTATAATAATATAAAAAAAAAGTTTAATAAAAGTTGGGAGAAGTGACATAGTATAATTAAAAGAGCAAGGATAGTTTTGAGTAGAGCGGCCATAAAGCGTATTGTTTTACGACCGAGCAGAAATACTGAACCCCCCCCCTCCCCTGGCGGCGGTTCCCTGACTAATAAAATACTTAACTCGAAGCCCCCCTCTTCACCCCCCCCCCCCCAGCAGTAGGTTGTTGTGCACTCAATATTTTATTGGTCGGCAAGTTCGGTTCGGCGAGTCCTTGTTGTGTCAGAGAGCCCATAAATTATACAAGTTCAATAGTTAGAGCAGCGGAACAGCAGAACAGCAGAACAGGGGGGGGGGGGGGGGTAATTGTTCTACTTTCGTTAGTTCATTAACTAACTATATTACCGGGTCTATATTACTTTGCCTTGTTTACATTTTAATTTAATTAAAATCTGTTTAGAACCTCCCCGGGAGCAATAATGTCAATATTAAAATTAATCAAAAGTCTCATTAACGTTCAATAAATAAAAAGTTTGTAAATTTCAACAGACAGGCCCATTATTGCCTTCGTCCATTAGAGACCTTTAGATGGATCGATACTTTTATTGTTAACAGTCAAATAATCAATCAGATAAGTCATTTTCTGTAATCATATGATAAAAATCATATTACAATTATCTTATCTGAGCTTTGGGTTTCACTAAAATTTTCTATTTTTCTCATATCCAATATCCATTCCTTATAACTTAAAACCGCCAATACATGTTTCAACAAAGGAATTTATCCGTTATAATCCAGTACATCCTGTGATGACCTATGGTTGCGAAACATTGATAATAAACAATAAAACTAGCCACAAGTTGAGAGTCAGAACCATGAAGCGATATCTCCTCGGAATATCAAGACGAGATCGAAAATCAAATACAGTGGAAACTCGTTATTTCGTCAGATTTTTAATTAATCCCCCCCCCCCCTGCTACTTATTTAATCTTTAAACCACCTGATTTGGTTTGTCACTTAAAAATACGCCTATATTTGTACATTTTTTAAATTCCGAATTCCCGGAATCAGTTAATACTGGAAAGGTCTTCCTACAAAAACATTAGCATTTGGCTCAGCAACTTCTGTTCCAGGTTATAAAATGAGAGATAAGTAAAAGGAAAGCAGCTGGTTAAACATGGATAGTACGGATGTAGGATATGAAATTTTAAATGACAATGGAATTATAAAAGTGCCGAGTGCTCAAAAATAAGCTAGTGATGAAAAAGATGATGACGATGACGTTTCTAATTCTTCCACTATTCCATGCAAAGAAGCAAAAGAAATGTTAACTAAGTACATTGAATGGTTTCGAGCAGCAATGTGAAACAGATATTTTACACCTAATGAGATGTGGCAAGTGTTTAGCTTTATTTGTGTTTTTGTAATTTTCACCCAAGTTCTATGTGTATATTGTTCATCTGTTCGTTTTTACATTCAATAAATTGCAAAATAATTACAATTATATAGTTTACAATGCTTTTTTGTTACTTTACCAGGTAAATTCTGTAATTCGTTATTTCCGTTATTTCGTCTCCCCCTCTCCCCCACTTATGAAGAATTATCGAGTTTCTACTGTAACTGCATTAGATCAAAGACTGACCTCCCAGATATTAAGAAAAAAGTGCATCCAAGGAATTGAACCTGGAACGGACGTCATCAGGAGGAATGCTAAAACATGGAACAGGCAGCTTATGGATTGGTATCCAAGAGAGCACGCAAGGAAGAGAGGACGTCCACTGACAGGGTGGAACAAGGAGATGAAGAAGAGCTGCGAAGGGCAAGTCTAGAAGGGAGTAGTGATGGATAGGAAAGAGTGGATTATGGATGGGGCAGGTACATAATATTAATTAGTCTGGTTGCAAGAGTAAAAGAAACAATCGAACTTAAATCTTCAACTAAAAGTTGATTTTGTTCATACTTAAACAGGTATGAAAAAATAATAAGTTTTTGTATATTTTATGAACATATAAAGGTTATTATTATTATTATAATCCAGCCAAGCAGGAAACATTAAATGAAGCGAAAACTTAAGGGTTTCAGCGTGATTCTGGAAAAATCACCACATTTTATATCTGTAGAGATGTGGCAGTGGGATCTATGCGCCTCCCTACAGGTATAACTATATCACTGTGTATACCTAACCAATGCCAAGCCTCCATAATATGGGTAACCTTAGCTAGTGGAAAAATCTTGTGGCTCAGCGAAATTCTAGCCACATCACTTTTTTCACAACCTTAGACCCAGAAAAAAGGTTTTTTTTACAAGTGACTAAAACAAAGATACTTTTTGGGTTCCAATAAACTAATGTAATAGATAGTGAAAAGCATTTATTTATTACTAGCTGAAAATACCCTGCTCCGCTACGGTTTAATATTATTAGGATTAAGGACAACATAAATTAGTAAAAGTCAAGCTTAACGTAGATAATTATTATAACTTAAATAAACCTAAAGAATTCCATTCTGAGAATAATTTCAATAAGCAAATTTGACAATTTGCAAAAGTTAATTTTATGTTATTTTGATAGTCCTCCAGTGAAGCTTCGAGGCAGCACTACCATCTTACCCAGCTCTGATACCAGACCATCAGCTCTTCTTATGTCATATTTATATTAAATATATTTATAAATAGTTGAGCTCTATTTAATAGAAACCATAGACTCATCTGAACTAAGAAAAAGGTATATTCTAAGCTCAACGAATGAAATTCAGAAATGCTAGGTAAAACTTGTAAAATGCAACTTGGGCCTGGTTGAGAAAAGCCGATTATATTGTGACAGGAAAACTGAAAGAAGGGTAGTTGAGGACGAAACTACTGGTGAAGCAATGTTGGTGGGTTGCTCGTAAGGAATATGTACATTGAACTAGCCTTACATGTCCCCACCAGAGAATATAAGTCTTTTAACCTCCTCTTTAACATAAGTCTTTTAATAGCTTCTCGTCACGAAACAACTCAAACTTGTAAGGGTCCACCTCTGCAGCCACCATGAGTTCACAGAAAGTACCATATTATAAGGTTTCGACATCGATCGTATTTTTGTTTGTTTACAATTATAAGAAACTTAATTTGTGGTCAAAGTGTGCGGCTTAAACATCTAACCTATTTTTTAACTTACAATTAGTTTATCTCCAAATACCATATGACAATTAATCTATTATTATTCACTCAATAAAAATTGTAATCGCATTTCTCGCGAATTAGCCGCGATCCAGGCCGATTTTTTTAAATTCCTTTCTTAGCGAGCACCTACGGCGCTAGAGGAAGCTACATATCGAATATCATTCCAATCCGTTCGGTGGTTTCTGAGATTTCGTGTTAAATGAGTGAGTTGTATTTGACAAATATATAGTAGATAATTTTTTAAATAAGAAATTATAACAATAACCATAAGTGAATTTTTAAAGACAACATAAAGTTGATTAAAAATAGGTTTTTAAATTTTGAAAACTTACATATAATAATGTGTACATACATATCAACACCAAAGGCTTTTCAAAAGATTATTTGAAAATTATTCAGCCATAATTTTTTTTATTTATTATTATTGCTATTTATAGCTCGGGAGCCTCAAGGAGGTCAGTTATTTTTAGTTGCTTATTCAGTTTTTTTTTATTTATTGAATTGTAAATGTTCCTTCTTATTTTCCAATAAAACAATTAACAGTATAGAGAAATTTTATATTCATATTAAAACAAAATTCTCCGAGGCGTCTGAAAAGAAGATGGCCTAGTGACCTTCTTTTGTATATATTTGTTGAAGTACTACCAATGGGTAGTTCCTCTACAAGTTGTATTCATGTCATTACATCTTATGTTAATATACCGCATATTAACTAGATGTGTTTTGTAATACAGTTGTAAATTTTTATTAATAAAAAAAAAAAAAAAATTTTTTTTAAAAGTATAAGCATTATTTATAATTGAAACAACTGCTAGTGCTGTTATGGCCTACAGATCAGCTTCCTAGATGAGAGTACTAGCCAGAATGTTCAATGGTGCCCTTGTCTCTCCAGTTAATAGAACGACACAGGCCTAGTATCCCCTACGGACGTGACCTGTCTTCGATCGGCAATCAGGGCAGAGGGAGACCTCTTGAGGTGTCCATTGCACATTAAGGATCTACCTCTGCAGCCGAAGAGCAGACGGCAGCAGGATGCAGGACCTGGAAGTAGCAGTTAGGAGGAGAATACACCTGTTCCAAGGATAAGGGGACGATAACCGGAAGAGGGAAGAGATTGGATCAGGAAAACCTTTCCCGGCGCCATCTATCCGCGCCTAGTGGTTTTATTGTATATGGCTTGTATCTTCTCAAATCAATTTCATTTTATGTAAGAGTCTCATAAACAAGCTCGAACCATTTTCGTGAAGTCGTACCTCAGTTATTGGCGATGAGTCAATGCATAAGGTAGGGTTGGGCGATAGTCGATAGTCGATAGCACTATCGATAGGCTGATACTATCGGTTGAGAACTATCGACTGCTATCGATAGTTTTTCGATAGTTGCTTCCTTTTTTTCCAACGCTATTCAATAAAGAATTTCAACTAATTTAATTAAATTCAATTATCTACTTACTATTTGAATTTTGCAAGATTATAAATTATAAGATTATATCATAAAGATGAGAGAAAAAAACTAATTTATTTAAGTTTTAAAAAAAGTATTTACAATTTACATGGTTATTATAATATATAATAATGAACAAATCAAATCTTCAGAAAAGAAAAATAACGAAATAGTTAATTTCAAGAGTCAAGTGTGCTCCTTGAGCCACATATTTCCTGAAAGAAAAACTAGCATTTTTGCTTTCCTTTGGCTTAATCTTTGAGAGAACCCTTGAGCTCTAGGAATTCCGAATTCAATTTCAAAAGAATTCGACACTAGACAGAGACATATCAGCATAATTCCGAGAGTTTCAAAACTTGAAGGTAAAAAAGATCTATCGATAGTCGACACTATCGATAGTGATCATCGGTAGGCATGACCTATCGATATATCGATAGTAACTATCGACTATCGCCTAACTTTAGCATAAGGTAGCCTAGTCTAGAGCTTATTTACCTTTCCGGTTGTTTTAAGAACGTCAGTAGTCGACCTCAGAGATTCACTCCAAGTTGTACTATTTTTTTTTATTTGGAAACAAAAACTGGAAAATATCATTTGACGTATTTTGCATATTTTAGGAACACGAGTTTAAATTGGAATACTTGGCCTTTAAATAGTATAATAAACAATTAAGAATATGATTTTTCTTCTTTCTTCATAATAATCTGACTAGGGTAAATCAAAAGTTATGGCCATAGTTACGGTAGATCGTCGATATAAAAGGAAATTTCGTTGATACAGTTTGTAATATTACATTTTTGGTTACATATTCAGATTCTCAAAAGATTATTCTAGCGAATGTAAAATTCACATAAACACTAAATCTTCCTTTCAAATAAATTATTATAAAAAAAATTTACAAAGATCTAAAAATATCAGTTGTGGGCTAGTTGCACACCTCATGGTCATAGCAAAGACAAAAGTTAGAGACAATAGAGTTAATAGTCATGTGACAAAATAATCTTAAACGAATGTTTTTTATAATTTAAAAATTACTAATAATTAATGAACAACTAGAACCATAAAAATAATTTAAATACTAATGCAATGCGGTTTAACAAAAAATTAAATATATATTTAAAAATACAATCACTCGATGCACTCATTCACAAACTTTATAGTTCCTTATTATTTCAGAAAACTGTCATGATATGATAATTGAAAATTAATTAAAACAACTATTTATCAGACAGAGTATAATTTATAGCCGTATTTCTCGTTGACTTTTCTACGTAAGCAGTAACGGCATACAATATGGCAATCCTTCCCATTTAAAAAGTGATGAGTTAAAAGAAATCGGGATATATTTTTAGTATATTATCTGCTTTCGATATTTCAGAACAGCAGCAGCCCTCTGCGAAGTACCGAACATAACTAAATTAATATTAACTAGTAATGGTAACATAAGAAACGTAAGGTTAAACATGACCAATACTAGGAAAGGATGTAGCATTTAAGTTTTAAAATGACATTCAAATGAAGAAAATTCTTCTTTTTTTTTCATGTTTAAGTAGGAAGACCGTTCGTAACGCCAAAGAAAATCGAAACGGAGAAGTGTGACCATAACTCAGGTATCATATTTTTGTAAACCAGTATTTGCCAGTTCAAAATTATTGTTAATTAAAATAAGATAGCCCAACATAATGGAGCTTGTATAGAAGCCTGATTTCTAATGAAGAGCTACAAATATCGAAAAAAAAAAAAATCGGGAAAATATTTAACAAAATATTTTTTAGAGGGAGGATTTTTTCAGTAAATAAATCTTAAACCCTTTTTAGAAATATTTCTTTTGGTTTTATCACAAATAAATTAACTAGACCCTTATTATTGCGAATTGTATTAGCCTGACCATAACTTGTGATTTACCTTACGTACCACGTAATCGGTCATAAAAAGATTTGTAAATTTTAAAAACATCGTCTCAGATTTGATTTAAATTACTTATTATGAAAAAACGAAACTTACTTTTCGCTGAATGGATTGCTCAAAATGAAGGATCAGTATTACAATATGAATCCGAAAATTGATATGTATATTAAAAATAATTGTTTAATCGACAACTAGCAAAAAAATAAACTAAATACAAAATAAATTAAAATATATAAGTATATAACAGAGATATTCATATACAAAACTATAACAAAATGCCTCTAAAGCTGAGACAGTGCATCGGCGCTATGTGGCGATCTATATTTGTTGCCCACTATTTCTAACCTTGGCCTTGCCTTCCCTGCCTGTTCTCCCCCTCCAATATATTAAAGCATTTAAACACCTAGGGCCACTTGGCATCCACTAACACAATGCAAAATATTTATTTGGGTACTGTTCAAAACAAGTTGCAACCAACTCTAATAATAAGCTTCAAACCTTTTTATAACTGAAAAGAACTTCCTATTTGCAACAAAAAATCTAAGTCCATCCTGGATAATTCAAAGTAACTCTGATCTGATTCACCCACAACATTAATTAAATTTTTAGTCAGTCGTTGTAGCCTGGTAAACTACGCAGATCCCTTTTCACACAGCGTCAGCGCCTTGGAGCCTATAAGAACCCCTGCCAGGAGCAAGATGGCGTCACTCCCAGTCTGTAGTCATTAGATGCATTATTTACTTGTTATTTTATTACAGTTTGTAACTTTTTAAATAAATTCCTTTTTTAAAAAAGCGACCCCTGTATCAGTTTTCGTAACTAGTGGCCACAGTCCTATAGTTTTTTCCAGGTTACATTTACTAAAATTTATTGAATACGACTCTTCAAAGTAAATCCCACTGTTTTCAACGTTCTTTCAGCCAAAATTGAATTTGCTGCCAATCCATAGATTTTAAAGTAAAAAGCTCTTCACATCCGATGTTTACATTCTCTTTATCAAAGATCCACCCTTTTGAAAAAATGGGCCATTGATCTAAACAAACCATAATCTGAATGTAATAACTGAATGAGGTAAAATGTTTACGCCTTGCAGATCCGATAATTTTTCCTTACTTAAACGAGAACTTAGGCATTATTGTGTTCCTGTTGAACTGGAACGTACTTTGCATTTGAAACTTCACAAACTCTGTCCTGCTATTTACAGTAAAAGGTTTGATGGATCCACTGCCACATGAATGAGCTCAAAATTTAAAACGCCTTAGAAGTTACACCAAAGTCAAAGCATAACTTTAATTCCCAGGCCAATCCAAACGAACCAAAGTGCAATATTTTTACAGATAATCTACAGCACTAATTTCTTCGGCGGCTGCCTCTTATCTCAAGTTATGTTCGTACGAGAGAAATACGGCGTATAAACAGGAAAGCTGGCTTACCAATGATACAGTACATAAACCCCGGAAACTAGGCCGTTTGTTCTTTGTCTGATTAGATGTAAGCTGACATTCTTTTCAATTTATTATTGTTCTTCTAATAAATTCTTTTTAAAAAAAGCATTTAGTTATTCAGCGTATCTAACTGGCGCCCGAACAGGGACTATATATCAAGCATAATGCTAACTATTCTTTTGAAGAAATTCATAAAACCAATACTAATATAGAATCATTAGAGATACTAGATGAACTATATGTAGATCATTTTTCGATTATGTATTCCATATTAATAATAGAAATAATTTATTTTATTTTTTATATATTGTAAAATAATAGATTAGCACTTATAAAATTTTGTACAGTAAGATGTAGACTACCAAAAACCACACCATCAAATACAAACTACCCCGAACTTCAAATTATTTCGCCGACAAGGACTTTAAATTAAAGAAGGACGAGTTATATGAGAGAAATACGGCGTCTATACAGGAAAACTGACAACATTATAACAGTACATAAACCCTGGCAACTAGGCCGCTTGTTCTTTGTCTGATTAGATTTAAGATGCCATTCTGTACATTTAGTAATTCAGCTTGTCTAACTTCAGACATTTTTTTCCAGTTTCGAAATAAAGCGAATAACGATTTTGTTTTTCTTTCGACATTGCGTATTCATTTTGAAAATATAAATGACGTCAAAAAGCCAACTCAAATTACAAAGGACCAAAGGATTAGTCAAGGGAAGCATTGACAGAAATAATAGAAACAGCAATATTCTTAAGGGATTGATTATGAGAATTGAAGTTAAGGATAGTGTTTATGCCCAAGGAAATTCGCTAAAACCTTGTATTATTGCTTTGCTGGATACTAGATACAAAACCAAACCTTCAAGAATAGAGAAATAAAATAACATGAGAGAAATAAAAGATACAAATAAAATCACATTGAACATAGAAAGTACTATCTATAAGGATTATTTCCTTGAAGTGAATTATATAAATTAAAACAAAGCTCAAGCCGAAGTAATACGATAAACACATAGGCCACGTGGGAATTGGCTGACATGATGTGCCCTTAGCGTGCGGCTATTTTCCTTCGTGCTCGCTGTCATAATGAAGTTGGAGCTTTGATCTTCCACGGCGATCTGCCCTAGATCAATGTTTCTCAAACAGACTTGGAACATTTTTTATATTTTTATGTCTTTATAAGATATCTACCTAAAGATAAAGAAACTTTCCTAAGTCGTTTTATTCTTATTTCACGGTCAAGGTTTGAAACTATTTCTAACTCAAAGGTTTATGTTAGGGTTGACACCGTTCAACGAGCTCCTAGTACAACTCTTTAGACAATTTTCCCTAAATGTATATTTTAATTTACAATAAAATATTTCTATAATGTTTATAGAAGTCAGATATATAATTTTATCTTTTAGATCCACATATAAGACTTAAACGACAAGAAACTGCCCATCGTTTTCGACTACTTCAACATTTACTAGACAAACGTTCAGAGCTCCCAATTAATTATAAAAGACTAATGTACATGACTGTGATTAGACCTATCTGGACGTACGGAGTTGAGGTTTGGGGCTCCACTAAACCATCCAATTCATCTCGTATTCAATCCTTTAAATCCAAAATCCTTAGAAAATTCCTAAATGCTCCTTACTTCGTCACAAGCAAAGTTATCCAAAAAGACTTTAATATACCTTACGTTTATTATGATCGCTCAAACCAGATATCTATCCTTTCATAGCAAACTCCACAACCATTCAAACCCATTAGTATCACAACTCGCTTCTCATTCCATTCCAGGTAACCCTCCGGGCGCCTGAAAAAAAGATGGCCTCGAGACCTTCTAATATAATTCAGTATATAGAACCTTTATAAGTGCTACCAATGGGTAGTTGCTTTAAAAACAAGTGAAGTGTCATTTTTATCATTATTATCGTATTTACTTGATATATAATATATTTATATTGTATATACAGTTGTAAATTTCAATTAAATAAAAAAAAAAAAATTTTAGAAATTGCATTATATACCAGTAATTTAACCCAAAATCACCATTCAGGCGAACTACAAAAAAATTGCATTTACAGACTTGCTGCAAATTGAATATAATGTGCACTCAAGAGCGGTATAAAAGATCGATGCTAATAAAAGTCGATGCATAATTAAAATAAATACTTAGATAGCAACCCAACAGCATATACAATGAAACGAATTAGAAATAAAAAAAATTATATACACTCATACTACATATGGTGGGGTTACAATAGAAACACACTAAGGGGGAACCCGACGGCCAAGTGAGTTGTGTACTGAAGGTCGTGGGTTCGAATCCCACCTGGGTAGATTAAAATTTATTTCGTAGCCGACCCACGGAATGAATCTCGACCTTCCCAGCCTACATTACAATAGATGAGACAACCTGTAGACTAACCCGTCCTTGTTGATCCTAGTTAGAGTTCATAAGGACGTTAAGGTCCAAATAATATACACACTAAGATAAACCCAGGTTTTGAGAAAAAGCCTATCAAAGAATTTTTTTGCTTCGTCTACTTTGATACAGACATTATTTTATGAAATAAGCTAAAGACCTGAAATTGCCAGTGCATTGTAATTTTCTCAATTTATAAATGTTCAAATGTACTTATCTTCACAACTCTAGCAGTAAAATATAAAATAAAATAAGAAAACCCAACATCCTCGTAATTTTTATATCAGGTCCTAAACTGTAAAGCTTAAGTTTAAGCTTACTTTAGATTACCGGGCTTAAGCTCAAACTAGGTAAAGTCAGGATTATTATTATTATTCTATTTTACTTTTTATCCTTGTTATTATTTAGTTATATTTTAAGGAATTTTTGGGTAAATATATATATTTAAAGCATTTTTTGTCATTCATTTATTATCAAATGATGAGATTCATCTTTTATTTGAGTAAGCCTTACCTGAGAACTAAAAATGAAAACTAAAATCTTTAATTCTTATATAATGTATTACTGCCAACGTTGAAAACTAGAAATTTGAAATGAAAATTTAAATAGTTTAGATAAATGATTTCTGTGATTGAAGATCTTTCTTTTTTTTTTTTTTGTATTTTTCTTTTCAAATGAAGTTGCCTTTACTGTTGTTCTAATTATTTCATTTTGTAATTATTTTAATCATTCAGTCATAGTTTTAGCTGGAACAAGTAGCAGCGATGTAGTTTTAGCTAGAACAAGTAGCAGCGATGTAGTTTTAGCTAGAACAGGTAGCAGCGATGTAGTTTTAGCTAGAACAAGTAGCATACTCCATAAAGTAATGCCGGCCTTAAAGCACATAAAGCACATTTACAAATAATTAGCTTGTAACCGAGAGACAGACTTCTTGACGATAATAGGTGATAGAGTTAGTTTTGACTTTGTACGTACAGCTTTCATGGGATGAAAACTTATAATCGAGAATAGTTGCTCTGGGCATTACTTGTATATTAAATGTTGGCAGATTATGCAGGGCAAGTGCTGGTGGTAGTGCAAAACAGTCACATTTATTATTATCATTACATATTACACATATACATATATATATATATATATATATATATATATATATATATATATATATATATATGTGTGTGTATATATAAGTATTTATATTTTCATTTTTTTTAATATCGATGGACCTGTATCTATTTCGAATCTCTACCCAAGTTATCGAGTTTGTTGCAAAACATCCCCAAAAAACTGAAATGCTCTTCTACCCCCACCCCCCCGTTGTAGGACTGAATCAGTATTCTGCACGTTACGTCACTGATATGACGTCATATCTCCCCCCTATTTGTCCCCTTTTGACAAACTGTTCCCGTTTCCTCTGCGGCTACCTGCCCTCCTCCAAGCAACTCCACTTCTTATTTATCGTCATCTGTTTTTCTCTTTACGTTTGAATAAAACATTTTATCTTCATCTGGAGGCCCCCCCCCCAGTAGATAATGCATCTTTTGCTTTACTTATATCTGCAATACTTCTCAAGCAATCAATAGATGAAATTCAAAACTATAACTTCTATATAATTATTATTACAAAACTATAATTATTTCTAAAATTTCAATTATTTCTTTCTTAGCTTTTAAGCAACAAACTAAGAAATAAATCATTCAATACAAATTTATAGGTAATAAAAAGAAAAAGAAATATGTATTCTATAGTAAACTAGAATAACACACAAGTAAAAAAAAAAAAATAAAGACTTAAACGTCCCTTCATAGAGAATATCAACATTATCAACTTGTTGGCAGAAATATATTGAAAGGAACTGAGGGTATCTCGATTATTATGAAATATTATTAAGGTAATCCATTTTATTTTTATATTTTAAAACCGTAAACCTGCATCAATTTCCGGAGAAACCAATTCATAATTTAGTATTTAGCCAGCTGGTTGTCACCAGTATACACGTACATATTGACTAGAATTGATTTTTCTTTTTTTTTTTTTTTTTTTTTTTAAACAAGCATCTACTGAATTATTTAATAGTTTTTATCATCTATAGAATATAAATAAATAATTTCTCTTTCTTAAAAAAAATAATTTAAAAAAAAAAATCGACATCAAGATTAAACATACATGTCAAAACTTGAACTAAAAAGTAAAAAAATAGTATGTTAATTACTTCGAAACAGAGAGAATCAAATGAAAATCAAGGAAATTATCGATAATTATATACCTATTCACATTTTATGATCAGTTTGTTTTGGAGACGGTGCCAATAAAGAAGGGCAGTTTAATCCTGCCTTTGCAACAAACTTTTGCATTACACAAAGCAGGGGTCTGGCGGTGATGAAATAGTGGGGAGATCTTTACAATTACCATTTCTTTTCGAATTCTGTTTTATTTGTTGACACCGACTCCAAAAATAACTGATCATAAATTGTGAATAGGTGTAGAAGTATCACTTTTATTTAACAGGTGTAAATTTAAAAAATCAATTCTAGTCAATTTAAATGGTAACCTTACAGAAGTGTGGCTCCAGCCCCTTCACGCGCCCATCGATTTTATCGATTCTAACCTTCTGCTACTTTTTGAGGGGAAAGGTTATACTCCTTCATTTGCATAGAAACTGTACATCCGGTTCAAATTAATACTAACTTATTTTTACCTTCTGATATTAAAATGAGAAATAAGAAAATAATGGATTGGAAAAAAAAATCTAAGTATTAGAGACTAAATCAATGTTGATTTAATGCCATATTAAATCAAAAATAATATAATTATAAATCAAAAGTAGTATTTACTTCTGATGAACTTTCTGATGCTAGGTTTATAAATATATAAAACACAGAATCCTTATTAAGTTATGATGTTAATTTCTGCTATATTTTCTCAAGGGAAGTGGAAATAAGAAAATATGAAACTTGTGATATACTTCCTCAAATCTATATTCAGATCGATGTGTTTTATTGAATTAATAATACAATCTGTCTATATGCTTATACAAGGGTACCATTTAAATGAATAGGAATTCATTTCGAACGCGCGAATTATTTTAAAGACTTATCGCGCGACAAGTAGAGCAACATAGGTCGCCTGTCGCTGTCGTGCCCCTGACACTCGCCCGCGTTGAATTATCTTGATGGATCACCCTCGAGAACGTTCGTGCGCCTCTCCTCGTGCCATGACGAAAAATGTTTCTCTCCTTCTTATCCGACAATTATTTTAACATGGTGCAATCAGATACAGAGTTTGGGATCGAGGGAGGGGGAACGAGACTCTGTTACGGTGACACGCAATTCATTACCGTGGATATTGGACTCCGACATTTCATTTAACACAATCAATCCTTGTTGGAAAAAATTAATGGACACTTGTCGATGATAAATTGTCCTCTATTACAAACTCCACTGATTTTTTTTTTTTTTTTTTTTTTTTTTCCAAATCGTTCTTGAAGATCGAGATTTCAAATATGGATCCATCTTGTAGGGTTAACAGGGCTTTCGGATGATTGGAAAATTGTAGTTAAAAAACAGAGGAGATAGAAAAATATAGGTTCTTGATTATATTTATTTATTTATTATTTAAAAAAATAAAAATCAAATTTTATTTATGAGTTTTCTAATATAACGAGTACGGTATCTTATATTTTCTTCTCAGAAAACATTTTAAATATATACTTTTTTTTTTTTAACATTTAACACAGTAAATTATAAATTATTGAATTTATGTTATTAATTAAGGCGCACCATGATGGTATAGAAGGATCGATACAATTAGGATTGGTGAATTAATTGCCACTTCTATTGGAATTATTTTATTAGAAAACTAGTTTCGAATGCTAAAGATTCATCCTACAGTTCTAAAACATACAGAATTTTTCAACACATCAGTACTATATTACATAGATTATATACACTGAAGTTTTTAAAAATGTAAGACAAGAAATTAAACATCAGTACGCACCTTACTAGATAACTGAAATAGAAATGTACTTCTCACTGAATTTGTGATTTTTAACTGATGTTTGATTTCTTGTCCTACATTTTTAAAAACTTCAGTGTGTATAATCTATGTAATATAGTACTGATGTGTTGAAAAATTCTGTATATTTTAGAACTGTAGGATGAATCTTTAGCATTCGAAACTAGTTTTCTAATAAAATGATCTCAATAGAAGTGGCAATTGATTCATCAATCCTAATTTTATGTTATTATAGTACATACGCATACAATAATATATTGTATTGAAGTAGCCACAAAATATAGTAACTACAAAACGATCAGTTTTATAAAATTAATCGAAACTATGTTACAATATGATACAACAGATAATCTAATAATTTAATATTATTTCAATGCAAAAAAAATCAGTTTTTTTTGTTACGGACTAGTAAAACATTAATTTTATATAACTAGCTATCTGAACTGAAAGCATACATGCCTCTGAATGTTTGTTTCTAAACAAAAAAAGGAGAAATTGAAAATATGAAAAAGAAAGAAAGAGAAATATTGAGGAAAATATAAGGGCCTAGGAAAACTGAAGGAGGTTTTAACCCTTTAACAGGGGAAGTATCCTGAAGGATACTCATATTTAAAGCGTTTTATCCTATCCTATCCTATCATATCCTACGCATTATCGTTTAATATCCTTTATTCAACCTTAAAATTCATGATACCAGAGTACGCATTAGCATGGCTATAGCCATTCAAGGTAAAAAAAAAAAAAAATTGTATTTACAAATCCCTTGCTATATTTCTTTTAAAGGGTTAAACGAAAATTTAATACAGAAATATATCAAAATATTAAAAAAAAAAAAAAAAAAAAAAAAAATAAGTGATGCAATGAGGAAACGTAGATTGACATTCAAAGGACATTTAGTGATATTGGATCAAAGAGCCTAACAAAGATAATTTTCCAACACAGTCTCCAAAAATAGAAAGCAAATACATGGATACGGATGGTTTAAGAAGAAAGATGGTAGCAAATATACAACAGGATTTGGAATTTGGGACAAAAACAAATTTCGGACAGCAGTCAACAAGATCAAATTTCCAGAAGTGTTAATACACAAATTAATATACAATGGTCAGATGAAAGGAGGAAACATCAGGCAGTGGTAATGAAGAAGTATTGGGAGGAATGGAAGAATAAGAAATAAATTGTTGAACGTGTGGTACAAAGATAGCCGAATTTGAAAGAAGAAGAGCTCTATGAGCGTATTAAATATAGAAAAAACATTCTGGTCGTTTCCACTTAGTAAAAAGGGATAGAATAAAATTATTTTAAGTGAAGAAGTGTATTTTTTGAGTGCCGATTAACATATGTTATAGATTTTTCAAGGGATGAGAGAAAGGAAAATTGTTAAAAATAAGAAAACATGTTTTTTTTTTGTTTTTGTTTTTTTTTTTGGAAAAGGTCAAATTTTAATGATAGATCTATCTTTTATATTATATTTTATATAAGAAAGACTTGTAGGTTCATTGAAAATATACAAACCTTCTGTCAATGCAGTAATTATGGGCGAAGACTACTAATTTCTGATTTAATATTCCATAACATTTACTCTTGCGTTGGTGATGTTGGTATATTTTTCTACTGGTAAGTTGTGATTGATAATTTTTTAATGCGATTTCAAAAATATCGTCTATATCAAAAAAAAAGTAGTTCACTAAAGATAAAAAATAATAAAAATAAATAATCCTTTTTTTAAAACAGCATATAAAAGCATATAAGCGGAACTGATTGCAACTTTTTCTGTGTAGGAAGTAAGTCAAGACACGGATTGTTTATTTATTTCGTTTAACGTCACTTTATGCTGCTATGGCTAATCGGACGATGCTACGGTGGGAGTCCTAAATTTTGCCTATCCAGGTATAATTAGGATAGGGATCTTTAACGAGTACCTGACATCGCACAGGCTCGGGACCCCCATTTTACGTCCCTTCCGAAGGACAGCATAGCAAGGATTTTTTACTCCCTTTAAAAAATCCTAAGGTCATCTGCCGGGCTGCCTCACGATCTTGGGTTTAGTAGGTTGCTATGCTAACCACTACACCACAGGTGACCCCGTCAAGACACGGTTTTTAGGTGTTCAAAGAGCTCATCACGTGCTACGGTGTATTTTATTAAATTGCCATTATTATAAAATCAATATGTCACCTAAACACATCATACAATAACACGAATTATTACAGAGGGAAAAGAGACAACATTAATTCACTTTCTTTAAATTTTTCTGAAAATTCTTGACATATCCAAAAAAAAAAAAAAAAAAAAAAAAAATAACTTTTTATACCGTACGCAATAAAATTTGTCCGGCTATCACTTGATACGGTTTTGCATATAGAAAAATGCCTAAGTGAGGGGTCCAGAGTTAGACTGAAAGCGATTGGAACATAAAACAGGATTTCCGTTTTATATTTCCAAGTCTCTTTACCGTTCTTTTTTTTTTCCCAGACAGTTACATATAAACTTTTTTATTTATTGAAATTATAAAAAATATCAGTGTAATGTAAACCGTTTTGAATTAATATTTATTGGTTTTTTCATATAACTATTTTATCCGATATGTAGTTTGATATATACTTGTTATATCGATATGATATCTCTTTTTTTTAATTAATGTAAAATAACACTGTACTACTACAACCCATGAAGGGTAGTTTAGTAAGCTTCAGTAGTTTAGTAAAAGTTTATTTCAGTAATATTAAATTAAGAAGAAAATACAAAATGTAAGGTAACGGATACAGGTAACGGTCGGGTTAAGAGGAGGCAGCAAACTGCCTTGACCAGCGCTACACCGACCAGTTCGATCCCTACGCTTCACTTCGAGTTTACATTTATCGATAGCTCTTTCCTATAACCTCACATGTAAACAATCAGTTCTACAGTTTCAACTTGGATTGTGTTGTTTAGTGTGTTATATTAATATTTAGTCTTCTTAAATGTAAATAACTGAAACATAAGTTAACAACATGGGTTTCATAAAGGATTAAGTGTTTTATCAATTCATGTTTTCTTATTTCCTCTTATCTAATGTGTAAAAGTGTTACAAAACTTAAGAACATTAATTTGTTTTAAGAACTTAAGAACATTAATTTAATTTGAACTTAAGAACATTAATTTGTACATGGATTTGGTGTTTTATATATTTTTATTTGTTGTATCAATTTAAGTGATAAAATTTCAGTATGCTTATTTTGTGAATGCATTCTTTGTCATCCATAATACTTATTGCCCTAAAGTGAGACAGATTGTATAATTATTTCAATAAAACATATCGATCTAAAAATAAATCTGAGATAGTATATCATAGGTTTCTTATTTTCTTATTTCCACTTCCCTTGAGAAAATACAGCAGAAATTAACATCATCACTTTCAACTAGGATTCTGTCTTATAATGTATAATGGATTATAACATGGAGAATAGACAATGTTAAAATAATCACAAATTAAGAGGTAAATGACACGTTACTATATAATTGTAAAACTGTTGGTATAATGTTATAGATTAATGTGTTTTTAAAAAAAATTTAGAAGCCTGATGATGGAGCATTGTCTCGGAAACATGTAGCTACAAATGTTAAATAAATAGGTGTTATGACAAATAAATACTTAAGGATTCTGTCTTTTAAATATTCATAATTTGTTATTTACACTTCCCTCACATCACAAAGTTTATCAAGAATTAACATTACTGGTGGTTTAGTATTATATTAATTAATTCAAAATTGATTTAGTTTCTTATATTTTGACATTTTCTTATTTCTCATATTGATATCATAAGGTAAACAGAAGTTAATATTACTTTGAACAGGGATTTAAAGTTTCTCCGTAAATTAATGAGAATAACCTTTCCCCTCGAAAAGTACCGGCTAAAACACCGAAATAAATCGGAAGAAGGTAAGAATCGATAAAAGGTATTCTCGGCGGGCGTAGGAGCTGCCTCCTCTTAACCCGACCGTTACCCGGATACATAAGAAGGATGCAGCTAACAATTCATAAAAGTTTAAAAAAAAAACTAGAAAAACACGTTTTTATAGCAAACCTAACTAAAAAGCTAAGTGTGGTTTAACAATATGCAGCTGTCAGACCTTTTGAATTTTTTGAGTTAAAGGTTCGAAGCTAATTCCTCTATTCTATTCGTGATTTTTTCGTATTTTCAAAACAGTTTTTCCACAATTAAGCAACAATTTTTGTGTTTTTTTTGACATAGCTTAGAGTAGAAATGGTCAAATTTAAACTTAAAAAATCTTATCTTACACAAGATTTAATGGTTTACAACTTTTATTATATAACATTTTTTTTTTTTATTGAATTAACCATTTCAGCGTTATAGACTATTAAACATGACCAAAACTTGTTAAATTTGGCAAAATTTTTCGATGTTTGACAACCGATTGTGGCTTAAACCTTAAATCAAATTCAGCTTAAGGGATGTCTTTAGGCGCACAATTTAATATAATTTCATTTTGTAAATAAAACATTTTTCGATTTAAAGCATTCTTATAAATGCTTTTTTCCAAAATCTGAAAAAAGTTCAAAAGTTTGGGTTACTTTGCCCCCCCCCCTCCAAACATTGTCCCTTTAACAGATCTAGTTTCATTTTTGATATTTTATTCTCTGAACACACCGGGACAATATAAAAACGTAAAACCTAAAACTTCACCTTTTGCTAGGCAAACCACAATTTTGGGGGTAATTCAACTAGACTAAGTGAGAACATTAGAACAAAGTTGTGTAATTATTGTTTTGTCATTGGTCCTTGGCACGTGTGCAAATTTTTAAGTTAATCAGAAAGCAGGAAATCGGTGAAAATTACAATGAATGATTCCTTTAAATACAGGTGAAGTTAATAAAAGCGTATTAAAAAGTAAAAGGCCGTAGTTTCGATTGATAAAAAGAAGTGAATGCTAAAATAATTTTCGATAACAGGTGTTTTTAATGTCTCAAAAATATTTTCTGAAACATGGGTCTATCCATAAATCTTAAAATCATGGTTTACTAGACTGCCATGGGTTCAGTAGGAACATATGGATGTGGAACATGGACACTGGTGAAGAAAGTCAAAACCTGGCTGAATCATTGGGTAAGAAAAATATACAAAACATGAAATAAGAAAATCAGTTAAAGTTGAGTAACAACAGTAGTATAAAATAATTGTATAATTCTCCTGACATTGTAGCCATAATAAAGATAGACAGGTTAAGGTGGTTGGGACACGTCTATAATATAGGTCGCATCATGTTGGATATTAATTATTATTTTATGTATTATTACTAAATTTATATTGTATTATTATTTTTAACTATTTGTGTTAATTGTTTAGTGACTTTGAAGTTTATCGTCTCTTGGTAACACTGCCAAGTTGCCACCTTTTTGTTTTTGGACTGTGCAACCTTCCAGATATATAGTGGCCATTTTTGTTGTTTTTGTGTTAAACTCTTGAGCTCTTTTGTCGGTCACTTGTATTACTTCTCAATACAGTTATTTGTTTAAATTGGCCTTTAGTTTTATTCAATAACCCGATTTTTAAACACATCAGAATATTCAAAATCATAGTGGATGAGATGATGTAGAAGATGATTTCGATGGAAGGAGGAAGTGGAGGTTTTGCTGAGATAGTGTATGAGGAGATTGAGATATGTGGCTGAAGAATGAGTGGTATGGATATGAATAATAGATTGTAGAAGAATATACCTCAAAGAGCTCATCGTATCAAGAAAAATATGAAGAAGAAGAATTAATGAAGAAGAAAGCTGTACAAAGAAATATCTTAATCTGATGAAGATAGAAGCCAATGGAAAATGTGAGGCGTGTGACTTCCCAGAGGACCCCAGAGTTATAATATTCAGATGCAAAAAAAATGCACGAAAAAATCAAGTCTGAATTAAAATTTAATTTTGATCCTCAAGAAGAAACAGCGTACTTTAAAGAATTGGAGAGGGATAAAGAAGCTAAATTAATTTTTAAGTTATAGATAAGAAAGATGAAGAAAGAAACTAATCTTAACAAATATAATGAAGTTAAATTGAACTTGGTTGTATAGGATTTGGCAACAAATCTTAAAACCAGAAAAAAAAAAAAAGAAGAAATAATTGTAAACGTACATCTCTTTCTTCAATTTACGAAATGAGAATGAAGAAAAAATAAATCCATCTTCTTTGTATCAAAATTAATGCAAAAATTACAAAAATTATTTTTAGCGATATTTCGATTGGAGATCCTTCTATTATATTCGAAATCGGATGAAAGAATACACACAGATTTAACATGACAAATAAAGACGTATCACAAGACCTGAGGCCGGTATTGTAAAGCAGACAATGGATGGCTGATGCAGAGTGAAGTGCCCATAACGTGCCCATAACATGCAGACCAGTGCCATAAATCGAGGCCACTCTCTTGTGATATATGGCCCATGAGTTGGTGAGGACTCCTCTTAATTCCTATACACCAGTGCCCGATACTTAAATTCATGGGCGGGCACCTGGATCGAAGGCAGCGCGCTCTGATTTATTTATCTGTCGCAATAGATATCTCTATGCACCAGATGTCTGGGCTAGAAATATAGTCTCTGCCTAGGATAGGAGGTGTTTGCTATTGAAAATATATTGTAGAAGTACATATATTGAAATATATTTAAAATAAATGAATAAAATAAAGTAAATAGTGTTTTATTTTTAAATTTATACATTGAATTGAGGGGATAGCTAAATTGGCTAATGCAGTAGCTATAGATACTGACAATGAGCCCTGCTTAGTACGTAACTGGATGGGTGACCATTATATTCTGGAAAAAATACTAGCTTAGGTAGGAAATAACTCGTCGTTTTCAACATCTTCAAAATTTACTAGACAAAAGCTCTAAAATATCCATAAATTACAACAAACTTATCTTTATATCTACAATTATATACAATAGGCAAAAAAAATACTCATCCATATAGCTTTTCGGAGTAAAGTACGGGTAATTAATTCTTAACACAAAACAATTAGAGATAACATTGCATTAATTCTTATGAGCATAAAAAATTAAAAAAACATAAAATTGAATAACATAAATTTCAAAACTAACACGCATAAAAAGAATTCATACATGACTTAGGAAATTTTTTTTTTTTAACAGTTTAATATTTGCTCGGATAACCTTTCGCATTTATCAAGGAATTGAAGCATCCTAGACATTGTTCAACAAGCTTGCAGGTCATCTAAGGGTCAATTTCTGCACATTCTTTTTGAAGATTGAAAATTAAATCGTTCCACGAAGAGCATTTAAATTTTCATTTGTTAAAAGATAGATAATAATGGCTTGTACTTTACCAGCAGTAATTGCTTTGTCACTGTTATAATTTTCCACAACTTAAACAAACCCTTTACAATTAAATTATGTAAATGGAAAGGCTGTAAGTGCCAAAAATAAAATATAAATTTTTTTTAATTGGAAAAAGAATTAGTTCCATCACCAACGTAATGGAAACAGTGAAACGTGCCTATCATTAAGAGCTTGGTACCAAGAAATGTAAGTACCACTGTTTCCATTAAATTGGCGATGGAACATATTCATTTTCCAATTAAAAATGTTTTATTTTACGAGTATTTTGGGCACTAACAGCCTTTTCCATTTACATGGCTCAATTGTAAATATCAATAAAAAAAAAAATAATAAAAAAAGTTCAATAACCTGATAACAATACTGAAGCTAATACCTATTAACGAGTGCTATATCCACCTTGAAAATCTCATCATGAGAAATATTTTCGTATCAGCCTAAAAATTTAATTTGATAATAATTCATCTAGGGAAAATAGAGGCTCAAAAAAGAAAAAAGAAAAAAAAAGACACTGAAAGTGTTATAAAATGTTAATCAAGATAAAAATCCGCCCCGGAAAGGGAAAAAGAATAAGAAGAAAGAAGTAATAATAGCAATGTTGAAACCTTAGGAATAATAAAAAAAAAAAAAAAAATAATGTAATAATAATAAAAATAATTACATTCATTTTAACAAACAATTGATAAGGAAATAAAGGGAAAACATCATTAAATGACTCTACTCATGATAATAGCCACTTCAAATAAAAAGAGATATTTTAAATTACTCTGAATAAGGAAGAACTAACTGGCCCCCTTGAGCCTGTCGGCTAAAGAAAGAACATGAAACATGTTTTAGGGGGTGCCATCTTGATTGTCAATGATAGTAGAACATGATATGGCTATGATTGACGGTCAAAAGAGATTGTCAATTCTATTATGTCAGAATTGTCTAATAGTCCAGACAATAATCACATTGTAGAGTCCATGAAATATGCGATAATTATTGACTTCACAGCTTCGTTAGGAGTAGTTAGAAGGTAAACATACTAAAAGTCCCCGCTCCTGGAGGGTGAGCTAACGGTGAGGGGAGGGTAGAAGTTCCATTTTTTTGGTTTTTCGATAATATCTCGAAGACGGTTGACTCTAGAAAAATATGTTTCAAATAAACATAAAAGCTAATTAAATTTACAATACAATTTATATATAAATTTGTCGTAATTCTAACCGTTTACGAGATATATTGTAAATGGTGATTTTCGGGGAAAAAACAAATGTCACCTCACTTTTTGTCAAACTTTTGCTTCTATTACGTTCCACAATCGTTTCTCAGAAAAAACGTTAGAATCAAAATTGTATAGCAGTAAATATAATTTAATTTCATATATACGTTTCTGGCATTAGCTTCAAATGTTTAACAAAAAGTGAGGTAAACATTTTTTTTATTTCTAAAATTGTCGATTTTTAATAACGTACATCTCGAAAACCGTTCGAATTTCTACGAATACGTATAGGATTAATTTTATAGGAAATTTAATTAGCTTTAATTTTGATCTGCTACATATTTTTCTAGAGTCCACCATTTTCGAGATATAATTGAAAAACAAAATTGGGAACTTCTCCCCTCCCCCCACCTTTAGCTCACCCCCCCTAGGGGACTTTTAATATGTTTACCTTCTAACTATTCCTAACGAAGCTATGCAGTCAAAAATTATCGGATATTCCATGGACTCATTTCAGCACTTATTGACTGGACTATAATGTGAAAAACCGAATACGCAAATTCAGCTTGGATCAGGTTTTGTAACATTTTGATATGCTGTAGCTCTCTTTATATTGCTCAATTCCAAATTTTACTACAATTTTTCCTATCGAAAATTTAATGGAGAATACTTTTCGATCTAAAACATTTGTCGTTATGACCTAGCGTTTAGAAGTTATATTGCTTTAAATGAGTGAGGAAGGAGAGTAGAAATAATATAAAATAAATCCTAAAATATTTTAAAATAGTACCCTTAAGGACGAAAACTAAAAGGATAACAATGGCGGAGTATCCTTCGGATAGCTTGAAAACCGGTAAATTCTGGAATATTTTAATATATTATCCTCAAGGACGAAAACTAATATATACGCGGCACAAAAATGTCATTCTGCCATCTTAAAATAGTATTTTAAGTACGAAAACTAATTCTAAGTGGGGAAGGAGAGTGGCTAAGGATGCCCTTCGGCCGCCAAAAATCGTCAGATCCTGGCAGATCTGAAAAACAGTATCCTTTCGAGCGTAATAGCAGGAGCCATCTCTTTATCGTGTTCTATATTGTACCAATTTACTAAAATAAAAATCGAAAGTTGTTAACAACGGTATAAGATCCTTCCGCAATCTTAATAACCGATAAATCCTGGAATAATTCAAAACAGTACCCATAAGAGCTAAAACCAAAAGGACAACAGTGGCGGAACATCCTTCCGCCATCTTAAACACCGTTAAATCCTAAAATACTTTAAAATAGTATCCTTAAGGACGGAAATTAAAAGGATAACAATGGCGGAATATCCTTCTGTCACCTTAAAAACCTTTAGATCCTAAAATATCTAAATATAGACTTTTTAAGGACTAAAACTAGGAGGACAACAATGGAGGAATATAGCTTAAAAACCGTTAAATCTTGGAATATTTCAATATATTATCCTTAAGGACGAAAACTATATATATCCTTATTTTACACGTAATAGCAGGGACCTATTTAACAACGCTTAACTGAAATTGTGTTTACTTTATTAATTAAAGATCGCTGTATAACCTTTCATTGATCTTTATAACTTTGCTGATTTTTGCACGTTCCAAGTTGCTCTTGCACAAATATGGAAGGAATTATGGAGCAAAAGTTATCCTAGCAGATGTTATTAGCTGGTAGCTGGCTGGCATCTAGTAGATGTTATTAGCTGGTAGCTGGTAGCTAGCAGATGTTATTAGCCGAGTAGTAAAGAAAAGTCGTTCCGAAGGCCATCAAACCTCCTGCCACTAAAAGAAGTTATAAATCACGAAGGCAATAAAGTTCACGTTTTAAATCTAGTTAACCTATAACGTCCATGTGAAAAAGGAAACCTTATCGAACTGGAACCAAAGTGTCCGTATCAAGTTTTGATGGTGAAAATAAATCCAAATCCATCTTATATTTAAACAAAGATGTATTTTTAGACAATTCTATTACATTTTTTTATTCAACGATTAGTATTGAATGGTACAAAGTTATTGACTGCACTATATCCTCATGTTGCATTTTACATCATACATCAAAACAAAATGCATTTAGACGCATTCTATCAAATTGCCTCAGGGGAACATCAATTTCAATATTTCTCAGGGTCAAGCATTTATTAATGGGAATCAATTTAGTGGAAAATTCGAATCATATCCTGGGTCATACCTCTATGATAAATCACTAGCCCGATCTGGATTTCTCCAGGTCTGTTCTATTTTCGAATGTAAAATATATTTATAACTGTTTTTGACAAGTACAGAGTGCAATTGATCAAAAGAATAATATTACTTAGAAAAGAAGGTCACGGTATTTAAAAATTACATTTCTGAATTGAAGAAATTCACTGAGAACATAAAACTTGAAAAAGAAAAGAAGTGGCAGCTCTTTTGCTGAGCGCTTTAGTCCCACCTTGGTGTGTAATAATTAATGTTGATTACAAAAAAAGTAAATCCTTTCCCTTCCTACAAAAATTGATAAGGTAACCTAAAGGATAACCCGTCCTTCAGGCCATATTTGGAATACATAAGATCATAAACCTCTACAAACAAAGATACAGACTATACATGTGGACTTTTTATGTTATATTTTTAATTAAGTCCTCATTATTTTTTTTTCTTTTTCTTTTTGCTGAGACTAAATACATTGCTGAGACTAATACATGATATTTATTATATGTATACAGTTTGAGTCCCTCTTATAGTAAAAAAAAAAAAAAAATAGGTGTGAAACTAGATCAAACATTAAGAAACATCCCGCAGACCTTACCTTTCTATTCCAATCCGTTGCAGATATGCGATTTGGAAAACCACTTTTTTTTGCCATAAAAGCTGTAATATCTCCACTTTGCTTAAACATTATCCTTAAATTTTACAAACTTGGGATTTAAAGAACAACTTACATCTTCACCTTATTTAGGGAAGTTACAAAGTCTAGTAATACTTCAGCGCTCACTGTTTTAAAAAAAAACTATCCTTGAAATTTCAAATCTCTCAAGAACTTACTAATTTAAGCAACTTTCATAAGGTATGATCAAATTAATGAGTTCATGGAGAAATTTACTTTTAAAACCGGAAAAAGTAGATTTTTAATGTAAGGTTTAAAACCCAATGATAATGAACTTAGACCTCAATTTTGCCGTTAGCTTCTGAATGCAGATGATGATGAAGAATACCACCTTTTAAGACAAATTTTATGGACAACTGAATCTGTTTTTAAAGGGGAAGGCATTTCTACCTTTCCTTGTGGGGTATCGTTGGTTTATTAATTTTTGTACTGTTTTTAAATAATGTGGAAGAGCACTGCCGGGTTGGAAAATTATAGTTTGCTCAACAGATTGAATGGTGAGAGTTACTAGGATATGTTACAAAATATCCTACCACAACTTCATCACGATATTCCACCTGAAGTTCTGCAAAATATGATTTTCCAACACCATGGTGCTTCTCCACATTATTCGAAAACAGTACAAAAATTAATAAAACCAAGCTGTTCTAAAGATCAAGTTTTTTTTAGGTCCTAAATTTGTAAAATTCAAGGATAAATGTACTCTGCTCTCATAGGAAATTTAATGTTAAATCCAAAAATGTGGTCAATATTAAAAAAAAAAAAAAAAAAAAAAAAAAGTTTAAACAATGTAGAGATATTACAGCTCTAATGACTAAAAACGTAGTTTCCTCGAAAAATTCTTAAAATTATCGTATATCTGCAACGCTTTATAATAGAAAGGTAAGGTCTGCGGCATTTTTTTTTTATTATTATTATTTTTTTTTTTGTTACACCTAGATGTACTCACCCTATATATAAATGTATGTGTTTAGTAAGGTTCTTGAGGTTCAGTCAATAAATAAAAACAACTATTTTGGCGACGTTTCGAGACTATATTGTTCTCAATCTGGTGAATATGGTATCGATTTATTTGGTATCGATACCATATCCACCAGTAAAATTATAAGTAGTTTCATACTCCTCTATATTCTGTAATTATATATATTTCTATTATTCTAACACATGTTTTTATATACTTATATTGTAGCTAACTTTATGTTTTGAAATAACTTATATAATTTTTTCGTAACCTGTTTTTTCACTGTAGGATATGATTATGATAACAATATAGTCTCGAACCGTCGCGAAAATAGTTGTTTTTATTTATTGGCTGAACCTCAAGAACCTTATTAAACATTTAATGGTAACGTCTAGAAATATATATAGATATAGATATAGATATAAAGATATGTATGGGGTGTGCATATAACGTCAACATATCAATTTATATACAATAATAAAAATGTAAATTTAACATTCACAATTAACGGCTTATATTTTTAAGAAAGAATAATGGATTTGAAATGTAAAAAAAAAAAAAAGTAACTTAGTGGATCGTCTACTCCTAACTGTACAAATGCCATTTTCCCGTTTGGATACTTAAAATGAAATAAAAACAGATCCATAAAGGAAATTATGAATTTAAAATTTCTTGGAATTCCTTTGTTTTAGATTATCCCCGAAGCAGAAACGAAAGAGCTTTCTGGTATCCGGAGATAAAGGAAGGCTTATAGAGAATATCTAATTAATTAATTAACTGTAATTGTATTTGTTATCAATTTGCTAAACATATTCTACAGATCCAGATATTTAAGTAATTTTACTTTAATTGAAAGTAATATATTAAACAATTATTAAGAAATTAAACTAAGTTTTAGTCTGAAAAATATATTTTTAAAAAGTTCAAAACACTTCTAATAATGGAATCATACTCACAAATATTGAAGATAAAACATTTTGGAACGAGACTCACCTGAAACAGGTAAAAATAAAAAGTTAGAATTACAACTGTTTTAATAACTATATTAATTTTTTTTCCTCTTTATTTGTTTAATCCACACCTGCCACTTATCCTGTAACAACAAGGAGATGTGATAAATTGTTGTATACAAGATAATTGGCATGTCAGACATGAGGGAGGACAGCACCCAGCGGTACTTACTACTAACATGAACATGATATGATGATCAGTTTTAACGGAGTAGATCCCTCAACCAACTCCTTACTGTATTAATTGAATTCCAGAAAAACAAAAATAATAAATCAAATGAGAGGTGGCTCATTTAAATAGAGATACTAAATATCTAATAAAAGTTTAACTTTCTTAGTTACAGAAATTGTCAAAGTCATCCATTGAGACATCTTAGAGGATCACCAGTGATCGGATGGGTGGTTGAGGAACTAGTGGAGTTTCTGGAGGATATGAAGTGTGTTGTATTACGTAAGGTATTGAGCAATATAAACGTATTTATAGGTATATATTGTCATGATGAGTATGAAGGATTTCAGGTTTTAGGAATTGTATTTAAGTAGCCCCATGCTCAAATACATCAATACAGTTCAGTAAAATTGAACATATTGCTATGCAAAAGGTCAGCTGATTTATTTTATTTTTTTTGTTTTGTTTCTTTGAAGTAGAAATAAAAGTAGACACAAAATTACAATTTATCTGTCCATCTAAATGAAAATAACCAAAAATTCTATAAAGACTCTGGAGTAAGAATAATACATCAAGTAGAAAACACCCTAAAATTAAATATTTATGAATCATTAGAAATAATAAAGTCGCTTAAAACCGATCCAGATCAATTTTTGTATTTTAAATGACCAGATAAAAATATACAACTCGATGCAAAAAACCCATCCATTAGCCCCACTTTAAATTTGTTTCCAATAGGAACGGAAAAAATCCAATGAGTGATGAGGGAATCCCATAGTAAAGCTCCAAAAGTTTAACCTACCTGCCCCCTTCCCCTTTCCACGATGGATATACACTTATCTCTTAGATCTCCTCAGTGGAGCACCAATATTTTATATCTTGTCTAATATTTTTGAAGACTTTAGGTTATATAATCCATGTATCATAGTGTGTTGAAAATTTTGTATGTATTTGAACAGTAGGTAAATGTGTAGCATTCGAAACTAGTATTTTAATAAAATAATTCCAATAGAAGTGGCAATTAATTCATCAATCCTAATTGTATTGATTCTTCTATACCATCATGCGTACTTCAAGTAAATCCATTATCAATAATTTGTTGGCTACGTGTACCGTTTGTTACGTATTCTTAAAAAATTAGTCCAGTGGAATAAATGTCAGACTAATTGTAAGCTAAAGAAGAATATATATTTGTATTTATAATGAATCGATTTATAAATATGTCGAGAAAATAGAAGGTTAAAGTGAATACTACAATAAATATTTGTCCAGCGGAAAATTAAATAAAGTTGGAAAAGAAAACAGTATGACATTTATGAATGATATTTCTCAAAGAGCTGAGAGCTCTCCTTTGTAGTTTGTTCAGAACTAGGCGTCGTTGTCCCTTTAACGACCCTTTTAAGTTTAAATCTTCTTGAAGCTACGTTCTTAAATGGGACATCTTCTAGTGGTTTTGTCTGTCTTTTCTGTTTTAGTGCATATTGAACCTTGTATACCTTTCGTTTTGTTTTTTGTTTCTTTTCATTTTTTTATTAAACTGTAGTATTGGCAATTAGTCGAATTAAAAGTTAATTGTTTTTTTCTTCTTCTTCTTTCTCTTCCTCCTTAGTGCCTTTCAGCGTGGAGGTGCCTCTGTCCAAGCAAACCAATCCTCCCTATCCCGAGCCAGCGCCCTCATGGCATTCCAGTCTTTGCCTCTCTTCTCTCCCACCTTGGAGATGTAGTCCATCCATTGAGTTCTGGGTCTCCCTCTGGGACGTTTTCCTGTTGGTCTGGCCTCAAAGTACTTTCTCGGGTCTCGGTCCTCATTCATCCGGCAGAGATGTCCGAACCATCTAAGTTGCCTCTTTTCAAGGGTATCCTTTAGAGAGACAACCCCTAGATCCTCTCTAGTTCTATCGTTCCTGATCCGATCCCTTCTGGTTCGGCCCGCTACTTTCCGTAGGTACCTCATTTCCGCTGCAGTAACTCTGCTTAGGTGCTTCCCTAATGGTACCCAGCTTTCACTTCCATATAGAAGAGTATGCAGGTAAACAGCTTTGAAGATATGTAACTTAACATTTTTCTCCACCTCCCTTTTCCCTATAACCGTTTTTTTCAAATACAATAAAAATTCACCATATTTCCTAAAATATTTTCTGTTTAAACGAATGAAGAAGTTAAATTTTGTTATTCTTTATGTGTGTATGTATGAGTATGTATGTATGTACATTAAAATATACAGATATTTAAGAATGTATAGTTAGGATGTTTGTTTATTTTATTACTAGGATTTTTTTGTATATATTTTCTTTCATTGTATATTATGATAATATCTACATATATTTAAGTTGTTCTATGGTATTCTACTTTAAGCTTGAGACTGGTCTATTCTATTTTCTTTTTCTTTTTTTTCTTTTTTTTACAGCATTTTTTTTTATGAATTGTAGAAATTATGTAAGAAATCAAGAAAAAAAAAATGTATTTCTGTAAAGGCTAAAAAAAAAATATAAATATTAATCCATTATCTGTTGTTTGTTTTTTTAAAAATAATATGTACCTGTTTGCTGATTTATACACCTATGAAGGGTACGACAAGCTGTTGTACCACTTTATCACAAGAACCCATGAACGGTACATGGTAAGGAATTGCTGTTTCGTGGCGAGTAGTTATACAATGAGGTAGTTGTTAGGATAGAGGTCTGGAGTGAAGGTTGGTTAAGGCAAAAGTACATGACTTTTCTCCAACTTCTCCAAAACTTCATAACAAATTTATTTTTATTTTTTTTTTACTATTTTGCTCAAAGCTCCACAGAATATCGCCTTCAAACCTCCTGGTTATCAAGTCTTAAGTGTTCCTCTAAAATATTCAAATCATTGTTGAAGAATGCACACGCCCCACGCTTAAATAATGTTTATAGCTCTTTAAGTATTGTTAAGACAGAGTTTGAAATCATAAAACAAAACTATACAAAACTCAAGGGCAAACTTGTGAGAAAAACTGAATCATTTCCCAGTAGTGAAATCCTAAAAAAGTAAAAAAAAAAAATCAATTTAATATAAACAGTTTATTACGCACAGAGATTTAATTTGAAGAAAATTAGAAAGCCTGCACATTATTGCAGTGGACGACCCAATATCTGGATTTTATCTGTCGCAATGGAATGTATTAGAGCTGGTCCGAATTGAAACCGATTCAATGTAAATAATCTATAATAATAAAAGATAATAATAAAACAGATAATCATTATAAAAATAAAAGTAATAATTACTTAAAATCATCAAAAGTAAAACGGAATAATAAAAACTAAGTGACAAAAAAAAAATAAAAGAAAAAAAAATAAGATACATTATACAATATTCGTTTCAGAAATTTTTTTAAAGGTTTTATAATTGAGTGGTTTAGATGCAAAGGGGTACAAGTGACAAAACCTCATTGTAGAGCAAAAGCCAAACAAAGTATCCGTTTGCCACAAACACTTTCAGGATTTTCGGTGAGTAGTTAGATATCTTCTCTATAGATGGCATCGTCTAACGGAATATTCAGTTGTATCTCTTTGCCACAGAATTATTTGTAATTTATTTAGAATTAAAGTTTCACAATATGCACTTACTCCATATGCCACTTGTGCCCCTTTGCATCTAAACCACTCAATTGATTTCATCATAGTGAGGGTAATATCCGGAACGTGATAGTGATAGTGACTAGAAATTTTATTATTTTTTTTACAGCTGTTAATTTTAATTATTAATTATTTCTACCAAATTACGTTTAAGGACGCTCTTCTCCTTTAGAGTTCAGCCACCTGAGGACCACGTTCAACAATTTATTCCTTAATCTTTAGTTTCTTCCAATATTTCTTCATCACCTCTGCCTGATGTTTTCTCCTTTCCGTGTATTAATTTGTGTTTTAACAATTTCTGAAAATTTTACCTTGTTGACAGCTGTAAGAAATTTGTATCTGTACCACACTGAATGCCGTTGTATATTCGCTACCATAATATCTTCTTTTACCACACGTATCCATGTATTCTTTTTCTGTTTCTGAAGGCTGTGTTAAAAAATTTTCTTAGTCAGTCTTCTCTCATCGATTCTCATTAAATGTCCATAGAATGTCAATCTACGTTTCCTCATTACATCACTTAATTTTTTCAATTTTCCAATATACTTCTGCATTACTTTTTAGTTTAAAACCTTCTTCAGTCCTTCTTTGTCCTAATATTTTCCTTAATGTTTTTTTTTCCTTCTGTTCCATTTTTTTTTAATTTCCTCTTTTTTGTTCAGGAACAAACATTCAGAGGCTACTAAGCTTTCAGGTTGTACAACTGTTTTATAATGATGCAATTTAGCTTCATTAAAACGATTCTTAGCAAGGATATTATTAAAACAGCAATTATTATAAACAAGGTTTTTGTTCCCGAAATAAAAATATAAATATTGGCGTATATTTAGAAATTATTTTATTTCATATCCCTCTTGAAACCAAAACCTTATAAAATATAATTGAGAACGATAATGGAGAAGAACACTTTTTGAAGTATAAACCAACAGAGGATAAGTCTGGAGTACTTACTGCAGAGCAGTCCTCGAACAATTATCTTATCTTTATTTAGTGTTAGGAGGAAGAAGAGGAATTAGAGATTCTCTTAAAATGTTAGCAGATTGAAGAGGAAGAGACTCCAACAAACTTTTATAGAGACAATCTCTTATTGCATTTTAACGCCGGCTCTTTTCAAAGTTGGAATGGCCTTTGTTAGCTCATTTCATCATCCATTCCTCGGATTGGCCTTAATGGAAGAAACAGAAAGAAAGGATAACCGATCGGACCCGAGGACCCGAAGAGAGGAAGGGAGGGGCAGAGGGGGGATGCGGTGTATTGTTTTTCCTCTTAGCGAAAGTTGAAAAGTTGTAAGTGCTATAAAAGAAAAGATAAAGAGAAGGGGGTGGGGAGGGGATGTGTAACGAACCATTCGATACCATTCCTATCTCGATACTTTTCCATTCCTTCTCCCATTATCATGAATCGATATTTGCCCAATGTAGAGGATGTTGAAGATGGATTCTTATTAAAAAGATAAAAAAAAAAAACAATAGATCATGGACATGTCTACCTATAATATACTGCTCTTTCTAATTTACATTTTAGAATTAAAAGGATCAAAATACCTAAATTAATACACAAAATTAATAATAATATAAATATATAAAAATATCCTTTTATTGAAATTTACAACTGTACAAAATATATACATCAAGTAAATGTGTTATAATTAAATTACAATAACATGTCAAAACTTGAAAAGAACTAATCATCAGTGGCACTTCAATAAAAATTCTACACTAGAAGGTCTCTAGGCCATCTTATTTTCAGACTCCTCGGAGGATTGGAGTGGGAAGCAAGTTGTGAAACTAGTGGATTTGACTTTTTATGGAGCTTACTATGAAAGGATAGGTATCTGGTTTGGGCTAAATCAGCAACATATGGAACATTAAGATCTTTATAGATAAGTTTATCGGTGAGAAAGTAAGGAGCATTGATAATTTTTCGAAGGATTTTGGATTGTAAGAATTGGATACGAGATGAATTAAATGGTTAAGTGAAGACCCAAAGCTCGACTGCAATAGATAGTCCAAATAGATCTAATTACAGTCATGTATATGAGTCTTTTGTAATTTATTGGAAGCTTTGAACGTTTGTCTAGTAAATGTTGAAGTAGTCTGTAACGACGAGCAGTTTCTTGTCGTTTTAGTCTTGTATGTGGATTCCAAGTAAGACGTTTGTCCAAGTGGAGTCCTAGGTAGCGGATCTGTTCAACAGGGATTAGTGAAATATCATAACAAAACCTAAATCGAAAAAATGCACAGTCAAGATGACAACCCCTAAAGCATGTTTCGTGTTATTCTTTCTTTAGCCGGCAGGCTCAAGGTGAAGAGTTTTTTTTTTCTTCAGTAATTCATGTCGAATAGTTTTGAATTCGGCCCCGCGACGGCCAATAGGAATATCAGGAGGTCTAGGAGCCCGACAAATAGTTTCCTAATCAGTAAGAGGCTGAAGAGACTTTGATAAGATGGAGTGTAGCAAGTTGTCCCTACGTGATATCACTACTAAGTGCTGGCTTACTCAAGCCACTCCTTGCTAAGTCAGTTTTCATGCCAGCCCTCTCTACCTCTTCCCCTCAACGCTCCCTTTTACCTCGAGAACAACTGCCTGACTTCCACCAACAACTTTCTCCCACCTCTAATGAATATCAGTTTACAGGTGAGCTTTAGCAACCATCCGGCCTAAAATATGCCTCTCAATACATTTATAATAAAGTTAAAATACATATTTATTCTTTGATAATTCAAAAAAACTACGTATTTTAAAAATAAAAATAAAATATTTTTCTACTTAAAAACTTTAATTTTGACAATGTATTACATTATATATAGGTAGGTCATAGGTAGCGTCATTACTTCAAGAAATGAAATAGATGATGAAATAAAAGAAAAATTAAAGGCTGGTAATAGGTGTTATTGGGCCCTCAGCAAAATAATAGGCAAAAAAATGCTCTCTAATAATTTGAAAATAAGGGTTTACGAAACCATCCTTACACCAGTCGTAATGTATGGGAGTGAAACCTGGACGCTCACTGCAAAGAATGAAAGCATTATAAATAGATGGGAGAGAAAAATTTTGAGGAGGATATACGGCCCTACTAAAGATGGAAATATATGGAGAATAAAGAGCAACCAGGAGCTAAGGGAACTGCACAAAGCTCCAGATTTGGTTGCTACAATAAAGCAAAGGAGATTAAGATGGCTGGGCCATGTTCAGAGAATGAGCCCCAACAGATTGCCAAAAATCATGCTGAATGGGCGTCCCGAAGGAGGCAAGAGAGAAAAAGAAAGGCCTAGATTGCGCTGGAGGGAAGATGTTGAGGCAGACTTAAAGACACTTGGTGTGAGGTATTGGAGGAGAGCAGCTGGTGACAGAAACAAATGGAGGGGAATCGTGGAAGAGGCCAAGGTTCTGCATGGACCGTAGCGCCATTGTTGTTGTTGTTGTTGTTGTTATTACAATATGAAATAAAAAATAAACTTTATTCTGGGACAGACTGTCCCCTAAGAATAATTAAAGTGCATAATAATAGGTACAATTGTCTGGCTGAGATTAGTTAAATAAGCACATCAGTAATACAATTGAATTAGGAGAAAAAAAGTAGAAAGAAGAAATTAAAAATTAAAGTTAATTAAAAATAAATTAATTAAAATATAAAAACAATCAACAGTAAAAATTTTAACACACTTATGTACATTTACATATTATTTACATTTTTGTGGAAGATTGAAGATCGAGGAGATGGTTAAATAAAAGATGTTTAAAAGAAGTTAAGGAAGAGGCTTTGCGAATATGGATAGGTAAGGAATTCCAAAAAGAGGTAGCACGGACAACGAAGGATTTTTCAAAGGGTACAGTTCTATGTTAGGGGGTATATAGGTTGGAAGGTTGGGATCTTGTATTCAGGTGGTGAATGGAGGAACGCAGAGTAAGAAGGTCTAGGATATAGGAAGGTTTATAGATTTTTAATAACTGGAATAGGAAAGTGCCGAGGAAGTATTGCCATCGAAAATCGGGGAAAAGCCACCCTAGCTCATTGTACCGGCAAGACACGTGAGACCGCCTGTCGATCCCAAAGATAAATCTTATGAAACAATTAATTAGTCTCCCCAGTCTCATCTCCAGCTTAACAGATAGCCCTCCATACACCAAGCACCCGTAATCAAAGTGGGGAAAAATTGAGAGAGGATACCAGAAGTTGGCGGGTACCTCGGGGAAAGGAGTCACGATGTCTTTGGAGCTGTTTGAGGATCATGATGGATTTTCTGGTTATTTAGGAAATGTGGTTATTCCAAGATAAGTGTTGATCAAATATGCTACGTGAAGGGTAATAGGTAGTAGTTAAATAAGTCCATGTTCCTGTCTTACTTAAATTATGCAACAAAAACGTAAAGAAATAAATTAATACAATATAAATTCGTCTTCTCTATGGAACCTCATCCGTCTCGATATTCGTCTTCCAATCATCCATTCCGCATTCAAATACCACTTCTTTAACCACCTAATATCCACCCAGATCCTGTTATAAAAAAACTGTCAATAGCCACTTTTCAGTTGTAAAAAGTATGAAAAGTTTATACTCATAAAATCTTATTGTTTTGGTAAAAAAAAAAAAAAAAAAAAAAAAAAAAAAAAAAAAAAAAAAAAAAAAAAAAAAAAAAAAAAAAAAAAAAAAAAAAAAAAAAAAAAAAAAAAAAAAAAAAAAAAAAAGCCTCTTATTTAAAGGCTCTGAAGGCCCTTGGTTTTATGATTGTTTTTTTTTATTATTAAGGGACTTAAGGTCCTAGAATAAATAAAGAACTTTAATTAAAATAATATTGCATTGTCCGAAAATTAATACTTAATTTTAAGATAATATAAAAAATAAAATTAACTATCAATAAATATTATAAATAATATTGTATATAAAAATATACAAGCTAACTACTTTTCTTTGTCATGGAATAGACACTTGAGTATTGGTTTTAAATTCTATTTATTGATATTTACAATTTTAAAAATTATTTAAAACAAGAAAATTAGAAAAAAAATATTAACAATCACTTGCCAATAACATGTACAGAACCACTCACTAATAGAAATATATATTAAGAAAATAGTTCAATAGAAGTTCTACATTATAAGGCCGAGTCCTTCTGTAAATATTTTTCTTTACTGGAGTTATGGCAATGAATGAATTTATTATTTTTTTTTTTCTATTGTATACTTATTTAGTAGATATAATTTGTAATGAACTTGTAAATGTGGAAGGATAGCAATTTATTTTAACTTTAAGTAGTTGCTTATTCCAGGGCATGTTAAAATTGATATATGATATACTTATTATAGAATGATTTAATGAAATGGTTTGTACAATTGTCTACGTTCTAAATCGTTTGAAGAATTTAGTTATTGTAAAATCAACAGTTCTGTAACTGGTCCTATGAATAATAATAGCCCGAACATACAACCAAATAGGTCATATAACCTTATTAAATCTGCTCTAGAATAACCTACAGGTTAAATCAATCAGGACCAGGGATTAAGAATGCTTTGAATAACACTAGGGATATTTCTTTTTTGCCCACAAGTCACAAAAGGAACTCAGCCCAATCCAATGATTCGAATCCTTACAACTCGCCAACTGTGGATTAACGACTCAGCTGGAATCCGTACACATTTTTAATACGACAATCCAATGTACCTGTGCGTAGCTAAATATTTTTTTACCTCTATATCCCTAAATAATTTTATTTCATAGCAAACATTCAAAAGAATATCGGCAATCTAGGCATTTATTTGAATAAATTTAATTGGAATATTTTCCGGACAACACAACTCAACCCTATCCACCAAAAAAATTACATTATACCATGAATAAAGATGCTTTTTGTTGGAAGCTGAAGCACTAACGAAACAGCTCCACTTTAGAGAGATTTATTGTTTTTCCTAGTATAAGATTATTTTCAGTTTCCTATTGGTTTTAAACTCTAATACACTATTAATACAAAATCCAGAGAAAAATATCAGTGTTAAGATGTAGATAATAAATGCCATTTGCTAATTTATGTTTTAAATAATAATTATTTGTTTTTGGATTTGGTTTGTTGTCTTAGCTATTATTTTTGTAACAGCGATTTATTTTTAAAGCAAGGTATCGCGAATCGAAATTCTATTTTTTGGTAGCACTATATCATTATAGACGTAGTTAACCTTCCACTGATCGCGCCGGTGTATTTTGTACAACACTCGACTTGTTCTCTCTCCCTCTCTCACTCTCTCTCTCTCTCTCTCTCTCTCTCTCTCTCTCTCTCTCTCTCTCTCTCTCTCTCTCTCTCTCTCTCTCTCTCTCTCTCTCTCTCTCTCTCTCTCTCTCTCTCTCTCTCTCTCTCTCTCTCTCTCTCTCTCTCTCTCTCTCTCTCTCTCTCTCTCTCTCTCTCTCTCTCTCTCTCTCTCTCTCTCTCTCTCTCTCTCTCTCTCTCTCTCTCTCTCTCTCTCTCTCTCTCTCTCTCTCTCTCTCTCTCTCTCTCTCTCTCTCTCTCTCTCTCTCTCTCTCTCTCTCTCTCTCTCTCTCTCTCTCTCTCTCTCTCTCTCTCTCTCTCTCTCTCTCTCTCTCTCTCTCTCTCTCTCTCTCTCTCTCTCTCTCTCTCTCTCTCTCTCTCTCTCTCTCTCTCTCTCTCTCTCTCTCTCTCTCTCTCTATCTCTCTCTCTCTCTCTCTCTCTCTCTCTCTCTCTCTCTCTCTCTCTCTCTCTCTCTCTCTCTCTCTCTCTCTCTCTCTCTCTCTCTCTCTCTCCCTCCCTTTTTCCTTGTTCCTTTTTTTATTTTATATTATTTTGTTTTTTTATTTATATATATTTTTATCTCGTTTTTTTTTTTTTTTTTTATTATTTTTGCTTTAATTTCAACTGTAATTTTTTGTACATTTATTCATATAGTAATTATTATGATAATAATTTATTACGTTATTTTTTTTTGTAGTTACACTATAATATTTACTATATGTAAATATTCATTATGTAAAAAAGTATAATTATAATCACTTCTTTTATGTTACAATATAATATATATATATATATATATATATATATATATATATATATATATATATATATATATATATATATATATATAAACGTTTACTTATGAACTCTTTATCAGGTGATAATATCCATAGTACTTATATTTATAACACCAAATATTCCCCAGACAAGTATAATTTCTCACTAGATCAATTAATATACCATTGTATATTGCAATTTAAACGTCCTGACGGGCCAAAAAATGGAATAAAACCAAACAGGTTTGGTTCTGAAATGGGTGACGGTCGCTGACTGACTGGAGATAATCGGGCCCAATGTAGGCACTTCCTATATAAGCCCATGTTTGTTTCCATTCCCCTCTGTTGGACTGCGAATTAAGAGTTCTAAGAATAACTGGGACGGTCGGGACATGGATCCAATGTAGGTGTAGCGTTATCCCCTGCTTCATTTCCAGGGATTCCGGAGTGTCCAGGGGTCCAGAGAAAAGTTACGGTCTTTTTATGGTATTTTAATATTTCCAAATGACTACAGATCCTGTCAATTGTGTGGCTAGTTTTACTAAAATTATCTCTACTTTGAAGTGCTGACATTGAATCAGTACAAATTAATATTTTTGAGTGAGCACTGTTGATGGATAAGTAAAGGGCTGTTTAAATCGCCTGAAGTTCTGCAGTGTGTATTGTTGAACAATAGGGTAAGTTATATTTGTGAGGTGTCCCATTCATAATTATTGCAAAACTAACGAATTCATTTATAGTATCATTTTTGAAAATTAGTAAAATTTAAATTTCTCTAAAACACATAAGCGCTGTTAAACACATGTTATTGAGAAAACACAATGAGGTTATTTTTCTTTTATTATTTGTTTTTTTTTTTAAACTTTGTAAATATTTTATATCTAGCATAGATAGAGTGCAAAATGTACATTATTTTAATGGTGAGATGGACTTGATCCCAGAAACACGGACCTTCCTCCATTGTATGGACCTGAGGACGGGCTGCTACATCATCGCAGCTCTCGAACTCGCCTTCTCGCTCGTGGTCGCCCTCGAAGACTACACGGCTCTTCAGGTTCAGGGGAACATGAAGTTGATGAGGATGGTGTACCTGACGGACCTGATGATGCTGTCCCTCCAAGCCATCTCTGCGCTGATCCTCTTGTACGGCGTCAAAGTCTACGACAGGAGAATGGTCTCCTGCTGGGTCCTATCGCACTTCGGCCTAGCCTTCTTCGTCGTCGCTAATTTCATCGGCACAGCTGCAGTGCTACCATCGATGCACTTCAGAGGGAAATTCCGGTTCGTACTCTACTCCTTAATATTCACAGTGAGGACTTTAATTATGTACGCTTTTTGTATCATCACTGTTAACAGTTACGCTAATCAGCTGAAGAGATGTGGTAAAGAACCGTGCGTTATTGATATAAAATAAAAGAAAATCGAATAACGCAAAAAAAAAAAAAGAAAAAAAAAAAGACTATCAGAAGAGTAACTCTCAAGTGTACTAAGAGATACTGAACACATATCACATTAAATACACCTCTATGTAATTATCTTATGAATACAATTGTTGTTTTATTAATGTTATCATTAATACATAATTTTACAAGTTTAAAATTAAATAATATTAAAATCAAGAATCATTTCAGATCTTCTAACCATGCTCGAATATATATATATATGTATATATATATATATATATATATATATATATATATATATATATATATATATATATATATTTATTTATTTATTTATCGCGATACAGGCCAACGGTGGACCACGCGTATATCATTTTCAGGTTTTTTCAGGTTTTCTGCCCAAATTCTTTTCATTTTTTCGCCCATTTCCCTCTTTCTCTCCTCCGTCCATTTCTTACTTTCATGCTTCTTTTTCTCCGCTACAAGAACCTTTATATTTTTAACCATTTTTTTATATATATATATATATATATATATATATATATATATATATATATATATATATATATACGTAGTATATATATACATATTTATCAATATTAACTGAACCTCAAGAACTTTACTAAACATTTAATAGTAACAGTCAAGAAATTTATCCAAATACCATGAAAAGTCATTTTAAGAAAATAAGCAGTCTAAAACTGGTATTGAATGAATAAACGAAAAATTACTGTTTATTGAAAAAAAAAAAGAAAAAAAAAAAAAAACATTTTTCAATTACAGGAGGTTTTGGATCTTTATATAGCTTAAAACTGGTATTGCAAAAATGAAATAAACTTTGAACAAAAATATGGAATTAAAACCTTCCCACAACTGGTACGACAAGCAGTGAGAACAGGTCGACTTGAAAGGTTTCCACCCAAGAGTTTTAGAATTCTTATTTTCTTAAAATAATTTTTCACGATTTGCGGCGAACCGGTGCCCCGGATAAAAAAAAAAAAAAAAAAAAAAAAAAAAAAAAAAAAAAAAAAAAAAAAAAAAAAAAAAAAAAAAAAAAACGGTATAAAATCGTTTCAAAATTTAATTTTCTATCGAAATCCGTCGTAAAAAATGCCACATCCTATCGGGAATTCCAAAGTTATAGTCCAAAAGCCGAGGCCGAATTTTGTGACTTATTTAAAGAAAACTTCTAGACATACAGCCATAAAATGTCCACTCTCTGCAATCAATTTGCACTTGTCTGCCAACTCAAAGCGGGGGCGTTTCAAAATTGCAAACACCGAAAGGGGGAAGCAAATATCAAAAAATGGTATTATTTGAAGATGATTTATTTAAAGCAAACAAGAAACTGCAAACCCACTAGGTTGCAAAAAACGTTATCCGCCAAAATTTGGAGGGGCTAAGCATCGGCAGACGAAATTCAAAATCCTCGTGAAGGCCTCACACCGGCTGGCATTGTTCAAAACTTACATCTTTTTCGTCCAACAGTGAACGTTTTGAACACGATTTCCTTTTTTAATTGATTTATAAGTAGTTTTTTCTCTAGAATAATTTGAGGAAATTATATTATATTGCTTCCTACATACAGCACAGTATAATTATTTTAATATAAAATAATCTGGTTTTAAAATTTTAATGTTAAAAATACCAATTAATATATATGAACAGTAATAATATAAATACCGGCCACATAATTAAAAAAAGAATAATATTTCAACAAATAAAGTTCTGAAATATGTACTACCCTGGAACGAAATTCGTGTAAAACTTGACTACTATATCCAGTTAATGTATGTTCTTGGAAAATCGTTCTTAGTCGTTTGATCGAATAACTCGGAAACCGTTACTTTTAGTATATTTTGAGCTCTGAACATTATTGAAGTAAATCAAATTTGCAACAAATTTGGCACTATTCATTTCTTTTGCTCTCATCAATAGTTTTCAAACGGTGTGGCCACCAAAGATTGGCTAACTTGTGGTAAGTAACTGGCTAAATTTCCTACCAGATTACATATATGAAATTCATACAAAGTTATGTAAAATACCAATGCCAGCACGCTGAAAACCCGTACTATTGTAAACTCGTAAGTTTTTTTGGCACATTTTTCGTTACAACGCCAAAACTATTTGCTCAATTCAAAATTTTTTTTTTCAACTGATAGCTGGCTTAATTTCCTACCATACCACATATGTAAAATTCACACTAAAAAGCCACTAGTGTTGTGAAGTGTAAGTTTTTTGCCACCTTTTTGGCAATAACCCCAAAACTATTTGTCCAATACAAAATTTATTTTCTGCAAGTGATAGTTGGCTAAATTTCCTATGAGATCTATATTAAAATTCATCTAAAGTCATGTAAAATTCCCAAGCCAGCATTTTTTGGTAAATTTTTCGTTAAAACCTTAAAAACTATTCGTTCGATCCAAAATTTATTTTTTTTTCAACTGATAGCTGACTAAATTTGCAATCAGACCCCATATATTAAATTGATATAAAGTCATGTAAAATACCAATACAAGCACACAAAAACCCCGTACTATTGTGAAGTCCAAGTTTTTTGGCACATTTTTCGCTATAACCCCCAAACTATTTGTTTATACCAAAATTTATTTTCTTCAACTGAAAGCTTACTAAATTTACAATCACATCAAATATATATAATTTTGAGTGAACCCCTCAAAATACCCACGTCAGCCCACTGAACATTTAAAATTGTTATGTTTTTACCAAAACATACACATTTAGCGTGCTGGCGTGGATTTAAATTAAATATTCACCTATAAAATGTGATATTAAATTTAGTCAGCTTTCAGTTGAAAAAAGTAAATTTTGGTTTAGACAAATTGTTTTGGACTAATATCGAAAAATAAATCTAAATAATTTGGATTTAACAACAGTATTTGTTTTTAGCGTGCTGACACGGGTATTTTACAGAGCTTGATCAAAATTTTATATATGGGGTCTGATTGAAAATTTAGCCAGCTATCAGTTGAGAAAAATAAATTTTGGATTGGTCGAGTAGTTTTTGGGTTATAATGAAACAGGTACCAAAAAACTTGGATTTTACAACAGTTCGGGGTTTTAGCGTGCTGGCTGGGGCATTTTACATGACTTTATATAAATTTCATATATGAGGTCCGATAGGAAATTTAGCCAGCTATCAATTGAAAAAATAAATAAATTTTGGATCGAACGAATAGTTTTGATGTTATAACGAAATATGTGCCAAAAAACTTTGAATTCCCAATATTACGGGTTTTTAGCGTGCTGGCATGGGTATTTTACATAACTTTATATACATTATATATATAAATTATATTATATTGTATAAATAAATTTTATATATGATGTCTGAAAGGAAATTTAGTCAGCTATCAGTTGAAAAAAATAAATTTTGGATTAGAGTTATAACCGACAACGGAAAAGTACCAACTGCGTGTTTTCACGAAGAAGTGCGACTTAAGTGAAGTTAGTCAATCTTTGGTGGCTAAACGTCTCTAAAACTATTGATTTGAGAAACAAAATGAATATTACCAAATTTGTTTCCAAGTTGATTTGCTTGAATAACCTATAAGAGAACACAAAATATACTAAAAGTAACGATTTCTGAACGTCAAAGGAATACGATTTTCAATTCTTTTCCCCCACTGCCATTTTTTGCGGCACTGACCTTTATAGGAAAATTCACAAATTTTCATTCAGAACAGTGGATAGATTACACCCATTACGAAAAATAGGTGAAATAACTCGGTATTTTTTCCTATCGGGCTCTAGCTCTATCATTTTACAAATCAATTAACTGGACTACTATACACGTTTTATACGAATTTTGTTCCAGAGTAGTACATATTTCAGAACTTTATATTATATTATTTTTTTTTAAATTATGTGGCCGGTATTTATATTATTACTGTTCATATATATTAATTGGTATTTTTACCATTAAAACTATAAAACAAGATTATTTTATATTAAAATAATTAAACTGTGCTGTATGTAGGAAGCAATATAATATAATTTCCTCAAATTATTCTAGAGAAAAAACTACTTATAAATCAATTAAAAAAGGAAATCGTGTTCAAAACTTTCACTGTTGGACGAAAAGGATGTAAAGGTGAATACAGACTACTCTGACGTGACGTGGGACCACGTCGTAATGCGTGGGATATAAAATCTAACACAGGGTTTTGGGCGGTTACGTTCATATTGACCTGACGTGACGTGGGATCACGTGGGATGAGGCAATCTGTCGGAAGAATATCAAAAGTTTTAGATTTTCGTCAGATGTGGGAAGGCGTCAGAAGAGTCAGGTGGCTTTCCCTGTGGAATAGTGTGATGTTTCGCCCTTATAAATTTGTTTGTCGTAGGTATGTAGCTTGAATATCAGATAATCGGTAATCCCTGCACCCCCAAATTAAGAAATATATTTAGTGATCCTTCACCCTTATAAAATTGTTTGTATGTAGGTATGTAAATTGAGGATCAAATTTTACGAAAATCGTTTGAATTTTAATCCCCCCCCCCCTCTCCCACTCCCATTAAAAAAAAATGAAATAAAAATCAATAAAGTGATGTTTCACGCTTATAAAATTATTGGTATGTAGGTATGCAACTTGAGTACCAAATTTTTAGAAAATCAGTTGAAATCTGACCCCCCCCCCTCCCATCGCCCCCTTCAAAAAATAAAATAAATCAATACAGTGGTGTTTCACATTTATAAAATTATTGGTATATAGGTATGTAACTTGAATATCAAATTTTTCGAAAATCAATTGAATTCCGATCCCTCCTCCCCCTGTCGCCTCCCTCGGAAAAAAAAAAAAAAATGTTTTACCCTTATAGAATTATCGGTATGTAACTTGAATATCAAATTAAACGGGTATAGAGATGAAGTTTACACATCAAGTCGACACGCTTTCCGTACTGTTTGAGGCTCTTTCCGTATGGAAAGCGTGTATGTGTAAAGGCACCTATTGATAGGAAAAACTATCAATCAATATCAAATATAACCAGACTGATGATTATCACAGATATTTATGATCTAAATTAAGTTATAGTTTTTGTCATTCTGTAATAGCACTTAAACCGCTCTTCATCTTCTTTAATTGAAGCATTAAATTTTGGAACTCCCCGAATTCGTCTCGCCCCATGTTGATCCTATGATGGAACCATTCTCTAGACGAGTAAATGGATGCAATACACAAAGCAGCCATTTCTTTTTCTTCCAGCATGTCAAAAACACGGAATAACGTCATGGTTGGAGGTTCAATACAAACTGTCGGGAAACGCAATGGGCACGAAGTAGTTGCTATACGTCAGGCCAATGTGAACACCGCTTTATATCTGACGTGGTCCCATGATGTCTGATAAGACGTGGAAACACGTAACGTCAGAGTAGTCTGTGCTTAGCTTAAGTTTTGAAAAATGTTTCTTGTGAGGCCTTCACGATTTTGCTGCCGATGCTTAGCCCCCTCCAAATTTTGGCAGGCAAAGTTTTTTGGAACCTAGGGGGTTTGCAGTTTCTTGTTTGCTTCAAATAAATCGTATTCAAATGGTCTACTTTAGGACTGAATAACGCGGATTTTGAATTTTGTCTGCCGGTGTTTAGCCCCCTCCAAATTTAAAGTGAAACCTTAATTGTACATCAAATATTTTATTTTTAACTGTGAGCTGGTAATTCAGATGGTCGTATATTATTCAAAAAGAAACTTTAGCAGATAATAAACAGAATTATCTGTGATTACAATTCTATTAATGGAGAGATAATCTCGTTTGTCAACATTTATTTTTTCCCTAAAAATATGAAGATGATGAAGTTAAAATTTGGTAAAGATAGTTTTACCATTGCAAAATTGCGCTAGCCACATATCGATCGAATTTTAAACTTCAATGGCATTCACAATGAACAAACAATGAAAACATAATATTACTTTATGACCAACAAAACAAGCGGTAGCTACGGAAGCAAAATTAAACCATAAACTACCAGTTGGGTAATTAATTAAATAAAAACAATATTGCCAGTCAATGGAAGCCAATTCACTATATACAGGTAGTCAATAGCGTAAGATTGAAGTTAGGATTATGCTAGTAAAATACTGAATGCCAAATAACTTTACACAAATAAAAAAAAATTAATAAAAATTTAAAACTTTAATACCAGAGGACCTTGTATACTGATAGATTTGACTTTTTTTTATAGGAAATACTATATTGATAAAAAAAAAGAATCACTTGTTCGTTTAAATATATATATATATACGAGGGTAAGTCAATAATTATCCGCAATATAGTTATAAAATTTTATTGAAATGAAATAGGAAATTTACAAGTACATCATTTTTCGACATAGTCCCCTTGCTTTTCAACGCACTTGGTCCAACGTTGTTCAAGTTTCCTGATGCCCTTATGGAAGAAGGTTTTGGGTTGAGATGCGAGCCAGGAATGCACCGCTTCTTTCAATGCTTCGTCCGAGGCAAATCGACGGCCCCTAATTGCCTGTTTGAGTGGACCAAACAAGTGAATATCAGATGGAGCGAGATCGGGACTATATGGAGGATGATTCAATACTTCAAAATTGAGTTTCTGAAGCGTTTCTACAGTGTGGGCAGCTGTATGCGGACGGGCATTGTCGTGCAACAACACAACGCCTTTTGACAGCAGTCCTCGGCGTTTGCTTCGAATTGCAGGCTTCAGCTTAGCAGCAAGCATCTCACTGTAACGTTCACTGTTTATTGTTGTGCCCCTTTCCTGATAATGTTCCAGTAATGGACCTTGTGAGTCCCAAAAAACCGTAAGCATAAGTTTTCCTGCGGACGGTTGGGTTTTGAATTTTTTCTTGCACGGCGAATTTGGATGTTTCCATTCCATACTCTGCCGTTTTTACTCTCCGGCTCGTAATGATGGATCCATGTTTCTTCACCAGTAACGATCCTGGGAAGGGGAGGGGAGGGGGGAGGGGGGATACTGTCTAAGAAGTTGTCCCCTTCGTTAACATAGCGATCCAAATGTTTTGTGCACACGTCCAAGCGCGTCTGTTTATGCAACTGTGTCAGTTGTTTTGGAACCCATCTTGCACAAACTTTATGAAACCCAAGTCTGCTGTAAATGATTTCGTAGGCAGAACCGTGGCTAATTTGCAGACGATTTGCCACGTCGTCAACAGTTATCCGTCTGTCTGAAAGAATCATTTCACGTGAACGCTCAATGTTTTCCTCGTTTATGGCGGTAACTGGTCGTCCAGCTCCTTCATTTTGCGTAACCCTTGTGCGACCATTTTTGAATTTTTCAATCCATTCATAGACACTCCGTTGTGGCAAACAATTGTTCCCGTACTGTACCAAAAGTCTTCGATGAATTTCGGCCCCTGATACACCTTCCGACCAAAAAACGGATCACTGAACGTTGCTCTTCTTTGGGCAAATAGAAAATGGAGCGGCCATTATTAACAGCACGACAGCGATAACAAAACTAACCTACCAGCTTGTCATAAACATAACAACGAATAAACAAAATCAACACACAAAAAACAACTGCCAACATAAACAAAAATATAGCTATTTGCGGATAATTATTTACGTTTACCCTCGTATATATTTGTTTAGTAGGTTCTTGAGGTTCTCAATAAATAAAAACTATCAACGTTTGACTATATTGTTCCTACCCTACAGTGAAAAACCAGGTTACAATAAAATTATAAAAGTTATACAAGTTATTTCAAAACATAAAGTTAGCTACAATAAAAGTATATAACAACATGTGTTAGAATAATAAAAATATATATAATTACAGAATATAGAGGAGTATGAAGCTACTTACAATGTTACTAGTGGATATGGAATAGACTAACAATTTTAGTCTAACCTAAAGGAATTTTAACAGACATTTACAAAGGTTGTGGGGAAATCCCTATTTGAGTGGTATTCCCAAAAGATGCAGGTACAAAAATATTTCGGTGTAATATACTCAGAAGAAGATTTATATGGATATAAATAATCGAAATACATTGGCATAAACTTCAAAACACACGCACCAATTCCTAAAGACCAATTTCTCAAATTATTAGCTCTAGTTACCGAAAGTTGTTCGCGCCCGGAAATGAAAGGGAAAATTGATATATCGTTCAGACTCAATATAAAAGTCTAGGTAACTAGCCCTTAACGCATTAATCCCACCAAAATAATCGTTGTTTTTGCTGTCTTGACTGAACCTACGAGCGATTACCTTGTCCAAGGCCCATTGTTAGTTCCAGCCTTTTTATGCCCAAGGCTAAGATAGCTTTCCAAAATATATCAAAGTTTTTTTTTTTTTGTGTTATTTAATCGAAACTAGTTTCAACTAAATGATTTGAGAGGAAATATCATGACCGAGTGTTTCAGGCTGCGAGAATCATTCGTCCGCCCGCGATTCTTTTGGAGGCCTCCGAGAAAACATCGGCGGCTACATATATAAAATAATTATATATATATAATTTATTTTATGTTTTTAAAACTGATAATGAATTTCTAACATTTGAAACTAGTCTTCTAATTAAATAATCCCAATAGAAGTGGCAATTAATTCATCAATCCTAATTGTATTGATCCTTCCATACCATCGTGGAGTACCTCACGTGTATGAAATAAGAGTTTTTTAAGTTTTACTTTTTATTTTCTCTCATATCCCAAGACATAAGATGGACAGCCTGGAAGGTTTCGAAGTAAGTTAAAAAAAAACTCTGAATTATTGTCAATACTAACCAATTTTCTCCAAAGACCCAAAGACCTCTGTAACATTTCCCTTTACCCTTTATAACCCCTTGTTTTTCGAATGAATGTTCTTTCCCTATGTTCTTAAATTCTGGGAACCTCATATTACTGGCACAAAGTACGTTTCCACATATTTCGGGAATTGAACCCATTTAGTTCTTGAGATGGGAGATAGAGCACGCTATATTTAGAAATTGGATAATAACCTTACCACCTTGTAACCTCCTTCGTTAGGGAGACATTTTTCTGATATTTAATGAAGTCAATCCTGGGCCGGAAGCAGTTCCTAATTTATTTCATTTCTCCGTCAAATTTCCGGTTTTTCATTTCCTCATTATGTTCAAAGTGTTTATCTATATTTCACCCTTCCATTTCCTGTAGCCTTCGAGGAAGGGGAAGGCTCAACCTAGCTACTTTTTTTATTTGTTCAGATAACCTTTGATGAGGAAATTTTTCCAATTCTTTTTTTTTTTAATATAAAAGTTGACATTTTTTGATAACAGCATTGACTGAAACTATTCATTTATTTTTGTGATGAACCATTCTGCATTTCAATATTAATTTTTTCCGCTCCTCTCATAATATAAAATAAAATAAACTTTGAAACTATTTTTATTATAACCCCAATCTTAACGATAAAGAGGGAGGGAGCTCTTATATATTGTACTTGTATATACATCAAAATAAACAAAATTAGACATTGTAATTTTTTTTTATTGAAAAAATATAAACTTTTCAATAAACCGAATGCAATTTCTCTCCCCCCCCCCCCCGCTCTTTCAGATTTCAATTCACACCTGTTATTAGGGTAACAATCAGTGAATGTGATGAAATTTTTAAATACTACAGGCCTTGTATGCGTGTGGGAGACTAGCACTCAACAGTACCTCCTCCTGGCATGGATAAAGAGATTTAGAGCATGAAGAGTTAGTAATAACCAGGAAATAGAAGATCTTATACAACGTGAAAATATAGTGCAATTTATAAAATCTAGAAGGATCAGCTGGTTAGGACACTTAGAAAGGATGACAGACACAAGAACGGTAAAAAAGTTTTCCAGGCGACCTTCCCTGGAAAATAAAATCTTTGGATAGACATTGCTGGGGACTAATTGTCAGGGAGACCAAGGTTCATCATGGACTGTAGAGCCGAAGAAGAACAATAAAGAACCCAGAATAATAGGCCAGACCCAAAAGGCATCATATTGATAGGTCATATATTTATCACCAATGAGGTATCTATAAGTATTATGTCTTATTATATATTACATTAAAAAAATAGAATCGGAACTTCTAAAACTCGTAAATATCTTACTTCAATACTTGTGTAAGAATGCTCTGGTTCTAGTCTGCAGTTGTGAAAGTAAGTGATTTGGCCAGAATCTTGCTCACCAGCGAAATTTCCCCTTAATTAAGTGTGTCCACTTTTGAGAGGCCGCTGGTGGTATAACAGTATAAAAAAAATTTCACCTAAGCCGATACGAATTTTATCCTAGAAGTTATGAGTTAAAATTTTTAATTAAAATTGTGTTCTTTTGTATAATTTTAACTTTAATTACAGGCGTTCATATTCATATTGACAGTACTATTGGAAAACTACTTTAACAAAATATCATTATTTTTTATATAACCTCCACGATAGGAAAAAAAGATTAAAAGGGAACTCCATTTGTTCTGATTTTCATTTTAAAATATTGAGACTAGAGGAAACGTTTCGAAATGAGTTAAAATAGAAATTCGTAAAATATTTTTCGACGAAGAAAAATACTAAGGAAAAGAAAATATATGTAAAATAAGGCGGAGAGAAAAGTAAATATTTGGAAAAAGAGGAGGTAAGATGAGAAGAGAGGACGAATATAGGGAAGAGCTGGTTACATATGGATTGGGATGAGTCCTCTCACACACTCCCTCGGCCAATTCTTTTAAATCGAAATAGCTTCTTGGAGTTGGCATCTCTACCACGATATCAACTCTTCCTTATTGAATCCTTCGCCGAAATCTACTTTCAGCAAAGGGTTTATTAAAAAAGTTTAAATAGAATGTTCATCAAATAATATGATATATTTAGGTAGTAAATCACCAGTTAGGGGAATGGTTTTGAGAGCCAATCGACTCGAAGGGACGTTCGCACAAAACCTTATTTTACTCAATTTGAAATTAAAAAATGTATAAGTCTTCTTTCAGATAAACATAAATATCGGCTAAAGAAAGAATAACATTTTTTTTTTTTTTTAACTTTCATTTTTGAATCAACTCCTGTCAAAAAAAAGAAAATCGACAATCAGCGGATGTGCTGAAATGATAATATTAACAAAATTGGCATGTTAGACTATGAGGAGAGATAGTGCCCAGTGGCACACCTTACTTGTCTTTGGTTTACATATCTCGGGTAGGGAGGTTCATTTTGAACCTATTTAAGGTTACTTACCTATATACAAAGTCTTACGGTTTTTTTTAATGAATTTTTTTGTAAAAATGGCCAAATCCAAACATTTATGCCTTATAACCCCGTTGTTTATTGATATATCAACGCCATTTTTTCCCTGTAATTACTAATACATTGTCCATGTAAAATAAAAAAGATATGGTGCAAAAAACAAATACCAAAAAAACGGGAGATCGTTAAATCTTATCAAAGGAAAAATAAAAATTATGAACTTCAAGCTTAGGTTCAATAAAAAAAAAATTAAGCGCAACAGCCAAATCCAAATTGTTTTAAAAACTTTTCTATTTAATACTCTTGAAAAAAATACCATTTGCAGGCACGCAGCACATCTAGTTTTTTTTATTTTTTATAAAGTAACAAAAGGGTGCCACCAGCGCACACTGGCAATAATAATGAACCGAATCATATTTTTTATGCAAAACGTAACAAATAGTTGTGTAGCATAGGTTAAACTGCATATTTTCTCTTTCTTCCTAGGAATTTCGATTTTATCAGAGTAAACTGTATCTACATTTTTGTAAACAAAAATCGGGGAACAAAATTAAACTAATTTTAAATTTATTCCTAAATTTGATTTGCAGGGTATTGCTCAAAATTATCTCCACTATTTCTAATACAGGCACGATATCTTTTTCTTATTTCCGTGGTAGTTGTTCTAAAAATTAATTAAAATAAAAGACAACAACTTATTTAAAAATCAATGCCTCATTTACCATAATGAAGGAAGGATTTGTTTTAAGAACAACCACGTAAGGTAAGTGACCTTAAATAGGTTCAAAATGAACCTCCCTTCCCGAGATAATTTTTTGGCCAACGATCTTCCGAACACCCTGCATACGTAGGTCTCTCATCCAGTTTCTTTTCCGTCTCCTCCTGGTATTCTCCGGGATGAGAGATGTGGCCATACTACTGATGAATTTTTTGGGTGCCCCTTTAATTTTTCACAGTCGGTAGTGGGTCCGTATGTGTTCAATGACTGTTGGTATTTGTAAGTCTGTGTGTATAATTTTATTGTTAATGTACCATTGTGTCTGTGTTATTAGTCTTAATGTCTTGGATTGAAAAGTTTGTAATCTTTTTATGTGTGTCTGTTTAGCAGATCCATAAATTTGTGATGCGTAGGTCCATAAAGGTTTTAGTAGATGTGTGTAGGTCATAAATTTTAGTCTTGTATGTAGTTTTGATTTTTTTCTGAAAAGTGAGTACATCAGTTTCAGTCTCATATTTTTTGATGTCCATTTCTTCTTAATATGTTGGCCCTATGTCATTCTTCTATCGAAAGAATAACATAAAATATGTTTACACCACTCGGATTGGAAAATAGATACTTTCCATAACAGCTGGGAGCAAGGAAAGTAGGAAAGTAGGATTGCTCAAAATTTAGAGCAAGGTAAAACAACGAACATATGATTTTACACGTCTAGCCGGGAAAGTTTTCGCAGCTAGCAGTGTTTACGGTTACCAACACGATGTTCGCTAGCGTTTCTTTTAGTTTATAATTTAATTTTACATTGCTAGTGTGCGAAAATGGCCTTTAACATCCCTCAGAAATTAATTAAAGAAGCTGAAGGAATAACTGATTCGTTATTGCCCGGGAAATCTCGTAATAGATACGAAGAAGAATTTAATAAGTTTTGTGAGTGGTGCTATAGTGAAAGTGTTAACCCTAACCATGTTAATGAAGAACCTAAATAAAAAAACATTAATTAAAGGGTTAAACATTACCAGCAACCAAAACTGTACAATTAATATTAACCTGACCCTATAAAAATGAAGTGTTTTTTATTAATATATAAACTTACTCCTTTTTATAAATGTATTTTGAATTATTACATTTCAGTTATTAAACGTAATTATATTAAATTAAACTTGTCTACAGTTATTTCTCTAAATCAGCTGTTACAAATAATCATTAAAATGGAAAACAATCATTTAGTGTAATAATAGGAATTATTAAAATCTTAATATGTAGATGCGTTTTTGCCTCGTGATGAAAAGTATCGTACATTACTCGTACCGAAAGTGATTTTACGATGCTCGATCGAATTAACGGGCTCGGCTTCGCCTCGCCAGTCAAACACGGTCTCGCAACGTAAAATGCCACTTTCGGTACTAGTAATGTAATATACTATTTATGCCGTCTTGACTATCGATCCTCATATGTTGTTTTTTTATTGTTTTTTTTCGCTTACCTATGATTCATTAGTATGTTGGAGATGAATTTTCAAATTAAAGAGCTGACCGTCTATGCCATAAATGTTCTATATTTTTTTTCCACTTACCTGCGTGATTTTTGAATTATTTAAATTAAATCAACAGTTAATGGTCATTCTAAATAAACAAAGTTGGTATAAAGGAAGGGTTTCAAACGTACGTAACTTTTTTCGTTCAACGAATATAGCTCCTAAATGGGTAGGTCCTAGCTACAAATCCTATAATATAATATAACAAAACAATTATTGTAGAGTGCATGGAATATCCGAAAAATATATACGAAAATTGTATGTATATATACGAATATACGAAAGATATACGTAATTAAAAATATTAACTTATCGAAAAAAGAATCGTTTTAACATCACATCTTGTTAAACATTTGCTTATAGTTCCAGAAACGTAATATGAAATTTAAGTAAATTTAAAACTCTACAACATTGATTTTGTGACTTTTTCTGAGAAACTATGGTGGAAGGCACTAGAAGCAAATTTATGACGAAAAGTAAGCTAAAAATCATCGATTTTTTTTAATACAGATGTTTTCCAGCCTTACAAAATCCCTCACCGCTCTTCACAAAGGTCCGCCTTTTTAGCAAAAGCGACTACAGAAAGTTCATTTATTATTCTATATTACTTTTAAACATAAAATAAATACCTTACACACATATATTATTTATCCATATAATATACTATATTGTCAATAGAAATAATTTACTTCATGTATTATTATTATTATGATGATGAATATTCCCCTTGAAGGAGAGCGATTTAACTTGAGGTCACTTCATTTTCGTTTATTCCTCCTTCTTTCCTCCGTCACTTCAGAGTCTCTTCATTCTTTCAGAATGTTTCCTCTTCCGCTCTTCCGTCTACTTTTTTCCTAATTGTTGTGTTCGTTCAAATCTAATATTGTTGATTTTAGTCCCGCATTCATTGCGATCTTCAAAATTTTTTTTATCGACCAGCTGCAAGTTCCTCTGTGCCTAGGGTTGCCATCCCCTGTATTAAACCGGACATTTGCCACAAAAGCCTGACATTATCTTTAAAAGCCAAACATACCTTATATAAAGCCGGATGTACGTTTTTAAAGTTGGAATCAACTTAAATAATAAAAAAGTCTGTCAATATAGGTTACATATAATTTTTAATTAATCAAAGCTATATTAGAAAATTTATATTACAGCTTTAAGTTTTTAGTTAAGACATTAACCACTATCCTTAATCTTTTGATCATTATGTATGACATTAAAATCAATAACCGCCTAAAACATTTTCAGTCTTCTACAGACTTCACTTATATAAAACAAAAACAAAAATAAAAAAATTACAGCTCCACTTTGGCATTTAACTAATAGTTTTGATTATACAAATATAAAAAAATATGCACTATTCTAAGGAGAAAACAAAAAGATTAAAATTAAAAAGCCAATTATATAGAAATCTCAAATGTTTCTAAAAATAATAAAATCCATAAATTCTTAGTTTTATTTTGCTTTTTCACCTACTTTATCCAAAACGTCGTTTTCCTTGGAAATCATATCAAAAAATTCTGCACATGTTAATTTTAAATTGCATGATATGAATATCCTATGTTCAATTGTTTCTGTTTGCAATTTATTGCGTTCCTTTTTCCACCGGACATTAATCAAAGATAAAACTCTTTCAAGGTTGACGTTATGGCATAGAATCGTAAAATAGTATTCTTCCAATTTTAGTAGTTCAGTATTAAATTCTCCTTAGTAAATGATCTAAAATAAACAGTCCACTTTTTTATGTGCCGAAAGTTTTTAAAATTTCTTTATGAAATTCTGCCATTGGTCAAAAAATTTACTTAATTAGTCAAAAATTTAAGAGGAGTGGGAGTTTTCAAGACAGTTGCATTTCCACCACGCCATAAGATTGCCACTTTCAACGAGAAGACGAAAAAGCCTAACAAATGCCGGACAGGCCGGACACAAAAATATTTGGCCGAACACGGCCGTAAAAAGGCGGACATGTCCGGCTAAAGCCGGACAAATGGCAGCCCTATCTGTGTCTCCTTTAACCATTATGTACCACATTTGATTGTCGTTATAATGTTCAACAATTTCTTTGCCAATCTGCAGCTTTCCATCCTATAGATATCCGTGTAAAATTCGGCTCTGCGTTTTCTTCTTACATCTGTTATTATGCTGGTCTATTGATAAAGTTCGTTCTGAGATCTTTTAATCTTAAGTCCATTTTTATTGATTCCTCCATATATTTTCCTTAAAATTTTTCGTTCTTGTTTTTTTATTTCTCTAATTTCGGAGTGCACATCAATGACCATCGTTTCTGCTGCATAGGTGGCTTCTGGAAGAATCACTGTTTGATAGTGTCTCAGTTTGGCGTTTGTCGAGATGCACTTCTTGTTGTAATGATCTCATGTTAATCTGTAGGCCTTCTGCAGCTTTACGACTCTCTGTTCGTTGGCGATTCTGTTTAAACCGGAGGAAGGTATTTAAAGTATGATTTTACCGTATTTTGTGATCAAAAACGATTCACTTTCTGGTCGTCTTTCCATGTATAGCGTTTTTTCGTATGAAATTTGCAGTCCAGTTTTATGCGCAATCTTATGTAGCTTTTCTACAGCTTGAACCGCTTCAGTTCTGTTGTACAAGATAATCGCGATATAATTCTGCAAAAGCAAGGTATTTGACTCTAATACAATTCTCCTTTTTTTATGCTAATTGGGATGCCTTTTACATGATATTCCCATTCTCTGATAATACTTGATGTATTATATGTATTTACTTCATATTCTTCGACTATTAATAACATAACATTATTAGTTTTTAATTAAATCATTCTCACACCTTGTCATTTATTTATGGCCTCATAGCTATTTACTATTGTCATTTTATTATAAATCGTTCGTTTCATTTAGAGACTGTTTATAAAAATAATATACATAAACACTTTTATTTATTTTTTTTTCTGGCTATTTTTTTCTCTAATTTTAGATTACCATGTATAGTTAATATTATAACAACAATTTCATATTTATTGAAGAAAATAAAATTTTAAACATTGAAATACAATTTACAAAAGCATGTAGTGCCATTTCTATTTGCATCTAGAATAGAATCTGAGGATCTCGTGTTGAAAGGAGGAAAATTTAGAAGTTTTCATTTCGAAGTCTACCGCTAGATTGCGCGCCGGTTAAACAGTAACCGGTTACCGAAAAGTAACAGTTAAAAAGGAGTACAGTTCTTGGCAAGTGATACGAAGATACGGTTTACAATTTACCAGAGGACGCAGAGGACGCTGGCCGATATCGGGAACTCGATGCGGAGAGGACAAGTTTTAATGGCCGCAGCGGTGAGGATATTGGCGAAGGGCAGCCGCAAATCACCGCTTCCCTTCCTCGCCTGCTCTTCCCCTTCCTACCTCCCGCTAGCTAGGGCGATCAAATTAATTCAGGATCCTTTTTAAACTGACGAGGACAGTTATCTGGGTGAGGGTTCTGCCATGAGTTCTACTAGTCTCAACTATACTTACTGGTCGATGCAGACTGCAATAGTCTACATTAGACCAATACCATACCATATACAATCATTCTAACATTTATATAAAATATTTCGTAAAAAACAAAGAGAAATAGGGAATTTTAAATTTATATTAAGCCCGTAAATACAACTGATGAAGGTTCTTGGGTTCACTGCTTTGCTAAGGGTGTACTGTTACTGGGCCAGAGGGCAGTCGACGAATGGCCAATCTAGGAGGAAAAAGTCATAATATAAAATTAATGAAACTATTATATAAACATGATTTTTTTTTTTCATTTATTGATATTTACAACTATACAAAATAATATACAACTGTAAATGTGTTGATAGTAAATACAATGACAAGTAAATAACTTGTGAAGAGCTACTCACTAGTAGCACTTCAATAAAATCTGGATGGAGGAGGAAGCAAGTTGGGAGACTAGTGGCTATATCAGCAACATAAGGAACATTAAGATCTTTATTGATAAGTTTATTGGGCACAAAGTGAGGAGCATTGAGGATTTTTCAAAGTATTTTGGATTGTAAGGATTGGATACGAGATGGATTGGATGGTTTAGTAGAACCCCAAAGCTCAACTCCGTAAGTCCAAATAGGTCTAATAACAGTCATGCAAATGAGTCTTTTGTAATTAATTGGGAGCTTTGATCGTTTGTCTAGTAAATGTTGAAGTAGTCTGTAACGACGAGCAGTTTCTTGTCGTTTTAGTATTGTATGTGGATTCCGATTTAGACGTTTGTCCAGGTGGAGTCCTAGATAGCGGATCTGTTCAACAGGGATTAGTGGAATAGAAAAAAATTAGCTGCTTTTATTTACTTTCTTTTCTAAAACGAATTTTTAATTCCGCTAAGGGAGTTTATTCAGTATTTGGGAAACTGTAAGGGCATTGATTTAACATATATTACTATATTGGCACAATTTAAATTGTAGGATATTATTCAAACATCATCAGCTGCGTAGAAGACATATTTAAAATTGGTAGTTACAAAAATTAAAAGAAATGGCAATGGTGTTTGTTATACAAAAACACGTTTTACATACATATATAAAGTTATAATATACAAAAATTCATCCGAGTGAATGCATGTATGAATGTTTTTACTGTATGTATTGAATTTTCATTTAGTTAAAAAATCAGGAATTTCAGTTTATTTTTTACTCCATTATGTAATCGTTAGAAATGATTTTATGTATTATTTTTTTTTTTTATTATTATTTATGTATTAATTGTTATCCCTTAAAAATCCACTTTATAAATGGAATAGTATTATTTCATAGACTAGGAAAAAAATGAGGTTGCCAATTATTTTTTCTTTTAACTTTAAATTATTAAATAGGATGAATAAGGTAAACCCGACAGTTATTGACACCATATCTTGAAACTTAAAAAAAATGTATTTAGCTAACAAAAAAAAATCTTAAAATTCCTTTTAAATCATAAAACTCAACTGTATACTTTAAATTCTGTCCATATTTTAAAATATATCCATATGGTGTAAATATTTGATTTTGCATTATTTATTGACACAATAATGTAACATAAATACCAGTAATAATGTTTGGTGCGAACTTTCTTGCTTAGTTTAAAGTTTAAAATGAATAAAAATTTCAACTTCAATGGACTATTCTTTCTATGATTATAGTTTAAATATGTCCGAATATTTCCTTAAGGGTGTCAATGAGTGTCTGGTTAACCCTACATAAGTTTTAAAAAAATTAAAACCTTTATATTATATATATATGTATATATGAAGATGAAATAATACAGTATATTTTGAATAATATTTTAATACCCCTTCCTATTGAACAGGTACCCTACCTAGGACCTAGCTTAAAGTTAAGAGGACAAAAGCACTTTATATCAAGATGTTGACCATAGCTATTTGAATTTCTATAATTAAGTAAATAAAATAATAATTTGAACCAGTTTATGTCGTCCTCAAACCTTATTATGTAACAAACCAACCGTGGAATTCGAATTCTGAGAATACAAACTGAAGGGCTTTGAGAAATATTAATTCCATGAGAGGAAGTTGGAATTTCAAACGAAGATAGACAATGAACCTAATTCTAACTGACGGCACTCAACATATTCAACGATTATTTAATATCGATTGTGTTCCCGCTACAATTTCTTGGTCTCTCCCACAACAATTCAATGTTCCAACAATTTAGCGATCTAATGTGGCACGTGAATACCGACCCTCTCCCTGCAGAGGATGATTCTGTTAACAAAGAACTAATCTCCACACACGTTCCGACAAAGAGCACGTTAAATGAGAGCCGATGGATCCACGGGGCAAATGAAGTTCACGGGGGAGAGGGCACGGGGTCGCTGATCCATGGAACGGTCTATTCAATGGATCCTGCACGCGTGCCAACAAAAGTTCTTCTGCTTGTCGGGTCGATTACCGCCACGTATGTTTACTAAAGAGTCAAGGTACAATAACAAGTGAATTTGTAACAAAAAAGAATTATAATCACAGTCAAATGGTGCCTGAAACAAGAGGTTTCAAAATTTATACTTAGTTAATTGAAAATTATATTTAATAGTGTTAGAATTTTTTTGGATGGAAGGGGGTACTAAACTCGAATTTTTTTTTGCTTTTATATTATTTTCTAGATATTCAACTGATCCCTGTTGAACAGATCCACTACCTAGGACTCCACTTGGACAAACGTCTTACTTGGAATCCACATACAAGACAAAAACGACAAGAAACTGCTCGTCGTTACAGATTACTCCAAAATTTACTAGATTTACTAGGTTAGACCTATTTGGACGTACGGAGTTGAGATTTGGGGCTCTACTAAACCATCCAATTCATATCGTATCCAATCCTTACAATCCAAAATCCTTCGAAAAATCCTCAAGGCTCCTTAATATGTGACCAATAAACTCATCCATAAAGATCTTAATGTTCCTTATGCTACTGATTTAGCCCAGACCAGATACCTATCCTTCCATAGTAAGCTCCATAACCACTCTAATCCACTAGTCACCCAACTTGCTTCCCACTCCATTCCCGATAATCCTCCGAGGCGTCTGAAAAGAAGATGGCCTAGAGACCTTTTAGTGTAGATTTTATTGAAGTGCTACTAGTGAGTAGTTCTTCAAAAGTTATTTTTATGCCATTGTATTCACTATCAACACATTTACTTAATGTATATGTTTTTGTACAGTTGTAAAATTATTTCCTTTAGTAAAATATTATAATGAAATTGGCATACCCCATCGCGGTTTCGCCCGCTATCATAAATAAAGAACTTAGATTATTTTTATTTTATTTACCGATAAAACTGGTATTGAAGTGTGGAATATAGCATTATTTCTCCAATGATATATTCACACATGTCAGTAATTTTTAATCTGGTTAAAATTCCACTTATTAGGTGTTTGAAGATTACTTAAAAACATAATTAGACATCCAATGGATTTTAATTTTCTAACTATAAAAATGTATGACAGTTTGGCAAACCTTGTTTCTGGCACTCTAGACTATACATTTTAATTATTATTACTATAGTAAAATTTATTATTATAAACCTTCCTAGAATGATGTAGTTAAAATTTGATACAGTTGGGTTTAATAGTATTACCATTGCAAACTCTATTGCAGAATGGCCAGATATCGGTCGAAATTGAAACTGCACTAGGAACCACATATCGCTCCATATATTTATAGCTTTTTAAATTACAATTGAATTAAAAATAACTAAAATTTATCATAAATTTCCAGCTCTAAATGACACTGTACTTTTGTAACTTCTCTCCACCTATGGGTCCATTTTCAAACTTCACTGCGAACCACATATTATTCGTTTTTTATAGCAATATAATTGAAAATCTTTAATTTTTATTATTGCTAAAACTTCCTCGAACTATAAAGATGATGAGGTCACATTTTAATACAGATGGTTAAGTATTTTTCGCGATTAGTGATCACAAACGAAAAATTACTTTTACTATTTATATGATAGTATAGATATTTTCCCTTCGACCGTTTCAGAGAAAAAAATAAGTGTATAAGGACGTAGCGCGTCAGCTTTACGTTGATTCCCAAATGGCTTATGATTGAATTAACCACCATTTTTTTTTTTGATATTGTAATATCAACAGAGAATATCAAAAAAAGAAACATTTAATAGAGTCTTAATCGGTAGTTATTATTCCGAAAAGTTAGAGGTACGATTTAAAACAGGATGATTCTTTCCCTCCGGTATTATTTACCTTAGCACTAGGAACACATCTTTAGAATGCGAATACTCAATCAACATTTAACCATCCCTATAATCCTCCAAGAAGATTAAAATGGCATTGGCACCGAGACCTTTTGTACTATAAAGTTATGTCGGAGTCCTGGAAATGACCAGCTTCTGTGCTCAGGTCCTGAGCCTCTGTGGCTATAGCGCTCCCACTGCCACGGTTCTATATTGTACTAATTTAGTAAGAACTTTCAACCAGAATGTCCTTCCGCCATATTCCAATAGTATCCTTAAGGACGAAAAGAGAACAACAATGGCGGAATATCCATTGGATAACTAAAAAACCGTTAAATCCATGAATATTTCAACATATTATCCTTAAGGACGAAAACTGGCCCAAAGATGTTCTTCCGCCATCTTAAAATAGTATATTAGATAAATTAATTTTGGGTGGGGAAGGAGAGTGGCTAAGGATGTCTTTCGGCCGCAAAAAATCGTCAGAACCATGCAGATCTGGAAAAACTCTAGAGTATCTCTAACATCCTTCCGACATCTTAAAATTGTTAAATCCTTGAATATTTCAAAATAATATTCTTACGAACAAAAAATAAAATGGACAACAATGGCGGAATATCTTTCTGATTATCCTTCCGCGAACTTAAAATGATTAAAACTAACGAAACCAAAAACAAGCCCGAAAAATATACATCCCATTTTTTACAATTTCCATCATCGCCAAAATTGAAAAGACTCATTACATCGGAATATTACTCAAACATCTTAGCTTATACAAGGGGCATGGCCACGAACCCGAACATATGAAAATCGTCTGGATGAAAGAGCACTTCAACCCCTCAATAAAAGTAAATATCAAGACTAGAGAAGGTACTCTTGGTTTTAAGTTCTACATCAATACTCACAGTAGAAAATATTGATCCCAAAAATGTCAACCAACTTTTCTGCATTTTTTAAAATAACTTCATCTACACATTTATAAGTTATCATAAATAAATACAAATAAAAATAAAAGTATAAAGAAATGCCTGAAGTATTGGAGAGAGAGACACTGTAAATGAGAGGGAGGAATAGAGAAGACGGGAGACAGACCGTCAGTTGGCCGCAGCGACCTCTTCCCAGCCGGGCACATTATTCACATCCACACATATCCTTCCTTCTCATCCCAGTCGTCCTGTTTTTCCACGAGTCCTATATCACCAGGATTCCTTACTTCGTCCTCTCTTCCAACAATATTCTTTTTTATAAAAAACTGACAATAATATTTCTGTCCATGCGACGTTTTTCAAGTTAGGCTTTAATTTCATCGTAATATTAATAATGATAATGTTAGAGATAATGATGTATCCATTCATACAGTGTACAGAAGGACACTCAAAAACAATAAAAACAAAATAAATCAACAAGTATAAAAAATTAATCGAATGACTAAAAACTAATAATACTAAATATAATTACAATATTACCTTTATGAAGGGAAATAATAATAAAAGACAAAAATAAATATCCAGACTTCATACAAGAAATTTCTTGAACTCAACAGACATATAAACAATATAATACAAACAACGGCCATGGATAAGTGACAGGTGTAGATTTGCAAATTAAAGAGAAAAAAAGAAGTGGAAAGGTCGCCTGTTAGATTGATAGGGTTTAGAGGAAGCCCACAGCTTAAATTTTTTAATTAAGGTTTTTAAATAATTAGAGGCTTAAGGATTTTTTTTCTCGTTAATTCAGAAACATATAAAAACAAGCACTTAAGATCTACTTAAGTAAAACCTTCTATGCTCGGAAGTGCTATTAGGCATAGCTACGAGAATCATCAATGAAATTAATTTCATCTTTCAAAAATAAACTTGTTCAAGATGTCTCTCAAATTGCTCCATAAGCCAGTTTTTAAGTAGGGACCATCTTATCAGTTTTATTGAGTAGTTGACCAAATATATTCAGCCAATATCTCATCAAATTTATTTGGATAGCCCCAACTCCTTCCTGGAATCCTTCATATTGATTTAGGATACCTTTCGGTAAAAGCAATGATAATATATTTTCTAGATGTCGAGGCATAACAAAATACAATTATGTCTAATTATTTCAAAAGTTGTAATAAAAATATTATGCTTATTTTTTCTTTTTTTTTTTTTCCTTTACAGGCCAGCTAAAGACCATATATATGCCACCAAGTTGGCTTTACGCTTTCTCCAATACTTCTCCATCTGTTCACTTCTGGCTTTCCTTTCTTCTGCCGTCTATTTTCTCCACTGTCTTTTTCGAGCTGTTTCCTCTTGGAAGACTTCCCACTCTTTAATTTTGTTTCTATAATTTCTTCTTTATTTAAGCCAATTTCTTTTAAATCCATAGAAGAGTGGAATGGGCGGTGGGTGGCATGCCAGAAGGGCACCACGCTGAGAAAGTTCTTCCCAACCGTCCAGACAAGATTAGAAGCGAGATGGTTCCTCCCTGACTACTGGGTCTCGCAGATACTTACAGGACATGGGGGGTTACGGGGAAAGCTTAACGAGCATGGAAAGGATATCGACTCCCGGTGCCCGACTTGTGGAGTCCCAGAAACAGCTGAACATGTAGTGTTATCCTGCACTGAGATGGAAGGACACCGTACCAGGTTGTCAAGGAAAACCGGGATCTTCGCCCTTGTCGAAGCGGACTTCTCCTGACTCTTGGAAGAAGATAACTATCACCACTTTAGGGAATTTATCTACGGGTGATAGGAAGTGGTGGGCCCTACCCACTTCACCTTAGGAAGACCCATCCCCGCAGTCGGCGAGCCACCACCTGAGGAAGAAGACCAGCGACCCTGAGGACCAGAGCAGGACCGGACGGATGCTGTGGACCAGGAGGGCTGGACCAAGCAGACCGGACGGATGCAATCTCAAGTAGAGCTGGCTGGAGTGGACCGGACGGATACAGCGGCCCAGGAGGGCTGGACCGGGCTTACCGTCTGGAAGAATGAAGGATTAAGGTGCGGTCGCTAAGGCGTGCAATGCATGGCCGGGAAAAAAAGAAGGTGCGGTCGCTAAGACGTGCAAAGCATTGCCGGGCCGCAACATAGGATTGTTCTCAATAAATATATGGTCCTCATCATATTATGTAAAAAAAAAAAAATTAATAAATAATAAAAATAAATTTTGTAAATAAAGCGTTTTATTGGCAGCAGCGGCATACATAAAACCTATATGTCGAACCCGCTGCTGTCAAAACCCCGTATGCCTGGAAAGGCAAGGAAGGGGGAGAAAAAGCAAAACAAAAAACTTTTAAATTGTCATGTTCCTTCTGAAGTCAATTGGGTTTCGTTTTAATCTTTCAAAATGTGCAATTTTTCTTTTTGATCTGCATGGACGCATCCTTTGTATGTGCACATAGGGCATTAGTCTCCTTTTCCTAATTTCATCTGTTGTTTTTTCTTTGCATATTTTTACACATCTATGTTACTTCTTAATTTGGAAGTTTATACCGTTGTTCTCTTTCTTAATATATTCCTCACAATCTTTCTTTTCTTTTCCCTGAATACTTCATTTTCGTTCATTGTTCCTAAAATTAGTGTTTCAGCTGCATATAAACATTCTGGCCGAATTACTGTATTTTAATAATAAATTGCTAATTTATTATTATATCAAACATATTTCTTCTAATGTTTAATAGGGTTCTCGGGGTTCAGTCAATAAAGTTCACGACTATTGTATGGGAAGTTTCGTTGACATTTGTGGCAGATTGTTATAATTACTCAAATAAAAAAAAAGTTTCAATTCAATTCAATAAGTTAAATAGGTAAGCTAACAATATAAATATATAAAAAATATGTTAAAATGTCTAAGAGGATACAATTCAAAAATATGCAGGGGTATAAATCTACTTAAAATGTTACTGAAGATATTCCTACATAAACCACATAGATTTGTAGAGACTAAACTGAAAACCATAACTGTAGTGTACAAACATTAAGGATGAAACTGAAACGGGATATATGAGTGGGTTTCGAAATGGTAGAGGATTTCGTAAAAAATAAATCTTTGATAGAAATACTTAACGATTTTCAATGAGAGAAATTCATAGGTAAATTGTTAATCGTAAGGTATTTATTTATATATATTAAAATATATAAAAACATACCTTTATATAACTAATAATTACGTGAAATATAAAAACAGTTAATTATACTTAAAATATTTAGTATAAAACACGTGGTGGAACATCTGAGTTTAAAGGTAAAACAGTTGCCGACCGTAATGTTGGTGATTTCTATTTTCTACAATTAAAATTCAATATTTACTAATTACAGAATAATTAATCCGATTCGTAATATAATTAAGACAATACCAGAAAATCTAAATGTAATATAGACAAATATACACGCGTATTTCAGAAGAGACCAGTAATCATTACACCCCGTTACTTTTGATATCCAAACAATGCATTGTTTGTTTAGCAGATCGAATCTGCTCGCTGTTGTGGTGCTTCGGGGTGGCTGATGAAGCGATAGGGAATGAGTTTAGGTTTCTTAATACCATTCTTCATTTCACTGCAACCAAATAGGTTCCTAAAAATCTAATCCACAAGGTTCACAACTCCCAATAAATTACAAAAGACTTATTCATATGGCAATAATTAGACCAATTTGGACATACATACTTGGACATTGGGGCTTCACTATTCCTCGGATCCAATCCTTACAATCCAAAAATCTTCATAAAATTCTCAATGCTCCCTACTATGTCACAAACAGACATATCCATAAAAATGTTCTATATGATGCTGATTTTTCCCAGACCAGGTACCTGCACTTTTATAATAAACTCCATATTAACTCGAATACACTAGCCTCCTAAATTGCTTCAAATTCAATTCACGATAATCCTCCGGGGGGGGGGGGCATAAAAAGAAGATGGCCAAGAGACCTTCTTTGTTGAACTTTTATTGATGTGCTATTACTGAGTAGTTCTTAACATATTATTTACATGTCATCGTAATCACACTCAAATTTCGACTTATTGTATATAATGTATACAGTTGTAAATTTCGATAAATATATATATTGTGGTTATGGAAAACATTTTTTCTTCGGAAAAACTCCTTGACTGAAACTTACTTTATTTTTCAGAATCGAATTCGAAATGTATGTAAAGGAAATAAATATGAATTAAAGTTACTGAAAATTAAAATTTAAAGTTTCAACACGTTTATATGGATCCAGGAAACTAGACCTGGATTAAGGAGTGGTCTCGTGTTCCTCAGGAAGAATGTAAGAATATATTGCATTTTTAGTGTAATGGCATTGAGATAGCTAAACTTTGGGGCTCGACTATATTATCTAATTCACCTCGTATCCAAATTATTCGAAATCTTCTCAATGCTCCTTAATTTGTCACAAATAAACTTATTTATAAAAATCTTAAGTTTACATATTTTGATGATTGAATACAAATTAAACACCTATCCTTTCAATGTAAACTCCATAACAATTCAAATCCACTAGCCTCTAAAATTCCTTCAAACTTCCTCTTAACTTCAGTTCTATCAGTGTAAAAAAGAAGAAGGCCTCGGGACCTTTTAATATAGAAATTTTGTTGAATTGCTACCAATGGGTGATAGCTTTAAAATCAATTGCCATGTTATTATGACCGTTCACTAGATGCATTTTTATTGAATACAGTCATACATTTCAAAAAATTAAAAAAAAAAATATTTTATACAGTACTGTGAAAAATGCAAGTTTAAAAACCTGTATTTATTTTTAAATATTTATGTAGCCATGGGCTCGCAATGTCCCATCTAGAATAGTTAAGGGACTACACCTTTACTAAAAATACAACCCCAGACCATAAGACCTTACCTTTTCTTAGTCTCACATATCAGTCCTGTTTTTATTAATCTTCGATGAACAGTTGATGCACAGACATTAACACCTGTAAATGTATTCCATTCTGCAGCTAGATCTGTAGATGTTAAGGTCCTGTTTTCAAACAAAGCCGTTGCAATATGCGATCTTCCCTTTCATTTGTTTTTTTCTTGCGACCACAAAAATGTTTAAATCCTAAAGAGCCAGAAGACCGATATTTTTTAAACTACTTTATTGCTAATATATCGGCGAATTCTTGAAGAAAAATTCTCTTCACTTAAAGCGAGAATTGTTGCTTTTTTTTCACGGCTTAGTTCACTGTAATGTCGTCTCATTTCATTTATTTTCAGACTAAACGTTGGATTACCATTAGTATACAATACAATACTCCTAAAATACGACATAAGAAACCAAAGAGTAATCCCGCGAGATCTAATGCGTAAATAACAGTATAAATGTCATTTAAATGAAGAACATATACCTAAGACTCCACTAGAACAAACGTCTTACTTGGAATCCACATACAAGACTAAAACGACAAAAAACTGCCCGTCGTTACAGACTACTTCAACATTTACTAGACAAACATTCAAAGCTCCCAATTAATTACAAAAGACTCGTTTACATGACTGTGATTAGACCTATTTGGACGTACGGAGTTGAGCTTTGGGGCTCTACTAAACCATCCAATTCATCTCGTATCCAATCCTTACAATCCAAAATCCTTTGAAAAATCCTCAATGCTCCTTACTTTGTGACCAATAAACTTATCCATAAAGATCTTAATGTTCCATATGTTGCTGATTTAGCCCAAACCAGATACCTATCCTTTCATAGTAAGCTCCATAACCACTACAATCCGGTAGTTTCTCAACTTGCTTCCCACTACATTCCTGATAATCCTCCGAGGCGTCTGAAACGAAGATAGTCTCTATCTTCTAATGTAGAATTTTTAATAAAGTGCTACTGATGAATAGTTCTTTTCAAGTTTTGACATGTTATTATAATCGTTGTCAATACATTTACTTGATGTATATATTTTGAACAGTTGTAAATTTCAATAAATGTATACATAAATAAAAAAAAATGAACGTTATTTGAATTTTAAAAAGTGTTGCGTTTATATTTAACACTACTGTTTATTATACCGTCAGAGGTTATTTGTTTATTTTTATGTATTGAAAAAATATTAGCATTCATTTCACTTACTGTCTTGACTTACTGACTTTTATCTTTCTAAAAAAAAAAAAATAAAGAAAGAAAGAAAACACGCGTGTATAAGGTTACTCATACACGCCGAAGACACAACAATTCTGATCATGGAATACAAGAAGTATAATTTAAAGCTAATTTATGAAGCGGACACTAGCGGCAGAATCAGTCACGTTAGCGGTAACTTCCTCCAGGGGCGAGTTGAAATCGTCAGATGAATAACAGATGAAACAGGAAGAGGCAGAAGGAACGAAATGAGATGCTGCGGCAGTAGGTTGGCACAGTAGCTGTCAGAAGGCAGCCCATAAAAGGGCCCTTACTGTTTGTTTATTTTTCCTTTCTTACTGTCAGGCTATCATATTAATAAAGGACTTCCTGTCGGCAGCTTTATATAAGAGGCACGATATTTTTTTGTATGGGAATATATGTTACCTGACCAGAAGAAAATTAATATTATGGTATACGTAATATTCTATTATATTTACAAACTATACGAGAAAAATGTATAAATAATGTAAATACACTAAATATATAAGACTAGTAAAGTATATAATAGACATAAAATATAAATTTAGTAAATATTTATTATATAAAAGGACAAGCCATTTCTCGTTTGTGATCTCTAACCGCGAAAACTACAAAACAGATCTGAATCAAATGTTTAACCATTTAATAGTTATAGGAAGGTTTATTAATAAAAAAAAGAAATTTACAGATTCTCAATTTATTTTTTACTAAAGTTCCGATAATACTTGGAAAACAGTGGACTTAAAACTAGTTCTTGGCATACCTGTAAGTAAGGAAATGAATGATAAACATGGAATGAAGGAAATTTTTAAAAAATAATCTAAAATTCCATCGTTTAATATTAAGAGGGAAAAAAATCGATGTGTATAATCCTTAATGTCTCACATAATAATAAATAATATTAATATGAATATAAACCAAGTATGGATTAAGGTAAAATCCAGGGAAATCTCGAGAATTATAGGTGTTTCAATACTATTGACGGGGAGTTTATAAAAGGAAAAGCCATTTTTCGTTTGTGATCACTAACAGCTAAAATTACTGAACCAATCTGTACCAAATTTAAACCACATCATCTTCATAGTTCAAGAAAGGTTTAGCCATAATAAAATGTTATTTTTTAGTTTTAGAAAAACTTTTTATTTGAATAATTACAAGCTGTCTCACTCAAGGGCAATGAGTGATATATAAAATGTACAGGTGGGCAGTGAAGTTTGATAATCGACCGATAGGTGGCAAGCACCATTCGAGAGAGGTTACAAAGGAACCAAAGCTAGAAATTTATGATAAAATTTACTTGTGTTCAATTGAATTGTTATTAAAAAATCTATAAATATATAGAGTGATATGTGAATATAATTAATATAATATAATATAATTAAACAGAGCAGTTTAATAATCGACCGATATGTGGCCTTTCTGCTACAGTTTGTCATAGTAAATAGTACCAAATGTTACCTACAACATCCACATAGTTCTAGGAAGGTTTATAATAATAAATTTTACTATAATAATAATTAAAATGTATGATCCAGAGTGGCAGAAACGTGGTTTGCCAAACTGCCATATACTTTTATGGTTAGAAATCAAAATCCAACCAGATGAAATCGGTAGAATATTGCCAAATAAAAATTTCGACTGCTTGATTTTTGATATTTTGTGTACAAATATGATTTATAGACCTCGCGGAAAATTTAATTTGTCCTCTACATGCTTAAATAACAGTAAGTGTTCAACAAAATATCCTCAAACAATAATTTAGTTGGCAGCATAAACCTTGATTTTTGTCAGTAGTTCAGTCGACTTTATCCGACTTCAAAAGGTTCTGATACAATAAAAGCATGTTTAAAGTCTTAGAAATTAAGTATGTTCATGGTTAGAAATTAAAATCCAACTAGCTGGATCAATAAATTTATTTCTTCAAAATTTGATTCCTAATTATGCTTTTAAGTACTCTTCAAACATCAAATCAATGCAATTTTAACCGTACTAAAAATCACTGCTATGTGTGAAAATATCATAGAAAATAGTAATGTTGAATTCCATACTTCAATACAAGATTTTTATTGATAAACTTATAAATAAATGAAATTCAATTATTAGTTTCAAAGCTCCCAATTAATTACAAATGACACATATACATGACTGTGACTAATCACAGTATAAACCTATTTGGTCGTGCGGAGTTAAGCTTTGTGGCTCCACTAAACCATCCAATTTATCTCGTATTCAATCCTTACAATACTAAATCCTTCGAAAAATCCTCAATGCTCCCTACTTTGTCACCAATAAACTTGTCCATAAAGATCTTAATGTTCCATATGCTGCTGATTTAGCCCACACCAGATACCTATCCTTTTATGGTAGGCTCCATAACCACTCAAATCCGTTAGTTTCTCAACTTGCTTTTTTAATGAAGTGCTACTGATGAGTAGTTCTTTTCAAGTTTTGGGATGTTATTGTAATCTTTGCCAATACATTTACTAGATGCATATTTTTTGTACAGTAATTTCAATAAATGGAGCCGCGACGGGGTATGCTAGTATTATTTTTTTTATTTATTTATTTTTTTTCCTTTCACCCTCTTTGGGGTACATTGAATCCATCACTTCACTGTGTGTTGTCCTTTCTTAAGTGCCCAGTACTTCTTCATTCTTTCTGATCTTCTTTTTCTTTCTTCATCTGAGATAAAGGGTTTGGTTTTTAGAGTGGATTTATCTTGGAACCTAGCATATTTATCTTTAGTTATTAATTTAGAAGTCTGATCAAGTAGTGAATTTTTTGTAACTTTTAATTCTGCTAGATTTGCTTGGATAATCTATTAGAGTTCATTCTGAGAAGATGACCGTAAAAATTGATTCTTCTTTTTCGCATAGTATCAGAGAGTTTTTCAATTTTCTTGTAGAGTGTTTCATTCTTTATGTATATTGTCTTATTATCCTGAAATTTTGGTCCATGATTTTTTCTTAAAATTCTCCTTTCTTTTAGTTCGTTTCTCCATATGACCTTTGATATTCATGTTCATGTGTTCAGCTGCATACAAGGCTTCTGGTTTAATCACTGTTTTGTAATGTTTTATTTTGGACCCCCAGGAAAGAGATTTTTTGTTGTATGTATGTTTTGTTAGTTGGAAAGCAAGATCAAGTTTATTTTTTCAGGATTCCAATGCTTTGTTTTCCTTAGCATTCCAACGAATCCATTCTCCGAGATATTTGAATTCTTTTACTATTTCTATGTTTTGTTCTTGGACTTTGAGGTATTTACGTGGGTGTTTGATGTTTGTCATGATTTTAGTTTTTTGAAAGGATATGTGAAGTCCTATCTTATTTGCTTGTTTCTCCAGTTCGAGAATTTATGCTAGTATTATATAATAGTGTTTTATTGTTTTTTAAAATAGACACTAATTCCTAAATCGAACAAGAGCAGAATGGAATTGATTTTCTCGAATCCGGTAAAAGGATGAAAGGTAGATGACATTCACTCCTACAGATCAATTATTCAGAGAACTATAACCGTGACCCAAATGTCCCAACTGACACTGGATACATTATTTGTCATCTTAGATTCCCGAACAGTGGCTCCTCTAACTTGAGCTTTAAATATGAATGGGACAAATAGTAGGTTCCTGCTCCGAGTTCTCAATAACTTTTCTAGCGAACATGATAATTAGCCCTCAAGGTTCTCTCCCAAGTAATTGGGTTCCGTTAAATATTACTGAACCGGGAGCTCTTTTCGTAACGATTTCCAGTACGGTGTTTACCACCGACAGCGTAACCTACGGGTACAGGAGACGTGGCCTGTTATTAGGGGCTGAGCGGCTAGGAGTATCGATCATCTCTGTGGAGTAATTACAAATAAGGTGATTAGCTACCAACACAATTCTTTCCTCAAACTAGTAATCAAGTGATTAGTAACGTCGTATTATGGAAATGTACGAACTAAATTAATTGCTGAGAACTACTGTTTGGGTAAAATATTTATAAATCCAAAATATTTTAACACCAGTATCCCCATCGCGGATTCGCCCGCTTTCATAAACAACGAACTTGTATAATTTTAACTAATAAATAAAGTTTCATTTCTTCATCGATAAAAATCATGTATTGAAATATGAAATTTAGCATATTTTTTACGCATAGAGGTAATTTTTAACCTAGTTACAATTTCACAGATTACATGATTAAAGATTATATATAAGCATAATTTTTTATTTCAATGTATGATTGGTAATCCAGATGAACAGAGAGTATTAAGAAACTCTGGCGAATAATGGACTGCTTTATCAGTGCTTACATATACAGGCCCATGAATCATATTTTTACAAACAATAGGAAAAACCAAAGGGTCGGTATTTTAATTTAACAGAAATAATTTTATTGATAACAGCTGGCAGATTTTAATTTCTAACTATAAAAGTGTAAGAAATTTAAATTTATAAATTTTATTATTGCTAAGCCTACTTGGAAATATGAAAATGAGGAAGTCGAAATTCCGTACAGATGGTTTCAGTAGTTAAGCGGAACGGTGCTAATCACATTTCGGTTTATAATAAATTTCTAGTTCTATATAACGCCGTCCCTTTGCAATCTCTCTCGAATAGTGCTCGCCACCTATCGGACGATTATCGAACTTCACTGCTCACCACATATTTATCGCTTTTTTTTCGACAATTTTATTTAAAATCTGTAAATTTTATTACTTCTAAGCCTTCCTTGAACTATGGAGATGATGTAGTTAAATTTAGGTACACATTGGTTCAGCAGTTTTCACGGTTAGTGATCACAAACGGAAAATGGCTTTTCCTTTTATGTAATAGTATAGATGTATAAACCCTGCTCCATAGATCCAGCCAATACTCAAAAGAGCTAAAAAAAAATATAGACATTTATTTTTCGATTGATTTTTTCGTTTCTTGTGGTGCTGACTTTAAATAATTTCACATTTAAATTTTAAAAAATAAATATGAAGAGGAAATGGGAGAATGGAGGAGAGTCAATTTTTTTCTAAAATGGAGTTATATAAATTAAAATAGTGATGTTGTTGAGTAGAATATGATGGCAAAATGTATCAGCTAGAAAAGGGGTTTGTAAATAAGTTACAATAGGTTGAAAAATATCCATAGATGGAATTTTTACAAAATTTTGTTCTATCAAAACTAGTAAAAAATTCAATGAATCAAGGCCATCTGACCATTCAAACAGGGAAGGAATAAGGAGCGTCCAGAACTCTCCACCTTCTGTGATTAAATTTGAGTTTTTTCACTAAAACTTCAATTCTTAGACTATAAAAAATCGATTTCGGACAAATTTCATATTTTGTTTCGAAAAAGAAATAAGAAAATGACATAAAAAAATACGATGAAAATTATGAAAACGCACTGTTATTAAAGATCCAACCTCAAGACTTAATTTTCTCGAAATGTTTTACCAATGAAATTCCCCCTTTCTTCCGTGGATTCTTCGTATATTGTCGAGGCCGACACTTTATAGTGTTTGGTATGGATTTAGTTTAGACTTAAGTTTTCAAATTATTTTTATTATTGTATTAATCACATGGCCTCATAAAAATTTAGCCTGAAACTGTATCTTGCAACTTCGTTGATCTTCGGGCAATTACGTGAGTCACGTGACGTGCTACAAGGCCCAGAGACATCAGTGTGCGACAAGACATTGAAGGAACGAGTCATGTCTACCCTGGAATAAGGTTATGGCGGACGAGAGAGCTCTCTCGCTGCATGTTTTGGCATTCGGAGCGCAAGGCTCAACAATCCAGAAGTGATACTAAGAAACTATATAGCATCATCTGTAATCGCTTTCACCACGGGTCTCTAAACGGCATCTACTATTATTTACTATTATTATACTAATATATACTATTATATTATATACTACTATTATATACTATTATTTTAATTAGTTGATTTTTCTTTTTAAATGCGATTTTTTATATCTGCAAGCAAAAAAATCTGAAATATTTTTATAGAGAGAATTCGTGTCCAAATCTGTTTTTGAAAGGTCTGAAGCAATCAGCTTCTTCGCCAGGAACCCAGGACACCTCGAAGACAATTACACATGCTCCAGAAGATCTCAGAGCAGGAGAGGGTTCTCAACAATGATCAACAATCTTCAATGGAATCAAGGGGTCGCTCCAACAGGGCTCCAATAGGACCCTTCATAATTGTCGGCAGCCGAGAGGGCGAAGATACAAAAAAAAGGCAGTCACATGTCACAGCAGGCAGATATAATATCGTCATAACGCGTATTGATCCAATGCTTTGTATCCAACACCACCAAAGAGAGACAGAAAAATATTTAATTAAATAATTCAAAACTTCAGAAGTACTAAATAATATATAAACTGTGAGGAGTCATATAATAAAGAATTACATGTTCCATGTTTTAGGGGCTGTCCTCTTGACCGTCAATGATAGTCATATCGTCGCTACAACAGTGCTTCGTCAATAGACAAAAATAAAAAAAAAGAAGTATTTTTTATCGAGCTTTTAATATTTTGATATTCATAAATAAACCTCAGATAATTGTCAAGTATGATAATCTCAATGTTTAGATTTTTGTTTAAGTCAACAAAATCATAAAAACTTCAGGAGTATTTACGTTTTGCGATTTATATCGTATTACTAGCAAATTATGTTTTGTTTCACACCTCATAGGAGAGAAAATCACCATTGTCAACAATGTGCAACATTCAAATCACGGTATCTATTTTATAACATAATATTCTTATTTACTAGTTTAGCACTTACTATATTAATTGCGAGCCTGTAAAAATTCGTTGACCAGTTTGAAACTTATCCAAACTTTGAAGAGTCCTTTAAAAAAATTCTCAAATATTCTTTTGTACTTTTGGCGTAATAAGTACATTAGATACTTTGTATATCAGGTTCAATTTGCTGTGAGTTTTAACTACGCCAACACTGTTTTACTATTTTTTTCTTTTAGGAAGAGTCAGCACAGTCACATTGGTAGAAGTGAGAAATGAAAAAGTATGGTAAATCTGTGTCCATCGTCGAACGTATTACTGCTTCGTCGGGTTTGTCTTCGGTAGTCCGAGGCGTTCCCATGTTTCCCACCTCTATTCCCAACTAAATTGGCTCTATCCCACTTTCCGTAAACAATATTTCCATGGAACATTCCTATACCAAATTATCAATACCCTCCAACCTTCTTATATTTACAATAAGCTCCAATTCAGATCTGCAGTCAATCCAATACATACGAGATCCCGTCTTTCTGATCTGTATACCCCGTCCCATAGAACTTTAATATTCCAACGCTCCTTCCTTTTCCGCTCAACAATCCTCTGGAACTCCATCCCTCCTCACATCAGACAAGCTAAATCCCTGAAAACATTCAAATATTTATATTTCCAATACCTCCTTCTCATCCAGACTGACGCTTGCTAACTATCTAACTACTTAGTCAAAAATTATTATTGCATTGCTGGATTCAGTTCTGGAATAATTGAGATTCTTCTCAATAAAAATTTAACTTTCCATGGATACCCCGTAAAAAAATCCTTATGTTTCACGAAACGCAGCATTTACGCTTGTATTAAAAACTGCGCAAAAAATTTCAATTTGCTACCAAGGGTTTTTTTTTTTAAACAATTATCTTTATACAAATTTATATGGGTGCATTTCCAGACCCATGTATATAGCATTGTCTATAAGATTGTGAAGGTTTCCGAATTTAGTCTACTCCCAACCTATTGGGTACTTCTATTGTACATACAAATCATATCATTGTACCATAAGATTTTTCGCTTGTATTAAAAACTGCGCAAAAAATTTCAATTTGCTACCAAGGGTTTTTTTTTTTTTTAAACAATTATCTTTATACAAATTTATATGGGTGCATTTCCAGACCCATGTTTATAGCATTGTCTATAAGATTGTGAAGGTTTCCGAATTTAGTCTACTCCCAACCTATTGGGTACTTCTATTGTACATACAAATCATATCATTGTACTATAAGATTTTTCGCTTGTATTAAAAACTGCGCAAAAAATTTCAATTTGCTACCAAGGGTTTTTTTTTTTTTTTAAACAATTATCTTTATACAAATTTATATGGGTGCATTTCCAGACCCATGTTTATAGCATTGTCTATAAGATTGTGAAGGTTTCCGAATTTAGTCTACTCCCAACCTATTGGGTACTTCTATTGTACATACAAATCATATCATTGTACCATAAGATTTTTCTATATCATTTTATTTATTTATTTTTTTTTCTTATTTAATTCTATCTCCTCTAATCTGTAAAATGTTATCTTCTTTTCTTTTCTTTTTATTTAAAGATTCTTCTATGTACATAGTGACATTAATGTATTATTGTTTTTCTTTTTTGTAGCTCATTATGTCTCTAACCAGATTTAATTTAGTTATACCTGCAATTATCTGTTATTCTTAAGGGACTTTGTCCCAGAACAAAACTATTTATCTATCCTATTCTATTCTATTCTATTATGCAGAAACTGGTAAGCAGTCCACCTGACGATGAGCAATATCGCCTCTGATCTGAGTAATAACATAAAAATATTATAGGCTAATCTGAGTAGGTACCTACTTTTGAAATAAATAAATAAAAAAAATTAATAAATAAAAACATTAAACCAAATTAGAAAAAAAAAATCCTTATGTTTCACGAAACGCAGCATTTACGCTTGTATTAAAAACTGCGCAAAAAATTTCAATTTGCTACCAAGGGGTTTTTTTTTTTTAAACAATTATCTTTATACAAATTTATATGGGTGCATTTCCAGACCCATGTTTATAGCATTGTCTATAAGATTGTGAAGGTTTCCGAATTTAGTCTACTCCCAACCTATGCTCGAAGCACTGGGCGTCGGTTTTTGCGGGTGTCGTTTTAAAAGAAATACCACGACTAATGTAAAAACCCGAATACGCAAATTGAGCTTGGATCAGGTTTAGACAAAACACTTTTGTTATTTTAGTCCAAAAAATAATTACAATTGTGCATCAAAACATATTTTTGCTTTAATGTCATAGAAGATGCTGCTAACAAGCACATTGCGAAATTGGCAATCTTTCCGAAGATATGCTTTCACTTTTTTTTTTCTTATTGTTGAAGATAAATTTCCAAACTAAATGGCTTAATCCTCTTGACCGTCTTTACGCCTATGTTCTATTTTTTCACTTGCCTATATAATTGTATTGTTTTATATCCAAAGTTGAGTAATTCTTTATATACAATTGAAGAATTTCATAATCGAAATTTCATTAAAATTTTTTTTTACTGTTCAGGGAGCAATTTACAAATTAGATATAACCCTTAACTAATTTATTTATAACTTTTTTGTTTTCGTATAGAATAAAAATGTTTTAAATGAACATAAGGTTATTTAAATGATCATTTGTAATAATAAAAAGTATGATTTCATAGACAATCGGATTAGTTTTTTATTTTTAAATACTTCTTTTTTAATGTGTTTTATAGTATTTTAAATAGGTTAAGTAAAATCGAATGAGGAAGTTGACATATTAAAACGAGAAAAATGATTCTGATGCTAGTTTGGTGAGAAACAATTTATAACATACCAGAGTGTGGAACAGCTCTTTATATTATACTGATAATGAATTCTAAATATTTAATTATATCCAGTCCTAAAATCGTATTTACTGAAATAAGAACGTAATTTGACGATGTAAGAATCGAATCGAAGCTGATTCATTTCGTTTAAACAGATAAGGAACTAGATAAGAAAATAATATGACTACCGATCACCTGCTTTGATCTGCCACGTGGTCAAAGATAGTTAAAACACAAACAGAAGACTAAAGTACAAAGTGCCCATTGAACACTCAAATCGAAGGAAGATCTTTCAATGATGAGCGAAGAAGGGAAAAGTGAAGATCACGAAAGCGAAAAATGGATTACATTCGATGACGTCCTCGATGCTCTGCCGAAATACAACGCGAGGTTCGTAGTTCTGAAAATTAATGTCTTCATTATTGGCTGGTTGACTAGCTCTGCCAACGTTTTCTTGGTCATGAACAGCGTCTTCCACAGTCAGTAAGTCCCTAAAAGTATTATGTAATTCTTTATATTTGCAGGGGTTCTTAGTGAGCAATACCAACCTGTAGGATTGGTCTCCCGAATTCTGCGTTTTTTCTTCTTCTTCCTTTTTCTTAAATTACACAGTGGTACCTAAGAGTGTATGGTTCGCTTCGAACTAACCGAATGAACACCAAATTTTTTTTTAATAGAACCTCCTGTTATACTGAAAACATTGGTCGCCTAGAGACCTTATCAGTATAAATATATTTCAGTAAAAAAACATGAGTTCAGTTGTATTATAAGAACATTACCTGCAGAATTCAGGTAACGAAATGGCTAATAATAAAAGGACTTTTCCATTACATGTTGTGCAATTCCGATAATAGTACTAACCTATTTTAAATGATGAATAGACCAAAGCGATTTAATAGGCTCGAGTTACCTCTTAAAAAACATATCTTCTCCCCATATATTCCCACCCTTTTCTGTAACAGAGATCCTATCAAAGTCTACTCCTCAGTTAGAAATCTTCGATTAGTTTTGAATGAAATCCTATCCTATAAAAACCACGTATCCGAAATATCCCGCCGCACACTCCCTATCCTAAAGCCTCTCAATTACATTCGGTACCTTGTTTATTTCGGAACACCCAAGTTACTAGTTACCTCTCTCATCTTCCCCTACTTCGACTACTGTTGTGCTCTTATGGATGTGTTTCTGGGGATCTCTAGGCCAGAATCAAAAGACTATTTAACAGCTTTATTTTCGGGATCCCGAGAAGCGCCAACGTTTCGCAGTTCTATGTAGAGTTAAAGTGGCACATTCATTCCTACCGTCGCACATAGGGGTATTTGGCTAATCTAGGCGGCCAAAAGTCGATTTAATAAATTCCACAGAAAATTAATAAAACCAAGCTGTTTATAAAGTTAGATAAACAGAGGAAATTATGTGACCCTTGATCCTTCCTTCCCTGCAATACCTAAGTCTTACGACTAGTCGAAACTGCACCATCTAGTCAGGCCAAAGGATCTCTCTGCTTTAAAAGTGTAATAGCTTTAGTTAAAATGTTTTTTTTTATTTTTAGTGATATTCCTCATAAATAGACCTATTGATCTAGAAACTGCAGGTGAGGACACGTACTTTTGAAGTGGTTATTATTTTATCAATTAATGTTTCAGTGCCATTTCGGCAGTTTGAAAACTACTGTATTTTTCTTTTATTTTCAACCACATTTTAGTATACTTTAGTGTTTTTGTTGTACTTCAGGGTGCCTCACGGCTGTTATTTTTAATTTCATAGAAAGATTGGACCTTTTGTAAAATAATAATGTTCCAATCAGCCACACCTAGCCGCACCTTTTCGATTTAAGCGGCATCAAACATGGCGATGAGAAAATTATAGAATATTAAATTAAATTTTTTTTTCTCGATTATTGATATTTACAACTATACAAAAACATATACATCAAGTAAATGTGTTGATAGTGAATACAATGGCATGTATATAACTTTTGAAGAACTACTCAGTAGTAGCACATCAATGAAAATCTAAACTAAAAGGTCTCTAGGCCATCTTCTTTTCAGACGCCTCGGAGGATTATCGGGAATAGAGTGGGAAGCAAGTTGGGAGACTAGTGGATTGGAGTGTTTATGGAACACTATTCATTACTATGGAAGGATAGGTATCTCCTCTGGGCTATATCAGCGACATAAGGAACATAAAGATCATTATGGATAAGTTTATTGGTCACAAAGTAAGGAGCATTGAGGATTTTTCGAAGGATTTTGAATTGTAAGGATTGGATACGGGATGAATTGGATGGTTTAGAAGAGCCCCAAAGCTCAACTCCGTAAGTCCATATCGGTCTAATTACTGTCATGTAAATGAGTCTTTTGTGGGAGCTTTGATCGTTCGTCTAGTAAATGTTGAAGTAGTCTGTAACGACGAGCAGTTTCTTGTCGTTTTAGTATTGTATGTGGATAAATTAAATTTTCAATTTTTTTAAACCTCCCAATTTTGAACTATAATTAGATAAAATTGAAACATCTTTTAACTATTGGGAGCTATTTTAGTGACCAGTTAAAGGACACAAAGTACCAATTTACTGTTTAAAATCTACATTTAATCAGAGATGGAAGAAAGCTGATATTATGAAAAAAAAAATCCATTAAAAAAGACGACTGGTTGCTAAAAACATTTTAAATGCTTACGTTAATTAATTAAATTAATTAAAAATCGCAAATGTGTATAATGCCGTCACATTAACATTAACCATGAGGTCCTACATTTGTGGCGCAACCTTTAAGGAATTCAATGATTTGATAAAAAAGAAAAAAAAATTACGCTGATGCCGATGCTCTTTCTTTTGGTTTATCTTTATTGCACGCCAGGATTTGTATGTTCGAAAGCAAAATGCATCTGTCATACTAGCTTCCTGAAAAAATGTGGTAGCTATGGACAGATACTGACAAAGCAAGCGATATTAGATTAGATGCATATATCTGTGGTGTTGATTTATATTTGTTATATCTTAAAGTTTAAAGTTATCATTGCAGTAAAATCAAGTGAACAAAAGGTTCATTTACAAACGTTTGAATACTGAAGTTAAATATCAAAATTATAAACAAGTCATTATCCACTCACCATAAAATTCTTATTCACAGTGCAACTTTTATAGAAAAAGCACTGTTGGCAAAAGGCTTGCTCTCCAAAGAAGGTGATGAAGCAGGCAACAAACATTTTAAGCTATACAGTCAAAATTTTACACAAACATTTTCTAGAAAGGAATTCTTAAGCATACTGAATAAACTTCTTTTTTTTTCTTTTCTTTTTTTTCATAAAAAGCCTGAAATAACTTTTTCTTTGCTTAATATGATAGGTAAATATGTTTTCGACAGTAAACTGGGATTAAATAATTAGGGACGCCTAGATATAGGGCGTCGCCATTATTTCCTGGCATCCCTTCTCTTTCAAACCGTCCAATCCCATCATCCACCTTACATTTCTGAACTAATTTAACTAAAATCCTCAATTCTTACCCGCCAATCAGATTTGTATGTTCCTGCTCATTCGTCACTTTCGGTAATCTATCAGACGCATCCTCTTCACGTGTCCCAACAACCTCAGTCTTGCTTTCCTTAGTTGGGCGACTATAACTGGCTCTTCAAACAATGCCAGTAGTTCTTTATATTTTCTTATTCTCCATTCGTCATTAAGACACTTTAGGCCAAATATCTTTCTAAATATTTTGCTCTCCCAAAGCCCAAGTAGCTTTTCACTTATATTTGTAAGCACCCAATTTTCACTAATGGTTTCAATAATGGTTTTTTTAGGCCGTTACTTTAGCTTTACCCGATAATTTTTTAAACCTTAGAACATTTTGAACTGCGAACAGACATATGTTGCCTGCCGCTATTCGTCCCTTGATTTGATAGAAAAGTATTTAAATTATTCACACGCAGCTGGGTTCTAGACGTTAACATATATTTAGTTTTCGCTTCGTTGATTCGCAAACGGTGTTTTTTTTTTACAGAATCCTTCCAGTTCTTAAAAAACTCTAAGTCCTCGCTGTGATAAGTACGTCATCAGCGTATGGCAAGCGTTGCGCTGATCTGTTATAGATGCTGCCACCAGGGTTCGTATCGATAGCCAGCACAGCTCGCTCTAAACAAAGATTAAAGATGACACAAGATAGGGGGTCCCCCTGTCTTCAACCTCATCACGTATAATTATCGAAGCAAATTCTATTTATTCTACAATAATTCATTATCTTTAAATCTTACTAATTACTATTTCACTCAGACTTCCAGATAATTACGAAACCCACAAGTCTTCATACATAGCCGTCCTCGTATTCCTCTCACTTTCCGAAGTGGTCGGCTTCTTCTACGGACTTCTCCTCGTCTACGGATCGGACATCTCCTCGCCTCAGCTGATCCGGGACTCAATGATCCTGGCAACCGCCGGGACGGTGAGCTACTGGCTGGCCCTCCTCACGATCTTCTCCTCTGGCCTTCCCTTCGAGATGGCTACCCAGCCCCTCGTCATGACTGTCTTCACCTTCGCCAGCGTGTACTTCAGCAACAGCTTCTATAGCGCACTCAACGGAGTACGACTAAGTGATGGCGTCAAACGAATCACCCTGGTTTCGAGGAAATAATTTTAAATGAGAAAAAAAATAAAACCATGTTTTTACGAAAACTGATGGAATTTTTAATAATAAATAATAAAAAGTTTTATTCAAATGAAATTTAACAGTTTAGACTACATAGTGAGTTTAGCTATTCTGAATATAAATTGCAATGCATTTTTAACAGCAGGAAAAATAATAAAAACCTAGACAATCAGAAAAAAAAATGATAAAAATAAATAAATAATAAAATTTTCTAAACTAAAATACATAATTGATTAATTTTTTTTTACATAAAGTTTTTAAATTTTCAGAGTAATTAACTTATATATTGTTTATTTAACCAATAATTTTTCGGATGTCTTGTTAGCTTAATATTATTCTAGTATTATGTGGTTTGTACCTTTGTGTAATGTATCTTCTTAATGATCGCTTGCTATATCTGCCTATTTTTTGAACTATGGGATTTTCTGAATTTTTTGTAGAGTTGAAAAAGTTCCGGGACTATGAGTGAATAAATTGTTTAATTGTTTGAAAACCTAATTCGAGTAGCATGCCGGTTATTTTCGTACATCTGGGGTAGGGGGTAGGGGTTATTGTTCTCATACATAGGTTTTGCAATTTTGCTATTTTTTTATGGTTGAGTTACAGATGTAGTTCGATAAAGGAGAGGCGTAAGTCAGTAATAGTCGTATGACTGCTTTATACAGAATGATTTTGTTTTAAATCCACAGTAGGGGTTTTCTACTAAAATGTGGAGCCATTGTGCTAATAAGTTTTCTTGGTTTTGCAGTATTTGTTATTTATATAAATGTCAATCTTTTATCTAATTCCCGACTAATTCGAGGTAGGTGACTGTTTGAACCTAACGGTTTGTTAGGCCTTCTTTTTGTAAAAATTATTCCCCAAGTTTCTTGTTCGTTTATTTTTATTTTCTGAAAAGGTTTTTCATTTCTAGATAGCTGAAGCGTAATCATACTTTTGAAATTTGTCAATACAATATACATTTGCATTTCATTGATATTATCCAGAACATGATTACCTGATCAGGATAAAATATTTTCTGGTTAATTAAATTTAAAAAAACACTCTTAATAGACGATATACTGCTCCTACTCAGCGTCCACTGGAAATCAATATCAGTGATGCAGCTGAGGGAGCAGCGCTGGGATCTCTTCCGGTCTAGTCTTGACTCCCTAATGAGGGACAGGCTCGATTTCGGGTTCCCCAGGCTGAGTGTGTATGTATTGTACTTATAGTATGAACATTTTTTTTTTTGTTTTTGTATACAAAATTACTCTCCTTTGGAAATAAACAGTACTTTTATTATATACACATAACCGAAAAAAAAAAACAATTAAGAACATAAGGGCACAGACGATTAGCAGAATTAAGCTATTTAATTTGAAAATTAATCTTCTACAAAAAACTGAATCACAGGTAAGCGAAAAAAAGAAGAAAGAAAACATATGAGCATCAATGATGAAGACGACAACCGCTAAAATATGTCCCATGGCATTCTTTCTGTAGTCAACAGGCTCTTGGAAACCAGTTTATTTTTTTTTTTTTTTTTTTATTTTTTTTATTTTTTTTTTTTTTTTTTTTTTTTTTTTATTTTTTTTTTTTTTTTTTTTTTTTTTTTTTATTTTTTTATTTTTTTTTTTTTTTTTTTTTTTTTTTTTTTTTTTTTTTTTTTTTTTTTTTTTTTTTTTTTTTTTTTTTTTTTTTTTTTTTTTTTTTTTTGCGGTCCAGCCTTCTAAGGACTACGCAAATATTAATTAGGAAGGTTTGTTGACAATCTTCATTCTCCTTTGCTGCCAGTACGCTCTCATTTGGGAAGAAAATCGTTCTTTTCTTTCTTGGGTCCATTTGGTCCCCGTTCTTCCTTTAGGTTTTTGGCATTCAAAGACCTCTATTTTCTGCATGTGTTTTTTAAACTTTTCTCTGTCTTCGCACAGTTCCTCTGTAATTCTGTACCTATCCAGGAACTGTTTCATTGTTTTACCAAACACATGGTTGCTATTTTTCATGCTCAGGGCTTTAGTATAAATCTGTTTCACCCATCTTTTGTTATTCATCCTGATTATGTGTGCATGAAAGTTCAGTTTACGCCTGATTATAGCTGAGTCCATGGGTTCCAAGATTTTATATAGCTCTAACGTCTGTCTCCTTCTGTATCCATCTTCTGTTTTGATTGGGCCGTATATCATTCTTAGGATTCTTTTCTCAATTCGAGCTAAGTTTTTGTTCTCCTTGTTCATAGCCAACGTTTCTGAACCATACAGAACCAGAGGTCTGATTACCGTAGCGTAGTGTCTTATCTTTGCATTCATTGACAAGTTCTTTTTATTGTGTCTTACTGTATTGAAAGCTTTTTCCAGCTTCTTGGCTCTCTCCTCAATCGGAATTTTGTCAATGGCATTATTTGTTATTACCTCTCCCAAATACCTGAACCTTTTGACCATTCTAATTCTTCCGTACTTGGTTTTGATCTCTTTTGATTCATCCTTTGTTACATTATTTGCCATCATTTCTGTTTTTTCGAAGGATATCTGTAGTCCTGATTTTTCCGCGATTTCTTTTAGATCTTCCACTTGTTTCTCGGCCTGTTCCTTAGTTTCTGCCAGAAGAGTTTATTATTATTATTATTATTATTATTATTATTATTATTTCTAATAGAAGCTATATTGGCTAATAGGAGCTATAAATTTGTTTTAATTGAGAAAAAAAAAATCACATTTGAAAACCTGTAATTTTCCCAAATTTTGTTTAATTCGAATTATGGAACAAGTTTAGAACAATTTTGAAATGTAATTAAGAGTTGATTTGAATGTGATACAAAGACTGATAGGTTCAAAGAAGAACCCGATAACAATGCATGTAAGTGGATTACGGACAGATTATCAATCTATAGTTTTTCGCAGTCGTGGAGAAACGGATTTTTTTGTCGACGATGACCTATTAAAATCTTTGGAATAATTTGGATTATGATTATGGATTATGGACCTTAATATGAAAGGGTATCTGGTATGGGCTAACTCAGTAACCTATGGAATATTAAGATTTTTATGGATAAGTTTATTGGTAACAAAGTAAGGAGCATTGAGGATTTTTCGAAGAATTTTGGATTCTAAGGATCGGATACGATATAAATTGGATGTTTTTGTGGAGACCCATTCGTCCGTACGTTCAAATAGGTCTAATCACAGTAATGTATAAGAGCCTTTAGTAACGTTTACGACGCACAGTGGGGCAAATACGAAAAAAACTCTAAAAATGACATTATTACTTTCATCGTGTTTGATGGACTATTGTAGAATTGTATATTTCGTTAGTAAGTTAGTAGGATAGCATATATCCTAAAGCTACGACCTCCTGTCCTGCAGTATCCTTTAATGATATTCCACTAATCCCTGTTCAACAGATCCGCTACCTAGGACTCCACTGGGAAAAACGTGTTACTTAGAATCTACATACAAGACTTAACCGACAAGAAACTTCTCTATTTCAACATTATTTAGACAAACGTTCAAAGCTCCCAATTAATTCGAAACGCTCATTTACATGGCTGTGATAAGACCTATTTGGATGTACAAAGTTGAGTTTTGGGGCCCCACTACACCATCCAATTCATCTCGTATCCAATCCTTACAATCCAAAATCCTTCGAAAAATCCTCAATGCTCCTTACTTTGTCACCAATAAACTTATCCATAAAGATATTAATGTTCCATATGCTGCTCATTTAGCCCAAACCAGATACCTATTATTCCATAGTAATCTCTATAACACACTAATCCACTAATCTCTCAACTTGTTTCTTACTCCACTCCTGATGATTCTCCGAGGCGTCTAAAATGAAGATGGCCTAGAGACCCTCCAGCGTAGAATTGTTATTGAAAGGCTACTGATGAGTAGTTATTTTCAAGTTTAGACATGTTATTGTCTTGTATGTATATATTTGTACAATTGTGAATTTCAATAAATTGATATAAAAATAAATAAATCAAATAATAGTATAAAAGCTGCTTTACACTAGAATATTAATGAATAGATAGACGAGAAGATGAAGCTTGGCCAGCTAGGATAATCTACTTGGCCGAATAGTGGCGATATATCACTATGGCATCTACATTAGCCGGTTTTAAATATTTAAAGAGAAGAGATGAACGCCGACGCTGTGTAGGGAGATAACCCCCTAAAGTGTGGCGAGAGGACGCGACAGAAAAGAAAAAATACTTGAGGAGCTAACTATCCCCGCGAGAAGAGTTATTAACCCCCTCAGGCCGCTGCTGAAATATTCACAGAGCTCAAGTGTAGCGTCTTCAATGATTCAATCTTGCCCCGTCCCATGCCACTTGGTCACAACTCTTCCATCTCTCAATAATTCATGTTCTAGTCTCGCTTCTGTATCAATTCATTATTTACAGTAGTCGGCCTTCGACATGAACAACGTGCCATGCCAAGATTTGTGGATTGTTAATACCACGGATTATTGTAAATCCATCTCCTCCTCAGGGATGATTATTATCAATATTAGAAATATATAAAAACCTAAACTTTTTGATAGGCTTTTATTAATTTTCACCAATTTCCAGCTATCTGATGATCTTAAAAATTTTCACACGTGTCAAAGATAAATGACAACACAATAATTGAACAACGTTGTTTTAATATTCTTACTTGGTCCAATCTAAATACAGCAGAAACTCGATAATTCGTCATGAGTGGGGGAGAGGGGGTGACGAAATAACGGAAATGAATTACAGAATTTTGCAGGTAGAGTAACAAAAAACACTTTGAACTATATTATTGTAATTTGTTTACAATTTATTGAATGTAAAAACGAACAGATGAACATTATACACATTGGACTTGAAAGTGAAAATGAAAAAAAAAAACACTTATAAACACTTGCCACATCCCATCAGGTGTGAAATATCTGATTCACATTGCTGCCCGAAATCACTCAATGAACTTAGTTAACATATCTTCTACTTCTTTGCATGGAATAGTGAAAGAATTAGAAACTTCATCGTCATCATCTTTTTCATCACTAGCTTCATTTTGACCACTCAGCACTTGTTCTATAATTCCATTGTCATTTAAAATTTCATATCCTAAATCCGTACTATCCATGTTTAACCAACTGCTCATCTCTTGCTTATCTCTTCTCATTTTATAACCTGGAGCAGAAGTGACTGAGCCAGATGCTGATGTTTTGGTAAGAAAAGCTTTCCAGTATTAACTGATTCCGGGAATTCGTCAACTGCACTCATACTTCCTTTCATCTGTTACTACAATCAATGGAGGGATCGATTCCGGGCTGGTTCTGTTTGTTTTTTTTCTATGAAATGATTTACAAATTGTATAAATATAGGGGTATTTTTAGTGGCATAACAAATGAGGCGGTTTAAAGATTAAATAAGTAGCAAGGGGAAAAAAAAAGAAAGAAAAAAAATCGAGTGACGAAATAACGAGTTTCCACTGTACCCCCCAAAAGGGGGTCTGCGTTCCTAAAGGTGGAATATCAACTTTATGATTTAGTATCCTCCAGATGGGTCCTGTGAATAAAATAACAAAAATGTGATTACATTTGATAAGGAGAAAATGTTTGTGGGGCAAAAAAACTTTATTCAGATTTTTGCAAATAACATACGAAAATGTTTTAAATCGAATAATGTGTTACAAAATTAAAGTGTGTTAAATAATGCGTCTAAAGACACCTCTTAAGCTGAATTTTATTAAGGCGTTTAACCAAAATCGATTGTCAAAACGCAAAAAAATGTCAAATTTCACATCTTTCTCAAAAAGTTGTGAAATAGCTAATTCAATCACAATATGTTATATACTAATAGTTGTAGATCATTAGATTTTGTCTAAGATAGCTTTAGTTGGTTTGCTATTAAAGCGTATTTTTTTTTTTAATTATAATTTTTTGATCAGGGTATTCCTTTATAAAAAAGAAAAATCATACAAAGAAATCGCGGTCAACTCTGTTAAATTCCTGTCAATTTCAATTATTCTTATTTTATTTTTATTAATTTTAATCGAGATTTACATTTGTAATTATTACAAAAAATTAAATTAATGTTGACATGGATATGTCTTTTTGTTGAAGGTTCAATACTTTGTTAGTTTAACGTTTTTTTTTTCACTTATTTTTTATGTTTTTATCCATTGAAATTGGCAACTGTACAAAATATATATACATCAAGTAAACGTGTAAAACTTGAAAAGAACTACTCATCAGTACTTCAATAAAAAATCTACACTAGAAGGTCCCTAGGTCACCTTCTTTTTAGACGCCTCCGAGGATTATCAGGAATGAAGTAGGGAGCAAGTTGAGAAACTAGTGAATTTGAGTGACTATGGAGCTTACTATGGAAGTATAGCTATCTGGTTTGAGTTAAATTTGCAACATTTAGAACATTAAGATCTTTATGGATAGGTTTATTGGTGACAAAGTAAGGAGCATTGAGGATTTTTGGAAGGATTTTGGAATGCAACGATTGGATACGAGATGATTGGTGTTTAGTGGAGCTCCAGACAAGCTTAACTCCGTACGTCCGAATAGGTCTAATCACAATCATGTATATGAGCTTTTAGTAATTAATTGGGAGCTTTAAACGTTTGTCTAGTAAATGTTGAAGTAGTCTGTAACGACAAGCAGTTTATTGTCGTTGTAGTCGTTTGTTGTATGTGGATCCCAAGTTAGATGTTTGTCCAAGTGGAGCTCTAGCTGTTCAACTGAGATCAGGGAGAAATCATTGAAGGATACTGTAGAACAGGAAGTCGTAGGTTTATGACGCAGGATAAAGGTTATTTGGTGAGATTTGTTTTGATTATCCATTTTTTACACCATTCTTGAAGTTTGTTATTGTTGTTGTTGAATGTAAAAGTTGACAAGCTCTACCTCTGTTGCTGTTGTTCGAATTGAATAGAAATTTAATAGAAAATATATATATATATTTTTTTTTTGTAACATTTATCGCTAGGACCTACCGTTTAAGAGCTATTCTACTTTTTTTTTAGGTTCATTTTTAGGTTTATTCTACTTACACGTTCTAATTTTTTTTACCGTAAAAAATGTAACATATTTTAACACGCTCAGGTTCTGCTGGTGTTACTCGGATTGAGGTATTTGCCGCTAGTTTCCTGATCAGAAAATAATGGAAAATATTTTTTATTATATAATATTTATCACTAGCACCTACCGTTCAGGAGCAATAATGGTTTAAATAAAAAAAAATACTTTTGAAACCCTTAATTTATTTTAACTTTGTTTATTTCGAATAATGGATAATTTTAATTTAATTTAATAATTCATTGAAGTAATTTGATCCTTTCAATTCTTAAATGTTAATTGGAAAAAGTAGAAGATTACAGATAGACATATTCATGATCTATTATATTTTATTGACACCTCAGGTAATTTTCGGGAACCGAAGGGGAAGATGGAAGTGGAAGAAAGGAGAAAATAGTGATTAGATAATAAAAGGATACGTATCAGGTTCGGAATAAATCTGTAAAATATAAAACACTAAATATGAAATCAAAAGATTAGCACGAAACATTGTTTTTCAACCGTATTGACCGACTGACAGGTGGCATGCCACTCCACATGCTATACCGGCACAGTCGGTAGTGCACGAGGATCGGCACCCACTATCCTCCCCTCCCCCTCCCCCCCAGACCACCGATATGGTTCATCATTAGCAAGCATAATTAGCGTAAACGACTAATTAATGCAGCGTCGGCTAACAATGAAATACGATCAGGTGACAGCTAATACGGCGGATAGTCGGCGACGTTTCGCTGAAAAAAAAACTACTCGTCACTGGGACATGAGAGAGCCAGGTGGGGGGGGGGGGGGGGGTAGCAAATTGTGATATAGGGATTGTAACCATTACTGTACCCTCCCCTCCCCTCCTCCCCCCTCGGTACGTCAAGGCAAACATGAGGGCCATCCGTCTTTATATTTGTTTTAAATCATGACAAATATTTACGGCTCTACTGCTGTAGGGATGGACCGGGCTAAAAACCGGCTGTGGGGAAATTTTGGAATTTTACGTATAAAAGGCATAGCCCCGGGACGTTTTTGTATGGACAAAAATGCACTGAATACACGCTATTTTTTTGTGTCAAATTCGAGGTACTCACCAAACGAGCCAAGTCCAAATAGTTAAACGGGAGGAAATGTTGTCCTTTAAAAAAGAACCAAAAAAAAAAAAATTTTCAAAATTATGACAATGGCGAAATATTCCGCGACTTTCAAAAATCGTTATATCCTGGCAGATTTGAAAAAAGTATCTTTAAGTGTCTTGTGAAAAGGACTAAAAGGGAAGAGACACTATCCTTTTAAAAAACGATAAGATTTAAGCTATTTTGAAAAGGGAGAAAATTAATTTCGCCAGGATATCCTTCGGTCGTCAAAAATCTTCAGGACTCAAACTTAAGATCTTTCAGTGGCTAGCTAGAAGGTACTATCTATCCTTTTTCCCACTTACTGGCTAGATACGATTATCATGTTCTTTTTCACATTCCTTCAATTTACTGACCACAAACAATTATCAATGTGGTGATACCTCGTTATTTCTGGGACATTAAGAATTATTTTTTTGGAATTCTGAATAAAAAAAAAACAATTAGACAACTCTTAAAAGTAATATCTATTTTTCAAAACTTATTTCTTACAATCTATAAACTTAAAGGTTATCTCACATCCAATTTTTATACCTAAAATTAAACGGTTATCTGAAGCAATATGGGCTATAGACAGGATGTGTACTAAAAGTTTACTCCAGCAGTTCCGGTAAGTTTTGCTTTGCCAAACGAGATGAGATTATAGTTTGTTTACATCAGTTTCTAATTTAATTAGGTCGTCTAGTTGATTATTACGAGGACACAAAAATTGGATGTAATGAGTTCTTTGATTCGAAACAAAGCAATTATACCGGAATCAAACCCAATTATTGGCATAAATATGGATAAAATAACTTGAAAAAAAAAAATAACACTGGCCTCCTTGAGCCTCTCCCCTAAATAATAAATAACATGGAACATGTTTTGAAAGAGTGCCATTTCCATTATGTGAATTTTTTGTTTTAGGTTGTTTGGCAGGTCTTGTTTTAAAATGAAATTCCGCGTCTAAAACCCAAAATTAGCAAATTCAGCTTCGTGTTTTAACAAGAAACCTTTAGTAATTTTAACTCAAAAAATAACTACACATGTGCATCAAAGCAGAAATTGTATTTAATGTCATAGAAGGTGGTAAAATGCACATAACGGGATAAGTAATCTTACCGACGATATGTTTTCTATTTTTTTTTCCTTACCTATAATTTAGTTTTCTGTGGGAGATAAATCTTTAAATTAAATTGTTTAATTCTGCCGACCGCCTGTGCCATTATGTTCTTAATTTTTTTTCCGCTTACCTGTATGATTGTATTTTTTTTTTTCAAAGGAGAGTAATTTTTTATACATAAAAGCCGAGAGAGATAGGATCGGTCAAATCCAGGCTAAAATGTTTTTATTTCGTATTAGGAGAAACAGAGACAAAAGGAGCTTACTTATTAGTAAGCTAGTACTATTTAGTATAATGAGAGTTGAGCTCTTAACTGCTCCTACTCTCCTTATATCAAACTATCGAATTACGCGTAACGCCCTCCGGTTCCCTTAAAACGTAAAAATCATTTAATGCCAGGAGGATTTGATCGTGATTATATTACATTTTATGAAATTAGTTTTTTCATCATTATAACAATACAACTAAAAATTAATAATTTGGAAAATAAAACAAATAAATAAATAACTTTATTAGTTTAATAAAAAACTAAGGAAGGACGGGTTATCCTACAAGTTACTAACCTATTCTTGCAATGGTGGGAAGGTTAAGATTCATTTTGTCGGTCCACCACAAAATAAATTTTAACCCATCCAGGAGGGATTCGAACCCATTGCATATTTATTGCAATTATAAGTCCCATTTTAAATCTACTCCATTCGATAATTATTAAGTCGTAAAATTGCAATTTCGATACCATCAGAACTATGTCCAATTATGAAATCATTTGATCAGCTTTGAGAAAATTTTTTATTTTTTAATTTAAGAAATCTAACTACCTTAAACATGAAAAAAATTATAGCTATTTTTAGAGGTTCTAATACCGGACTGAGAGACTGATTTGCCTAGCGGCAGAAGGGAGAGGTAATTAAACATCCTACGGCAACAGTAACAGTAACACAGGAACAGTAACGCAGTAACACAGTAAGAGTAGGCTCTGCTCTTTGCACTATATTGCTCTGTAATTAGGCTCAACTAATTAGATTCCCTTCTTCAAAATGATTCCGCTAAACATTAAAAAAAAAAAAAGTGTATATACAGAGGGAAGGAAGCAGGGGTTTTATTTTTATTTTACTTCCTTTGCGTATTTCCTTAATTTAATTATTTATTGTCGTTTACTTTCCCTTCTAAAGCTTGTCGAACATTTCTCAATTTTTCTGCTCCAAGATTTTGATTTCCATATTAGCCAACAGGTTTATCCTTAAATCAGTAAAATAACATTCTAGAATATAAAATAGAAAAGTAGTTTTGTTCTGTGAATTATTAGTCTAGTCAATGAGTGTTGAAATGAGGGGCGTAGAGGGAAATATGCGATTATTTTTGACCTCAGGGCTTCTTTAGCAGTAGTTAGGAGATAAACAAACTAAAAGTATAACCCCTGGGGGGAGGGGTGAGTAAAGCAGGGCGCGCACTAAGACAGGCATGCCATGCCGGGAACATGACGGGACGTTTATTTTCGCTTTCAGTTGTATATATAGGAAAGGCACACACTAAGCCAGGCAAGGACAGGCAGGCACTTCTGAGAAAAGTCCGGGCCGTACCGATACCGCTTTTGGAGCGAAAACTTCCTGTGCCTGGCTCTCCCACCACGTCCTCCTCGAAGCTGCGCATGCTCTCTCCCATTCACCCTTTGAGCTAGGGCCTTGGCGAAACCTAGAAAGCTGTGAAAACTATGGAGTGGTGGGGGGAGGGGACGTGCATCCCGTCCTGTCTTAGTGTGCGGAAGTGGCACAGGCATTGGCTATAAACGTCCCGTCATGGCTAAGGTGACCAGACGTCCCGTTTTACAGGGACCTGTCCCGTTGTCCCAAAATATATGCTCGGGACGCTTATTTGTCCCGTTTTACAAAAATTTGGTCCCATATGTACTTTTGACAGCATTGAGTTTGCTTCCTAAATTTCATTCATTGGTGATTAATAGATTAACTAAATTAAATCTTTAAAACATGAAGAATTGCCAATGGATAACTCTAAAGGAAGTTCATGATTGGGAAGGATCGAGGAGGGGATTGACGTGATTGCTAGTAAATTTATCATGCTTAAGATTTCCAATAGTGATATTTTTGACGAAGTGTCTTATCTAAAGAAGTACGTAACACAGAAAAAGATTTTCAAGTGGACCGAAGAGAAACCTTCTCTGGATCTGAGATAGGTTGAAATATTTCTTCATTTTGCAAATCAAAATGTCCCTACCAAGAATATTGCACTGATGGTTTTATTTTTCTTGTCCTTACCAGGAACAAACGCTCCAGTGGAACGAGTTTTCTCAATTATTAATGACATTTGGTCAGTAGAAAAATCTCAAATGAAAATGTCGACCCTTAAAGCAATGATGCTAGTAAAATGCAACTTTCCAATGGGTTGTGTACAGTTTTTCGATTTCATCAAACAAAAGCCTGATATTTTTGAAAAAAAATTCACTCATCTCAAAAATATGAAAAATAAACATTGAAGTCAGTATTTTCGACAATATTTTTTTAAAAGTGATATCAAGTTTATTTCTAAATGTAGTGTTATTGAATAAAATAGTATTTCATATATATATTGGTAAATAGTATTTTTTTAACGGTGTCTCTAACTTCCCCGATATTGAGGGTCCCGTTTTGAGAATCTTATAATCTGGTCACCTTAGTCATGGCATGCCTGTCTTAGTGTGCGCTCTGCTTGAGTCCCATTTTTGGGTTTTTCGGTTATATCTCAAAAACGATGGACTTTAGAAACATGTTTCAAATAAAAAGTAAAGCTAATTAAATTTCCTATAAAATTGATTCTATACAGATTTTTCGAAATTCTGGCAATTTTCAAGATAAACGTTATAGAACATCGATAATTTCCGCAAAAAAACTCACTTTTTGTCAAACATTTGCTTCAAGTGCCAGAAAGATATATATGAAATTAAATTAAATTTGATGCTCTACAAACTTTACAAGTTGATATTTCTTCTGAGAAAAGATCGTGGAAGTTGTGACAAAAAGTGAGGTCAAAATTCTTTTTTACTAAAATAAACCATTTCAGCATCATTCTTACATAGGTTTAACAAAGGTTTATTATATTTATTTCCGTTATACATTACATCCAAAATATTCCTTTTTATCGTCAGACGTAGAAATTGCCTAATAAATGGCACTGTGGTTTCAATCTGTCTTTTTTAATTTTAATTTATGATAACAATTAAAAGATAATGGCCTCATGGCGATACTAAGGATAACTATATAACAATATGTTTGAATCATTCGATACATTCCTGTACACTGAATTGCTTTTATATAATCATCAACCTTAAACAAAATTAGGTACCTGTACTAAAGTTGTACGGGTAGAGTTGTGTTGCCTACACCTGGGATACAGAACAGGTACAGAACACAGAAGAGCTGAGCTGATTGGGCAGGGTGCGAGAGAAGAACCCTCGTTAAAGAGAACCAACTCGACCCTAATCATATTGTTTACACTCTTCGGCTGAACCATGACCAGGGTATCAAGGTATAGGTTCATTAGGTTCGGCTTCCTCATGTTCTGCATCCAGGAGTCGGTCATTACTAGGGATCGGATTTTTATGTATTTAAAAATGCCAAATATTTAATTAAAATATGCATTTATTTTCGTTAAATGTGTGATTTTTTAAAAATATTTTCAGAAATATTTAAGTAAAATGGACATTTTTTTTTACAAGTTATATTGATTTATACAACAAAAGAATTTTTTTACAGTATATAATAATAAAATATTTGTTAAATTTTCAATTTTGAAAACTTCTCTCTGTAAAATTGTTTGCAACCACATGGAATTTCAAATGTTGGAACGTAAAGCGACCATAATCTGTCGTGCTCTTTAGGCTATATCTCCAAAACTATTAGTCAGACCTAAGATTACTTTTTTTCTTCTAAAAGCTAGTTAAATATACTATTAGGCGTCATATATCAAGTTTAAATTAGCTCTTATAAAATACACATACCAGAACGTTACAATTCCCGTTCTTTTGTGAATCACGTTTTTTAAGGATATTTTTCACTAGAACTCCAAAACTATTAGTCCGATATCAAATCTCTCTCTTTCATCTCAAAGTTGATAAAATTTACAATTTGGTCATATATATGTAATTTATACTAAATTCCATGAAAAAACCAAGCCATCCCACTGAACTTGTCATAGTTGTCAAAACACACACATTTAACTTGCTAGCGTGGGTGTTTCACGAGATTGAATATAAATATGTATGTAGGATCTAATAGTAAATTTAACCAGCTTTGAGATTTAAAAAAAAAAGAAATTTGGGATCGGACAAATAGTGTCGGAACTAAGCCGCAAGTTGGCCAATATCTACAATTTTTCCCAAGACGATAACTTCGCGAAAAATGGTCCGATTTCGGGGTTGTTTATTCATTTCGTAGGTTCTGGTTCCAGCAATATTTAATATTTGCAGACTTTTTTCGAAAAAAAGCTTCGTTTTCGTGTTATAGGTAAAAACCAAAATTAACCTGTATTTTAGGCGTCTTTTTGCGATTTTGAATAATCAGCCGATCGTTAAGTTCAGATTCAGATTTAGCAGCCCAAAAAACATGAAAGAATAAAATATCGGCAGTTTTTTCTTCAAAACGACCTTTTGGAGCCTTATTTTACTGAACTATTGTGGGTACAATTCTTAGTCCCTGTCAACCACCTCCAAATTATGAAAATACGCCCAAAATGAAAAATATGTACATATTTTGATTAAATATGTGTAAACATGTATTTATTTCGATCAAATATGTATAAATATGCAATAACATCCAAATATGTGGAAATATGTGAAATAAAAGTAGCCTCAAACGGCTTGAAAAGGGTCAGTATGAACTCTTCTAGTTGAAAAACGTCTGAAAATTGCCTAGAAAAAAATATGTAAATACATACGAATCCGATCCCTAGTCATTACGATAGTCTTTGGTAGCTTCAACGGCACCGATTTAGGGTTTTAAAAAAGTTCACGTCGAATCAGCGAAGCAGCTGCCGCGGGCGCAACCAGGCTTGAACGGTCTGTGGCGTGAAAAAATTTCAAAGGAGTTAATCTAATGTGAATAAATAGGTCATACTCCAAAAATTATTATTCCAGGACAATATCGCTTACACTTTCAGTTATAAAGCACAAACTCATTTACATGATCCATAATTTGAACTTTACATTGCGTTTTATTGAATTCTATGAAAATTAATGGTAGTTTCTGTTTTTAAAACGCAGCTATTAAATAAATTAATATAAAATATTTTTATGATTCAAAATACTCTATATTCCTCTGAGTACATTTCTTCCAACGCCTTGGCTCCCAGAAATAAAATTTTAAATTCTTATTATTAACTATTTTTAATAGCTATACGCCTAGATCAACTCTGGGCTAGAATAATGCTACAGAGTCTTAAAAAAACAAATACAAACAGAAGCTTTAATAATCCTCATCACAAATATTTATTCCAGATCTCAATTAAAGTGTTTTTCCTTCTTTTTTTTTTTTTTTTTTTAAATTGCTTTTAAATGAAATATATTTAGTTATTAATCCAATAATAAAAAAATGTTATTTAAACACAGTCTTATTTTATTTATTTAAAATAAATAAAATATAAAAATTAAATACACATCATATATTTCTCTTTTCTTCCTTGGTTTGTTAAAAAAAAATCCCAAATAAAATACACAGGATGAATTAAAGGGAAATACTATAATTTTCATTAGGAATATCGAAATTAAAAATATTCTGAGTTTGTTTAGAGGTTCGACGATATTGTTACCTTTATATATAATTATACTAAACAAAAAAGTAAAATACTGTAATGGAAACATCATTTATGATAAATACTCTAGAATATTCAATTTCTAAGTTAATCTTACTTAACTGCCTTGAGGAGTTAAAACAAACAAAAGTTAGTTTTTAACCGACTTCAAAAATGAGGTGGTTCTCAATTCGAATGTTTTTTGTTTTGTTTTTATATTTGTTACGCGGAGTTCCGTCAATTATGAATCGATTTCGATTATTCTTTTGTTTGATCGAGAAGTTGTGCTTCAGGGGTGGCCCCATAAACATTTTATTGAATTCAACTCAGCACTCAAAAAAAACCATTAACAAGAAATCACTGTTATATAACCTGCAATCATAAACATATCACTCCATGGCAACTAAACCTAACTTATTAATAACAAATATAAATACACTCGCCACTAAAAATTGAAAAATAACGTTAGTTTAAAAAAATCGACTTCAAGATTAAACCTTCATTTACTATCTTGAACTAAAAAGTAAGAAATAATATATTAATTTCTTCGAAACAAAGAGCATTGAAGGACAATCAAAGAAATTATCGATACTTATATACCTATTCACAATTTATGATCAGTTGTTTTCGGATACGGTGCCAACCAAAACAAACAGAATTCGAAAGAAAGCTGGTAATTGTAATGATCTCATAACTATTTCAATACCACCATACTGCTGTCTAGTGCCGTTCGAAAGTTCGTTGCAAAGCCTAGATTAAACTGCCCTTCTTGGCTGGCATGGTTGAAATGTCAGTACTGGTTGTAACCACCTGATACATATACCACTATAAGATTGTATAGATACTTAAACCGTATGTAAACCCCCCCCCCACCTTACAATGTTCAGTTTTTCCTTTCCAAAAAAAAAATTGTAAATCATTTCACTATATTGAAAATACCCAGAAGGAAAAAATATAATAAAATAAATAAGCTGTTTATTTAGGCATAGGTACTCATGATTTGATTTGAGATGTTTAACTACTGCAGGCAATATTACGCAACGTGGCAGAGTAGTGGTAACCGTTACTTACAACTAGGGTTGTATAGTGTCGACTATCGATAGATCTTTTTTACCCTCAAGTTTTGAAACTCTCGGAATTATGCTGATCTGTCTCTGTCCAGTTTCGAGTTCTTTTGAAATTAAATTCGGCATTCCTAGAACTCAAGGGTTCTCTCAAAGATTAATCCAAAGGAAAGCAGAAATGCTAGTTTTCCTTTCGGGAAATTTGAGGCTCCCAATTTTTGTGGAGCGCACTTGACTCTTGAAATTAACTACTTCGTTACTTCTCTTTTCTGAAGATTTGATTTGTTCATTATTATTGTATGTTCAAATAAATTAGTTTTTTTTTTTATCTCTCATCTTTATGATATAATCTTATAATTTATAGTCCTGCAAATTTCGAATAGTAAATAGATAATTGTTTAGTTAAATTAGTAGAAATTTTTTATCGAATAGCTTTAGAAAAAAAGAAAGCAACTATCGAAAAACTATCTATAGCAATCGATAGATCTCAACCGATAGTATCGCCCAATCGATAGTGCTATCGACTATTGCCCAACCCTATTTTCAAGTTGCGAACCACTTTGGAGGTTAACATCCGTTCATAAATACTGCGTCGTTACTGAATGGTGTGATTGTTTTTGTTTTCTTTCTGTACCTTGTTTTCTTAATGATTTTTTGTAATAATTATAGGTCCTAATTATTTTATATTATGAGCTCTTATACGTTTAGAAAACTATTTATTAATTTATATGTACAATGAACACAGTGAACATATCATTAAACTTAGCCGGGCTCTCTAAGTGCCTTAATCGCCTCTGAAACCTTCGTCTAATGCTTCTCACAACCATATTTAAAAAATCAAGCTTCAGAGTTGGAATTTATCATTATTTTATCATTTTTAAAAAGTCAGGTATCTTATCAATAACCCTAACCTAGGAAAAGTGTTGCCTGGATACTAGCTAACTTATTCGTTTGCTTACTTAGCGGCTTGTTAACTAGCGGTTTGCTTACTTATTGCTTGTTACTGTGCGGTTGGTTTGTTAAAGTTATTCAATTATTTTTAAGATTTTTTTTTTTTAAATTACATTTTTGTTTCAATCCAAGGTAAGAAATTGCAATGGAAATCATTTGCGATATGCTAGGGGCACAGAGGAATTTATTATAATTGCTTTTAAATATTTAAAAATTGAAATTATGCATTGAAAAATTGAAAAAATAAAAATAAATAAATAAAACTAATGTCATTCATAGAAATATTGTAAGGCCTATTTTTCGTGTTTTGTTAAAATGTTTTTTAATTAATCTGTTTAAGTTTTATTTTTTTAAATATTTTTGTTTGTTTTTTAATTTTCACTTCTACCTATTTAAAAAAAAAAAAAAAAAAAAATCCTTCCCTTTTCTCCTCCTTTCTTTAACTTTTTTCATTTCTCAATTATACTTTTCTCCCTGTTCTTTTTTTTCCACCACACTGAAAAAAAAAAAAAAAAAAAAAAAAAAAAAAAAAAAAAAAAAAAAAAAAAAAAAAAAAAAATACTTCCTGATATTTTTCAGGTGTTTTTGCTAATCATTTTTGTAATAATTATAGGTCCTAATTATTTTATCTTATGAGCAAATATAGGTTTAGAAAACTATTTATTAATTTATATGTACAATGAACACAGTGAACATATCATAAACTTAGCCGGGCTCTCAAAGTGCCTTTATCATCTCAGAAACCTTCCTACACTTATCAAAAAGAGTTATCTATAGCCTTAATTATTTTATTTATTAGTGAAGCCCCATATTATATTTTAACATTTTAAATGTTTTAGCTGTATGTTTATTTTTCTTATATTTCTAAATTAATGATTGATTAGTTGGCCAGCTATCTATGACATTGCATACACTAATGTCTGTAAATAATTTGTAATAAAATCTTGTTTACTTTTAGTTCAATGCATTCTGCTTCTGTTATTGATTTTCTTCGTTTTTTTTCATTTGTTTGATAAAGTATTTTTTAACCATACTTGTTTAATTGAGTGAAACTGAAGCGATAGAACAATTTACTAAAGATATAAAAACAAAATAGTAATAAACAGGAAACAGAACAAAGACCCTACCTCAGCCACATGTACTGGGATCCGTTGATACGATTTCCACAACTAACCTGAAACATAAAAAGGAATATTACCACCTGATCAGATTATATAATTTAATAAGATTCACAGAGAAAGTTATTTATACACATCGAGGATATACAAATAGTGAATATTATCCTGAAGGCAGTGGCTGGAAGGGTACAACAATAATGAATAGCCAACTATAAAAACTAGCTTGAACTATAAAAATTCAAGCTCCAGTGTTGGATTTTATCATTTCTAAAACGTCAGGAATCTTATCAATATCCTTAACCTAAGAAAAGTGATACTTGGATAATAGTAAAGTTATTCGTTTGCTAACTTAGCGGTTTGTTAAAGTTAGAGGATCGAATTTGATGAGATATCTCTTACTGTGTTAGATGACTTACGTTGTTTGTCGTTTATCACAATATAAGCTTATTTATTTATTTTTTTTTTTCATTTTTATTTATTTATTTTATAAAAAAAGAAATTATGCATTGGAATATTGAAAAAATATTATGGTCATACCTAGAAATATTATAACAATTGTAACGTGTTTTTCGTGATACATGCAAAAATAAAAGTTCAATCAGTATTCAAATGTTTGTTTTTAACTTTTACCTCTTAAAAAAAAAAAAAAAAAAAAAAAAAAAAAAAAAAAAAAAAAAAAAAAAAAAAAAAAAATCCCTTGGTTCCCTAGTTGTTTATAATATCAAAAAGTATTTTTTTTTTTTTTTTTTTAAAGAGCAGTGCTTTGATCTCTTCGGATTGCTTAGTTTTTTTTTTTTTGTTTTGTTTTTTCTATTTTAAACTTAGTTTATTTCATCTTATAATTTCTTTTTAATATTTTACTCTTTTTTTCTTCTAATTTTGTAGGTTTTTTAGTATTTTTCCTACTGTTAAAATAAATGCATTCCAAATTATACCCATTTTAGCTAAGCTCAGCTGTCAATGTAGAGTAAATTGTTTTATACCAAAACATGTAACAATGTTTAATATGTGAAATTGTAAACTGTTTAATCATTTGAATAAAACTTTTATTTATTTTTATTTTAATATTTTATGTTGTTTTTTTTTAAAGAGCTTATCTTATGAATGAATTTATAACCATCGATATTACCTTCCCTACAATATCCATATTACTCAGATCCCTTTAGGGAGCCAGGTAGCAGTATTTAGTCTACAACAGCTTATTAATTGAGAAAGAAAAAGAAATGAATATTTGATAATTGAAAAATACTAAGCTAAGCAAATATTGGATTAAAAAAAAAATTAACATTCACAAGTCAATATGAATATGTAATTTAATATTTTGTATTTTATTAAGTTTAGAAAAATAGTTCAGCCCATGGTGTCCGAGCGTGCTTAAGTGTTTTCATCATATCTATGGAGCCACTGAATTTTTGTAATATTCTTAGGAGGTTATGTGTCCGAGAATAAAGGTTCCCGAACATCTAAGTGTAAGCACTTAAGCATCCTCTTAAACTCTGAGCACCCACGAAATGAATCTCGACCTTCCCGATCTGATTTGAAACCTGTAGGTTGTAACCATTAAGATAACCTGTAGGATAGCCTGTCCTCAAGTAGGAGTGAATTGGACGTTGTCTTGTTTGATGATTGATCTTCCAAGCAGTTTAGTGGATGTGTTTGAAATTGATTAATAATATATTAGCACCGAGTATCAACACTCTGAATTTAAATTGAGTACCAATATGGAATGAAATTGAGTACCTTAGATGAAATTCTGCTTAAGTCATAGTATATTAAAATATATATAATTGCGATGTTATAAACCGTAAAATTAGGCACAGAGTGAAACAAATGGATAGCATCCTCAACACTATTGAGGCTATGAGGCTAAAGTGGTTTGGGCATGTTATGTGGATGGGGAAGGAACGAAGGCCAAAAAGAATTTTTGAATATAGTCCGGAAAGAAAACGAAAGGAAGTTCGCCCTAGAAGACGTTCGGCTGAGAGCGTCATGGAAGGAATGGGGAGTAGGGGGATGAGTGAGGGAGGCTAGTTGGACAGACAAGTCCATTCTTTTTTTTTGTGAAGATATATGAAAAATAGTTGTAAAAGTCTTTAACTTACATTTTTCATTAGGCCACTATAATTGTTGATCACATAATAATATATGTAAATAAAATTATTTAAAATTTTTATTCATGATGCACATTTATAATTTTGAGATTTACATTAACAATGCCGCATTAAAAAGTTCAAGATGAAAGTAAATAGGTTAAAAACATAATTCATTACTATCATCGGGTAACTGCTAACTCAAATCAGTTAGATCTAAATTAATAAATATTTTTTTATTATCAACATATCATAAAAACACTTCCCTACTCATCAGGGTGAAATTGTTGCATGTAGAAACTGTTAACAGCGATGATGCAGAAGCCGTACAAGAGGAGAGATCTCAGGGTATACAGTAGTATGAGCATCTCGAAGGTTGCCACGTTGATCATCTCGTTCGTGAACGGCACGACAACGACGGACATGATGTAGCCCACGACGACGAACCAGAAGAGGAAGATATGAACCTGAATCCAGATCCTGAGATGTTCCTTACTCCGCGTTTTGACACCGACTATCAGGACGATTCCGGTGACCACCTGGATGGAGGAGAGGAGAAGATCGGACAAGAAGGCGTAGTACATGACGACGGAGTCCTGTTCTGGAGCCGCTTCCTCCAGGATGACTAGGTCCTGGACGATGGTCGCTATCCCGAAGAGGGTCTCTAGGTGACCGATGAAGCAGCATCCCGTCATCAAGCTCATGCAGAAGCAGAAAGTCTCGACTCTTGGGAGCCACTTCGACATTACATTTCGGTTTGTCTTCTACATTTTCAGATTAACCTTAACTCACAACACAGACGCAACACATGTTAATACAAATTTAAAATAATACTCTTCTTTAATTACATTATTCATATTCAATAATAAAGTAGTAAATGAAAGTTTTAAAAAAATACTTAAAAAACAATCACACTTGATGATTTCGTTGAAACGATATTCATTTCTTGATAATTATCATGATTCTCTGAGTTAAATCATATTAAGAAACTAACGAAAACAGAAATAGATTTAAAATTAATCTGTACACAATCGCAAGCCAAGTGAAACCTAAGAAGTCCAGGGCAGAAAATACTCTACCAATAAGCACATCGATTCCAACAGCCAACAAGACGATAATTCAAATTTTTTTTGCAAAATTGGAAGGTTATCAGTAGGTTCTTTTCAAACTTGTTAACAGGTGTACCAACTTGATTTCATGTGATAATATAACAATAGTTCGATAACACTGTTATTCATCAAAATACTCCCTCCAACAAAAATGTTGTTTTATTATGTTTCAAAGTGTGTGAACTCAAAAGTGTTTTTTGACATTTCGAGCATTTTTTTTATCATTAAAAATTTTAACAAAAACTTAAAAATACCTGTTTGATTTGGAAACGTTTATAATGTACTAGCATCCCCAGTCGCAGCTTCGCAGAAATTTTATTTTTTAACAACAGAAATATTATCATGCAGTTGAGAATTATTTTCTCACAATATTTTCACTCAAACCTGTAATTTTTAACCCAGTATTATTGGAATGATTACATGGTTGAAATTTACTTGAAATCATTATTGGATATTCAATCATTAATTCTAATCTATGAGTTGGTAATTCAGATGGGCAGAGACTTTTTAGGAAGAAACTCTGGCGGATAATGGACTGCATTATCAGTGCTTACAACCTTATCAATAGAGATATTCTTGGCTGTCACAATTTACTTTTTCAATAATAATGTTGTTAATATTCTCTACTATAGTATTTGTAGGTAAAATTACTACTCTTTCACACAGCTAATGGTACGATTTATTAAATAAACCTGAAACATAAAAATGAATTTGAAATCATTGAAATTTTAATAATTTTACCATTGCAAACTCAGTTGCAGAATGCCGCTATCCACATATCGTTCGATCATTACACATTCCTAGGATCCACACGTCACACTCAATATTTATAGCTTTTTTTATGACAATTTATTTGAATTAAGCCAATTTTATTATCAATTTCTAGCTCTATATAAAACTGTACCATTATAACCTCTCTTAAATGGCACTCGCCACATATCGGTCAATTTTCAAAATTCACTGCTCACCACATAATTATCGCTTTTTAGCAACAAATTAATAGAAAATATGTAAATTTTACTATTGCTAAACCTTCCTTAAACTATGAAGATGATGTGGTTAAAATTTAGTACATATTGGTTCAGTAGTTTTCGCGGTTATTGATCACAAACGAAAAATGGCTCGTCCTTTTATATAATAGTACACATATAGATTAATTTCGAACATATGTTTTATTAGGCTAGATGTACACACACCGGTTTTGGACGGCCGATTGTTACCGGTCGTCCAAATTTCAATAGTGACTCACATGTCAAATAGTAACCTTGCACACACGCCGGCCACTATCACTGCATTGCCGGCGTTAATTACACCAATCATGGGGAGTTTTATGCACTATTATTACAAAAGCTACTACTTGTTTGAGCTACTGAATCGAATGAAAAAATATCAATTCGTTAATCAGAAATTGTTAAAAGTTTTAGGTCGAAAAGTCAAGAATAAAATAAAATAATAATTATATAAAAAACTACTAATTGTTTGACCAGCAAAAAACTTGTGTGTATGCAAGGATCTAGCACCGGCAAAATATCGATCGGTTTTTTTACCGGCCGTCCAAAAGTCGGTGTGTGTGCAACTAGCCTTAATGATTGTTTACAAACACCTGCACTAAAGTAGTATTTATAAAACTGAATTTAATTTTGATATTTTTGGGATATTTATTCAGGAACCCCAAATGCAATTTTATTTATTTTTTTCGAAACCCTTCCCGGGGATATACCTAATAATTTCCTAAATTTTCACCGCGATTGTATACATGGTTTTTGAATCTATCGATTACAGACCGACAAACACATTCATTTTTATAAATAGGGTGTCCCGAATTTAAATGGCAAGACAAAAAGTCCTTTAGAGATTTGCTCGTTTTTGCTTAGTTTTAGAGAAAATCGCAAAAAAAAAAAAAGAAAAAAAACAAAAATGTTACAGGTAGCGATTATCACCTTTCAAAGTTCGTCAGGCTAGACAGTGAGATATGTAAACACTTAATGTTATGCTTTACATTCTTTTATTTTTTTTACACTTTGGCTTCCTTCTAGGATTATAATTCCTAAATCAGTCTTCAGTCAGTTACTCAGATATTTTTGTGTGAATAGCATCAGGCACAATGCTGCATACATATTCTAATGTTTAATACGCTGATATGATTTTTGTGAACGGTTTCTGTAACGGTAATGCTTTAGAAGCGGTCCAGGAGATTGAATTTTAGTAACTGGTTTCTTGACAAAATTCGCGATGATAATTTATTTCCATTAAAATTATATTTAAGAACATAAATGATAAATATAAAAATATATGATAAATATAAATGATAAATGAAACATTTTGTTGTATAAATGGCATTGTTGAAGAATTACTTCAATTGCAGACGGATAATAATTGCCATCTTTATTTGCTTTGTTATGTTAATAATATAATCTCAATATCAAATTGCTCAGGTTTTGAATTTTAATTGTTTTTACAACTGAAGATGGGTGTTTAACAGTAATATCAATAGAGAGGAGATAGCTAGTAATTCATTTATTCCTGAATCTAGTTCTCCTTTATTCAGAAAAATAAGATTAGTTCTAAACATAAGATTTTTTTTTCCTTTTATCTGCTAGCCACGCTTACACCTAAGCACACTGCAATGCGTTGGGCTTACAATGATACAGAGAATCCGCTTGGCAGGTTTTCAAGAGGTTAAGCAGACTGGGCCTGTTTCTTAAGAAAAAAGACCTGGCTATATCCCAAACATTCTCTCTATAACTTCTCCTAGATACACAAGCCTTCTTACAGGCTAGGCAGTGTATGATCGATCTTGAACTTATATAAAAAAAATGCTCCAAACTCGTAATATAGGAACCGACCCATTCCATGGACCTAATCGAATGATGTGTCAATTGAAGACAGGCGTCACTTGCAATCAGAATATTTCAAGGGAATCCTCCACCTGATTGGCTACCGCCCATCAAGCTGGTTAGGTGTCTCATCGTGATTGGCTAATACGGTTGGGGATCTAAAACGGATTGTCCAATAGTTTATTGAGAAGACAGAAATCGGGAGATAATCACATTAAAATATATCTGTCTGATGAATGTTTAAGTTTGAGTTGGTGGCATGAAGTTTGTTATCATTTGCGGATGTTTTGTCGTTAAGACCATTGAGTTACTCATTTCATGACTCAGAGGCACTCCGTACCTCCACTTGGTCCACTTTTATTTTCTTTCTATATAACATAAAATAGTAAAAAAAAAAAAAAAGTTATTTAAGTTATCTAAAATTATTTTTTTTTTAAGTTTTTCACTATAAAATTTAGGTGAGCCCCATCAGCTAAATATAACCTTTTCTAAAAAAAAAAAAAAGAAAAAATGTTTAAGTTGTACCGATCCTTTCCATAGTTCTACATCATATATATAGTTCTAGGAAAATTTAGTAATAATGAAAATTGAAATATACAATGTTGAGTGACAGATACAAGGTTTGCCACAATGTAACAGATTTAGCAATAATACATAATTAAAAGTACAATGTTCAGTGACAGATACAAGGTTTGCCACAATGTAACAGATTTAGCAATAATACATAATTAAAAGTACAATGTTCAGTGACAAAAACAAGGTTTGCCAAACCGTAACATACTGTTAGAAATTAACATCCAACCAGATGGCGTCGATAAAATTATTTCTGCCAAATAAAATGTTCATCCTTTGCATTTTGATATTTTGTGTAATTAATTGCTTCGAAACAAAAACCATTAAATGACAATCAACGAAATTATCGACACTTATATACCTATTCACAATTTATAATTAATTTTTGGAGCCAGCCAGGAAGGACAGTTTAATCCTGCCTTTGCAATACACTTTCGATTGGCCGGAGACAGCGGTGTGGCGGTGATGAAACAGTGGGAGAATCTTTAAAATTACCATTTCTTTTCAAATTCTGTTTGTTTTGGTTGGCACCGACTCTAAAAATAACTGATCATAAATTGTGAATAGGTATATAAGTGTCGATAATTTCGTTGATTGTCATTTAATGGTTTTTATTTCGAAGCAATTAAAATATTATTTTTTCTTTTATAGTTCCAGTTTGTATATGTAGGTTTAATCATTAAGTCGGATTTGTTTTTTGTTTTTTTCTAGAAATTATTTTTATTTTTTACTTTTTAGTGGTGAGTGTATTTTCGTTTATACAGTCAATTCTCGATCTTCAAACTACCCTGAAAAATAGTTCGACTTACTGAACAAAGAATTATCGAGGTTATCATTCCACTTATCTTCATATAATAGGAAAATTGAACACAAAATTGTAGTTGAAATCATCACGTATATTTTTCATTAATGTGGATGTTGTTTGCAAAAACATTTAAAATCATTGATCAAGAAAATTAAATACCTGGTACTAATTTATCATATAACTTTCAACTGAATTGCGCTTTTTTCTGAGGGTGCCTAAAAGTAGACTTACAGCCTTCCACCAGTGGCAATCTTTTCTTTATTCTTAAGGATGGTTGGAAAAGAACTACGCGGAATTCGGAATTCACTAGCAACAAACGCCCAACTCCTTTCTCATTTCTCCACTTTACAAATCAATTTTAACTTTTCGTTAATTGAAGGAATTTTCAAGAGCCACTGTAAAACCACTCGAGTGAATAACTAATAATAAGTGACTGGTGTAACTATGAACTGGAAAGATAAACAATGACGGGAAACAGGAAAACAAATTACACATGAAATTCTTTAAATTCGAGTTCGAGTTATAGAGGCGATGGCTTCTAATATGTAGTTCATTTCATAGAGGTGGTCTTAGAAGTTCTCTATTTTGAACCTTATTTTCAGTTCGACTTTTTTACACAATTTTTAACATTTTTTATCTGAAATCGTCTCTTTGAGGTGAAATTTAAGTGTAATGTACTTCTGACCGTAGATTTTGTTCGAATTATTTAAGAATTCAGCTTATCGAAGTACGACACATCGAGAGTTGACTGTATATGTAAATTATCAACTTTTGTTAATGGTGTAGATTTAGTTACCATGGAGATTTTAGATTATTAGATGATTTTTATTAAATGTTTTTTTTTATTTTTCTTAAAAAGGGCTGCGTTGATTTCAAAATATTTTTTATGGGACCACCTCTGAAGTATGCCCTACCGATCTAAAAAAGAATCATTAAAATTGATTCAGAATTGACCGAGTAATCGCGTAACATACAAGAAAAAAACCAAAAAAAAAAAACCGATGAGTTGAGAATCTCCTTTTTTTTTTAAGTCGGTTGAAAATATGATTCTCGATCTTTTAATATGATTATGTCTTAACTAATACACACTGATAACGGATACTCAATTGCATATTTTAATACAATATTTTGATCGATTAACAAATAAAACATTCAACTATCAGTTAAAAGTTTTTAACTTATTTACTTATGAGTGCGGGGGATGCTTAAAAAGCCGCGATAAGGGATGCTATATATATAAATACATTTGATTCAATTGCCCAAAACGTATAAATGAAATTAAAGTAAATTTATTGCTAAACAACTTTGATTCAGACATTTTTTCTCAGAAACGACCTTGGAAGCAACAGGAAGCAAATGTTTTACAAAAAGTGAGGTCAAAATTATTTTCAATATCGCATATCTCAGAAACCGTTGAAAGTTCGACAAATATGTAAGCAGTTTTATAGGAAATTTAATCACCTTTAATTTTTATTTTCAACATATTTGTCTATAGTCTCCCATTTTCGAGGTTCTATAGTCTTATTCCCTCCTCCCCACCGTTAACTCAATCCCCAGGGGCGGGAACTTTCGAGTTTTAGAACTGAAGATGAATGTTTAGCATTCGAAACTAGTATTCTAATAAAATAATCTCAATAGAAGTGGCAATTAATTAACCAATCCTAATTGTATTGATCCTTCTATACCATCATGTTCCTCAAGTGATTAGACAATTAACTGCATTATTACAAATAATTACTTACCCATATTATGCAATACTTCCAAGACAAGGAGAGCCGCCAAACTTAAAATTTTCTAATCCTGGCCGGTCTTTTAATTCCACTTTAATCGGAAAATTTTAATTAAAGGACGGCTAAGGGAGGAAGGGGGGTGTAGTTATCCCTACTTAGCCGTGGGGCCCGAGGCCTGAGGCTGGGGCTGTGAGGAGATCCCTAATAAAAGGACAATCCTCCAAGACAGTATTGGAGGGAAGTGAATTATTGGCGGTCGGTTGGGAATTGAATTGGAAAAAAATAAGGGTAGCTCGGGATAGGTGTGACCCAGAAAGGGATGAGGAAGAGAGGAAGAGAAGGAAAGAGGGAGAGAGAGGGACACACACATTCAATATCTCCTTCCCCTGATTTACCGGGGCGACTCTTTACCTATCTGTGGCTATATCTCCGGGATCTTGTTACATGTCTGCATCATAGCGGCGGAAAATCCAAAAAGGTGAATGAGTCGAAATGCCTTCCCCTGTAAAAATGAGACTCATCTTTTATGATATATATTATGTTTAAATGCACATTTCCATTAAGAGATTGTCATAATGTTTTGTTTGTTTTATTTCGTTTATATATATATGGATAAATTTCTTGAATGTTATTATTATGTTTAGTAAGGTTCTTGAGGTCCAGTCAATAAATAAAAACAACTATTTTGGCGACGTTTCGAGACTATAGGTCTCATATTCATGCCCTACAGTGAAAAAACAGGTTACAATAAAATTATATAAGTTTTACTAGTTATTTTGAAACATAAAGTTAGCTACAATACAAGTATATAAAAACATGTTTTAGAATAATAAATATATATATAATTAAAAAATACAGAAGAGTATGAAACTACTTACAATGTTACTGGAGGATATAGTATCGACTAACAAAATTCTAACAATTCTAATACACAATTTTTAAATTAAAAATCGCGCAATAAACAAAAACTCAGACGTTCTAAATCTCAACACCTGTTATTCCAACTTAATAAATTCAGACCAATAATATAATTTTCCATATATATACATCATATAAATCATTCTTCCATTTATTAGTATATTACACCGAAATATTTTTGTACCGGCATCTTGGGAATAACGTCCAGTCCTTTTAACTTAATTTTTCCTATGGGATCCCCCATAACCTTTGTATCTGTTTTTAAAAATTCCTCCAGGTTAGCTGCGTGCTAGAAATTTTAGAATTTAGTTAGTCAATACCATATCCACCAGTAACACTGCAAGTAGTTTCATACGGCTTCGCCCGCTCTCTAGGTAAAGAACTTAAATAATACTAACTGATAATTGGGGTTTTATTTCTGGTGATTTTGATGTTACTTACCGATAAAAATCCTGTATTGTAGCATGCAAATGAACGTTATTTATTCAATGATATCTTCACGTTTAGCTGTTATTTTTAACCTGGTTAAAATTGAACTGATCAGGTATTTGAAGACTACGTCATAATTAGATACCCAATTTTCAATATCGATCTATGAGTTGGTAATCCAGATGGACAGAGACATTAAGAAACTCTTGGAGATAGCGGGCTGTATTATCAAGGCTTCCAACTAAAGGCCCATCCATCATATTTTTACTTACAATATAAAAAAGCAAACCTACCTGCCTCCCCCTTTCACTTCTCACAAATTCAGTGTTTTAGTTACCTCGAAGGTGAGTGCCTATGCTTGATTTCTTGTCTTATCTTTTTAAAAAACTTTAGTATATATAATCTGTGTAGAAAACTATTATGGTTTAAGGAATGGATAAATTGGTCCGAGAAAGTCAAAAGCAACTTTAACACATCTTTCAATACTGCAGAACATTTGGGGAAAGATTTGAAAGTCTTGAAATCTAGCCTAATTATCTTTTATGAAACGTGTTATAGGGAAAGAGCTTTAAACGGCCAATATCACCAAATCTATAAACAACTATCTTTTGACATTGATTATATTAATTCAAATTTACCAATATCTGATATAGGCGTCATAATTAAAATTAGAGGCGAACTTCTCAACTTGAACTACAGACCATTCATCCAGGGACAAAATTACATTTGTTCTATGTGTAATATTGGAGAAAATGAAGATGTATTCCATTATTTAGGACGTTGTAAAGTCTTGGGGGGAATGAGGAAAAAATATTTCGGTGTAGTTACTATGACTGAAATTGATATGGTCAAATACCTAAATGGTGAAGACTGGGCAGCTCTAGTGAGTTACTTGAAAGAAGCCCATTTCTACCGTTCTTTCTTGTTCAAAATTTTAATTATTTATAACCTGATAATTCTTTGGATGTCATTGATTGATAGTATATGTTATAAATAAAAATGATAATAATTAGATATTATTGAATTGTATAATAATGGGTGGATATATATTATTATTTGAGATATAATGGAGATATTGTTATAGGATATATGATAATTATGATATTGTTGTGTAAGATATAATTAATGATAAATAATTGATTATATAATATGTAATTAGATTGTATTGTATTTTTTTGGATTGTATTGTTTGTGAATAGATTATTTAATAAATCAATAAATATTTACATATTTAAAAATAAATAAACAATAATGATATAAAATCATTTTTAAACTAAAAGCGCTCCTGACAGACAGCCGTAGCTATGTCAGTAACATTACTTTGAACACTTTTGTAAATACAAAATTCTGTAAATATTATTAATAAAAGTATTTTCTATCTATCTATCTATCTATAATCTGTGTAAGATAGTACTGATGTGTTGAAAAAAAAAAAAAAAAAAAAAAAAATTGTATGTTTTAGAACTGAGGATGAATGTTTAGCATTCGAAACTAGTTTTCAAATAAAATAATCTCAATAGAAGTGGCACTTAATTCATCAATCCTAATTAAAAAAGCAAAGTTTTTATTGATTTTATTGTGTTTTTTTAATTTATAATAATTTTTATTCTTCATTAATAATTTTACTAATCTCATCTGGTTGGACATCAATTTCTTCACGTCAACATTAACAATTAACAATAAATTGTAGTGTAAGGAAACCTCGTTTTTTTCAGGAATGGAGTGGGAAGCAAGTTGAGAAATTAGGGGATTTGTGTGGTGATGGAGCTTACTATGAAAGGATAGATGTCTGGTTAAGGTGACAATTTGGTGGCAAAGTAAGGTGCATTGAGGATTTTTCGAAGGATTTTGTATTGTAAGGATTGAATAGGAGATGAATTGGATAGTTTAGAGGAGCCCCAATATTGAAATTTAAATTTATATTATTAAATCTTCCTAGAACTATGAAAATTTAGTTATAATTCGGTACAGATAGGTTAAGAGGTTTTATCAACGTAAACTCAATTAAAAAACTTTACTATAATTACTATATACAAATTTTATTATCAATTACAATCTCAATTGTTACAGTACCGTCACCTCTTATTTAAAATGGCACTCGCCACCTATTGGTCAATTTTCAAACTTCACTGTTATCCACATAACATCGTTTTTGTTTTTTTTTATAGAAAATTAATTGAAGATCATCAGATTTTAGTGCTAGACCTTCCTGAAACTGTGAAGGAAATGTAGTTAAAATTTGGTATAGATCGGTTCAGTAGTTTTCGTGGTTAGTGATCACAAACGAAAAATGGCTTGTCCTTTTATATAATATTATAGATTCATTTGAGCTCAATGTAGACATCAAGAAACCAATAAACAAAGGATTTATTCTTATGCGTATGAATACAAGACATACTGCGGCTTATTGCGCTCAAGCAAAGAGTTGACTAAGGAGCTGTGAAGGGAGGAAGGGAGGGCCGAGCTGCCGCCAGACGAAGATAGATGACAACAGATTGTTTCTACCCCATGACTCATTCGGGATTAGAGGAATTAACCGAATGAAGATCACTCAAGACTGCCACGTCCTCAGCAAACCAGAACTCCTTAGGTCACAAACCACAAAAGAACCACAGGAGACACTATTGTGAATCGGTCCGCTGTACAAGCCACCTTATAGTATAGTTTGCCAAGTCAACATTTCACACAATTTTGTTATCAGTCATCGCTATAATATAATGATACAATTAATTCAAATAACAATTATCATTATACAATTATATTTTTTTTCAAAAATAAGTTTTATATTCTGTTACAATAAAATATATTTATAATGCGGTGTATAAAAAAGAAAGACTTTTTCTTAAACAAATATTTGTATTATTATTTCTTTGATATAAGAGAGAGAGAGAAACACTTTATTAAGTGGTGCTGCCCATTTTAAATGGGTTGCAAAAAAACACAGCATACTTAATCAATCCAAAAATGACATACCAAAAAAAAAAAAAAAAAAACCCGTAATAGTCATTATTTTTAAAATATAAGAATCTACATATTAAAATGATCAATCCATGCGGAATATAAAATAAAATTAAAACAAAATTTAAAATATTAACAAGATAATATAAACCTTATTGATAACAATATAAAATATAATATATAAAATAAATATAAAACTATTCACACAAATAACAATAACTTTATAACTAATAACAATAGCAATAACTATATAACTAATATCAATAACTAATAACAATAATAATAACTATATAAAAACTAGGATAATCAACCATATATGTGGTGGTGGATTATTCCCAGGGAATAATCAAAGTATAGTCCATTGTTATCTACCGTCATTACCCATATGCTAGCCAATTGCTCGATGCCACGCTGATACCATTCCTTGGTATGGCTGTCTCTTTCGGACAGCATTTTCAGCTTCTGCAAAATTATCAAATTTTTTTCCTTGAAGAAAATGGACCATAGATCGAAACAAGTAGTAATCCGAAGGTGCGAGGTCTGGACTATATGGTCGATGAGGCAGGAGTTCAAACCCATGGAGTTCTGTAAACTTTTCTGCTGATTGTTGAGGAGTAAGTTCGTGAGGGACCAGTCTACAGGTCTTTTTCACCTTCCCCAGAAGAGAAGATGGCGACTAACAGTATCTTTTGATACGCCACACTCCCGGACAAGTTCGCGAGTACTCGTGGACGGATTAGACTCAACACTTCCATCAGAACGTCCTTCAGAACCTCATCAATATCCATTAATAGCCACCCGGAGCCCTTTTTTTCTTTCCAACGTTTTATCTCCACTTCTAAATTTTTCTAACCAACGCCGCGCAGTGCGCTCTTCAAGGACACCTTCCCCTTCATATTTAATAATTTCACGAGTTACTTCAGCGGTTGTAACATTATTTTTCTAGTAATTTCTTAAAATTACGAGAATTTCGTAGGACACTATCCTGTTTCTTCTTTGAAATAAATAACTGAACTGAGACTATTTTTGAGGAAGTCCAGGAAGTGTTTATGTTAGTAAACAAGCTTAGAGAATGCTCTAAACGGATTATTAAGTATTGGTATATAATAAATATTTTATTGTAAAAACATTTTAGTAGCGTCACATCACAGCTCTACAGAATGTATCCCTGCTCACCATCTTTCAGTCCTCCTTACCCCCTCCCCCCCCCCACAGAGATGGCCAACACCTGCCCCAAATAGTCCCCGGATGGCGCCCCCTCGAGACGATTCCTTCCTGAGTCTATTAGCAACAGGACAAAGGGAAGCAGGAGTACCCATTGTGCCCGCTCTCGGGAAGAAAAATCGCCGCCAGTTAGGTCCAGTTAGTGGAGTCCACCGTCCCTTAGACACCCTCCTTCTAATCACCTCCCGCCGCTAAAGATTAAATTTCACTGGCCCTAATTTATGGCGTCGTTGAGGTGCTGAGAGCTATCGCTTCTTTAATTGTAATTGTCTTCCTCGTCTTCTATTATCTTCCCTTCTTTTCTTCTATCTTCTCTTCCCGCGGTAGATTGTTCTTTGTCTATCTTCTCCTTCGATTTATTTTAAAGAAGAGCTAGATATGTTTGCTTTGCATTGCGGCCACTGAAGAAAGTAAAAACTAAAACAAGAGTATATTTGATAAGGCGAAACATCATTAAACAGTCGAACCTCAAGGGGAACGAGAAAACTTCAACTTATCAAAGATTTCGATATAGCGAGACTCATAATAAAATATATACTCTATGTAACTATAGAAAATTATGTAATCAAATTGAAAAATAAAGTTTAAATCGTATCCTAATCAACTGAACCCAATATCTAATACTCAGGCGGATTTATCTAATTAATAATAAAATAAAATAAGTCCCTTATAATATAGCCACGACTTTAACAATTGATGATGAAGTAAAAATTAAAGTACTATATAATTTCATTACAAATATCATTTTACCGTATTTAAAGCTTTTTCTAATAACCATTTTATTGGAAATAAGTATATGAGCCATTTTCCCATTTCATACGATATTTTATCCCGAAGCGATTGTGGTTTCTACATGAAATTTTTGCAAACTGTAACAATTAGGTGCAAGGTAGTTAGTTACCTCTTGAACGCAAAGAAGTTTTTTCATGGTTATTGATTTGTTTTCATGGTTAAATTTGAATTCAAAACGTCAATTTCTATTTCTCTCACATGTCTCATAACATGAGTTGGTAACGTTTAATGCGGATAAGTTCTCCATTTTTGCAATTATTAACTTACCTCAGATAAGATGCAATCTATTGAATTCTATAATTGAAACTGAAGCTAATTGCTTACAAAAAGAGGAATGACTTCTAACGCCTGTGTCCCATACGGTCAATCTATTTCCCTCACATTGTTTGAAAAAGCCCGCCAAAGCATAACCAAGATTCATTCCATCATATTTCAGGCTGGCAAAATTGCAGAAGGTTCCCGCCAAACTGAGGGTAACCTAACTTACGACAAATTTCCTTTGATAGATGTCCCAAGTTTGTGTCGAATCAAGTGTTCGAATCGTGTCATTCATAATTCTATTTTCCTCACATAGTGATTTTTGAACTTGTTTTCTTTGCATTGAACTATATGTTTCCCATGTAGTTCAGAGTTCCATTTGTTTTTTTTTTTTGTTTTTTTTAAATGCGTGTGTTAGGTTTAATCTTAAATCAAACTCAAAATTCCATTTCCCTCACACCTAAATTGAGGGAAATAGATTACAATAGGAAAAACTGTAAGTGAAATAAGACTTTATATATATATATATATATATATATATATATATATATATATATTCACTATTTATATTAATGTTATATAATATTAATTATTTTAATCCTTTTTTTTTCATTTATTGATATTTACAACTGTACAAAATAATATACAAGTAAATGTGTTGACAGTGAATACAATGGCATGTACATAACTTGTGAAGAACTACTCACTAGTAGCACTTCAATAAAATCTACACTAAAAGGTCTCTAGTTTCAGTGTTTTCAGACGCCTCGGAGGATTATCAGGAATGGAGTGGGAAGCAAGTTGGGAGACTAGTGGATTGGGGTGGTTATGGAGCTTACTATGGAAGGATGGGTATCTGGTTTGGGCTAAATCAGAAACATATGGAACGTTGAGATCTTTATGGATAAGTTTATTGGTCACAAAGTAAGGAGCATTGGGGATTTTTCGCAGGATTTTGGATTGTAAGGATTGGGATACGAGATGAATTGGATGGTTTAGTAGAGCCCCAAAGCTCAACTCCGTACGTCCAAAGAGGTCTAATCACAGTCATGTAAATGAGTCTTTTGTAATTAATTGGGATCTTTGAACGTTTGTCTAGTAAATGTTGTAGTAGTCTGTAACGACTGTTTGTCCAAGTGGAGTCCTAGCTAGCGGATCTGTTAAACAGGGATTAGTGGAATATCATTAATATTAATCTAATGTTCGATTTCAAAGTTTAAATGTATAATATAATGTCCTACCATTTTAATTTTTTTCTTTCAAATTTTATGTTTAAATGTTTAATTAATGTTAACTAATATCTTTCAATCGACTAGTTGATATCATACTCATTAACAATTCTTTTGTACTATAAACATTTTATTACTTGAATCGTAAATGTTTTCTATTTCCCTCACACTCTAGCAGTTTCTCCTACTCTCATAATTTCCATCATGATTGTAAATGTGCAGATAGACTATATCCTATGAAGGAATTTTTTGCTAGTGATATATATAAAGATGATAAAAGTATAGTTGACTGGATGATGGTTGGATAAGAAGATAGTCAGGGATGCAGTCAAAGTAACACCACGTTAAAGAAGGAATTCATTAATATGTGCCAACGTATTAAAGAATTCCTTCTTTAACGTGGTGTTACTTTGACTGCATCCCTGACTATCTTCTTCTCCTTTTATAAAGATGTTCGTGAAGAAAAAAAAAATTGTACGTAACATATCTATATATGCTGGTATAATTAATAAATTAATAATATAAGATTGGCCAACTTAGTACTAATAGCAATAGTAGAGATTAGGATTGACCCTTGTACCCATAAAGTAGAAGAGGTATTCTATAGACAATGTAAATGAAACTGACACCGTATGTTAACACCAAGAGATTGTTTTAAAGGTAAATTTATAATGAGATATATTGTAGTAGATTGAAATTAGAATGGTATTGTTTAGATGTTAGAAAATGTAGTGTGATTATAGTAAATTGTTAAATACTGTTTTCAGTCTGATGGTGGGACCTTGTTTCCCGAAACATGTCACATGTTTTTTACTATTAATAAAGAGGAGTTGAATGCTATATATAATACTATTTTTGATTGTACATAACTTTTTTCTAATGGGATCACAATGTCGGAATTCCAACGAAATGGCAGAATAACCCATATTTTTCTGAACCACGATTTCCAACATGTTAACTAAACTTTGTTGTTACATAAATATAATTTTATAAACAGCTACATTTTTAATTATTCAATAAAATACATAGTTAAAATATTAGATATATCTGTATTTTTTATTCCAATACCCAAAATCAATAGTAAATCTAATTATCCGGATATTTGGGTATCCGGATCAGTTTTGCCCAAAATTAATCTGAATAATCGGAGTTTCACTGAACTATAAAAAAAAAAAGTAATATTTTTAATTCCAGTCGATAGCAAGTCTTAAAACTCGATAATTGAGGGGGATCTTCTCCAATTTCCGCTCAGCGAGTTCTAAAAGCCAATTTCATTAAAGTTGCAAGTTGAAAGGCTATAGGCGATGGGGACCAGACCCAACGAAGTGCCCGGCAGATCCTATAAAACACCGGAGGATATAACGGCTGATTGTTTGTTAGCTCTAACCTTTATCTACCTCCATCCAGGCCCACCCTCCAAGAGCGGCTATCAAATTTGAAAATTTTGTTTACTGACCTGGATATGTACATGAACTAATATAGATGCAAAATATTTACATCACTTAATCGTTTTCATCAAACATAATCTCTACAAAGCCCTCATCGGATCCCTTATCCGTAAATATGATTTACACTCGTTAATCAACAGTTTGATGATATTGCTCAACATTACGTTCGCGCACTTCAGTTAAGTATGGATCAATGGGCGGTAAACTTCAATAAAGCCCTTTGGTGCTTAATTTTATGTCCGAGTATGAATTTTAATCCGTGAACTGGTGGGGGGGGGGGGGGGTTCAAGCTCGGCTATACAAATCCAGGGGTAATAAGCTTTTTAAAACATATAAAATATGTTGAACTGTGAAAATTGTACAAGAATATGAGTTCTCTAAAGAGCCTACAAGATGTCTGATATTCTATTCCAGACAACTCTACTGTTGGCAGACGTGAGGTTGGTAATTATCAGTTTAGCTAATAATTGTTTAACATGTGTTCCTTCAGTTTAATTATGTACATTGGCTAAGTTTTTATTCAGAGAAAATATTTTAATAGGAACATTTATTTAAATAGATTTTCAATCTGCCTCTGTGAAGGGCAGTGCTAATGATTTACTTATTCGTACTATACAGGGTGGGTACCTCTGAGTGTAAAAAAAACAACAAAATTGGGTGAAACTAAATCAAAAGTGTAGTAGAAAAGTGTAAATCAAACACTTTTTTCAGGAAACCACGTTTTTTACCATAAAAGCTGTAATATCTCCATTTTGTTTAAATATTTTAAAACATTTGACCACATTTTCGGATTTAGCATTAAATGTTCTATAAGAGCAGAGTGCACGTAACCTTGAATTTTACAAACTTGGAATTTAAAGAAAAGCTTGATCATCACGTTATTATGGAAAGTTACAATGTCCTATATTACTTCAACGCTTACTGTTTTTTGAAAATCTCACAAAAACTTGCAAATTAAATCAGCTTTCGATTGATATGTTAAACGTAATGATTTTGTTTCAATTTCATGGAGAAAATCACTTTTGAAACCGAAAAAACATGGAGTTCTCATTGGGCATACAAATCAGTTACTTGTGTAAATAAAACATTATGATAATCCCTCAATGGAAATGTGTATTTTAAACTTAATAAACTCTACATTGGAATAAAAAGCAAAGAAAAAAATATTGTTTAATAGAAAAGAAAAGAAAACTATCAATAAAGCGACACCAGATCAGAGGATCTTATGTTATTACATTTATTTATATATTATTATTATTTAGGATTTATTAGATTTTCAATCTAAGGTTTTAAACCCAGTGATAATGAACATAGACCTCCATTTTACCGTTAGCTTCTGAATGCAGATTGTGTTGAAGAATACTCATTTTTTTTTAAGGTGCATTTTATGGGCAGATGAGTCTGTTTTTACAGGGGAAGGCATTTTCAAAAGTACCAAGAAATAATTGATAATTATTGTTATCATGTTCTCTGAAGTTATTTTCTGAGTTTTATTTTTAAAAAAAGAGTTCGTTTAAAACACTAACTCTGGAACCGTAAAATAATTTATTAGTCACCAATACAACTAAAAAAATAGTACATGGTAGATTTAGTTTTATATTGTAGGTTATAGTCTTTGATTATTTTGTTGACAATAAAGTTTGTGAAGTAGCGGAAGCAGAAAATACTAAAAGGGTACGTTTAGCACCTCCACCTCCCCCTCTCGGCGATACGATCCTCCTACTACTGTTTCAGAATTCTCAACGAGCCTCAGAGTATTTCCTTGCACTTCACGTGCTCAAGATCAAGTCTCTTCAGCTCGGCCGGGGCCATATTTAGCAACAAAGGTTCTCCTAGCTCAAACATATTCTAATATTCTCCCAATATTTGAAGATCTAACATTCTAAATGAAACGAAAAATAAACTTTATTCTGAGACAGGCTGTCCCCTAAGAATAATTAAAGTGCACAATAAAACGTACAATTGTCTGGCTGAGATTAGTTACAAATGAGCACATCAGTATTACAAATTAAATTATGAGAAAAAAAAGAAGAGAGAAGAAACAAAAAAAATTAAAGTTAAGTAAAAAAAAATAATAAAAAACAATCGACACTAAAAATTTTAACACACCTATGTACATTTACATATTATTTACATTTTTGTGGATTGATTGATCGAGGAGATGGATAAATAAGAGATGTTCAAAAGAAGTTTTTTTTTTGTTTTTTTTCTTTTATTAATATAAATTTACAACTGTATTTAAAAAAAAAAAACACATCAAGTAAATATGCGGTATATATGAGACATAATGACATGTATAAAACCTGTAGTGGAACTACCCATTTGTAGTACTCTAATGAATATTTACAAAAGAAGATCACGGGGCCATCTCCTTTTTAGACGCCTCGGAGAATTTCCAGGAATGGAATGGGAAGCAAGTTGTGCAACAAGTGGATTTGGATGAGCAGTGAGTTTATTATGAAAGGAAAGGTATCTGGTTCGTGCCGATTCAGCAACATATGGGATATTAAGGTCGTTGTGGATCAATTCATTTGTGACAATGTAAGGAGCATCTAGGATTTTTCGAAGGATTTTGGATTAGAGTGATTGGATGCGGGAAGATTTCGATGGTTTGGTGGATCCCCATAACTCTATTCCGTAAGTCCAAATAGGTCTCAAAATCGTAATGTAGATGAGTTTTTTGTAGTGTATCGGGAGATTTGAACGTTTGTCAAGTAGGTGTTGTAGTAGTCGAAATCGACGCGCAGCTTCTTGTCTTTTCAATCTTGTATGAGGCTTCCAGGTAAGTCTCTTGTCCAGATAAAATCCAAGGTATCTTATCTGTTCTACATTATTTAATGGTACTACATAAAAGGATACAGGAGGACAGGATGAGTTAGGTTCGACGTAGGGTAAAGGTTATTTGCTGGGATTTATCTTAACTCTCCAGTTATGACACCATTCTTCAAGGGAAATGATATGTGACTGGAGTGTCTGGGATGCAGCAAATGGATCATCTTTGACTGATAACACGCTTGTGTCATCAGCGTAGGTTGTGAGGATAGTATTAGGATGGGTAGGGATATCAGCTGTAAACACTGTATAAAGGATGGGACCGCAGGATACTACCTTCAGGAATAGCCGCGGTCTGGGTAAAGGTAGGTGAGTTTTTAGAATTATGGTTAATTTTAAATACTCTATCAAAAAGATAGGATCGGAGGATGAGGAAATATGAAGGAAGGGATTGGCGAAGTTTATAAAGCAGACCTGTGTGCCATACTCGGTCAAAAGCCGGTTCAACATTAAGAAAGACACCCGTGCAGTACATTTTGCGCTCCAATGCAGATGAGATAACGTCCACCACACGATGGCATTGTTGGATAGTGGAATGAGACTGGCGAAATCCAAACTGGTGATCAGGAATAATGTGATTGGAATCAAGGATGGGATAAAGGCGTTTCAAAAGGAGCTTTTCAAGGTTTTTGCCTATGATAGGTAGGAGAGAAATAGGTCGGTACGATGAAGGATTTTCGGGCGGTTTTGGGATAATTTTTATTATTGATGATTTCCAGGAATCGGGAAAATATGTTGTACTCAAAAGAAGTTAAGGAAGAGGCTTTGCGAATATGGATAGGTAAGGAATTTCAAAAAGAGGTAGCACGAATAACGATGGATTTTTCAAAGGAGGCAGTTCTATGTGAGGGGGTATATAGGTTTAAAGGTTGGGATCTTGTATTCAGGTGGTGAATGGAGGAACGCAGATTAAGTAGGTATAGGATATACGAAGGTTTATTGGTTTTTAATGACTGGAATAGGAAAGTGCCGAGGAAGTATTGCCGTCGAAAATCGGGGAAAAGCCACCCTAGCTCATTGTACCGGCAAGATACGTGAGACAGTCTGTCGACCCCAAAGATAAATCTTATGAAGCAATTCATTAGTCTTCTTAGTCTATCTCCAGCTCAACAGACAGCCCCCCGTACACCAAGCACCCGTAATCAAAGTGGGAAAAAATGAGAGAGGATACCAAAAGTTGGCGGGTACTTCGGGGAAATGAGTTACGATATCTTTGGAGCTGTTTGAGGATCATGATGGATTTTCTGGTAATTTGGGAAATGTGGTTATTCTTAACTAGGTTCTGTAATTATTTAGACATAGTTTATTTAAAAATCTTACAAGTCAGCCTTCTATGAATGTATGGTCTATAAAAAAGGTATCCCAGACAACAAATAAGGAAATATAAATTAAAAAAAAAAATCGAAAATTTGTTTAATGATGTAGTTAGGGCATGCAGTCATAGATACACATCAATATAAAATAAATTTTAATTTATAATGCCAACGTTTCGACTTGTATTACAAGCCTTCATCAAAGAAAAAGAGAACAAAGAAAATACTTCTGAAATTTAGTCATATCTTTTGGTTTGTGTTATTTTATTTGTATTTTAGCCCTGATAATAGCTGGTACTGCAAGTTGAAACGTCGACATTATAAATTAAAATTTAGTTTTAATTGCTGTGTATCTATGATTGCATACCCCAACTATCTACATCTTTAATAACTTATCAGTCAACAAATACCCCTTCAATAAAAACTTATTTAAAATCAATTTATTCTAGACAGAGAATAAAATCATAATTAAAAAAATGAATAGATGTAGCCAGTTTGTTTAATGGTAAATCGGCAAAAATGAATTATAAAAGCAACATGTTAGCAGTACAATTTTGAATCCTTTATTTTTTTTCTTTTTTAAGTTAAATGTTTTCCTGTTATGTTAAATCTTCTTAATTATAGCTTCTATAGAAAACGGATCAGACTCAAACACTTAAAACAATCACTTTCTGTAATTGTAATTGTTACAAAATACATTATCATTTTATTCATCCGTTCAATGAATTATAAAATAAGATAAAAAACAAAACAAAATTATATTAAATAAAAATACGATGAATAAAAACAGATAAACATGTAAACATATTCGCCCCGGTTCGGCTCTAGGCGGCCATGATTACACTAAAACAAAGAACTGTAATTTGTAGAAAGGATGTAATTTGTACAGTGAAGAAGTTAGTGCAAAATCTCTCTCCCTCAAAAAAAAAAAAAAAAAAAAAAAAAAAAAAAAAAATTTAAAGAACGAAAAATAAACAACGAAAGAGGATAAAACAATTTTTTATATTACATTTCCCTGTATTCTACTAGCCAGGATTGGACTAAATATAATCGTATATTTAATACAAGTTATTTCATTGGATCAAGCAGCTAATATAATAAAGATTCAATCTTTCAGTGGAATAATCATTACCTGGTTCATTAAAGAATTACTGAAGGATTTAATCATTATTAAATTAGCTGATTGTTTCCAGGAATAGTTGTGAAACAGCTATGAATAAATTTTGTTTAAATTTTAGCTATGATTAAATAAGATAATAAGATAATTTGAATATAAATAAATTCAAGTGCTCCGTTATAATATATATATATATATATATATATATATATATATATATATATATATATATATATATATATATATATATATATACTATTGTAAACGGCTTTATACATGTTTTCTCTTCCATTCCTCATTTAATTTTATTTGTCTTTATCTTTATCTACTTTATATTTAATTATTTTTATTTTTATTTCTTAAATAATGGAACATTACTAATACTTACTAATCATAATTATATGCATTTATTATACCCAAGGTAATCTAAAATAATACTTACAACGGGACGACGTTTTGACTTGTATCTCACAGATTCGAATGCCGATTTTTATGTGGGTAGTAGGAACATATAATAGTGCAAAACTAGGGTTATAGCCGCCAATGAGCATTAGGAGCCGAAAAAAAAAAATGAAAATCACGTTTTATTATTTTTCTCAGCTCTCTGTCAAGATAGAGAAATGGTTCTTTCACGTTTAATTGCAGTTATGTATGCTATTTGATGTGAAAATTATCGTTATCCTCAAGACACCACACGGCTTTAGGGTGCTCAAAAACTCGAGAAAAATGACAAAATTCCTATTAAACCGCTTGTAAATCTGTTAAAAAATTTCATCCTCGAAAAGGGTAAAAAAATCAATATTTTTAGATATCAATAAATTTTAGATTTTGATGAAATTTAACAATGTAAGAGTTTTTTGGTGTACTAAATCCAGATTTGAGGTCAGTTTTTCATGAAAATTTTTTTAAACAGATTTATAAGTGATTTTATTGGAATTTTGTCATTTGTTTCGAGTTTTTGAGCATGACGAAAGTATTTTTATTTCATATAGCATACAAAACTACAATTTAACGTGGAAGAATCATTTCTCTATCTTGACTGAGAGCTGATGAAAAAAACAAAACAAACGTGATTTTCATATTTTATTATTTTTCTCGGCTCCTGATGCTCATTGGCGGCTATAACTCGAGTTTTTCTCTATTATAGATCCCTACTACCCACACACAAAATTCGGCATTCAAATCTGTGAGTTACAAGTCAAAACGTTCCCATTTTAGAAACTAATTCTTAATTATAAAATTATTAATTTTTTTCTTGAAGATTGAATTGATTTAAATAAATTCTCTTTTAAATAAATTAATGTTTAAAATCCAGCCATGTTTACCAACTGATATATTATTAACAGAGACATTATAATAATAATAATTAAAAATAATAATATTCAGTATAATTCTCCCTCTCCCTCTCTCCTCTCTCTATATCTCTCTATCTTTTCCCCTTTCACTCCATCTCTCTATCTCATTCTCTCTCTCAATGTTAATTTTGTTTAATAAACATGAAATCGGTCAAACAACTCTGCAAAATTGTTACGACACGAGCGGTATAGTCGCCTCGTAAATAGCTTGGCAGTAAAATATTCGAACGAAATACAGAGCTTTGAAAAACCTAATATTGCCTTTATTCCGCTTAGCTTGGCATTGGTAAATTTAATCATGTCGGGACAAATTGCTTTGATACCACATTCGTCGCACCTCAACTGATATTCAAAATTAAATTAACTCTTTCAAGGGATAATCGGCTTTGAAACGAGTGTTTGTAATCATTTCTAAGGGTTTTTTTTAGGTTTTAATTATTTCGCAAGAAAAAAAACAACATAAATTAACAAATAAAAAACTTTATTACATTTTATTGTTGTTTTTTAAAATTATTTTTAAGAACAAGGGCCATTTTTAACTGGCTACAAATTCACATTAAATATTTCAATTGAAAAAAAAAAAATAGCCGGGGATCTCAACGCCAACATGCCATACTAGTTTCATTAAAAGTGTTAACAATATAAAAATAAATTTCTGGAACTCATTTCCTTCAAACTGAGCGAATAATTAAATTAAGTTGTTAGCATTTAGGTTCTGGGATTCAAAAAGCTTTCTAACTTACTTTTCACTCATTTTTTTCTTTCTTTTCACAGACAAATATTAAAAATTTTCACAATTAAAGGCAATAAGTAATATTGCTGCTCTAGGTACATATTTATCCTTTATTGAAAGTAATAAACCAATAAAATAAATAATAATAAAACTATATCACTTGAGGTACACGGCTGATAGTATAGAAGGATCAATACAATTAGGATTGATGAACTAATTGCCACTTCTATTGGAATTGTTTTATTTGAAAAATAGTTTCGAATGCAAAACATTCATCATCAGTTCTACAACATTCATAAATAATTAGAAGTTAACAGTAACAGTGATAAAGTTCGAATAAAAGTTAAATAAATGTGTTAACTGAACTTGAATAAAATAATTTTAATGCCAATAAACTCGTGCTCCGTTATAATATATATTTTATTCTTTTACAGTTCTAAAACAAACAAACATTTTCAAATCATAAATTTGTTATATAAAAAGACATTCTAAAAGTATTTTTACCTCCTTGAGTGAATAATAATATATTTGATTTCTAGTATTACATTTTTAATAAATTTTGATAGAATAGAATAGAAATAAAAATTTATTCGGGGACTAAGTCCCTTAAGATTAACATTTGTATGACAGAAAATAAATCGTATCTGGTCTAGAGATTTTAAATAAGATAATTAAATGTAAATATAAGTTTACATTAATATTAAAAAGAATATATATATTTTTAGTAAGGTTCTTAAGGTTCAGTCAATAAACCTGTTTATTTATTAACAGTATTTAGACTCAGACTGAGGGCCCACAAGAAACCAGCTTCTTTTCAGAACATGAGAAGTAAAGCAGGTTCATCATCAGAGGTCTCGTCGATTCCCTCCCACTAAGCCAATGGAGGCTGAGTGATACTGCTTAGGCTGCAGATATGTCCAGGACTCCGTTTTTAATTTCCACAACAAATCTCGAGACCACAGCCTTTTTAAACCGCGAAAATGATCATAAGAATGTATGAAGCTGGTCTATAAGAATTGAGCAAGAAATATATCATTGGATGATCGAAACAGATCAAAGATAATGAATAAAATAAACAGAAAATGATCAATAGAAGTTAGAACAGATACACATTAACTAAAACACCTGAATATAAAATAAATAACTTTACATTATGCTGTGTTCTCATAATCCACACAAATTAAGGTTCCACAGCCTTTTGTACCATCACAAATAATCTAGAAGCTCTTAAGCCTTGCTTAAGAAGGTACAAACAGATTCTAAGTAACCTAGTAACCCAATATTTATTTTATAAATCATGGGGCTTATTTCATAACAATTAAGTCACACGACATAGAACATAATTACACAGTTAGCCCAAGAAACTTCTAACCAAGTTTGTACCACAACTTCTAAGAGAGAGGAAGCGATCCCATGGTTCAGCTGATTCACTAGTGTCGGAATCAGGTGATGCAAAGTGCTGATAGTAATGGGTCGTTCTAGGTGGAACGGAACCTGGAACTGGTTCCAGTTTTGAACCAGTTTGGAACGAAATGAATCGCCCAAGTTTTCGTTCCAGGTGGAACGAAAACCATCGCCAAAAGATCTTTCTCGTTTCGTTCCAACCAATCAGTGTAGTTAAGTTTAGATTGCATCTGTCCCCTTTCCCAATCGCCACACTACCCCACGCATGGGTGTATAAATAAACCGCTTTCTTCGAAATATTCTATTCTACCGACAAAACTCGGCTTTATCTTTTCGGAACTCAGAGAATTGAACCACACAAGGTTTTACTGCTTATGTAATTAAATGATTTTTTCGCTGTTTGTTCAAACGCTAATGGAGCAGTCGCAAGAATTGATAACTCCTTTTTTCTCGAAACCAATGTAATTGTAAAATACTTTTTACAATTTGCACAATACTTGAGCTAACTTTAAAGAAAAAAAAATTCTTGATTGAATAAAACTTTTTTTAAAGTATACATTTTTTAAATCTAAAGTATACTTAGCTATTTAAACCTTCTTAATATTATAATATCAAGTAATTAAAAATGTATCATGAAACATTTTTAATTATAAAATAGAAGGAGTATGTAAACAGGTCTAAGTGACAAAAAGTAAAAGATACCTTTATATCTCATTCCACTTTTAATTTGGAAAGTCCCTTCACTAGTACGTAGTAGGTTAGTCAAACTGACGTGGAACGGAACGAAAACTGGAACTGGTTCCAATAGTGGAACAGAAGGTTAAGTCTCATTCCACTTATAAGTCGCAACGGCCCTTCTTTAAGTGCTGCGGCTCACTGAGGAATTGAGGCGACAAGACGGCTGTTGCTGGACTTCCATAATACAGATTAAACAAGCTCTCGGAAGCGCTGTCCTTTTAATATGCATGAAGCGGAACAGGGGTGTGGAGAATTGGATGATGATTACATCAGAGTGTTGGGGGGATTATCTTGTTTCAAAAACAATTGTTTGTTTCATCTCTTCTTGTATCAACCTGTCGATAATATTCTAACGATTCATATCTTAACAAATTAATTATTATATATTTATAAAATTATATTTCTATTTTTTTAAAATGTTAGTTTCTAGTTTTATAATAAAATAAAACAGGCAATCAAGAGTACCAGATATTGTGTTTGCGTTCCTTTTTATTTAGGGAGAAAAAAATGAATGTTAAAGATTATTTTTCATTCTAGCACGTGTGCTATCCAAATAAATTTATAAAAAAACTAATAACGGGTGTGATGTAGAGTTCACAAGGATAAATTGTACAAACAAACAAATAAAATACTAAATGAGAAAGGACACGAGGAAAAATATATTCGAGTGGAAGGTTTTCCTTCATCTGTACTATAGTAATTTATTTTCCTAACAGGCTTATCGATGAGTTAAATTACTTTAAAAAAAAACCTTTTTTCGTTCTAACAATTGTACATTTTAAACAATTGATACAGTAGACCCTCGGTATAACGCGGCTCGTTATACCGCGGATTCGGATATAACGCGGGTCAAGCTCCGGTCCCGTTCCTGATTCAATTAAAATTAATAAAAAATAAGATAACATCGTGTGGTTTTAAGACCAACAATAGAAAACTTGAAAACAATTCATTAGAAAATTGAGTCATAAAAACTGGAGAAAAAAACGAAAAAGTTCCAAAGTTTAATAAGTTCTGGGAAAAAGTGAACTCTGAAAATTAAGTTACACTTGTTAAAATTTTTTTTTTTTTTAATACATTTCTAATTTTACTGAACATCAAAAGGGATTTGTAAAGGAAAAAAATTATAACTGGTTGTTAACGTAGGAAGTAAAACTAAATAGGACGTTTAGAATTAATTACGATTGTCTAACCAAGTTTCATTGTTTTTGTTTCAATATTAGAACTTTTTAAAGTTTGATTTTTATTAGAATTTAAAAAAAAAACTTTAGGAAAGGGTGTGTACATCGCTTGGTCGTAGTGGAAATAAGCCGAAATGTGTTGCTTAGACAATGTCCATTGAATATCTTCACGGTAACCTACCTAGATGACGTACGGAGATGTTGTCTCTATTCTTGCTTTCTTGGTTCACAGAATCCCCTTCACTTCCTTTTTAAAAACTGTGTATTATTCCTTTAGTTGTTTCCCGAGTTTATATCAGAGTGCATTTTCATTATTTTTTGACCCCCAATAATTCACACTTCTGCCTTCGTTATACCGTGGGTACGTCTATAACGCGGAAGGTTTCATTTCCCCCCAACCCGCGTTATAACGAGGGTCCACTGTATTTAATATTTCATGTTTTCGTCGTAGCATTAAGTTGGAATGAAGTGCTGAAAATAAGTAAAATGATTTTTAAAATGAAAAATAAAAAATTATAGTTAAAAAAACTAAAAAAATACACTTTCACAGCAAAACGAACTAAACCTGTCGTAGAAATTAATCTAATGATCTACACTACAGCTATTAGTTTATAACATTTTTTGATTAAATTAATCAGATTTGTGTTATAGACTTAAACATAACTAAAACTAACTTTTTAAGAAAGTTGGCGAAATTTATCGATTTTTGACAATCGATTGTGGTTAAACGCCTCACAGTGGGACGAATGGCCTCTCTAGGAGGAAGAAAGTCATAATGAAAATTAATGAAACTATTGTGATAGGTGTATAGCTAAGTAGTTTATGGAACATTATCGAAGGTTCTTTCGTTTTTTGGAGGTGGATTTCAAGGTAAAAAGAACGATCAAATTAGTACCTAACTCGGCAGGTCAAATTTTGTTAAAACTATTGATTCTTTCAATCTAAATTTGTGTATCATCCTATTGATATTTTTTCATTATTCTTTTATAATTAGTGAATATAGACGATCGTTATACTAGTAAGCCATGCTCAAAATATTTTTTTTATAATTTGACCTATAATATAATTTTTTGAAAAGTGCCGTAAACTAAAGCATTTTTTAAACTAAAAAGATCTATTACTAAAAAGTACCCCAAAGTACCTCTCTGAAATTCATGGTAGAGGTGCCTTAGAAGGTATATGAAATAATCATGAAGCATTTAGCTGCTTTCTTGTCTGAAAACGAATTTTCAATTCCGCGAAGGGAGTTATTTCGTACTTGGCAAAACCGTAAGGGCATTGATTTAATATATATTACTATATTTGAAACACTTAAATTAGAGGATATTATTCCAACATCTTCAGCTGCACTTAAGAGATATTTAAAATTGGTAGTTACGAAAATTAAAACGAAATAATAAGAAGCTAAAAAAACCCGAAGTCATTTTATTGACTCCGATCATCAAGGGGATTGAGAAAATTACTTTTATCAGAAAAAAATAGTTTTACATACATTTTTAAAGTTTCAATACTCAAAAATACATAAGAATTGATGTATGTAAGCCTGTTTTTTTTTTCTAATATTTTTTTTTTGTTTGTTTTTTATTTATTTATTTTTTTGTGACATTTCGATAGTTCCTATTTAAATGAAGTCTAAAGCATAACTGAGCAAATAGTTTTGTTGAGTAGGCAAACAGGTCAGTTAAAATATCACAGAAAGATTTGAAAACAGTATCGCTTCATAATATGAATTGGATTAGTACAGCGGAAACATCTCATTTATACGATACCAGCTTGACGTGTTTTTTCATTTATTACTTTTTTAAGATAATTAAAAATAATTACTATAAACAATTACCCATTATGTAATTGTCAGAAACGATCTAATTCATTATTTTTATTAAATTAATATGATACATATAAAATAAATAGTGAAAAATTAAACCTAATTAAATATATATATATATATTGAACTCCGGATAATGGGGGCCTAATGCATTGTATTTTCCTAATTTTTGTGACTTGAGTGGTTTTGTTTTACCCTATTTAAACTCTATTGTTTATTTAAATCAGGTTGCCAGGTCTGTTTAAGTGAGTCAGACTTTTTTCCTCCTAGATTGGTCATTCGTCCCACTGTGGGCCTGTATCAAATTCAGCTTAAGAGATGCTTTTAATAAACCCCAATTTTGTAAGTAACACATCTTTTGATTTAAAGCAATTTCTGTATATGGAAAGATCTGAAAAAAAAAAAACCTAGCTAAAATGTTAGGAATTTTTGTTCCTAAAAATTTTTCCCTTATCAAATGTAGACTCATATTTGATATTTTATTCTCAGAGCCCACCTGGACCATACTGAATCATAAAACCTACTACACTACCTTTTGCAAGGAAGGCCCCTTTTTTGGGACTATATCGACTGGACTAAGTAAGAATATTAAAATAAAGTTGTGCAATTACTGTATTGTCATTGGTCCTTGACATGTGTGCAAATCTTCAAGATGATCAGTTAGCTGGAAATTGGTGAAAATTACGATGCGAGATTCCGTTACATACATATATTTTTTTTTTCCTGTTAAAAGGCTTTGTAATAATATGTATGTGGGCAAGAAATAATAAACACTTTAGAATAGGAGATGCACCCTGCGACACTGCATTCTGTAAGTAAAAATAGTTTCTCGTTGTAACGTTTTTTTCAGCTTAAAATGTGTAACGTTTATTCACACAAAAAAAATTTTTGACACGCACTAGCTCTGTTGGAGTTGTTCGCATTGATAATTGACGATACGTTTCCAAATCAGAAATTTAAAGGATACAATTTTTTTATATACCATTTGTCCTTAGGACCTACCTTATGATTTACTTTGGTTTGATAGAAAAAAGTCTTGTTTGAAACGGCTACGTTCTTTCAACTTAGTTTGTTCCGAATAATCATTGATTTTGGAAAAAAAGACTCCACTTGGACAAACGTCTTAGTTAAAATCCTCATACAAGACTAAAACGACAAGAAACTGCCCGTCGTCACAGACTACTTCAACATTTACTAGACAAACGTTCAAAACTCCCAATTAAGTACAAAAGACTCATGACTGTAATCACTAAACCATACAGTTCAACTCGTATCTAATCCTTACAATCCAAAATCCTTCGAAAAATCCTACACGCTCCTTACTTTGTCTCCAATAAACTTATACATAAAGATCTTAATGTTCCCTATGTTGCTGATTGAGCCCAAACAAGACACCTATCATTTCATAGTAAGCTCCATAACCACTCCAATCCGCTATTTTCCCAAGTTATTTCCCACTCCATTCCTGATAATCCTCCGAGGCGTCTGAAAAGAAGATGGCCTAGAGACCTTTCTGTTTACATTTTTTATTGAAGTGTTGCTAATGAGTAGTTCTTCACAAGTTATTTACATGTCATTGTATTTACTATCAACATATTTACTTGATGTATATTATTTTGTACAGTCGTAAATATCAATAAATGCAAAAAGAAAAAAACAATATATGTTTATAGATTTTTATAACATATTATGTCGTGTGATGGATGTGTATCCTGGTATGTGACTTTGTTATTATAATTATTCGGACTATAAATTTTACAAATTATTTATATTTGCTTATAGATTACTCTTTATTACGTATTGTTTCATGTCAGAAGGATGTATATTTAGACATGTGCCTGTGTTACTATTAACATGGTTCAGCCTTGTGTAATTTATTTTAAATAAATAAAAAAAAAAGTTCTAAAATTGATCTAATGAAGTAAAAAGTAACGATTCTGAAATTTAAACAGTTTATTTGGACGTGATACAAAGACTTTTTGGTTCAAAAGTACACCCGACGAACCAACTGGCGAAGCAAGAATGGAAACTATAGACAGACATACCCTTTCTATTATATATTTTCCCAGTCAGGAATGAAATAAGTTTTTTCTCAAATTATTTTATCCATTTTAAAAGCATCCGGAGACGCTGAGATCACAGCCTGCCTTCGACAGCTGACAGCCAGGATTCTTCCGTGTCTGCATAAACAGCCTTCGAGCTCTCTTTAGGTTTTTAGATCCATTCCTTATCGATCACTCAACCCTACAGTTTTCTTCTATAATATTTTATTAAGTTGTAATTAAATCAATGATATCAATTATATTGGAAATCAGGAACTAAATAATTAAAGAATTGCTTTTAACATTTAAAAACCTAGTCATCTTGTTACCTTGAAACAAACACCCTAAATACAACAATGATGTTTTCTAGTTTATTATTAGAAAATAAATAAATTACCTGGGGAGAATTATATCTAGAACAAGAGAATGAAAGCATAAAAGAGAAAATAAGTAAATTGGAAAGACTAAGGTTCACGACAAGCAATATATATAATAAAAGGAGCCTGTAAATAAACGCGAAGATAAGATACTACAATACGGTTGTCAAACCGGTGATACTGTACGGAATGGAAACCACTTGTCTCCCCTGCCTAAGGAAAATGTTAGGGGTAGAAAGAAGTGTACTAAGAAGAATTTACGGCCCAAAGAAGAAACATGAAGGCTATAGGTTGAGAACTAATAAGGAAATATAAAAAGAAATAAATGATTCGGAAACGGGCATAAGAAAAAGAAGATTAAGGTTCTATGGGCATATGGTGAGGATGTACCCAAAGAGAATAAATAGAGAAATGTTCTATAAAATTAGAAGATATAAGAGTGCTTGGGGGTATATCAAACAGATGAAGGAAGAAACTGAGAGGCTGGAAATAATAGATCAAAGCTGTTTCGATAGGAATGACTACAGGAAAAGGCAAAAAGAAATTAAGGCCCTCGTGGGAAAGAGAGAGAGAAAAAGAATAGTGCGGACAAAGGAAAGAAGGAAGGAGCAATAGTCTAATTTTTTATTTTAAAAAATACGCGGACATTGTTCTATAGGATGTGCACTTTAAATTTATATCAATAACAAAAATAAGATATTGTTTTATGTAAACGAAAATTCTTATTTATGTTGTCATATTGAGCTGACATTTTTCGTAGTTTTCAAAATATTTTTCCAGTTTTCTACTTCAAAAATATACTCTGAAGAAGAAATTCCCTACAAAAATTAAAAAAGATGTTGCAGAGAAGTAAAAAAAAAAAAAATCAAAGGCAAGATAACTTGACCATCTGTCACAGTGATTTGAAGAAAGCGGCGATTCTTTTGAGAGTCATCCTCTAAAAACACAATAACTGATTTATTGGTAGTTTAAAGTTAGAAGTTAACCTAGGAATTACCATTCATATCTCCCCTATTAAACTAGAATATTATAAAAAAAAACAAGGCGGGTACAAAAAAAATCAATTAATTTTAATTATTCAAGAAATAAATTAGAAATCAACAAATAACATTTATTATTTACAGCATTACAACCATAAAAATCAATCAAATAATTCATTTTACATTTTTTTATTTCTTTTAGAACACGTTGTTTCCAATTGATCTGAACTTAAATGGTCAATATAGTATTGTTCGCGCCAATCGGCGCTTTTGTGAAGGGGGGAAAAGAGAAAAACTTTAAAATACTGTTCATTAACGCACTCTACGGATCTCTGGGCAACTAGCCCTTATCTGCGCTAATCCCTACATGAATATTCCTCTTTCTTCTATCATCTGTGCTCCAGTACGCACCTATTCAAATTGCCCAAGACTTCATGGTCTTCCATCGCTTCTTTGACCAAGGCGAAATAGCCTTCCAGGACCCTGTTCCTCTTTTAAAAGCGATCCTATTTTCTGTGCTAGTCATTAAAAATTTAGTTCTTCCCTTAATGAGTGGTGACATAAGAGGAGGAGAGCCTAGACAAATATTGCAGCCTGAGAGAAGCATTCGCCAGACGATTTCGGAGGCCTCTGTACAGACCGTCGGCGGCAGTAACAAGGTGAGAAGTTTCTTATGTATTATTTGTTTATGCTACCTTCTCAATAATATCTCCCCAAGGGTGCAAAACCTCGCTTTCATATTTTCCCATACAGTCCATTTTCTAGAGGCCGAGGCGGGTTTTTCCGTTTCGGACATTAACATTCTTTTCCTATACAAGTATTAATTGGACAAGAATTTAGTCCAGTAAAATAAGGCTCCAAAAGGCCGTTTTCAAGAAAAAACTGCGAAACTTCTATTCTCAACGGATCTTCATGTTTTTTGGGGTGCTGAATCCGAATCTGAAGTTTGCTACCACGGCAACCATCGGCTTCATATTCAAAATCGCAAAACCCGCCAAAATAAACCATTTTTGTTTTTTTATCTATAACACGATAACGAAGCTTTTTTCGAAGAACTTCTTTAAATATTAATTGTAGCTGGAACTAGTAAATAATGAAAAAAAGGAAATCCGAAATCGGACAATTTTTCGAATGGAGAAATTGGCCAACTTGCCGTCAGTCCCACAGCTCCGCGAAAATACATTTGTCGTACTCTTTTGGCTACAACTCTGAAACTATTTGTCCGATACAACATTTGTTGTAAGTGATTCTCAGCGTGATAGCTTATGTATTTCAAGAATTTTGATAACAATTTCATATATAGGATCTCATTTTAAATTTAACCACCTTTCAGACTGAAAAAAAAAACATTTGATAATACTAAGTTTTTGATTGACAAAGAAATTTGTGATCGAACAAATATTTAAGGGGTTGGAGCAAAAAATGTGCCAAAAAACACTTGGATTTTACAACAGTACGTTTTAATTAGCTGGCTGGCATGTACATTTTACGGGGTTTGATTAAAACTTCATTTATAGATTCTTATAGCAAATTTAATCAGCTTTAAGATGAAAAAAAATAATGTTGTATCGGACACATAGTTTCAGAGTTATAGCCAAAAGAGTACTACAAACGTGTTTTCGCGGAGCTGTGGGACTGACGGCAAGTTGGCCAATTTCTCCATTTTTTCCCAATAACGTAACTTCGCTTCGTAACTTATTTTATGTAGTAACATAATAACGTAACATTTTTTCATTATGTAGGTACTAGTTCCAGCTACAATTAATATTTGAAGATTTTCTTCGAAAAATGTTTCGTTATCGTCTTATAGATAAAAAAACAAAAATAACGGTTTATTTTGGTGGTTTATTGCGATTTTGAAATGAAGCCGATAGTTGCCGTGGTAGCAAACTTCAAATTCGGATTCAGCACCCCAAAAAACATAAAGATCCGTTGAGAATAGAAGTTCCGCAGTTTTTTCTTCGGCAAACCGTTATTTTATTGGACTAATTCTCTAATTTGAAGTGTGCTATTCCCATGATCGATTTTGTTGCTGGTTTGAAGTCTCTCATTTAAAAAAATTCTTATTCTTGGGACACAGAGTGAATCCAATGGTTCTAAGCAAGGTACAATATGGACACATTGCATAACTCAAATGTATTCTTTTCATATGCTTAGATGCGATGTAAAATAAACAAAATTATAAGCAGCCTTGGAATACGTTGCTGTAGGGACGGTCACCATGGTTTCTATTAAGATCTCATTGAGAATTGTTTGTTTATTTCGTTTAACGTCACTTTTATGCTGCTATGGCTAATCGGACGGTGGGAGTCCTAAATTTTGCCTATCCAGGTATAATTAGGATAGGGATCTTTAACGAGTACCTGACATCGCACAGGCTCGGGACCCCCATTTTACGTAAATCCTAAGGTCATCTGCCGGGCTGCGAACCCGCGATCTTGGGTTTAGTAGGTTGCTATGCTAACCACTACACCACAGGTGACCCCTCATTGAGAATTAGTCAACACAGTCCGTGCTGTGGAGCTTCCACGTAGCGATTAAATATGTTCCGATCTTCACACAATTCCACGTGATCATAACACGATCTAAAACAAAAGAAAGTGTACAATGCCTACGGTATATTTCAAACTCTATCCCTTCCTTAGACCTTAAATCTGTTATTGGATTCTTTTTGATAAAATTTACTCATTTCAGACATCTATAGTCCTAAAAGAATTACTGCATTGTGCTTAGATTCAAAACAATCTAAATCTAACTAACACGATCAAAATTCTCAATCCTTCATTTCAAAACATGGGGCTTCCTAAAGATTTAATAAAAAGGACTTTATGTTTGTCTATCTCAACGCGTTGGTTATTATCTTTTACTTCGAGTAAAGGGAATTGCGTTATCGATAACACTTTTCTTCTGGTCTTATTTTTGGAGTAGAACTGTTCTTCCAATATTCTGGGTATACCTTGACAAAAGGTTTTTGTAACTTACTCTTTCAAGTTTTCATGTACCTTTAGGTCTAGGTTACATTTCCTTCCTGAATTCTCCCACCTCATTCATTAAAAAAAAAATTCCGTAATATAGCTCCGCGTAAGCAATCATATGCCATATATTCTTAGCGCTGGCTGATGGCACTTGGGGAAAAGTGAAGAGAGGGAGGTGCGGCTGGTCAGGGCCAATGAGAGTAGTGCAGGGTTGCCGGTTCTCTCCCCACCTATCTTGAGAGGTTCACTAGAGTTCTGCCACTGTATGAGGTCACATGGATTTTTTTTCTTTTTAACTTTAAATTTTAAATTTCCCGAGGCGCCTGAAAAGAAGATGGCCTCAGGATCTTCTTCTATTGTAAATATTTCATTAGAGTACTACCAATGGATAGTTCCTCTACAAATTATTCATGTCATTATATCTCATGTATACTGCATATTTACTAGATGTGTTTTCTAATACGGTTGTAAATTCCTGTACAATAAAAGAAAAGAAAAAATTAATTTGTGTTTAAAATTTCAGGGGAATGCAGCACATGAAATCGAAAGGTGCTCACATTGCAAGCTCGCGAAATAGTTTCATGCGTCCGCAAATAAATTACGACAGTCATTCAACAATTTTTTTAATCAAAAAAAGAAAATGAAAAAAAAAAAACATTGACACATTTTTTTATTCTATTTTTTTCCAAGGGTTATAATACAAAAATAAAACTTTGTTATGGGACTAGGTATCTCAAGAATAACAATTATAAATAGAAAAGACAAAAATCTTCTCTGGCAATGAAACCTTTTGTATTCATATTACATTGATTGTATAGTAAAAGAATGTTAATGCCCAAAACGGAAAACCCGCCTCGGCCTCTAGAAAATGGACTGTATGGGAAAATATGAAATCGAGGTTTTGCACCCTTGGGTAGATTTTATTGAGAAGGTAGCATAAACAAATAATACAGAAGAAATTTCTTACCTTATTACTGCCGCCGACGGTCTGTCCGGGGGCCCCGGGAATCCTTACGGCCTGGCAAATGCTTCTCCTAGGCTGCAATATTTGTTCAGGCTCTCCTCCTTTAGTATCACCACTCATTAAGGGAAGAACTAAATCTTTAATGACTAGCACAGGAAATAGGATCGCTTTTAAAAGAGGAACAGGGTCCTGGAAGGCTATTTCGCCTTGGTCAAAGAAGCGATGGAAGACCATGAGGTCTTGGGTAATTTTTAGTAGGTGCGTACTGGAGCACAGATGATAGAAGAAAGAGGAATATTCATGTAGGGATTAACGCAGATAAGGGCTAGTTGCACCGGAAATTCATAGAGTGCGTCGATACACGGTATATTTAAGTTTTTCTCTTTTCCCCCCCCCCTCACAAAAGCGCCGATTGGCGCGAACATTGATAATAAAAAAAAATCAAAAATTACATTAATTGAAAATTAAGAAAAAAAAAATATTGGTTACGAAAGATAAACTACGATATTTAAAATTGCTAGGCTGTTTTTAAGATTATAAAAACATGTTTAAAAAAATAAAACAAACAAGATCTCGGAAAAGACTGGGCTGACCAGTTTAAGGGTTAAAGAGGTTTGGCAACGTTGCTTCCCCTCATCTTGCCAGCCAAGTGCCATCATCCAGCGCCCAAAGTATGTCATTTTCGACAACTTTACAGGAGACAGGTAAAACTGATTTATTCATATTATGATTATCAATATAAAATTTTTAAAAAAAATGTTTAATTGCTTTAATTTATATGAGAGAAAAATGAGAAACTTACGAATGCCTCCTTATCGCCGGTGTATCGCATGGAAAACAGCTTACAATTAGTTGCAGCATGTGGACTAGGGATTACGTTTACGGTTTATGGACAAAACTGGCTAAAGCAGTGCTGTCTTCGTTTTTATTTTCAAAATCTGTCTTTGGTAATGGATCCAGCCAGCATCAAACATTACTTAATTTGTTCTCACTAATTTTGACCAAAAAGTGTCTCATAGCATGAAGTTCCTTAAATGTCATATCATTTTATCTTGGTATAATAATATATTATTGTAATTTAATCTTCACGTCAATGCATTCTAGAAATGCATTCTTTGTAGATACAGATCCAATACAGGCACTATCGGCATACATTTTTTTTTTTTTTTTTTTTTTTTTTTTTTTCTCTCGAAAATATAAGTGTTTCAATGAATTAAAAAAAACAATGAAAAATTATCATTTTTCAGCTTTTATAATATAATAATAAGTATATAATCAGCAGTGCAACATTATGTTTATAATATTTTTTAAAATTCATATTTTCCTTTAACATGAAAATGTCCTTGTATGAGCAAAATCTAACGTCTTTCTAACTAATCCCCAGCATTTCACGCTTAGAACTTTGTACTTGTAACCCAAACATTAATTAACAATCCATCTGTAACATTGCACATATGTCATTTTCAAAGTTATCGTATAAGGTTATTTAATTTATTAAAAAAACACTTAAATTCCTCCATTCAAAATCGCACACATTTCCCCAAAAAAATGATCCTATTTCAGCCAGAATAGAACACACACAAAAAAAAAAAAGGAAGAAATGTCCGGCGAAAGACACAAGAGATCGTCTACAAATCAAGTGCACTTACTCCTCAACACAGATGAAGAATTGCCTGAGGAAATGAACCAGCTGATTATGTTAGCCAGGCAGCGTGGATACGGAGTGCAAGAGGTGAGGAAGGTTCTCCCAACGAGGTTAATGAAGGGGCTCAAAAATTTTTTTTTGGCCCAAGAAAGAGCAAGATGCAAAGGAGGCCAATGCAAAATCCCGAATTGCCGAAAGCATAGAAACGTGTCCAAGAAGGGCCCACTTCGACGTAAAGCCCTCTCGGACAATATGAGGAAAAGACAGAAATTTATTATGCAAAGAGAAAGAAAAAAGAAATCTAAGCCGTTTCGAATTTTCGGTATAACTTTTGGTGGAAAGTCCTGAGCTAAACACTGTGTGTTTTGTTTATACAACAAATGTTGTAATAAAATTGTGTCCACAAATCTCTTGTATTCTTATCCATTTTGTGGTGGAGCTGTTTTATCTTCGATAATGAGTGATAAGGGAGGGAGTGTTAAATTAATAATGACCATTTTACGTTAAATCTTAAATAGTTATCATCACTACAACCAAATATATCTTAAAGCAAAGCCACAGTCTAATATGCATTCACATATGGATAATACTATGTGAAAACCCTACATTTATAGATACAAATCAAGGTAAATTAATTTAACTAGAATAGCAAATATGTAAGGCTTAATATTTAGCTGTTTTCTTAACATAGTCTAAAATTGAAGAACATAATAGTTTGCACTACAACTACTTTTGGGGTTAGGAAGGTTAGTTAACCATAAATTGTAGGTTTACGGATTAAAAAAAAATATGCAAATTATAATGACTAGGACAACTTCAGACTGCAAATGTAATCTAGATAAGAGATAATGACATCCACTAGCAAACACGAGAATAAAATTGGTTACAGGTAAGAGTTATCACTATCATATATAAAAAGTAAATCATTACTTATCTTATCATATCTTATCTTTGGATAAGATAATTAGTAATTAAAACTAACTTGATGATACGCAGATAATGCCTAAGAAATTTCTTTGACAGGTTTTCACACGAGCGGTTTAGATGATATTCCTAGAATCATATACAAAGTACTTTGATAAGGATTTAAATACAGATTTATTTATTTTGAGCAAAAAAATCAATAATAAATGTTCCAACTGCTCATCGATAGTCCCAAATGTGAAAGCTTAGAAGAACATTTTAAGTGTTCAAAATTTAAAAATAAGTTTATAATTGCGATTGAATCAGAGATAAATGAATGGATCCGCCGAAAAACGTTGTAAGCGACAAACAAAATTTTTAGTAATCAGTGAAAGAAAATCATAATCTAAAGATCTTGTTAGTTTTGCAAGTTAGATTTTTTCCCCCACTTGTAATTTGTTATACTTACATGTATAATAACATAATGGTTTGCTATATCATACTATGATTAACTATTTATAATACATTTAAAAAACTTTAAAACTGTCACTTCAAAACTTTGTCGCTTAGAAAGTTTTTCGGCGGACCCATTCAAATGATACGAGATTCAAACATATTTAGCTTATTGATTAGAATTATTGGAAGAAAAGGGGTCTCGCTAGGATGATTAAATGCATAAATATTTTTTTGACTCTGGGTGTGTAGTTCGATGAAACTATGAAGAACGGGTTATTTTAATTGTTACCAACATATACTAGCCAGAGAGGGAATGTTAGAGTTTATTCCTTATGAAATAAAATTAATAAAACCCAGGCCGGTTTCGAACTAACCCACAAAATTTACGGTAGGTAACAAAGTTAGTTCGGGAAAAATATTAGGTTGTCACACATGAAATATCCAATTTTTCTTTATGTAGGATTTAAAGCGTTACCAGCTGATTCCTAGCAACGAATTTACTATCTATAATAAACACTTGTTAATCCTCTATTTGCAAACTGTGTTTGTTTTATTCCAAGTAGGCATACAGATTTTATTATAATTTTAACCGTGGCCAATTTAGTATAATTTAAACACGCAATTTCCGAAAGATTTTTTTTTTTTTTTTAGTACAAACTCGTTCATTCCGCTGCCAAGGCAGCAAGAAATATTAATCATGCGTTTGGTGAACGAAGTGCTAATGAAAGAACCATGCATCGTCGGTTTACAATATTTGCCTCAGGCGATACGACATTAGAAAATCTGCCCCGTGGACGGGAAAAACAATTGATTCAACATCATACTGCCAAGAAATTGACCAAATGCAACAGCCGGTACTGGTAAACAGGAAAGGACCTATCCTTTTTCATGATAACGCCCGACCTCATGTTTCAATAAGACAGTGAATAAATTAAAGGGGTTGGGCTATGAAGTCTTACCACACCCCCCATATGCCCCTGATCTATCCCCTACAGTCTACCACTTTTTTCGGAATTCGGACAACTTTTTGTGAGAAAATTTGCTTACCAATGATTTAGACATTAAAAATGCATTTTCTGAATTCCTTTCATCACGTGACTCAACGTTTATCAAATCTGGGATAGAAAACTTGGCAAGCCTTTGGGAGAAGTGTATCGAAAATGATGGTTAATACTTTGAATAAGAAATATGTTAGATTTGATCTCAAATATTTTTTTCTTACTGGTTCTAAAAACGGTCATTTTATATGTGACAACCCAATATATTCCACAAACACATTCCTACCTCATATAGACTACATCATTGAATAATCAGTTCCATTCCAGGCATTGATATTGACCAGCAAATAGAGGTCTTAGAGGTCAACGAAGTGAGGGCATGAAATATTCTCTATGACCTGAATATTTTGGGAACATTTCGCTCATGGGCTGCAGAAGTGGCACAACTCAAAAAACACGGGCTTTGGACTAAGAACAGTTGTAAATATCAAAATACACATTCTTTACAGCATCAATAGTAGGACAACTTATAATTATTAGGTTGTATGATGGCAGCTATTATATTATGTGATTAATCCCAAATATTGGCAGCAATACTAACACTACTCAGTTAACGTCCAACGCTTGATATAATCAGGGCACGTTTCTGTCATCAACACATTTTGAGTTGGGTCAGTGTTGCAGAAATTTAAAATTACATCTATAACACATAAATTTCTTGTAGTTCGGCGAACCCAAAATGAGGGTGACTGTGTCCACTCTATGATTGAAAAAAAAGATAAAAAGATCATTAAAATCAAGCCCTATCTACATTCCATCACAATATGCCACTATAATTAGGACCGCAAGGAAAAAAGGCAGCAGTTTCAAGCTCTGCGGAATAGGATATGATGACTTCAATGACATAGAAGATCTCACAAGCCATACTTCTTCTAATTTTAATCTAAACACCGACAATGAAACACTTCACTTCTTCACAAAAAATAATAAGCTTATTTTTTACTAATCCTTTAAATGTTCGTCAAGACGGAGTCCTAGACAGTGGATCTGTTCAACAGGGATCAGTGAGAAATTATAAAAGGATACTGCAGGACAGGAAGTCGTAGGTTTAAGACAAAGGTTAAAGGTTATTTGATGGTATTTGCTTGGATTTATTTTAATTCTCCAGTTTCGACACCATTCTTGAAGGTTTATAACATGAGATTAGAGTGTTTGTGAAGTAAAGAACTTTTATAAATTTATCTAATGATTGAAGTATTTTGTTTATTAATAACAATCTTGTATTGAATTATGCAATTGAGCATTATTCCATCAATGATATTTTTACGCGCAGGAATAATTTTATTATCGATTTCAACCTTTGTAACCTCTCATGTAGAATGGCGCTCGCCACCTTTTGGTCAATTGTTTAACTTCACTGATATCCACATATTATCATTTTTTAAATAACAAATTAATTGAAAATCAGTAAAAAATTTTTTTTTTTTTTCATTTCTTAAAACAATATCTTTGGGGTAATCTGTTTCCGTGTCCCATCACTCAAATGGTCTGCGATTGATATATCACGCTTATTGATAATAGAATACAATTTGTTTATTTCATTATTTCGTGTTATGTTTGAATTATATTTCTTATCACAAATATTTTACCTTACATTTACAATGCGCAGTACCTCTCTTATCTGCGCACGCCAGGCTGACTGGCCATTCCCTATACAACTATCGAAAACGAAGCTTTTGAGCTATGAAGCAAGTTGGGTCAAATCCGTACTCTAAATATGTCAACAGCTCTCCAACTAATACATATACGAGGTGTGATCAAAAAGTTCCAGGACTTTTTATATACTATGGGAATGCAATGTCTCACAGCGATGCGGTTGGCAGCATTGTATTGCCTGACTCAACAGGAACACAGCTGTGTTTGCAGATCAATCATAACATCACTGAAAGTAACATTAGCACAGTTTGTTTTAGGTTAGTTTTATAGAGTTTGGCTATTTTATAAAAATGAATGAAGAGCAACGTGTTTGTGTGAAGTTTTTTTTGTGAAACTGAACAAAACGTTTTCTGAAACCTTTTTGATGTTACAAGAGGCTTTTGGTGAAGAATGTCTAAGCCGATCATGCTGCCATCAGTGGTTCAAGAGGTTTAAACATGGCTGAACTTCCACAGACGACGATGCTCGTTCCGGACGCCCTTCAACGTCAATCAACGATGACAATGTTGCTAAAGTGAACGCTCTCGTACGATCAGACCGTCGACTAACAATCCGTGAAGTGGCAGAAGAATTGCGTAATGCTGTGAGAAGAAAGAGACCTGAGCTGTGGCAAAGTGGTGATTGGGTCCTTCACCATGACAATGCTCCTGTTCACTCTGCATTAGTTATCCGTAACTTTTGTGTAAAAAAGGCAATGACTGTCATTCCTCAGCCCCCCTACTCACCTGACCTGGCTCCAGCCGACTTTTTTCTTTTCCCGGAGCTCAAGAGACACCTGAAAGGAGGAAGATTTCAAAAAGTTGACGAGATTAAAGAAAAAAACAACGGAGCTGCTAAACACCTTTACAAAAGAAGAGTTTTCTGGGGCCTTTGATCAGTGGAAACACCGGTGGGAAAAGTGTGCAGCTTCCCAAGGGGAGTACTTCAAAGGAGACAAATTTGAATAACCTGTATGTTGTATGAATAAATGTATAAAAATTCAGTCCTGGAACTTTTTGATAACACCTCGTACAGTCCGCTGTAAAGTTATATTAAAATGAAAATTAACAAATGTTCTTTAATGATATTCCACTAATCCCTGTTGAACAGATCCGCTACCTAGGACTCCACTTGGACAAACGTCTAACTTGGAATCCACATACAAGACTAAAACGACAAGAAACTGCCCGTCGTTACAAACTACTACAACATTTACTAGACAAACGTTCAAAGCTCCCAATTAACTACAAAAGACTAATTTACATGACTGTGATTAGACCTATTTGGACGTACGGAGTTGAGCTTTGGGGCTCTACTAAACCTTCCAATTCATCTAGTATCCAATCCTTACAATCCAAAATCCTTCGAAAAATCCTCAATGCTTCTTACTTTGTCACTAATAAACTTATCCATAAAGATCTTAACGTTCCATATGTTTCTGATTTAGCCCAACCAGATACCTATCCTCTCATAGTAAGCTCCATAACCACTCCAATCCACTAGTCTCCCAGCTTGCTTCCTCCTCCATCCCTGATAATCCTCCGAGGCGTCTGAAAAGAAGATGGCCTAGAGACCTTTTAGTGTAGATTTTATTGAAGTGCTACTTGTGAGTAGTTCTTCGCAAATTATGTACATGCCATTGTATTCACTGTCAACACATTTACTCGTATATTATTTTGTACAGATCTAAATTTCAATAAATGAAAAAAAATATATATGTTCTGTTTAACATGTGGGATTAAATTAATAAAATATGATTAAAAATAAATATAATCAGCTACTAGCATAGAAAATATAGCGCAGTAACAAGATTCCCTTATATTTATTTTCCTCTTTGTAATCTTCTTTCTCCTTAGGAGTTTTGGGAGGACACTTACATCCCCGAAAACCGAGAAGCCCTAAACTGCGACTGGGGTCTGGGCTCACCGGCTAACTGCCACTAGACTTGGGGGGCTGGGGCACGAGCAGCTGCGCCCCTTCTCGTCGATCGGCCTCTACTACTTAGTGGGGGGCCTTCCTCACTGGGGTAAGGGGGAGGGTTTAAGGTTTAAAAAGTTTCTGTCCAAACCGAGGAAATGAGGGTGGAATTATCTCTTTTCGAATAGGAAAAGGGAAATCCTCGGATATAATCATTCTTTATTGAACAATCAAATTGTTCAGAATTCTTCTAAAATAAAATATAACAAAAAAAATGAATAACATTGAGAGAAAAGATTGTAGTCGCGGCTTCGACCGCTCTTATAAGTAAAGGACTTAGATACATAACTAATTTAGTTTTAATAGAGAGAGAAAAAAAGAGAGAGAGAGAGAGAGAGAGAGAGAGAGAGAGAGAGAGAGAGAGAGAGAGAGAGAGAGAGAGAGAGAGAGAGAGAGAGAGAGAGAGAGAGAGAGAGAGAGAGAGAGAGAGAGAGAGAGAGAGAGAGAGAGAGAGAGACTTAATCAATCCAAATTTAACATCTTACAATATTTAATATTTAAAAAAAAACAACCGTAATAGTCATTATTTTAAAAATATAAAAATCTACATATTATAATATAAAAGTACAATTAAAACAAAATTAAAAATATTAAAAAGATAATAAATAACCTTATTGATAACAATATAAAATATAATATACAAAATAAATATAAAACTATTCACATTAATAACAATAACAATAATAATTACTACATAGATATATAAAAACTAGGATAAACATGCAATATATATATATATATATATATATATATATATATATTATATATATATATATTTTTGTATATACTTTTCATCTCTTTTGCTCTTCCCAAGCCATCAGTTACCATACATGTGGTGGTGGATTATTCCCAGACAGTCCAATATAATATTTTCCGCTAACACAGCCACATCCTTCATATCAATTCGTATTTTTATTTTATCTTTCTGAATGCATTGTAATTATTATATTAGCATATTAGGATTATTATTATTTTTTTCTTTTCTCATGTATATATTCATAATATAGTTGTATTCTAAAATAGATACATATATCATATATATATTTTTATATATATATATATATATATATATATATATATATATATATATATATAAGATAGTATTTTAATTTATAATTATTATGTTATATGTTTATGTTAATTTTAATTTAATTTAATTTTTTTTCCTATAAAAAATGTATGCTGTAATTACTGATGCATTTAATTTTTAAATAACATGCCAAACAATTGTACTTTTAACTGTGCATTATTTTTATTCTTAGGGGACAGTAAGTCCCAGAATAAAGTTTATTTTTTCATTTTTTCATTTCAATGCCCAGGTCTTCCATGAAGCTCCTTGTTCTATTGGGTATAGTTCCGCGAGCTCCGAACCATAGGCCTCTCACGTTGAATGAGGAATATTGAGAGGATGGAGTTCCAGTGAAAGTGGCTGAGCAATGAGCAGGATTATACAAACCTGATTGGCGGGAACGGGTTCAGCGGGTAAGAATTGAAGATTTCAGCTGGATGGGATTGGACGGTTTGAAAGAGAAAGAATGCCACACAATACTGGCCACGGTAGGAACAAATAAGCCACTTCAACTCCGCATAAAACTGCGAAACGTGGGCGCTTCTCGGGATCCCGAAAATAAAGCGGATAAAGCAATTAAACAGTCTTTTGAGTATGGTCTCGAGATTCCCAGAAACACCTCCATATTTCAATGTATGTTAATTAATAATTGCACTGATTACATGCTTGGAGGTAGGTGAAAGCATAATTAGGTATCCGATTTTCAGTTTTAATATCTGAGTTGGTAATCCGGGTGGAAAAGACTATTAAAGGGATAATGAACTGAATTACCAGTGTCCATAACTCGACATTTTGGTTCGGGAATAATTTTTATTCTGAAGAAGTAATTTTATTGATTTCATCTAGTTGAATTCTAATTTCTAGCGATTAAAAGTTTGATGACAATATGGCTAATCTCGTTTCTTCTACTCAACATTGTACGTTGTAAATTTTATTATTGCCAAACCTTCCTAGAACTATAGAAAATGACGTAATGTGCAATTTGGTATAGATGGACACAGTAGATTTAAGAATAGTGCTAAACACATATAAGTCGATTTTCCAATGTCACTGGAATCTATAAGTCTCACAACTTATTTATTAATATAATTGAATATTAGTAAATGTTATTATCAATTCCAACCTCTATATAACACCGTAGTTTTGTAACCTCTCATATAGAATGGCGCTTCTCACCTATCGGTCAATTTTCAAACCACTGTTATCCATCGCTTTTTTAATTATAAAACAAAATGAAAATAAATAGACATTATTATTGCTAAACTTTCCAATAATGAAATCTGGAAGAGATTGGTTCAGCAGTTTTCGTGTTTAGCGATCACAGACGAAAAATGGCTTGTCCTTTTATATATGGTAATACTAGCTGAAAGTACCCTGCTCCGCTACGGTTTAATATCATTAGGATGAAGGACAACTTAAATTAGTAAAGGTTAAGCTTAACGTTGATAATTATTATTACTTAAATAAACCTAAAGAATTCCATTCTTAAAATAATTTCAATAAGTAAATTTGACAATTTGTAAAAGTTAATTTTATATTATTTTGATAGTCCTCTAGTGAAGCTTCGAGGCAGCAATACCATCTTACCCAGCCCCGAAAAAGATCATCAGCTATTCTTACGGCAAACTTTAAGTGAATATAGTCTCCACTTCTCGACTTTTTTGATTTTTTCGAATAAAGTTTAGTCTTTCTGTTTCTATTTTTGTGTACATATCAAGCATAAATCGGTTGAGGAAATTACGAAATTAAAGTAAATAAGGTTCTTCACCTCCTCGTTCCATCAACATTTAGGCGTAAAACTCAGCTGCAGGCACAGTTTTCTTACGTGGTGTATTAGTGTTTGGGTCACGCTGAGGAATGTTAATACTGTAACCATCTTGTCCATGAACATGAGACGATACTGAAGAGAATCATACACTTGATAAAACTCACTGATTCTATCAGTTTTTTGTCCCTACATCGAACTGGCCTTACATGTTATCACCAGAGAACATAAGTCTTTCAACATCTACTTTCACATAAGTCTGTTAATAGCTTCTCGTCACGAAACAACTCGAACTTGTTAGGGTCCACCTCTGCAGCCACCATGAGTTCACAGAAAGTACCAATATTATAAAGTTTCGATATCGATCATATTTTTGTTTGTTTACAACTACAAGGAACTTAATTTGTCGTCAAAGTGTGCGGCTTAAACATCTAACCTATTTTTCAAGTTAAGCTTATCTCCAAATACCATATGACAATTAATCTTTAATTATTCACTCAATAAAAATTGTAATCGCATTTTTCGCGAAATTAGCCGCGATCCAGGCCGATTTTTTAAAATTCCTTTCTTAGCGAGCACCTACGGCCCTAGAGGAAGCTACATATCCAATTTCATTCCAATCCGTTCGGTGGTTTCTGAGATTTCATGTGTTAAATATAGAGTGACTAGTGGTATTTGACAAATGACATATGAAATCCCCCAATTCCCACAGATTTGCATGATCTGTAAAAGAACAAATATTAACATCGTAAAATACTTTCAGAAGACTGAGGAGAGACTACCATAAATGAGATATGTGAACGAATATTTGAAAAAAATAAATATTTATTTTGATCTATGCCAGGAAGAGGTACAGTTGATTGCTTATCTCCCGTTGAGGCTAAGTGCGAAGTATATTATCAGATAATTCCCCTATTTTTGTATTTATAAAAGGTTTTAATAAAATAATGATAACATTTTTTTATTCAAGCAACACTAACAGAGCTAGAGCGTATAAAAATGTCATTTAGTAGAGTGTGACAAATGTGTTACGCTCTAGATTGCAATGGCGACTTTTCACGTTACAAAAAAAAAAAAAAAAAAAAAAAAAAAAAAAAAAAAAAAAAAATTAAATAGACTTTAAATAAAGATAGTAAAGTGCATAGAATTAAATTTACATATCTGTACCTCAAAACCAAAGGAGCGTAAATCTAAATTTTTACAATTTTCAGATTATAGGACCATCATATGTTGCATTTTAGATTACATTAAGCCATAACTATTTAACTCCCTTCAAAAATCGCTTTTTCTATTTTGATAGAAAACGTTTTGTATCAAAAAGGGTTTAAGAAAGTAAGTCCACTTACGTTATTCTCCTAAAAAGTTAGCCTAGTGTAACTCATGCTCTTCTGGTTCTGAGGTACAGGTATGATGTCGATATGAGAGGCAAATGGCTAATTTGGTTCTATGACTAATTTCGACAAGGTGAAGTGTTTTTTTTTTTTTTCTATAAATAATGGACAGAATGTAAATGAATAATCTTCACAAATCGAAAAAGAAATGAGAATATTGCAGGAAGTAGACAAAGCAGGAAAAGAAGATTACAAAAGACGTTTCATCAGAAAATATAAAATAGTGGAACGAGACTAAGGGAAGATGAAACCCTTCGTTCCTTTTAGGGCATTGATCGGGTGATCGGAGAGACAAAGCCCTAAGAGAAGCGGCCAATTACAAGAAATAATTAGCCCTTATACTTTTCCTCAACAATATAACAATGACTGTTTTATTATGTTTTATATTAGTTCACAGATCCTCTGGCAGTGGGCTAAAGGAGAGGGTGGACAGGCAACTAGCGGGCTAAGGAATAATACAAATGGATAATTTTTCAATTTGCACAGCAGAGGCAGAAGTAGCAGTGGATTCATCATCATCAATAACCTAACGATCAAATAAGGATTTAACCACAATTCAGGATAATCAATAATTTTAATAAACCATTATACTTATATGTTATACACACGCTCACATAAAACAAATTTATTTTGTCATTAGGTGAAACCTAATTTTTTTAATTCCTTTCCTTTTTTTCGGAAAGGAATTTAAAGAAAAGGGTTTAAACCCTGCATTTAAAGTAGATAAACCATTGTCATTTTATTTCTCTTCATCTAAAGACAAAATAGACCCTTTCCAAAAAGGCGATGTAAATGAACTCAAATGTAATTAATGTGAAGCTAAATGCACGGGAAGAACTTGACAATCGGTAAATCAAAGAGTAAGAGAACATATAAGAGCAACGATAATAATACCAAAAATTCCAATTTCGCTTTCCATATAAATGAAAATAACCATAAATGTATTAAAGACTCGGAAATAAAAATAATACATCAATTAAAAATAGCATAAAATTAAATATAAAATATAATGAATCATTGGAAATAATCAAATCGTTTAAAAAACAGATCCAGATTTTTATTTAAATGACCAGATAAACATCATTACCATATATGTGGTGGTGGATTATTCCCAGGGAGTCCAATATAATATTTTCCGCTAAAACAGCCACATCCCTCATTTCAATTCCCAGGTCTTCCATGAAGCTCCTTGTTCTATTAGGTATAGTTCGGCGAGCTCCGAACCATAGGCCTCTCACGTGGAATTCTCTCTCGCCGAAAGTCTCGCGAAACTTTTCTTTAAGGAAAGGGATGCATTTGTCATATATTCCCTTCTTTTCCCTTTCCACTTTACCTGCTTGATCCGGATCGTTGCTTTCGAATCTAACCGTGGGATCTAGAATCAACGCTGAATTTCCTTTTCGTGAAAAAGCAACGATATCAGCGTATCGTGTAGATCCATCGGTATCGATGCAATACACCTCATCGAAGCAGGCAAAATCTTTCTCTTCAAGGAGCCTCACTATTTCCTTTTTAACTCTGTGATGACGGCGTGTTATAAGGAGGGAGTTGTTGGGGCAAATTCCCAGCACATGTGCTGGTGTTTCAGACTCTCTGCCGCATTTGCGACAAAGGGACCCAACTTCTCTCTTCTGTTCGCTGACGCCTGGGACTCCACGCAGGGGTGCGTAGTTAATGTTCAGCTTAAGGGCGTTGGCCCATTCAGACCCGGATAGCACCTTCTTGTCGTATATGTAACTATTAGCTTTTGGGGTTTCTTTAAAGTGTCGAACACCAACGCCCTGCCACCTGCAACTGGCCCACTCTTCAAAGGCATTTTCTCTTAGCGACTGTCGTAGAGCTCTCACACTCCGGTACCCCTGATCAACACCCAATCTATCAGCGCACTCGGAGATTTCCGCTGTATAATCAAAGATAGATTGGAACAGAGCATCCGGCACGTTGGACAGTCGCTGGGCGATAGACCAATGCTGAAGAGGGGCCTCCCATTGACAACGCATCAGTCCCAATCCTCTAAACCTCCTTGGTGCATACAACATCGCCGTCGATGTATTCGCTGGAAGACCAACAATGGACTTGACACTTCTCCGAATCATTGTATCGATTCCATCAAGTAGAGAAGGATGCAGCTTCGTCAGGGGTGCTGTTTGAAGAGGGTATGTGAGACCCGGGAACAAATATTGATTAAAAATATTAAGCTTTTGTTCGGGCTTGAGCAAACTGGACGTTATTAATTTGTCCAAATTACTATTAATCTTTGTCACCGAATCCTCGTTAAATCTTAGCTCCCCCGAGAATGTGCATCCAAGATACTTCACTGTTTCTTCTTGCTTTATTGTCCGGATTGCACTTCCATTCTCAAGGGAGAGCATCGCTGATTGCAGCTCTCCTTTGTTTAATATTATTCCCACGCTTTTCTGTGGGTTAATTGCCAGACCTATTTTATCAAGTATTTTTTGGATGCTGTTGATCACTCTCTCCGCGGCTCCCTTGTCTCGCGCCGACACAACCTGGTCGTCAGCAAAGCCCGTGAGGACCACACTCTCTTGGTCACTCTTCAGGTTGTACCCGTATTCCATAGAAAATTCATGGTCACAAAGTTCACGGTACATATGGTCGATGGCCAAGTTAAAGAGAGATGATGACAAGGGGCCGCCTTGGGGTACTCCCCTTAGCACCCTGATCTGGCTTGTCCTATGAGCACCAACATTTATGCTAATCTTGTTGGAGCCTAGGAGAGCAGCAATTACATCCCTAAGATCCGGTGACACACCCCTAGCCTCCATTGAGCTAACTACATGGTCATGCCCAACATTGTCAAAGGCCCCAATCACGTCAAGAAAGGCCACCGCGCAATCCCTTTTTTTGGCAGTGGCGTCCTTTATGATTGCATCGACAATCCTGGCGTTGACGTGAGTTCCCGGGAGGCCTTTAATGAAACCTCTCTGATTTTTGCTAAAGGTGACCTGTTTCCTAAGCTCGCAGTCCAAAGCCTTCTCTATTATGCGGCGTACAATTGAGTAGATGGTGATAGGCCTCCAGGATGAAATAGCCTTAACTTCACCCTTACCTTTGTAAATCAGAATTGTACGCCCCTGACGAAGCAGTTCTGGTACATAGGCCACCCTCAGCATTATTTCCGCAATGGTCTTGATGATGATGTGAGAAACATCGAACCAAAGATGTAGATTTAATCGCTCTTCTTACCGCTTGTATATACTCTTCCCTTTCAATGAATATACTCCTATTTTAGATATCTGTTAGATCTCCTCTGGTCAGTATTAATGTTTGATTTCTAGTCTTACATTTTAGTATATAATCCGTGTAACATAGTGCCAATGTGTTGAAAATTTTGTATATTTAAGATGAATGTTTAGCATTTGAAACTAGTATTCTAATAAAATAATTCCAATAGAAGTGGCAATTAATTCATCAATCCTAACATTCTTTGTGTTATACAACATAAAAAGAAGTAAAAAGCATGTTTCTATTAACAGTTCTAATCATTAATTTTTTTTTTTTTTTATTACACTGACAACAGCACATCCGCCTCAAAGGAGTACTTATTCGATACATAATTGTACGCCACGTTAAAGTGAGCAAACCACTAACCTGTCCAAAGTAGCACAACATTCTCTTTATTTCTTATTTCTAATGCCACTTGTGAATTTTTCCATTTACCGGAGTCGTTCACGGACCCAACTAATTACAAAAGTGAGCATTTCTCTGGAACCACGCGTGGCTTAAACACGCAGATTTCGCTTACCTTTTCGATAAATTTATTCATCTACACGGAGGTTTGGTTTTAGTATCCCTATGTGGGTAGAATCAACAACACCAATTGCTTTCGGAAACTCATATTTACTGTTTTGCCTCGGCTATTTCAGTGTTGCTAGTCCAGTTTCTTCGCTTGGTCCAAAAAATCTGTTTGCAAGCCACAGTAGGTTTTCTTCCTTGAAACTGTATAACGCCTCAATATCTCGAAAAAGTGTAGGTATGCGGAGTTTATAATGTTTCACATCCACATCTACCATCGCGCCAAAAATCGCGGAAACTCCCTTTCACTTCAGAAAGATTTTTTTTGACTAACCTCAGATTTTTTTAAGTATATTAATTATCCTTCAAGTAAAAAGTATAAGTTATGAATTTCGATTTACTTCATACAGGGATCATACTCGAAAATTATAAGGTTTTAATTCAGTATATATTTAATTACCACATGATTAAGTTATATGGTGGCAGGAAAACAACAGTCAACTGAGGAGCCAGGATCTAAGATTAAGTAACCAACCTTAAAATGCTGGGAAGGCAAAAGAAGATCATCCTGTTCTAATTATTATTTGTTTGTTTTTATATTAATAAATGAAGGATAAGAAAGGAAAAAAAAAAAGGAAGAAAAAAGTTATATGGTTTGTGTCCACTTTGTCATAAACATAGGGAACTTTAAGATTTGAATTGATCGTGGATTGTTCATTGGTGAGCATCTTACTAGGGATTTTGGATTGGTTTAGTTAAGCTTCAAAGTTCAGCTACTTTTGTCCAAATAAGTCTTATTACTGTATTTCTTTATTAATTGAAATATTTGAATGTTTGTCTAGTAAATGTAGCAGTGGTCGAAAACGACGAGCAGTTACTTATCAACCAAAATAAATATATATATTTCGAAAGAAAAATTCTATATATATCAGAATCTACAAGTAACATATTTATACTTACAAAAAAAATGTGGAATCATTTAGTGTAACGCTCACCTGAAAAAGATAAATAACATTAGAACATTTTTTAAATAAATTATTTTGTCAATATTTACTAATATACAAAACACAAAATATTTAAAAAATAAAGGAATTATAAATAAAATCGCCGAAGAAATACAGTGCAGTAATTTTTAGGCAGTTTATTCTGAATGGTGCAGTTTATATATAAATGTGATATTTTACAAAAAAATGTAAAAGATATAACTTTTTTATTTTTTCTGGAAGCTCGCGGTTTTCAAGGGTACATATTTGGGATTCGGATATAGCAACCCGAGAAACATAAAAATAAAATAAAAACACAATTCTATTGTTTTCTTCCCCGACCAACTAGGTACTTGGTTATTGAGCTCATAACTATATTGATTAGAACGCCATACATTGTCAGTAAAGGATTATAATTCTAAATATTTGGGCCAGAACTATAAGAAACAAATAAATGAGGTAAAAGGGAGAATTATAGCGTATAACCGAACGTATTTTACAAACCTAAGATTTTTTAATTGTAAGATTTCAAAAAATACTAAAATTCAACATTACAAAACCTTAATTAGACTAGTCGTTACCTAGGAGGCAGAGACAAGGCTTGATTTTTTTTAGACGCGATGATGAACTGGTTTAAAGGAAGCTCTTACGAAACATATTTGGCCCTGTTAGTCCAATCAATAAACACATTGTAGAGTCCATGAAATATCCGATAATTTTTGACTTCATAGCTTCGTTAGGAATAGTTAGAAGATAAACATACTAAAAGTCCCCGCTCCTGGGGGGCGATCTAACATTGGGGGGGGGGGGTCTCATTTTTGGGTTCTTCGATTATATCTCGAAAACAATGGACTCTAGAAAAATATGCTACCGATCAAAATTAAAGCTCATTAAAGTTCCTATAAAATTATTTATATACATATTTGTCGAATTTTAAACGGTTTTCGAGATATACGTTATTAAAACTCAATATTTTTTCGGAAAAAAATGTTTACCTCACTTTTTCTTAAACATTTGCTTCAAGTGCCGGAAACGTATATAAGAAATTAAAGTAAATTTAAGGCTCTACAACTTTGATTCAGACATGTTTTCTGAGAAACAGTTGTGAAAGGCACTATAAGGAAATATTTGACAAAAAGTAAGGTAGATATCATTCTTCTGTGAAAATTATTCATGTTTAATGACGTATATCTTAGAAACGGTTAAGTTCGACAAATAGTTATATAAACAATTTTATATGAAATTTAATAAGCTTTAATTTTAATTTTTTGACTTTATATATTTATTCACACCTGTCAAATAAAATTTGACAACCAGTGAATTTGCGGTACGAATTTAAGTGGCTTGAAAGGCATGAGAGGGAGCAGAACCCAGCGGCACCTCCAGTCTTTATTTTATTTTATTATTTTAGTCAAGGAGGTCTCTCATCCAGCTCCTTTTTAGTCTTCTCTGTGTGTTGTCGGGAATATATGCTGTGGCCATGTTGTTTATTTGTGTATTAGGATGTCCATGTAGTTTTTCGTGGAATCGTTTGTAGTAGGTTTGTATTTGTTCTTTAACTGTTGCTATGCGTAGGTCAGTATGTAAAGTTATGTTGCTTACGTACCATGGGGCTTTTGTAATTGTCCTGAATGTTTTTGCCTGGAAGATTTGGAGTTTGTTAATATGTGTCTTTTTAGCTGTCCCGTATATCTGAGAAGCGTATGTTCAAATAGGTTTCAGTAAATAAGTATAATTTGAAATATATTTCTACAGAGTCCACTGTTGTTGAGATATAATAGAAAATTTCAAAACTGGGACGTTCTCCGCTCCCTCCTACGGTTAGATCACTCCCCATGGGTGGGAACTTTTAGTATGTTCATCTGCTAATTACTTCTAACGAAGCCCTGAGGACAAAAGTAATCGCATATTCCAAGCACTCTACGTCCCTCATTTCAGCACTCATTGACTGAACTGTTAATAACTCTGACTCCAACGCTAGACTCCGGACCAACAAAGAGCTGTATTCTGAATACAAGGAAACTTCTTATGTGGTCTATTTTATCAAAAGTACGACACGTGGAATGGCTAGGCAATGTAATAAGAATGTTTAAAGACAGAGTGCCAAGCAAACTATTTAGCACAAAAGAGTAGACGATGTCTGCAGGACCTGGATGAAGAATTGTGTATTTTGGGATTCAGTACTAGCTCTACTATTTAATATATAATTAATTCTAAATTTACTACAACTTCTAAAATAAGAAAGAATCAATATACGAAAGAAGAATTGCTTCCGTTAACTATAACTTAATATTCCAATATAGTTCGTTTAAATTATAAACCCTCCGGCGATGAAAAGATAAAAAAACGTTGTTGAGAAATGAAGCTTATTTACTAATGAGCCAATAAAGCAAAAAACACAATTTTTTATCAGATGGTAATAAAGGGCGGTAACTCAAAACCCAGCGCTCCCTTCATACCAATAAATTTCAACACTTTTTCTTAACCTAAAGTGCAATCACATATTTTTTTCCATCAACTCCATTAGGCAATTAGGACCCGGGAATATTTATGGCTGCTCTGGGCTCCCGCCTCGGGTTACCGGCTCGCTCCGGTCCCAGTTCTTCATCTCTCTCCTGCATATCTGGAATTAGTTCTAATAAATTGCAAGTTGGGCAAAGCATTAGTAGGATAACTCCATACATGTGTTTTTTTTTTATTTTACAAACAAACAATGGAATGGAACTAGTCGTTATTCAGAGTATTATAAAAAAGAAAAGATTAACACTTAAGCTAAAAAAAAAAAATATTATATTTCTTTGTTTGTTTGGGCTTAGCGTCCTTACGTACTCCAATAAGGGCTGGACAGATGGGTTATCCAACAGGTTACTAAACTATCCTAGCCAGGATGGAAAAATCAAAATCCAGTCCGCGGGTCAGCCGCAAAATATATCGCACATGTATTTCAAAAGTCACTTGAGGTACGCATGATGGTATAGAATCAATACAATTACGATTGATGAATTAATTGCCACTTCTATTGAGATTATTTTATTTGAAAACTAGTTTCGAATGCTAAACATTTATCTTCAGTTTTAAAACATACAAAATTTGTTCAACACATCAGTACTATGTTATATAGATTATATATACTAAAGTTTTGAAAAAGGTATGACAAGAAATCAAACATGGGCACTCACCCTAGAGGAAACTAAAACAGAAATGGACTTCTCACTGAATTCGTGAGAAGTAGAAGAGAGCAGGTATGTTAAATATTTGATTTACAATGGGGTTTCCCTTATGACTCATTGGATTTTTCCGTTCCTATGGGAAACAAATTTAAAATAGGGTTAGTGGATATCTGATCAATGAAACAAAAATCTGGTTCGGTTTTAAACAATTTTATTATTTCTAATGATTCAAAAGTATTTAATTTTAGGCTATTTTCTTGATGTAATATTTTTACTCCCGAGTCTTTATTAAATTGGTGGTTGTTTTCATTTAGATGGATAGCGAAATTGGAGTTTTGGGTTTTATTATTTTATGCTCTTATGTGTTCTTTTTCTCTTTGATTTACCGATCGTCCAGTTTTTCCCGTGTATTATGTTTTACAGTCATTACATTTTAATTCGTGTACGCCGCTTTTTTGGAAAGAGTCTATTTTGTCTTTCGGTGAAGGGAAGTATGATGACAATGGTTTATCTATTTTAAACGCAGGGTTTAAACCTACTTTCTTTCCCGACTTTAGTGGATATTGGGCCGTAGTATGGGCACATTTAAAATGGGGCTATTGGATATGTTTAAACAAAAATCTGGATCGGTTTTAAACGATTTTATTATTTATAGTGATTCAAAACTATCTAATTATATATATACAAATAACCATATAACCATACTACGGTCCAATATCCACTAAATTCTGAAGATCATTAAAAAAAAATTAGGTTTAAACCTTGCATTTAAAATAGATAAACCACTGTAGGATTCGAACCCACAACCTCCTATACCGAGCGCGCTAATAACCTCACACCAAATTTGAGCCGTTAATTTGTCAAGGAAATAACGTTGGTTTTGTTATTTTCTCTAAATTGTCACTCTTTATACTGTTTGTATTTATTTTAATAGTTTATATTTATTTATTGTTCTTTTTTCTTTTCTTTTTTTTTTGTATTTTCATCAATAGTTCTATCTTTCTTTTTTTTTATATATATATTCTTGAGCAAATAAGCACTTGGAAATACTTCAGTGTTTACATTTGGTCGGACAAGACTAAAGCGACAAGAAACAGCTCGTCGTTACTTCAACATTTGCGAGACAAACGATCAAAGCTCCCAGTTCATTACAAAAGACTTATTTACATCACTGTTATTTGACCTATTTGGACGTACGTAGTTGGGCTTTGGGGCTCTACTAAACCATCCAATTCATCTCGTATCCAATCCTTACAATCCAAAATCCTTCAAAAAATCCTAAATGCTCCTTACTTTGTCACCAATAAACTTATCCATAAAGACCTTAATGTTCTTTATGTCGCTGAGTTAGCCCAAAACAGATACCTATCCTTTCATACTAAGCTCCATAACCACTTAAATCCATTAGTTTCTCAATATGCTTCCCACTCCATTCCCGATAATCCTTCGAGGCGTCTGAAAAGAAGATGGCCTAGAGATCTTCTAGTGTAGAATTTTTATTGAAGTGCTACTGATGAGTAGTTCTTTTCAAGTTTTTACATGTTATTGTAATCGTTATCAGCTCATTTACTTAATGTATATACTTGTACATTTGTAAATTTCAATAAATTGATATAGGATAAAAAATTTGGTCGGAACAGAGCCAGAAACATAAATAACGCGAGTGTGCATCGTTTAATAATGTTTTAAAATATTTTTAAAGGGAAAATTCAGCGATGAATTCAAGGAGGAAGTTTATTTCGGTATCAGATTATATTTAATAAAAATATGAATTTTTATATCCGAAAGGAAATAAAAATAGAAACATAAGTGGAAAAAGTTTCTATTGGAATTCAGTTCCCTCAAAACCATTAAAGTCAAATGAGAATAAAATCAACTGACTTTTATTTATTTTTTCCTGTCAACCTACTTAACAGTTACTGTATGGCAGAGTTGGGAAAAATTTAATCATAATTAAATATTTGATTATCTAACTTAGCCATAATTAACTGAAAGGTTTTTCAGTCAACTACATCATTAATCGTATAAAAGATGAACCGAAAATATTTTAAAATGATTAAATTTCGCATTAATCTACTTGACTGTTTGGATTGTATTTTGTTTTCAAATATTTGACATATTCGAATAATAACTTAACTTCTGTTCTTCAACTAACTTTTTTTCTTTGTGTTTGTTCTTTTTCTTGTAACTTTTAAGACTAATAGTAATGGTCCTTTGAAGTGATCGATAAAAGATGATTTCAAAGAAGATGTACCACTCAACTAAAATTAAACTCTAAGATAAAAAAAAAAAAAAAAAAATGACATTAAGACGACTCAAATAAGACGAACCCAACTGCCATTAGACGTAATTCGAAGATGGCGCCAGAGAGTGGCTTTTGTTTTAGACAGAAGAGCTAAAGTGGCTTGTTTTGGAACTACTAATGCGCCTATGAAAGCATCAACCCTCGGCTGTAAAGCCATTCGTCATGTTTGTCCTCTTGGGTTTTAATGACACGTTTATTCTCTTCTACTGTTGATTTACATAATATTCCAGCCCGCTGGTGAAATGCACTATTCTGTCTCATTAAAACAAACACTAGCGTTTAAAATATTTCAGGTAAGCGTTTGTTTTTGTTTCTATCGTTCGGATGCAACTGCTTCATAACACTGTACTGCCCAAAACAAACCAAAAATATTATTATAAAAGCATGTCCTTGTTCTAAGTTAGTAAGCATAATAGATAGTTGAGTTAGGTACATAAAACCATTAATGTAAACAGCAATATTAATATAGTCGTCAATGAGTGTTGAAATGAGGGGTGTATATTATGCACTACATAATTTACATTATATACACAGTATATACTCTGGACTATACTATAATTTTTGACTTCACAGCTTAGTTAGGAATAGTTGGAAGGTAAACATACAAAAAGTCCCCGCCCATAGGGGGTGAGGGGAGAAGGTCCCAATTTTGTGTTTTTCGATTATATTTCGAAAACGGTGGACTATAGATAAATGTGCTACAAATCAAAATTAAAGCCCATTAAATTTCCTATAAAATTAATTATTTACATATTCGTCGAAATTCCAACGGTTTTCGAAATATACGTTATTAAATATCGATATTTTAAAAATAAAAAAATGTTTACTTCACTTTTTGTTAAACATTTGCTTCAAATACCAAAAACCTACAGATGCAATTTAAGTACATTTAATGGTCTACAATTTTAATTCTGACGTTTTTTCTGAGAAACGATTGAGGAAGGTACTAGAAGCATATGTTTGATAAAAAGTTAGATAACATTTGTTTTTTTCCGAAAATAACTGATTTTCAATAATGAATATCATGTAAACGGTTAGAATCACGACAAATGTATGTAGAATCAAGTTTATAGGAAATTTAATTAGCCTTTATGTTTATTTGAAACATTTTTTTTTAGAGTCAACCATTTTCGAGAAATAATCGAAAAACCAAAAAAAAATGAACTTCTCCCCTCTCCCTCACAGTTAGCCAACTTCCCAGGGGCGGGGACTTTTTGTATGTTTACCTTCTAACTATTCCTAACGAAGGTATGAAGTAAAATATTATCGCATATTTCATGGACTCTACAATGCGTTCATTGACTGGATTGATATTTAATGTTTTGAATATGGTTACTGGTATCAGGAAATTTATTATCGATTCTCAACGGCACATAGAATGGATTATTCCTAGTACTTATTTATTTTCTTCCATTTTAGTAACCCTATTGCCTTTCACAAAAACTAAATTATTAAACAACATTAACCTAAAGATCAGTTGAGGTAGGCATCTGGATAGATGAATCATTTCATGCTTCTATTGTAACCTAAGTAACCTTGACCTAAGGTTTAGGTTACAAGCTTACTTTATAGAATTATAACCTTATCTTCAAGCTCATTTGGTAACTATCTATGCCACCTACCCAAAAAGAGCCATTAACATATTTCACAATTATTTCTAAATTTACATTTAATAAGAATTCAGGAAATAATTTATTTATTTTTTTGTCTGGTCTATAGTGTATCGATAGTTTTCTTGTGTAAATTTTTTTTGCAACTTATGATATACATCAAGTAAATGTGTTAATAGTGAATACAATACCATGTAAATAACTTGTGAACAACTACTCACCGGTAGCACTTCAATAAAATCTACACTAAAAGGTCTCTAGGCTCCTAAGGATTATCAGGGATAAAGGGGGAAGCAAGTTGGGAGACTAGTGGATTGGGGTGGTTATGAAGTTTACCATGGAAGGATAGGTATCTGGTCTGGGCTAAGTCAGCAACAAATGGAACATTAAGATCTTTATGGATAAGTTTATTGGTCACTAAGTAAGGAATGTTGAGGATTTTTCGAAGGATTTTGAATTGTAAGGATTGGATACGAGATGAATTGGATGGTTTAGTAGAGCCCCAAAGCTTAGCTTCGTACGTCCAAATAGGTCTAATCACAGTCTTTTAAATGAGTCTTTTGTAATTAATTGGGAGCTTTGAACGTTTATCTAGTAAATTTTGAAGTAGTCTGTAACGACGGGCAGTTTCTTGTCGTTTTAGTCTTGTATGTGGATTCCATGTTAGACGTTTGTCCAAGTGGAGTTCTAGGTAGTACGGACTTGAACTGTGGGGAACAGTAAGACAATCGAATATTAAACGTATTCAATCCTTCCAATCCAAAGTCCTACGAACAATAGTCAATGCACCTTATTATGTTACCAATAAAACCCTACATAATGACCTAAAAATACCTTTTGTCCTTGATCTCATTCCTTCAAAATTCTCGAAATTTCATCAAAACCTATCCAATCATCCCAATCCTCTGGCTCAATCCCTATCCAGTCATAACCATCCTTATAACCCTCCGAGAAGGTTAAAACGGTTATGGCCCCGAGACCTTTTGTAATGTATAAAGTTATGTTGGAGTCCTGGTAATGACCAGCTTCTCCACTCTGGTCCTAAGCATATGTGGCTATAGCGCTCCTACTCAGCCTCCACTGGATATTATCAGTGATGCAGCCGAGAGAGCAGCGCTGGGATCTCTACGCGTCTAGCCTTGACTCCCAATAAGTGGGGAATAGGTTCGATTCGGGGTTCCCCGGGCTGAGTGTGTTTGTATTGTATATAAAGTATGAATGAATAATAATAATTTGTGTATTTTAATTTTAATTCAATTTTGTTTTATTTTTGATTATTGTAAATAATTATTAGTTTTATTTTATGAAGATATTTATTTATTTTATTTTATTTTTTATTATTATTAGTTGTGTGTGTGTGTGCATTTGTAAATACGGTATGAATGAATACATTTATCTCTGTACCTATTGCCCTTTATTGAGACAGATTGTACACTTATTTCAATAAAATATATTAGTACAGTTCTAGGTAGCGGATCTGTTCAACAGGAATTAGTGGAATATCATTTTTGCAACTTCAAAATGTTTTTTAACGTTTTTATCACACTCAAAACTGTAATATTTTGACACGCTCTGGCTTTGTTGTTGTTGCTTGATTCTAAAATTTGCCAACAGTTTCCTTCTCAGAAGCAGAAGAGTTTTCTCCAGTCAGGAAGAAAATGATTTTAATACACTGAATTGCAATTATCTAATTTATGTTTAGGTAATACATATAATTATTGATTTATTTATACTAGTGCCCAACGATGAACAGACTGGCGGAAGTTTTTTTTATAAACAATGCTTACTATTTAACTTTTATTAGATTTCATTGCTTGCGATATCGATTTATTTTCAAACTGAAGTATCGTTACTATAGAATCGATGTTTTTGTTTTCAGTACCAGTATAAAGAAACGTAATACTTCGGTATTTCACAGGTACACAATATCTGTTTATTCTACTAGTATCATCAGCTGTTATAACTGCAAGTCTAGTAATAATAATGGATGTGGCCAATGGAGTATCGAATAGGATACAAATAGTCCCATACTATGTATATACATATATATATCAGGAAAGCTTTACGGTTTATCAATATCCGATTTGGGAACAATAACGAAAAAAAGTAAGTGGCGGTGGAGATTGGAAGAGATAAGGTGAAAGAAAGCAATTTATGGCGTGTAATGGCTAGTGTGGTGCTGTGGTGCTGCCCCAGGCGGTGGCTACATCAGATTTACACCACCACATTTTATTATTCACCCTTCATGATACTCCTCGTCGCAGATCTCGAAGCCATTTTTTTTTTCCTTATATCCCTCCCGGGACGTGTAAATAACACGTCAAAAATTTGGCATGGCACTTACGAGGGTTCTCCCAAAAAAAAAAAAAAAGATTTGTCTCCTCTTTAATATGAACACGGAACGTTACATTTATTTTTCCCAAATATATGCTCGATAAATGTTGAAATTTGTCATCTTGATTGAAACAATGGTTTATAGTATATTTATTAATTCTATTAAATTACACTTTACTTAAAAAAGAAATTGTGTAACAGAAAAGAAAATAAGCGCACAAATTTTTTCAATCTATATTTGTAGTCCAGTCAATAAACATATTGTTACGCACATGAAATATACGATTATTTTATTTCGTTAGGAATAGTTAGAAGATAAACATACTAAAAGTCCCCGCCCCTGGGGGTGAGCTAACGGTGGGGAAGGGGAGAAGATTATATATAGAAAACGGCGGACTGTAGAGATAAATATTTTAAATAAAAATTAAAGATAATTAATTTTACTATAAAATAGTCTCTATAAATATTTGTCGAAATTCTAACAGTTTTCGAGTTAGAGGTTATTAAAAATCTGACATATTTTCAAAAATATAGTTTTTACCTCAGTTTTTTGCAAACATTTGCTTTAAGTACCAGAAATGTATACATAAAATTAAAGTAAATTTAGTTCTCTACAACTTTGACTCTGGCATTTTTTCTGAGAAGCGATCTTGAAAGGCACTAGAAGCAATCGGTGACAAAAAATGAGGTAAAAATTATTTTTTTTCGAAAATTGCAGATTTTCCGTTAGAAACCGTTAGAAGTTCAATAATTATGTATAGAATAGTTTTTATAGGAAATTTAATTAGCTTTAATTTTGATCTGTAACATATTATTTTAGAGTCAACCGTTTTCGAGATATAATCGAAAAACAAAAAATAGGACCTTCTTCCCTCACACCCCTACCGTTAGCTCACCCCCCCCCCCCTCCAGGGGCGGGTACTTTTAGTGTGTTTCCCTTCTAACTATTCCTAACGAAGCCATGAAGTCAAAAATAATCGCATATTTCATGCACTCTGCACCTCTCATTTCAGCACTCATTGGCTGATTTCAGATGTGTTATCAGAATTTTTCCATGAGTAATACTTTTTCGTTTAGGCCATCCTATGATCTTAGAACCGACTACCACTGATTGCTGTTAAGACAAATTTAAATCCCGAATAAGGTAGTTCAGACCTTCTTAGAATAAGACACGAGGTTGCGAAGAACTAGGGTCCAATGTAAAGTTCTTTCTCAGATTTCTGCATGCTCCTTCTTCAACAGACCATTACCGGGCCTCGGCACCCTCCTACATCCTTGGACACCCCTCCTCGATCCTCGACTCCTAGGATTCTTCCAACATACGCCATCAGAATTGTCGCTTACCTTCACAATATCTGAGTTTTGGAAGAGGGAGCTCTTCACAGTATGACACAGGTCTCATGGCAGATTTTAAATGAATGATTTATAGTGTATTTAGTTTTAGATGTGATCCCTGTAATGTTCGTTAATCAGCAATAACAATATAATGGTCTCGAGGTTCCCACAAAGATTTGGAAACAAAAATGCCATATGATGTGTACTATTATTCCAACCAGTCTGAAGCCAAACACAAAAATCGTCTCTGACTATAAAACATCACGAGGAACATCAAAATTGTCAGGGTGAATCATACACTTTTTCGACATACTAAAACATTCACACAACACAAACACTTGTCATATCAGACTCCCTGAAAATGCAATACTCTTATTAACAAAAGGTGCTATTTAACATTGTACGTGTCAACATAAATGAAGCTGCATGTTCTATATTTAAGACAAGGCACATATTGAGGAGGGTTTCGCACGTGCGAGATGACATGATGCGAGAGGCACAGCGAGATAGCACCACTCGTATAGTGCTTTTGTTTATAAAAATTGTGCTTAATAGAAAGTTTAGAATGAATAAAACAAAAACAAAAACAAAATTAAATTTAAACTCATAATCCGATTCAGATTAAGCCGATGAACTTTTCATCGATGGCATTCATTGACTGCCAAGTAAACATTGAGACGTGAGACGCGTGGCACGAGAAACTGTGCCACGCGTTAGTCGTGTCTCTTCGGTCGCGCTGGGTTTTTCCCTCAGTTCTTCCCTAGCACTAATTTAATTATATCAACAATAGCCTTACTTTTTAACTTTTTTTCATTTTTTATGTTTTATGTATTTTTATTTACAATCCCGGAGCGGTTTGCCCTCTCTCAGAAGTAGAGAACATAGATAATTTTAACTAATAATTGAAATTTTATTTTGTCTATAAATAAAAAATTGTAGTATGAAATTGAGCATTATTTCTTCAATGATATTTTCAAGCATGGCGGTAGTTTTTAACTGGTTAAAATTGCACTGGTGTGTCAGAAGATTACATAAAAGCATAATTAGACATTTTAAATTTTCATGTTTGACTTGAGATAAGCATGGAGGTATAGAAGGATCAATACAATTAGGATTTATGAACTAATTGCCACTTCTATTGGGATTATTTTATTAGAAAACTAGTTTCGAATGCTTAACTTATGCTAAAAAATTTTATCAACACTTCAGTACTATGTTACATGGATTATATACTCTAAAGTTTTCAAAAATGGATGACAAGAAATCAGTACTCACCTTAAGAGGTCTAAGAGATAACTGAAATATACCCATCGTCAGAAGTGGAAGAGTATAATTAATAATTATAAAATTATAATTTAACCTACCTGCCCACTTCCTAAAAATCTTACTCTAATTATAATTAATTAAATTTATATTTAAAAACTAAAACCAGTAGGACTGAAAGCCATGTCTTGGGGTCAGTAGATGGTAACGATATTCTGCATCTTGGTCAGAAGTTGTGGAAGGACGAGATTTGACCATAATCACAGCAAACCACCAGGTGTTTCCCCTTTTAAGAATACCCAAATTATAGAGTGTCAGGTGCCCCTCTGAGCTACTTCCAATTCCTGTTTATGTGTTTCGTCTAATCCAAAGTTATTATACAAATACGGCTATGCGATTTAAACCATCTCTTATTTTAGTTGATAGGATTATTAATTAGTAAATATAAACTTTTGTACTACATTTTCACCAAAGAAGTATTTCAAGCAACATATAAAATATTTAGTAAATAAATAAAAAATATTTCTGATCTTTTAATATCAAAAATTTTTACTCTGAATGAAATAAACACAAATCACAATTATTTATTTTTTAAAAGCCAACACCAAAAGAGTTGCCAGGATTAAGGTACATGTAGCCCGTAGAAGAAAACCTCCCATTACGCTGAAAAAAAAGAAAGAAATTGTAAAAATCGTTATTAGATTGTTTAATCTTAGCATTTAGTATTGAAAAAAAAATTGTAAAAATCTATAATAATAAAAATCAGGAAACAGCCATCTTACATAGTCCAGTACAATAAGGCTCCAAAACGCAGTTTTCAAGAAACAACTGCCAAACTTTTATTCTCAACGGTGCTCAATTTTGAATCAGATGTTTGCTACCACAGCAGCCGTCGGCTTCATACCCAAAATCACAAAAACAATAACACGAAAACGAAGTTTTTTTTTCGAAAAGTCTTCAATAGTTTTTTTTTTTTTTTTTTTTCCATTTATTGATATTTACAACTGTACAAAATAATATACAACAAGTAAATGTGTTGACAGTGAATACAATGGCATGTAAATAACTTGTGAAGAACTACTTACTAGTAGCACTTCAATAAAATCTACACTAAAAGATCTCTAGGCCATCTTCTTTTCAGACGCCTCGGAGGATTATCAGGGATGGAGGAGGAAGCAAGTTGGGAGACTAGTGGATTGAAGTGGTTATGAAGCTTACTATGGAAGGATAGGTATCTGGTTTGGGCTAAATCAGAAACATATGGAACATTAAGATCTTTATGGATAAGTTTATTGGTCACATAGTAAGGAGCATTGAGGATTTTTCGAAGGATTTTGGATTGCAAAGATTGGATACGAGATGAATTGGATGGTTTAGTAGAGCCCCAAAGCTCAACTCCGTACGTCCAAATAGGTCTAATCACTGTCATGTAAATGAGTCTTTTGTAATCAATTGGGGTTTTTAATAGCTAAATAGTAAATTTAACTAGCTTTGAGATGAAAAAACAAAATTTTGGATTGGACAAATAGTTTCGGAGTTAGTGGCAGTCTACAAGTCAATATTCCTCCCGATCCTGTTATACTCATCGGAATCATGGGCCGTAACCTCAAAGCACAGGAGCCAGATCCAGGCTATGGAAATGAGGTACCTGCGAAAAGTAGAAAGGAAGACCCGACGAGACAGGATCAGGAATGACACCATAAGGGCCAGTCTCGACGTAAAACCGGTAGAGACCATCCTGGAGGAGAACAAACTAAGATGAATCGGACACCTCCTCAGGATGGATCAAGAGCGAATTACCAGAAAAACATATGAGACACGAATGGAAGGAAGAAAGCCCAGAGGAAGACCCCACCTCACCTGAGAGACATTCCGTAAGCGAAGCATTGAATGGAGCAGGAGAGGGGAGCTGGTTCGAGAGCGAGACATTTGGTCCATACTCTATAAAAGGAAGTCACACACTGCACAGCGGTAAAAGAGGATAAGCCTATGATGATGATGATGATGATGAAGAGTTTCGGAGTTATAGTGAAAATTGTGCAAAAAAACTTGGATTTTACAACAGTACGAGATCTTTGGCGTTCTGGCATCTGTATTTCAAAAGACACGATTAAAACTTGATATGTGATAGTCTAATAGTAAATTTAATCAGGTTTAAGATGAAAAAAAGTAATTTTGTATCGGACTATTAGTTCCACAGTTATAGGCAAAGAAGTACGACAAACATTTTTTTGTGGAGATCGCCAGTTGGCCTATTTCTACACTTTTTCTCAAGAACATATCTTCCCGAAAAATGGTTCGATTTCGGAGTTGTTTTTTTTATTTCGTAGGTACTAATTCCAGCTACAATTAATATTCAAAGACTTTCTTTAAAAAAAAGCAAAATAAGATAAGATTCAGCACCCAAAAAAACAAAGAACCGTTGAAAATAAAAGTTCGGCAGTTATTTCTTTGCCAAACCCTTATTTTACTGGACTAATAGGCGTTCCAATCGAAACCCCCTCATAACATATACGCTATCATTTAGCTCACCAGATTATTACATTGAGATAAATAACTGAACGACGAGTGTACCTTTACGTGTTGTTATTAATTTAAGATCACTGCTAGGATACTTATGAAGCAAGGTTAAAATAAATTCGAAAATAGCCAGGAAACAATTTTCACCTAAAAAATAAATACTAATAAATTTAAATATTTAAATTATGAACAAATAAAGCTGCATAAGTTAATTCGTTTGATCAACATTTTTTATTTTCTTTGTTGCATTTCCATTCTAACAATATTCTATCGCTCTTCTAAAGGTAAAAAAAAGTAAAAATTAACGTTGAAAACATATCAACAGCACGTCGAAATCCCGAGCAACTCCGGATAAGTATTGTCCGCCAAAAAAATTCCTGGAGCGCTGAAAATGTAATGATGTAATAACACAACAGTTACTTTGGTTCAGCATTAAGTTATAATGAGAGTAATTCTAAATCCATTAGATGGATTGCTGATTACCATTTAGATAAATAAAATGAAAACAAACTAAATAATGATTAGAAGAAAAATATAATACACCTAAAGTCTTTAAAATTTAAAATGTTGCCTACTAACTGTGAGGTGGCTAACTTCATAGGGTGAAAAACCCTAAAATGACCTGCCAATTCAAATATTATTTTCTTTTACTTTTGTTTTTGAATGTTACTAACTTTGTAAAAAAAAATGTTGACAATAGACCATTTTTTAAAATATATGTTTAACATAGAACTTCAGTAATTTTCTTTGTTTTGTTTTTTTTTTTTAAATATGATGAAACAGTTTTTTGTTATAAAATCCGATGTGATTAGAGATTTTTTCAGTCAAAAATAATAATTAGTTTTTGTAAACTAATTTAAATTATTTAAACAAACAAAAAATAAAATAAAATAACCTTTCACCTCGAGAAAGGCATGTTGATGTGAAATTTGTTCTACTTTCAAACTTCTTTCCAATTCAGTATACTATCTTGTGTATTCAGCGTTAGCATAAAGGGGACGTTCTAACTTGTAACGCACAGATTTGAATGCCGATTTTTTTTTTAGGTATTAGTGACCTATAATAGTGCAAAACTAGGGTTATAGCCACCAATAAGCATTGTGAGCCGAGAAGAAAAATAAAATATGAAAATCACCTATACATATATTATATTTTTAAACTAATAACTAGCATAATTTTCAGATTTTTCATTTCAAAAACATATACGTGCCAATAAGCATTAGGAAACAAGAAAAAAAAATGTAAATTACCTTTTATTTTTTTTCTTAGCTCTTAGTCAAGATAGAAAAATGATTCTTTCACGTTAAATTGTAGTTTTGTATGCTATTTAAAATAAAAATACTTTTTTTATTCTTAATACAAGACCCGGCATTAGGGTGCTCAAAAACTCGAAAAAAATAACAAAATTCCAATGAAATTCGCTGTAAATATATGGAATTTTTTTTTCATGAAAAACTGACCTCAAATCTTGATTTAGCGCACCAAAAAGCCCTTATATGTGAAATTTCAATTAAATATAAAAAATATTGATTTTTTACCCCTTTCGAGGAGGTTAAAATTTTGAAGTTGAGATTTCATTAGCAATTTCTAATGGCCATAACAACTGCTGCGTTCAACCAATTACAATAGTAATAGCATCACAAGAATCAGCGTGCACTCCAGATTTAAGTGGACAAAAACTGATGAAAATAAAAACCATTTTAAGGTCAACTTTAACTTGAGATATCTCAATAAGGAAACATCCTGCGACCTCCGAATTAGGGATAAATCTATCAAACTATGCAGTTTATTTAGGGCTTCTAGATGACCTTAAAATTTGGTTTTAATCAGTGGCGAAATATGTGAGGTAGCGCAAAAAAATCTTAAAGCTTACAAAATTTTAAGGATAAAAAAATTTTTGGTTTCTACATGTTTTTGAGATGAGGGATTAGTTATTGATGTCATGATATCAGTTATTATTTTAAAAAATTTTCTTATCTATATTTTTGTATCAAATAGCTTTGAAACCCTTAGATTGATGAATAATCTAAAAAATAATATCAGGTTTTGGTTTTTTTTAAAAAAATCCGCTAACTTATGTTTTTTTTAAAAAAAATGGTCTTATTTGAAATTTAGTTTGTAAAAATTAAAATAATAATAGAAATATACCATTTTTAAAAGTTTTTTTAATATAATATATGTGATTTTCATATTTTTTTTTTCTTCTTGGCTCCAAATGCTCATTGGCGGCTATAACTCCAGTTTTATACTATTTTAGGTCTCTAATACCTACACAAAAATCGGCATTCAAATCTGTGAGTTACAAGTCAAAACGTCACCTTGTAAGATCCCAACTTAATTTCGAATAAACGTGTAGAGAACTTCTAGTACTGAAAAGGTTATAATAAACTGAATGCATTTTCAGTTTTAGAATCATAATGAAATGGTATATTTGAACTGGCTAAAAGAATAAAGGCTAGCGCACTCTATATATATCTTCTATTAATGATCGAAGCGGATTCTTCACTAACTTTGGTTAGAAAGGCAAAAGGCTCTTCTACCATCCCACTTAATTTAATGTAATCTAGCCTTTTGGTTTGGCTGCAGTCACCGTTGTGTAAAGATCGGCTTAGTGTTAAAGTGCTTATACTCAAGTTAGGATGTAGAAATATTAATTTCCATCAAGTCCATGCACCAACCACAGGATCTACAAATGAAGAAATAGAGGAATTTTATGAAACTTTGGAACGTTTTCTTGAAGATCATAATAACTTAGTCTTGCTTGGCGATTTCAATTCTAAACTTGGGGTAAGGAATTAGGAGACTACTCAGCGATAGGAGAGTACGTTCTTTGCGGTTAAACATCAATTTAAGATTCTGGAAACTTTTTATAAAGCAAAATTAGAGAAAAAATGGACATGGAAAGCCCCGAATATAGAAAAACATGAAATTTACTATATTCTGGCAAAACAGAATACAGACATGAATTTTGTATAAGCTAAGACGGAAGTCAAATTTGATTCCGATCACCGACTTGTTATGGGGCAAATGAAAATATATAGTAGAAAATTTTTTGCAGGTTCTAGAGCACCTTTCAAAACAATAATTCCTGAAAACTATCGTGAAAATTTAAACAGAAAAAAAGAAGGAAATCTATTTTGACAAATGGAAAATTTATACTCCAATCTATTGGAACTTATTAAGGACGCATACGAACAGAAAACTGACACTCAAGAAACAAGGGACAAACGAAGCAAGAAACTTTCTGAAGAAACCTGGAAACTAATAGAGGAAAGAGAACGACTAAATAGAATTATTAACAAATCATTGGAACAGAAGGTTGAACATGCCGAGATTCGCAAAATAATTAGAAAAAATATCTCTCTTGATCTTCAGAAATATAATGAAAGTATAATCAATGATTGTTTATCGAGCACAGGATCTATAAAAGAAATTAAACCTCAATCTGCTTTTTTTAATAAAACACTTATTAACAGGATAGACACAACAAAAGGAATCTCTAAAACAATCAGACAAGAAATAGTACGTGAAATAACGGAATACTACAAGAACTTGTATAAAGATGATACCAAAACAAAAGCTGAAAATCACCCAAAAATAGTGCAGGAAAACAAGGACCTAAGCATTCTTGAAGAAGAGATAGAAAAGGCTATTAAATCCTTGAAAAAGAAAAAGGCCGCAGGTAGTGATGGTATACCAAATGAGTCTATTATCGAAGGAAAAGAAGCACTGATCCAACCTCTAAGTATAATCTTTAACAAAATAATCAATGAAATGATAGTTCCACGTGAGTGGAAGGTTAGCAAAATAACCGTTCTATGTAAAATAGAAAAAAAGATAATTTGGAAAACTTTTGCCCTATTTCACTAACCCAAAGCTTTTACAAACTATTTTGCAACATAATAAAAACCAGAATAATAAACATTATTTAGCAGGATAATGATATAGAACAAGCAGGCTTTCGCCCCACATTTAGTACAATAGATCAACTCCAATGTATTAATCAGGTCATCGAGAAAAGTATAGAATATGACAGGCAACTCTACCTGTGTTTTATCGATTATGCCAAGGCATTTCACTCTATTAGGCATAAACATATCATGGAAGCACTACATGATTGCGGTATAAACAATAATAATCGAATTATATAGGAAAGGAAATGCATTTATAGCTTTAGACAAGGAAGGCGATTATTTTGAGATTGAACGAGGAGTGAAACAATGGTGCCACTATCACCAATTCTGCTTAATTGTGTCCTAAATAAATTGTTTAAAGAATTAAATTGGGAGAATCTGGGAATATCAATCAAGGAGAAAATGTTTAATAACTTAAGATTTGTTGATGATATATGTTTACAATCACCGAACATCAATGGTCTAAGGAGAATATTAGGAGGCATAGTAGAAACCAGTAAAAAGTATGGACTGGTTATAAACACAGCAATAACAAAAATAATGACCAATTCCATTGGAATTCCAATTTATTAAAATAATAACCAGATAGAGTATGTACAAGAGTACATATATGTAGGACAAACAATTACATTCCAGGAAAAAATTAATAGAGAAATAGATAGAAGAATAAAGCTCGGTTGGTGTAAATATTGGTCGCTCAGAAACATTTTTAAAAGAAACCTAGCAATAGCACTTAAAACCAAGGTCCTTACAACTAGTCCAAACAACGTAGGATTTTTAGAGGACTTAATTCATGTAGAAGCCAATTTTGGCACAGCTGTAGGGGGAGGTGTCCTTAACAACATACTAAAAGTACTGGGGGGTGGGGGTGGAGCTAAGTGTGGGGAGGGGGGCGCTCTAAAGGTCGGTTTTTTCAGTTTTTCGTTAATAACTCGAAAACTCTTGCCTCTAGCGAAAATATCTATATTTAATAAATTAATTAACATAAAATCGTTTACAAAAAAGGTTCTATACATGTTTTTTCTGGGATCAATGCTTAAGAAGATATAGAGGGAGGAATATGGAAAATTTAAAAAAAAACACGTTTTTATTGTTAAAATTTATATATTAATTGTTAAAATTCCAATGTTTATTGTTACAAATAAATAGTTTATTATTATTAATTAAATGCTTATTGCTAAAAATAAAATTATTGTCGTTAAGCCTAATATGCTTATTATAGTACTTGTGGTAAGACGCACTTTTCCTCAAAAACACGTTTGTCGATACTCTTTTGGCTATAACTCCGAAACTATTTGTGTAATCTCAAATTTCTTTTTTTCATCATAAACCTGGTTAAATTTTTTATCAGACACCATGTATTTAGTTTTAATTACGTTCCGTGAAATACCCTTTCCACCTCGCTGAATTCCGCGTACCGTTGTAAAATCCTTATTTTTTCGGAACATTTCTCGTTATAACTCTAAAAAACTCTAAAAATATTTGTTCGATTCCGAATTTATTTTTTCCATCTCACAGTTGGTTAAATGCGCTATTAGATCCTATATATCAAATTCAAAAGCAAAATGAAATTCGAGATTAGACAAATAGTTTCGGAGTTATAGCCTAAAAGAGTATCGACAAACGTGTTTTTGAGGAAAAGTGCGACTTACCGCAAGTACTATAATAAGCATATTAGGCTTAACGACAATTTTATTTTTAGCAATAAGCATTCAATTAATAATAATGAACTATTCATTTGTAACAATAAACATTGGAATTTTAACAATTAATGTATAAATTTTAACAATAAAAACGTGTTTTGTTTTTTTTTCCATTTTACATCTTCCTCCCTCTATATCTTCTTAAGCATTGATCCCAGAATAAACATGTATAGAACCTTTTTTGTAAACAATTTTATGTCGATTAATTTATTAAATAAACATATTTTCGCTAGAGGCAAGAGTTTTCGAGTTATTAACTAAAAACTGAAAAAAAAACGACCTTTAGAGCGCCCTCCCACCCTTAGCTCCACCCCCACCCCCAGTACTTTTAGTATGTTGTTAAGGACACCTCCCCCTACAACTGTGCCAAAATTAGGTTCTACATGAATTATGTCCCCCTATTCGGCCTTTTTTGGTCTTCGTGCTTGGGTTAAAAGCTTAAGGGTCGAAGTTCACCTACTGAAATGGAATTGGGCAGGACATATGGCAAGGAAGAACGACGAAAGATGGTCCAAGGCATGCACCGCGTGGATCCCGAGAGAAGACAGCAGGAAAAGGAGTCGCCCGCATCTTAGATGGAAGGACGAAATTACACAGTATGTAGGTGACTACAGGTGGCGTGTGGCGAGGGACAGAATCAGGTGGAAGAAAGTTATCAACAATATTTAGTTTCTTGTTCTGTTTTGTAAGGTTTTTGTTTATATGATTGTGTTTTTTTGTTTTGTTTTGATTGGTATATATAATTTTCTGTTTTGTTGGCTGTAGTCGACTTCTAAGTTCCTCCTATGGGAGAGGCCTTTGTCTAAACAGATGCCAATAAAGCTTATTACTATTATAATTATTATCATTTTGAAAAATCCGCTCCCATGCGCTCCACTCCGATCCGCTAAACCTGTGCGCTAGCGTTTAACATCGATCAAATGGAAAGAACTTTGAAAATTATTTATGATAGCAAACCCTCCTAGACTTATAACTTAATAATAGCAAGTGTATCATACTTAATCTCACTGGCGATATGGAATAAATAGGGATGTTGTGATATCAACGATTAATGAAACCATTACAGCTAGCAGAACGTACTTTATATACAAATGTTAAGTACTTAATAAAATTTAAAATTTCTTGTGGGAAAGGTTTCACTAATCCATCGTGGTGGAGTGTTCTGTACAAAGTTAGCTTATAGAGAACACTCCAATCAACAACCACACTTCGTTTCCTCGACCACGTGGTTTTTTTTTTTTTTTTTTTTTACAAGAAGGGACAATTGATTAAAAAAAAAAAAACGATATAAGTTTGTTTTGTAGCATTGAATAATATGACAATTAAATTACAAATTAAAAATTTATGGCAAAGCTTTGGATGAGGAAAGGGAACGAACTGAAAACTGGAGTGTGTTGATGTCATCTAACTCACGTGGATGCTATTTCCCTTTTAATCTCCATATCGCCAGGTACCTGCTCGTTTTCCATTTTCCTCGACTCGACGTTCGAATTGCGGATCTCAGTCGAGGACTTCTTCTGCATGGCCGACTTCCTCTCGATCCCCTGCCTCTTGCAGAGGTCGATGAGATTTTTCACAACCCAGGCAGGGAGGTTCACATAGTGCTTCACATGCTTCGGCGTCAATTTCTTCTTGTGGTGAATTTCGTTTGCGAGCTTTGGCCGCTTTTGGCGCGCCTTCTCCATGATACCAGTTCGTATTTTGCGTAGGAACTCATGCTTCCTCTTGGAAAGTCTCTTCTCTTTGCCGGCTACATTGGAGCATTTGCAATAAAAAACGCTGCCATCTTCACCGTTTTTAGGGCGAGCCATTTGATAGCTATAAATATCAATTGATTTTGAATACAAAGAAAAATAGTGTTGTTTTTTTTTTTTAAATAATTAATTTTCTATTTTTAAAATTTATTCAAAGTTTAAAGGCATACAGCTGTGTATACCTTTACACCTGTTAAAATAACTACATCCCTCACGGAAAACTATAACTTTGAAATGGGTCTTAACTGAGGGCTCATGGATCGAAATGAGCCCCAATTGTTCAAGCAATGAATGACAAAACAGTTAAAAAAATATTTCTCTATTAATACACAGTTCTGGATCTAGAAACAGTAGTTCATTGGAGCATTTGGTTTAACTGAGGGGCGAGTGAGAGATCGGAGAGCAGTTTTAAGGTCTTTTTATTTCTGTAACATCAACTTCATCAAACGCTACTTCATAAACAAAATTAAAGCACGTATTAAAACACATGATTTTTCTTTCTATTTTATCAGGATTAAAAAATATTTTATTACAGTCATTTTTGTGAGCAGAATAAATGGCTAAACTTTCTATAAGATATTCGAAATCATCGCTCCCAGAACCTACTACTTTTATTTTACCAGAGAAAATTACATGAACACAATTAATTTTATTTTAAACATACTGAGCTTTCTAATACCTGTTTGAGAAATCTACAGTTCTTTTTTATCAAAACCGTCGATTTCAAACTATAACAAATCAAAGAAAATATGATCATATCAACTGAAAAAATTTAGTCTAGAACCAAGCAATTCAGCTTTTTTTTTTTTTTTTGTTGTTAACCCAAGATCCCTAACTAAGTCGTTAAGCTCAATCTGAGTAAACAGTTTAGACTATATATTTGCTGTAGCACATTGGAACTCTTCATCATCTTGCTCATCTATATCTATATCTGTTTCAGCAGTGCTCCCAACTCTTCTACATCCAGCACAAATTATTTTAAAATTTTATTTGTAGTATATAAAAGCTGTTAAATTCTGTAATAAATCAAAAAAAATAATATATTGATGTGCAAATGTGAAAAAATGGTAGGTGATACGGCTTAATGAGATTCACCCTTGGATTTAGCACCCTAAAAAACAGAATAATAAGGTGTTTTAAGTAAAAAAGTTTTTTCATCGTTGGCCTGTGTGATTGAATTTCATTTGTTTATCGATAAAAATCTTGTATTGATGTATGAAATTTAGCATTATTTCTTCAATGATAGTTTCCGCATGGCAGTAATTTGTAACCTGATTACAATTGCATTGATTAGGTGTTTAATGATAACGTATAAGCATAATTGAATCGTTCATTTCGGAAACCACCTAAGTGAGCTTTTTTCAACTTTCGGAAAACTAAAAAAAAACTGCGCTTGGGTTCTTTCTGAAATAAACGGATTATTTTTAAGGCTGCCAAAAAGTATTGCTGATCTGGAACTGGATTTCTGCACTAAAATCTTTAAATTGTGCAGAACCACAAAAAAAGCATGTTTTGATATCTTGTCCCTTAGGTGGTTTCTGAAATAAACGATTGCTATGTGCAATGTGCTACAGCAAGTATAGAGCCTAAACTGCTTACTTAGATTGAGCTTAACGACTTAGGGATCTTGGGTTAACAAAAGAAAAAGCTGAATTGCTTGGTTCTAGGCTAAAAGAAAAGAACTTGTTGGCAGTTGGAACTAGCATATATCTGTATAGGAAGGGAGAGCAGCAGTTTTCGAAATTTTTTGAACAAGAAGGTGATTTAGTGTACTGCTCAGACATTCCAGGTCTGATCAAAGAGTTTGATGTTGAATACAAAAAAGAAGACTGGAGGCTGTTTATTGATTCTTCTAAAACTAGTTTAAAATGTTACACATTAGTAACATTTATGCATCTATACCTGTTGGCCATTCTGTACATATGAAAGAGAGCTGTGAAAACCTAGAAATAGTGTTGGATAAAACTGGCAATTATGCTTATGGTTGGATGATAACTGGTAACTTGAAAGTAACATGCATCCTTCTTGGTCAGCAAGGTGGTTTTACCAAATTTCCATGTTTTTTGTGTGAATGGGACCGTAAAGCAAGTGATCAACATTGGTGCAGAAGGAACTGGCCTGTGAGGGAGTCTTTAAAACCCGGCGAGAAGAATATTCTCCGCAAAAACCTTGTATATCCTAGAAAAATTCTCTTACCACCTCTACATATTAAGTTAGGCCTCATGAAACAGTTATATGAGGCTATGAGAGCAAAAATGGCCTAACCCACAAAATATAAAAAAATCTAATTTAGTAATTTTTTGCAATCATATAATGTTTAATATTTATATGAGACAGTTATATATGCTTTTTTAAATTATATAGAAAAAGCCAATTTCTCAAAAACTATGGGTGATACAAAAAAACTAAGACCAGATTTGGATTCAGCACACAAAAATCTATAAAAAATCAGCTATTAAAGTAAACAAAGTTTTTAAAAACATTTTTTTTTTGTTGGCATGTGTTATTGGATAAAACAATCTATGTTTTTTATTTATGGGAGCAGGCGAAGCGGCGACGAGGTATGCTAGTATATTGATATGTACAGGTAATATCATCAATTTGATAGCTAACTAATTAAGTGGGTGAGATAACAAGAAAACTTAGCTGGCTTATTTATCTTAGGGACTGGATCCAGTTCTAAGCCTGAGACATGTCCTATTTAGAAGACACCTCCGCCTCTTGCCATTCCTCCTAAATGTCCCGGGTCGGTGTTTTAAGTTAAACATTGCCACAGTTTGAAAACTATTTGCTCTTCAAGAGTTCGCCTCCTCGGAGGGAAAACTTTTAAGGTACACAAGGAGATTAGTTCCACCCTTGACATGGATAACCTGGTTCCAATCCTTGGAGGAAGATTAGTCCGGTCAATTGAACCGTAAGGACTCGCATATCCTCTCCATCGGGAGAGGCTGCCCTCTACCGGGTGGTTGATTCGGTTACTTGGTTTGATTATTTTTTTAACGGGAGGGGGGCCCCTCATAAAATGTTATGGATACTGAGGTAATTCCCGAGAGGACGGGGCTAGTGAGGCTATAAGTGGGGTCGCTTCTCCTTTTACTTTTCCAGATTGTTTTCCCAGTCCACTCCATAGCGAGAAGGAAAACAATTTAGATAAGAGCTTAATTTTGTTACTTTTACAACAACCGAATCGAAAACTGATACAGCTTTAAAAAGTTCAATAGCAACAAATAGATATTAATAATTGTATTGTTTTTAAAATTAAAAGTGTCCGTTATTGCGTTAGATTCATTAATAAAACCTTATAAAAATAATAATTACCTTGGTCCGATTTTCGACCAAAGGATGACATGGGGTTCACAGATATCTTCTAAACGCAAATAGTCCATATCAAATCAATAGATCAGTCAATGAGTGCTGAAATGAGGGGTGTAGAGTAGGGTTGGGCGATAGTCGATAGTTAGCACTATCGATAGGCCGATACTATCGGTTGAGAACTATCGATTGCTATCAATAGTTTTTGATAGTTGCTTCCTTTTTTTTTCCAAAACTATTCAATAAAGAATTTCAACTAATTTAATTAAATTCAATTATCTACTTACTATTTAAAATTTGCAGGATTTAAAATTATATGATTAATGCCCAAATGACTAAATGAAAGAAATCACAGTTATCCTAAGATGGAGCAATGTATTCCGAAACATGTCGAAGATAATTAAAGATTAATAGGAGTTATGCCTCTAAAATAAATAATAATAATTATAAGATTATGTCAAAAAGATGAAAGAAAAAAAAAAACTAATTTATTTGAATTTTAAAAAAGTATTTACAATTTATATGATTACAGTAATAATGAACAAATCAAATCTTTAGAAAAGAAAAATGACAAAACTGTTAATTTCAAGAGTCGAGTGTGTTCCTTGAGCAACATATTTCCCGAAAGAAAAATTGGCATTTCTGCTTTCCTTTGGCTTAATCTTTGAGAGAACCCTTGAGCTCTAGGAATTCCTAATTCAATTTCAAAAAACTCGACACTGGACAGAGACAGATCAGCATAATACCGAGAATTACAAAACTTGAGGGTAAAAAATATCTATCGATAGTCGACACTATCGATAGTGACCATCGATAGGCAAGCCCTATCGATATATCGATAGTAACTATCGACTATCGCCCAACCCTAGTGTAGAGTGCATAAAATATGCGATTACTTTTACCTCAGGGTTTCGTTAGGAGTAGTTAGAAGGTAAACATACCAAATGTCCCCGCCATTGGGGAGGGGGTGAGCTAACGGTGGGGGAAGGGGAGAAGGTCCCAATTTCGTGTTTTTCGATTATCTCTCGAAAACGGTGGGCTCTAGAAAAATATACTACATATGAAAATTAAAGCTCATTAAATTTCCTATAAAATTAATTATATACATGTTCGACGAAATTCCAGCGGTTTTCGAGATATATGTTATTAAAAATCGATAATTTCAGAAATAAAAAAATGTTTACCTCACTTTTTGATGAGCATTTGCTTCAAATACCAAAAACGTATATATGAAATTATAGAAAATTTAATGTTCTGCAATTTCGATTCTGACGTTTTTTTTTTTGAGAAACGAGTGTGGAAGGTACTAGAAGAAAATGTTTAATAAAAAGTGAGGTAACATTTATTTTTTCCCGAAATCACCGATTTTCAATAACGAATATCTCGTAAACGGTTAGAATTACGACAAATTTATATAGAATCAATTTTATAGGAAATTTAATTAGCTTTAACATTTACCTGACCAATCTATTAATTTTTGTTTTAACTACTTCTGGAAATTTGATCTCGTTGACTGCTGTCCGAAATATGCCTCTTAACCAAATTGAATCCTGTTGTATATTAGCTACCATGATATCTTCTTGTACCATCTGTGTCCATGTAGACGTTTTCTGTTTTTGGAGGCTGTGATGGAAAATTTTCTTTGTCAGTCTTCTTTCATCGATCATCATTAAATGTCCATAACATATCAATCTATTTTTCCGCATTTAATTTTTAAATATTTTGATAATTTCTGTACAACTTTTTAGTTTAAAACCTTCTTCAGTCTTTCTTGGTCCTAATAGGAAAACAATAAAGAAAAGCACTGATTTGACTTCAATAAACTTTTAATAAGACCACCTCTGAAATATGGCCTAACGATCAAAAAAAGAAACTTCAAAATTGATTCATAAATGACTTATGTTTGTTACGGAATAATCACGTAACAAACATAAGAAAAAAAACCCAGTCAAATTGAGATCCTATATTTTATATATGGGGATATATATATTTTAAGTAAGGTTCTTGATCTTCAGTCAATAAATAAAAACAACTATTTTGGCGCCGTTTCGAGACTATATTGTTCTCATAATTATGCCCTACAGTCAAGAAACAGGTTACAATAAAATTATATAAGTTATTTCAAAACATAAAGTTAGTTACAATACAAGTATATTACAACATGTGTTAGAATAATAAAAATATATATAATTACAGAATACAGAGGAGTATGAAACTACTTACAATGTTACTGGTAGATATCGTATCGACTAACTAAATTCTATAATTTATAGTACACAACCCACCTGGGGAATTTTTGAAAAAAGGTTATAAGGTTAGTGGGGATTTCCCAAAACTGGTGGTATTCCCACAAATGCAGGTATAAAAAGGTTTTCCGTATTTAGGTGTAATATACACATATTACATCATTTATATAAATGGATAAATGATTTGTATGATGTATATTAATGTAAATGTATATTATTGGTCTGAATGTATTAAGTTGGAATAACAGGTGTTGAGATTTAGAACGTCTGATTTTTTGTTTATTGCGCGATTTTTAAATTTTTCTATGGTTATCATTTCTTTAGTATTTCTTTTAAAATTATTTTCCTCATGGTGAATAATTTTGGATGAATCAAATTTAAAAGAATGTTTTGCTTGCCTGTAGTGTGTGGTGAGAGCTGTTTGGTATAGTTTATTAGGGTTTTTATTTATAGACGTGCAACTGTATTTATGTTGATAAGCACGTCGTATTCCGATGTACCGAAATAACACTTGCCACAACTATTTTCACACGGTATTTCGTAAACAATATTAGACTGTAATTCTAACATATCTATGTCTTTGGTTTTGATGAATAATTTATCATCAAAACCAAAGATCAGGTGGAGGTATTTTTGAATGTGACAGGATTGTCGGTTTTATGGGTATTTGTGAGTGTTTTTCTGAGTCTTTCTGATAGTGTTTGTATATATGGAATAGTTTAATATATTTTATTGTTATTTTCATGTTGTTTCTGTTGAGTAATTGTTTGTTTTATTAGGTTAAAAATTAGTCTATGTGGATATCTATTTGTTAGAAGAAGTTCTACTTTTTTTATTTTCCGCGGTTTGTTTATATTTTTCTACAAAAGTAAACAAATAATCGGAAAACATTGACACAAACACACACCAATTCCTAAATACCAATTCCCCAAATTATTAGCTCTGTGTACTGATATGGGTTATTTCCAATTTAATGAAAAATTTTACATTCAAATGTCTGGGTGCCCTATGGGATCTACAATCGCTCCAATTTTAGCAGACATATACTTAGAGGATCTCCTAGATTCAGTTATCCCCAAAATCCCCTTCAACATCCCATTTCTATTCAAATATGTAGATGATATCCTTACTGCTATACCTACAGAAGACAATAAACAAGAAATAATTTTAGCTGAAATTAGGAAATTTTTAATTTAGACATTATTTTACGATGGAATTTGAGAATGATAATAAAATATCGTTTCTAAACTTACTTTTAAGTCGAAACCCTAATGGAACCATTGTAAACAGAATGGTGAAAAAAATACATTCCGGAAGATATTTATATTATACTAGTCAATCCCCCTAAATTTATAAAATCAACTCCACAAAAAATTTAACAAATCGTTCAATAAAGTTATCCATAGAAAAATATAAACAAACCGCGGAAAATAAAGTAGAAGCGGTGAACATTTCAGTGATGTAGATATTTCCGGGATAAAGTTTGAACACGTTGAGCAATTTAAATATCTAGGGTCTATTATATCCAGAAAAAATTAAATTTAAGAAGAAATAAAGCCTAGGTTAAAAGCCAGTAATGCTTCTTATTTCTCGGTCGCAAAACTACTCAGTTCAAGCTTACTCTCGAGAAATTTAAAAATTAGGATATATAAGACTATTATTCTACCAACAGTTCTCTACGTATGCGAAACATGGCCGCTTACCTTAAGGGAGGAGCAACGCCTTAAAGTTTTCGAAAATAAATTACTCCGTAGAATATTTGGCCCAAAAAATGATGAAGAAACCGGAGAATTTAGAAGGCTTCACAAAGCAGATCGGCGGGAGTTATATCCGGTAAATATAGTTCAGTCAATTGCAGCGCGAAGATTATAATGGGCAGGTAAAGTCGTTGGGTTTAGTAATGATCGAATTCCAAGAGCAAGACGTAGATGGAAGGATTGCATCAAGGCCGATCTGGGAGATTTGGGTTTAGGGGGAGTGGGTTGGAGGTGTGCGGTCAACGGTTAGTGGTGTCGGCATCGAACCTTCAGGTTCTCTAAGACTTTATTCATACATAATTTTCATTAAAACACCTACAATATAGTAAGGTACATACCTCAAGAAGCCTATTTTAGTAACGCACTGCAGTTTGATTTCAATCAGAGAAGACTAGCTGTAATGAAACTCAAATTTAAATTTGAAATATCTTCGTAGATGATCTGCCCAACTCTTCGTTCACGAGGACGTTGAACTTCAGATATAACCACGAGTCACTTTCATTTATTTAGGAAAATGCCAACAAAATTTCTTTTCGATCTTTAATCGCCACCATTATGATGATTCGTTTTTAATTACATTCTTGTAAATAAATTTTATATATATTCTTGATATAACACTCGAAATTTCTTGTATTTGACCTTGAAAGTTCATGTTGAAACATGACTCAATTAGAAATGTGACCACGGAAGTAGAAAATAATCTCCAGAAAAGTTAAATATTCATTTTCACATATTTACAAAAGTAAACATTTTTCACAAAATTAAAAAAAAAAAAAAAAAAAAAAAAATCTTCATATTAAATTATTATATTAATTTTCTTTAGAATAGATTTGAAATATTAAACCTTTCATTAAAAAAAAAACAAAAAGCAATACATATAGTTATAAAAACGTATGTTTAAAGATTCACACCTGGCAGCTAGTGCTACCTTCCTCCTGGCCCAATGTCACCTTTCTGTAGTAACTCGTTGCAATTACAATGAAATATATAAAGGCTGCGACGATGAGAACTGTGATCAGCAGCGCGTACAGAGTGTCCAAAAGCGCAAGAAGGAGGCCTTCCACGGTCACCAGAAGGATGAAGATGAGGTGAGCGTAGAACCAACAGAAGATGAGCTCTGGCCATTCTTTGTAGACGGCCATCAAGAGTAGGAGAGCGGACACCATGAAGGAGGCACCGTATCCTAGCTCGAAGAGGCACATGAAGAAGCTGTTCCAATAGCTGGCGAAGTAGCCCAAGTGGGTCAAGTTGAAGATGCTGAGGACCAGGATTGTAGAGGACATGATCACTTCCGTTACGCCGATGAAGACGACGCCGGTCTTGAGTTTGAACCGCCAGAGGAAAGTCTTCAGAAGTGGAAGTCTCTCCATCTTTATTTGAGGAATAACAATTTGTTGTCATTGTCATTCATGCATGGCTCGGAACAACGTTACAACCATAAAGAAATTTTAAAATATTTTTCAAGGTTATTTAATAATAATACAAATTTATAACCAAGATTTAAATGCAAATGGATACTTTCCTAGTTGTATCCCTTTCACATAAGTATTCATACGAAGCAATTAATACTAAATCATTTGGCTAATTTTAAGTTGCATATTTTAATAAATTTGGTAAAATGTTCTTATTGGGCCTATTTAGCATCCCGAACCTTATATTATGCATATTTTAAATTACTCAATTTATTTCTGAGGTAAAATAATATTTTCACATAATGCTAACCGTATTTTTTTGTTTTATTATTAGATTTCGCATGTGATCGATCATTTTTACATGTAGATTTTTATATTTAAAAAATAATGACTATTACGAGTTTTTTATTATTTTTTTTTTTTTTGTGCTATATTTTGTATTGAATATTGTAAGATGTTAAATTGAAATTGATAAAGTACGCTATGTATTTAGCAAACCATTTTAAAATGGGCAGTACCGTTTAATAAAGTTTTTCTTTCAACTATGATATTTTACAATATATTTTAATGGTAAAATTGAAGCGTATAATTTTAAAACCAGTCCAATTTCCAGATTTTTTTTTTTTTTTTTTACCTTTTCTACTAGGTTATCTTTAGGTGGGGAGTTTATCTCCCAAATGTTATTAAATCACAAATAAAACGGCGATACAAAAAATAATTCCCCATCATAATCCAGTAAAACCTTAACCTAGATCGACCAGCTGTGAATAATGTTCCAAAATGGACTTGGCTAAATTTGGAATTCCACGCCTCAATTATTGTTCATTTTAAACAAAAAAAAAAAAAAAAAAAAAAAAAAAATGTAAACTCTTAACAGAAAAAATTTTATAGAGTGCATTGCAAAAAACAAGATATCGCTCCGAAGATGCGATAAGGCTATTGAAGTCATTCGCCGAAGTTTTATATATAAAATGTTTTAATTTCAATTCATAAAATAAAAAAACAAGCTGTTTTTTTTTTTTTTTTTTTTTTTTTTTTTTTTTTTTTTTTTTTTTTTTTTTTTTTTTTTTTTTTTTTTTTTTTTTTTTTTTTTTTTTTTTTTTTTTTTTTTTTTTACGTAACGGCCACTGAAGACCAGACCGAATACCATTAGTTAAGCTGTTTACGGGATCTTGACTTCCTTTCTTCCCATCGCAATTTTATGATCCTCGAATGCATCTCTTTTCTTTCTTCGGACCACTTAGTACCCCTCCTTTTTTCTCCCCTAATACAGGTGAGATTTTTCAGTTTCTTCCTGTACGTCTCTCTATCCAGACAGTCTGCATCCGAAATTTTAAGTGTCTTTACTTCCTCTCTCATTTGCTTCTTATATTCTCCCATACTTTTGTACCTATAAATCCTGTCAAAGATCCTCCTGTCTAATCTCTCCTCCTTCGTCCTCCTCAAGTGCCCACAGAACATCAGCCTTTCCGATTCTTATATCAGTTTCCAGGTAAAGGTTGTAAATCTCTTCGTTAGATCTTCGCATCTACCCCTCCTGTTGTTTTGATTTCTTTATTTTATTATTATTATTTTCGTTACAGGCCAGCTAAGGACCACGATTAAGCCACCAAGTTAGTTTTACGCTTTCTGCAATACTCCTTTACCTGTTCCTCTCTTCCATTTTCTCCCCTGTCTTTTTGGAGCTGTTTTGTCTTGGAAACCTTCCCACTCTTGAATTTCTACAGTTCTACAGTTTGTTCTGTCTTCAATTCCTTCTTTTCTCTCTTTTTCGTTTCACCCGACATTGTGGTAAGTTCCTTCTATATTTAAGTCAATTTCTTTTAAATCCTCATGTATCTTTTAAATTCAATTGGGTTTGCCTTTTAATATTTCAAAATGTTCTACAATTTTTCTTGTTAATCTGCTTTGACTCTTTCTTTGTATGTGTCCATACAATATTAGTATTCTTTTCCTAATTTCATCTTTATTTTATATAAATAAAATCTTTAAAAACAAAAACAAACAAAAAAACTGGTATCTCCACTTTTAGGCTTAATAAATTACTGAGGTAAACATACATTTCATACCTGACTATAGAAAAGTCGTTTTAAAACCAAAATAAATAATCAATTGTGAAACATACTTGTTTAGGAACTGAAAAAAAACAAACTGTCAACAATGATGAGTATGAATGTTGAATATTCAACCAGGTTACGAAAACTGAACGTGTTTCACAAAACCTAACTTTATTACCAAATGATAAAAACCGTAAGAGGAAGGTTACAAAGCGTTATCGATAAACCAGGCACAATCATGGTTGCCAACATTATTCATACAAATAGTTCTAAATAAAAAACAAAAATGATAGATAAAATATTTGTTGATAAAAAAATATGAGTGATACCGCTACAAAGTTTTGAACATTCTCTATCATGATACTTTCTTGGACAAATGGGGTTAAATTTCTAGATTCCAAAATACTTTAAGGTTCTTGTATCCAATCCTTATAATCTAAAATCTATACTTTACTTCCTTCCTTAACTTTTGTACATATGCTGATTAATGAATTTCTTGTATTAATTTTCTTTTTAATAGGATATAGATATTATTAAGATTATTCTACATTTTCATTAAACCCGGAGAATCTCTGATGATTATTCATTAGGTGTGAATTATAAATCATTAGCATTTTAGAAATTTAAGAAGCTTTCTCGCATAAAAAATTCTTAGGAGAAGAGCTCTAGATTATGCAGCAACTTAAGTGACAATTTCTGAACCAATTTTCTAGGCAGGAAATCCATGTATCGATTTAAAGGCGAAAATCCTTCCTAGAATTATCTCAAAGCAAGCTTCAATGATTTTGTTCCCTGGACGAGATAAAATAAAATAGAGAAGGTGGTTTTGATAATAAATGTTTTAGAGTTGTAGAACGTTCTAATTTTCCCCATTTGAATAAAAATTATAAATATTATAACAGTAAAGATAAATAGTGAAATAAATGAAAATAAAATCAAAATCTGAAAATAAATAAGACAGAAATAAAACCCATCTTAATCCTATAATTTATTCCAACTCATCCTACCATTGTCCTCACCACTTACGCTGATGACACATGTGTGTTATCAGTAAACAATGATCCCTTCAATGCCTCCCAAACACTCCAATCCCATAATATCCTAACCCATCAAGAATGGTGTCAAAAATGGAGGATCAAAATAAATCCAAAAATTCTCACCAAATAACCTTTACCCTTCGTCGTAAAGCTACGACATCCTGTCCTACAGTATCCTTTAATGATATTCCACTAATCCCTGTCGAACAGATCCGCTACCTAGGACTCCACTGACAAACGTCTCACTTGGAATCCACATATAAGAATCAAAAGACAAGAAACTGCCCGTCGTTACAGATTAGTTCTATATTTATTAGACAAACGTTCAAAGCTCCCGATTAATTACAAAAGACTAATATACATGAATGTGATTAGACCTATCCGGGCGTATGGAGTTGAGCTTTGGGGCTCTACTAAACCGTCCATTTCATCTCATATCTAATCCTTACAATCCAAAATCCTTAGAAAAATGCTAAATACTCTTTACTTCGTCACAAACAAACTTATCCACAAAGATCTTAATATACGTTACGTTTCTGACCTAAGCTCAAACCAGATATCAGTCCTTTCATAGCAAACTCCACAAACATTCAAATCCATTGGTATCACAACTTGCTTCTCATTCCATTCTAGATTACCCTCCGAGGCGGCTGAAAAGAAGATGGCCTCGGGACCTTCTAATATAGCACTTCATTATATAGAACCTTTATAAGTGCTACCCATGGGTAGTTGCTTTAAAAACAAGTGACGTGTCATTTTTATCTTTGTCATCACATTTACTTAAAGTATGTTATTTTATATAGTATATACAGTTGCAAATTTCAATAAATAAATTAAAATTTTATCTTATCCTAAAACTATGTTAATTCAATAATTAGTTTAGTAGTTGAGATTAATTAATTAAGCTGCTGAGGCCAAGCTACGACCGAGCACCCCTTGTTTAATTATTTATCACTACTAGATTATTCTCATAAAGTTAGTTGTTTCTTAGAGTAATTTTCTCATCAACGGATTTCATAAATATATTATATCCATACGATATGGTAAATTACGATATCATATCCTCCTTACCTCAACATTTATTAATATTCACAGGCGGGTCCAAATTAGACACATCAACAGCATCTGCCTTTGTCACTCCACAAACAACACATAAGTGCTAGTTACACAAACTTTGCAATATTTATATTATAGTGGCTGAAATTAATGCAATCGCCATGACTCTAAGATATTCCTTAAACTCGCCCATTAAATATATTGTCCTGGTGTCGGATTCACTCAGCGCTTTGAGGTCTATGATGGACATGTATTCAGATCACATAGGAATACACTGCACTCTGGATCTCATCAAGAAAATATATGAAGGAGGGAAATTGGTTTACTTCATCTGGATACCAAATCATATAGGTATAAGAGGTAATGATATGGCTCTAGCCCTCTCAGGACCTGGCAAAACTTTTCTAACGGCACCAGAACTGGCACGCCCACTTAGAGAGAAGATATCCCTAGAGTGGCAAGCATTGTGGGATCACAGCCCACCGAGTAAACTCAAGGCTATTAAGAAGGAAATAAAACCATGGAATAGTTCCTACCGCAATAATCGCAGAGAAGAAGTGATCCTAACGCGATTAAGAATTCGCCACTCTAGTTATTAAGAATAACACATCTTCACCTAATAACCAAACAGGCTCCTCCCAATTGTGAAATATGTGGCAACGTTTTATCAATAATGCCCTTACTACGCCAAAAAGCTGGCCGAATCAGGAATACCTCGAAACATCTCAAAGGCGCTAGGCAACGACGAAAAAATTATTGAAAAAGTAATAGCCCTCCTTTATAGAGAAAAGCTGTATTACAAAATATGGATAAATTTCCATCGAGAAAGGAGGAGCGTTGATGACCAATAAGTTTTACACTCCAAAACTCTCAAATAAATATGGTATTTGTTGATATTTACATATATTTTAGGCCGCAATATTACAGTACTCAGTGTTTATGCAAGTCGTTATGTGCAATGTGTTATGTAAGCTTTATTGAAGATTACATGTTTTAAACATCATTGAATACCACCGTTCGAAGTAAAGTCCATTGTTTTCAACTACATTCACTCATCTATATAACGGTAATAGGATTTTTTAAAATTTATTTTAGTTACTTATTGAAATTTACAACTGTATATACAAATATAATACATCAAGTAAATATGATGATAATGATAAAAATTACGCGTCACTTGTTTTTAAACCTGCTACCCATTGGTAGCACTTATAAAAGGTTCTATATAATAAACTACTATATTAGAAGGTCCCGAGGCCGTCTTATTTTCAGGTGCCTCGGAGGGTTATCTGGAATGGAGTGAGAAGCAAGTTGAGATACTAATGGCTTTTGAATGGAGTTTGCTATGAAAGGATAGATATCGGGTATGAGCTATAGGCCAGTCAAATAAGACATCGGAAAAAATGAAGAAGTTCTGATTTTTTTATATGTTGTTAATATACATGAGAGTAGTGTAAAACCAAGTTTGCAACTTCCAAAGGCCTGTGCTAGCTCCGTGGTGGTCAAAAAACCTCGATTTTTTCCCAATTTTTTCAGAATTTCGTAAATATCTCGAGAACCATGCATCGTAGGAAAAATATCCTTTGCTTCTTTTTTATATAAGATAAGATTACCTACAATTTGAGATCATGATCTGCTCTGTAGCTCTAATAAGTTCGGAGATTAAGCTTTTCAAAGATCGGGCAATTTTTCCAAAACGTTTTTCAAGTCCACTTTTAGTCATTTGTTCATTAGAATAACGGCTTCTATACTCATCCCTGCGATTTTTTTCTATTATAACTCAGTTGTAGAGCAATTATCACCATTGATTTATGCACTATTAATCTATGTCAGAAACGTAAGTTATATTAAGATCTTTGCGGATAAGTTTGTTTGTGACAAAGTAAGGGGCATTTAGGATTTTTTTAAAGATTTTGGATTATAAAGATTGGATACGAGATGAATTGGATGGCTTAGTGGAGCCCTAAAGCTTAACTCTGTATGTCGAAATCGGTCTTATTACTTTTATGTAAATGAGCCTTTTTACTCAAACACTAAAAATTAAAGTCAATGATCCTTAACCTTTTTGCTCCACGACTCCCAGACAGTAAAAATAAATTAAAATATTATTTGGAGACCCCCTCTAATTAAATTTAGTACATGTAATACCACAACTTCGGTATATGTAATACAACTCGTGCAACATAGTCTGAGAAGCTAAGGCCCAGCTCTGGCTGGAAAGCTATCCAGTTAGTCAGATAACTGGATAACAATACAATTGAAACAATAAGGCTATTGTATGAGGTCAATTTATGTTTTCGAATCATATTAACATAACCATATTTTGTCCAACTAACCTCGACAAGAAACAGTAACACGAGATGCTAGCTGTCGACATCGAGAACAAACGATTCAATTAGATACAATCTTTAGGCAATACGCTGGCATTAGCAGTGATGGATATATATTGCCTAAAACAAACAGAGGCGGGGATCAAACGGTCCGTTAAATTGTTCTGATAAATATTCATAGGTGGAATAAAATGAGTCATCAAAGTGAGTTCTGGTTCGTGGGGCAATGACAATAGCCGATCCCTCAATAGCGGACACCGAGGAGGTGGTTCCAGTCTTTGATGATGATTGTGTAGGGGAGGGGGGTCCGGCTTTGAGGGGAGCTCGAAACAAGGAGGTGTTTGGATAGGGAAGTTATCTTATTTCAGGGTCAGCTATTTCCAACAACCAACTGATTGTGGGCTGGAATCAATAATGGATGATCAAATAACTGATTGAGTACTAGGATTGAATTTGAACATAATTTTTCGTTATGTGAAAGGTAAGGTTTGTGAAATACTGCAGATGGGAGGATGCAGTTTAATTTCTCTGGATTTTGTTTTTAACTCGAGTTAGAGAACTAAATGGACATGTAATGAAATAAAAGATAGTCTTCATTCTCGGTTAACGAAGATTCTATAAGAATAATAGAATGGTATTGGGTTGTTTCACATGAAATGTCCGTTTTCAAGGTATAGGGATTTTAGTAAAAATACAATATGAAAACAATATAATTTTATTCGAAGTATTTACCTTCTTTTTCTACACATTTTTCCCAACGTGACAACAACTTTTTTTTTATCCCGGATTTGAAAAACTCTGAGCTTTGAAGTGAAACAAAATCTGAAAACGCACTTTTGATTTCAGCATCATTTGCAAAAATTTTTCCTCTGCAGAAGTTGTCTAAATTCCTGAAAAGGTGATAATCTGTTGGAGACAAGTCGGGAGAATATGGTGGGTGCGGAAGAACTTCGTACCCCCCAGCTCTTTCAATTTATGCATGGTAAGTTTTGAAACGTGGGGTCTAGCGTTGTCGTGTAGGAGTATAGGGCCTTTCCGATTTACCAATCCAGGTTGTTTTTTCAATAATTTTTCGTGCATTTGGCCAATTTCATTGCAGTAGGTTGTAGAGGTAATGGTCTCACCTCTAGGCAAAAAGGAATAATGTATGATTCCAGCCATGGAATTTTTTCGGGTGCAAATTTGGTTTTGGCATTTGTCCTGGGCTTTCGTCGGTGTCTAACCACTGCCCTGACCGACGTGATTGTCATAAGCAATCCATTTTTCGTCGCAAGTTATTATTCTTTCAAGGAAAGGGTCGGTTTTTTGCCTAGCAAGCAACGAAACGCAGGTCTCAAGACGTTTCAATTGCTGTCGCTCAGTGAGATCGTGAGGTACCCATGTATCGAGCTTTTTCAACAACAGAGACTCGCAAAATCCTCTATGTATTTCAAATATTATAAAATCGGACATTTCATGTGAAACAACCCAATATTATTTTCTATCTTTATTTACTTCGTAAATTCTTTAGATTTTTAGCAGTTTTAGTATATTACATTACTAGTACCGAAAGTGGCATTTTATGTTGCGAGACCGTGCTTGACTGGCGAGGCGAAGCCGAGCCCGTTAATTCGATCGAGCATCGTAAAATCACTTTCGGTACGATTAATGTAGGATACTTTTCATCACGAAGAAAAAACGCTTAACGCAGTTTTTAACTCGTGAATCTACATATTAAGATTTTAATAATTCATATTATTACACTAAATGATTGTTTTCCATTTTAATGATTATTTGTAACAGCTGATTTAGAGAAATAACCGTAGACAAGTTTAATTTAATATAATTACGTTTAATAACTGAAATGTAATAATCGTAATGTATGTATATGTAATAATGTTAACAACCACTCCGAATTAGGTGCAGTGTCCATGAACTTTCTCATTTCATGTTGTCTAAAGACTTTAGATTTTTTGGGGTGATAACCTACGCTGTGGTGTTTTAATAATGCTATCGATTTCGAAAATTTAGAAACATCCAAATTTTTCTTTATTTTTAAACACGATTTTAACATGGAAAATTTACTCCATAAAGAAGAGGCTTTAAATTTTTTCGATAAAGTTGACAGGTATACTAACATCACTTCATCATTAACTTGGTTAGGGTTAACACTTTCACTATAGCACCACTCACAAAAGTTATTAAATTCTTCTTCGTATCTATTACGAGATTTCCCGGGCAATAACGAATCAGTTATTCCTTCAGCTTCTTTAATTAATTTTTGAGGGATGTTAAAGGCCATTTTCGCACACTAACAATGTAAAATTAAATTATAAACTAAAAGAAACGCTAGCGAACCTCGTGTTAACAGTAAACACTGCTAGCTGCGAAAACTTTCCGGGCTAGACGTGTAAAATGATATGTTCGTTGTTTTACCTTGCTCTAACTTTTGAGATGTGTTAAGGCCTACTTTCCTTGCTCCCAGCTGTTATGGAAAGTATCTATTTTCCAATCCGAGTGATGTAAAAAATTTTAATCCCATTTCTTCATTTTCTAAAAGTAGAAGAAGAATAAGAAAATGAATTTTATTCTGGAAGTACTAGTCCTCTAAGAATAAAAAAATAGTACAATCCATAGGACAATCGTCTGACTATGATAAGTAATTATAATAAATAATAATAACAGATAATAATAAAAATTTATTAATAATTAAATTACGAGTTACAAAATAACTGAGAAATCATGTAAAAGGTCATGTAATACATCTTACGTATACTATTATAATGTATATAACATAAATATTAATGTTTTATAATTGCTCGGAAGATCGAAAATTAAGGAGGTAAAGAAATAAGTGATGTTTTAAGAAAGTAAGATTGAAGCTTTTTCGAATTGAGATAAATATCTTCCACAATTTGACGTTTGACGCAGTTGCTTGATTTTTAAAACAATAACTTTTAATTTTGTACAATTTTTTTTATCATTAGGGAGAAGTGATATAGATTGATAAATAGTATAATAATCACTTAAGCAGATATCACAAAAACTTATTAAGCGTCAGAGGTATCGATAGGTGACTAGGAATCGACTTTTCGGCTTTAGATCATCTATTTTCGATACCAATTGATTTCTCCAAAAGTAATCGAGATTCGGCACATCTGTAATCATAATTATACAATTAACTATAAAAATATTATGATTAGAAGTATATTAATAAGTACAAGGGAAAAAATAACAAAAGAAAACTCAATTTCTCTCTAACTAGGAAAAACAATAGACCATCGGTATGTCGATCTATCTACTACTTCTGATAAGGAAACTGTCGAAAAATTTTTGTTTTGAGTAACAATACAGCTAGAGCGTCTTGCAAAAGCCCCAACACTTAAAACATTTAGGCAAACGTGACTTTTTTTATTTAAACCAATATAGCTTCAAAACGGTAGTTCCAAGCGACAAATATTATACAACAAAAAATATTTTTCATTAAATTTGTGATAAAACTGTCGGCTAATTTTTTGATCCGAGCAACAAATCAGAGCGTGTCAAAATGTTATTTTTGACAGTGAATAAAACGTGACACCAAAATTATAAAGACCCCCCCCCCCCCCCCCCAGCCATAATACATATCCATGTAAATAAACTTATTATAATAAAAACTTTTCATTTTTTTTTTTTTAAACAGCAGTCATTATTAAGATTGCTTCATGTTTTTTTATGATTCGATTGTTTATTTTTTGTCCAATAAAGGCTAAAATTTAATTCATCATTGCCTCATTACAACGAGACAAAGAAAAAAAACAAAACAATAAAGAACATCATTTTCACAAAATTTGCAGTTTTAATATCAATCACTAAATAAATGGTTACAAAAAGAACAGTTATTATTTAAATACCGATTTCATTCTTGAACATTTACGAAAACTCATTAATAAATTATCGTTTATATCCGAAGAGTGTGGAGGGAGGGTCTGTATATCCATTAGAGGCGAAGTCACGTGGAGTACACGTGTCGTACACCTGCCCTACTTTAGTAATTCTTGTATCATCCAATCATTGTATGGAACCTCTGTCCTATCAAAAAGCAATAATTAGTAAGTTTTTAGCAAAAATATTTATTTACTATGATATATTTAAATTGTAAAAACGGCGATGAAAATAATAAATAAATCACTCTTTCTCCTAAATATCAACAAAGCAAAGTTTGTAATTGTACGCAGATATTTTCGAAATTTCACAGTGTTTAAAAGTTTCTAAAACGACACCAATCAATTAAAAGTCACCATATCCTTAATTTATCATTTTTAGTATTTTCTGTTAATTTTTGTCCATTTTAACTATATCTAATTAATTTTTATTGTTTAAAGTTAGGTAAATTTCTAAGATAATTTCATTTATATTCGTGTAATATTTTTGAACGAAATAACATATAAGGGAGTAAATAGATGGTTGGGGCAACGGATAAAAAAAAAAAACTTATTATGCAAACTTAATTATATTATGACTTTATATTTTTAGCACCGATGATGAGGCTTGTATCGTAGACGGAATAGTCAGTACAAAAACTGAATTGCAATTTTTTTTTCTGTTAACTATTTACCTTATTTTATAGTTTATTTCAATTTTCCTACTTCTGTTGTTAGGTATTTTCCAACAGTATGGGTTTGGCTTGGTCAGCTTTTTCAATACCTGAAATTATGCAGTCAATAAACATAATGTAGAGTGCATAACACATGCGAATATTTTTGACTTCATAGCTTCGTTAGGAGTAATTAGAAGATAGACAGCCTGAAAGTCCCCTCATTACGGTGGAGGGAGGGGAGAAGGCCCTATTTCTTGCGTTTTTGATTATATTTCGAAAACAGTTTCCTCTAGAAAATTATGTTTCAAATAAAAATTAAAGCTAATTAAAATTCCTACAAAATTAATTAAATACATATTTGTTGTACTTCCAACGGTTTTCGAGATATACGTTATTGAAAAGCGATAGTTTTCGAGAATAATTTTTTTTTTTACTTCACTTTTTGTCATACATTTGCTTCAAGTGTCAGAAACTTATATATGAAATGAAAGTATATTTAATAATTCTGACAAGTTAAAAACCCTGTAAAGTACGTCAATTTATTAAAGCTTTTTTGTCTCTTAAAATTCAGTTAAAAATCAAGGAAGCACAAATTTGACGAACCTACTCAAGTATATATTCTCAAGTAGTGTGGTAACATCAAATTTTGCCAAATGGCATGAATAAGTAACTTTTTTTTTAAGGTTTCATTGGTATTTTGGAATGCTGAATTGCCATTTTATTTGAAAATTCTCCTTAAACTAAAATAAAAGCAGCCTTGTTTTGAAAAAAAAAAACAATAGAGGTAGGCAGACAAATGACTCACGAAATGTAAACATAATATTTCTTTATTGGAGCTGAAGTTAAATATGACCATTCCTATATAAAAGAGAGAAGGATATTCACCAACAGATAACAATACCATGACAGTCATGGGCTGGCTGATAGTAAATTTGTTCCCTTGTTTATATATCGACAAGCCATGACCTTTCGAACCCCGGAAAACCCTTTTTTCTCCCCTCTCCCCTCCTCCCCCACTCGTTCCGAAATGAGACAATATTCATTTAGGTTGATTTGTTTTATATTGTCTTCTATCACAATGAGGAGCCCCCCTAAAGGTTATAAAAAAGGGGTTCATTTTTTTTTTTTTTTTTTTTTTTTTTTTTTTTTTTTTTTTTGTAATTGTCATTTCATCAATGTTTTCTCATGTCATTTAGTTAAATCTAGAGATATTTTGTATTAAAGAAACCCTGTATGCTTCCAATAAAAATAAAATAACTTCCAACTAGTTTTCAATCGTCAAAATAGATTAAGGTTTTCGATATTTGCTTGTACATCCGTCGTATAAGCCAAAATTTCCATTTTTTCAAATATTTTGAATAATATAAAGCATATAGCACAACATCAATAGAGTAGTATCAAGCTTCATTGCCTCTAAAACACTCCAATCCCATATCCTAAATCATCAACAATGGTGTCAAAAATGGAGAATCAAAATTTATCCTAATAAATCTCACCAAATAATCTTTACCCTTCGTCGTAAACCTATGACTTCCTGCCCTACAGTATCCTTTAATGATATTCCACTAATCCCTGTTGAACAGATCCGCTACCTAGGACTCCTATACTTGGACATACGTTTAACTTGGAATCCACACGCAAGACTAAAACGACAGGAAATTGCTCGTCGTTACAGACTTCTTCAACATTTACTAGACAAAAGATTAAATAATCCAATTTCCTACAAAAGACTCATTTAAATGGCAGTTTTTAGGCCTATTTGGACACACGAAGTTGAGCTTTGGGGCTTTTCTGTCTATTAATTCTTCCCGTATCCCAATCCTTACAATCCAAAATCCTTCGAAAAATCCTTAATTCTCCTTACTTTGTTACAAATAAACTTATCCATAAAGATCATAACGTCCCATATCTTACTGATTTAGCCCAAACCAGATACCTATCCTTCCTCCATAGTAAGCTCCATAGTCCACTAGCTCCATAACTTGCTCCCACTCCATTCCAAAATCTCCGAGACATCCGAAAAGAAGACCAAGAGACCGTAGAATTTATTGAATTGCTACAAGTAGTTCTTCACAAGTTATTTGCATTACATTGTATTCACTATTAACACATTTACTTGATGTATATAACTTGTATAGTTGTAAATTTCAATAAATTTATATTAAAAAAAGTAATATCAAGCCTTGAAATATGGACATTTTATTTATTTTTCTCTCTATACACTTACAGACGAAAAATTCCATGGTATCTGGTTTGGGCTAAATAACATATGGAAGTTGAAGGTCTTTATGGATGAGTTTATTTGTGACAAAGTAAGAAGCATTAAGGATTTTTCGAAGGATATTGGATTGTAAAGATTGGATACGAGAAGAATTGGATGGTTTAGTGGAGCACCAAAGCTCAACACCTAATGTCCAAATATTGAAGTGAAATGTTGAAGTAGTCTGTAACGACGAGCAGTTTCTTGTAGTTTTAGTCGTGGGTCTCAGCGCGCTCGTAACCAGAAGGTCGAGGGTTCGAATCCCACCTGGGCGGGTTAAAAATTATTTCATGGCAACCCAGGAATAAATCTTTACCTTCCCAACTCTACACTACAATAGATAAGGTAACCTGTATGATAACCTGGACTTCCTGCCCTAGTTGGAGTACTTAAGGGCGTTAAGCCCCAAAAAACAAACTAACAAATAATTTAGTTATTACAAAAACTGTTTAAAAAAAAAAAATAAATGTTTATACTAATCAAAAATATATGTTCTGAGGACTACTGCCGAGCCGTATACCGCTACAGTATTTATATATAAAGTTTTTTAAATTATTTTAATTAAATTTAATTATTTCGTCAACCAGAAGTAATTATATTTATTTAAGTACCTATTTTTAATCTTAAGGGACATTGAATAAATCTATCCTGTTATATATTCAAATGTATAATGCAGCCGATCTATGAACTGAGACCAATCCCTCACAGACCCTTAACTAATCTGTTGTTTATAAATCATAGAATCTCCTCCATTAGAAGGGTTTTCTCTATTAACCCTCTAATTGTCTAATAAATATCCATAATACATAATTCGGCCGAGGGGGGCGCTGCCTCATTTCCTCTAATCTGTAGTCTGTTAGGTCCTTACGATGTGGGCTCCCTCGGGCATAGAATATATTGTGGAACCCACGATCCTCCTTACCTTCCGGCTGTTTACGAAGGCCTGAAGCATTTGAAGGGAGCATTAGGGAATGAATCAATGATATATCAATAATCAAAGTAGAAAAACAATTCATTTTTTTAATAAAAATATACATTGGAACATGCTTTTAAGAAGTTAATTAGGATTGATTCATACAAATCTTGGAAAATAAATTGATAACTCCCAGAAAGAAAAATAGAAAGCAGGTTTAGAGATTATAAACCTAACCTACTGAAAACTACGTTAAAAAAGTAAGAAAACTCGAAAATTTAGAGTTTTATATGATTTTTTTTTGTTTTAAAATAAAAATATTTGAGAATTGATACTCAGAAGTACATTATTGACGCTAGTAAGCTTCAAAATAGTTCAATTTTTGTTTAAAAAAATCTTACTAGAAAAAAATCACCAACACATTTTTCATTCAAAATAATTAGAAAACATCCACGTTTCCTTACTTTTCAAATGAGGTATGAAAATCACAAATCGGTTAAGAATTGGCAAAAATATGACTATTAAAGAAGAGGAAGGAAAAGGCAATAAAAATACTACAAATACAAAACCATACTTTAATAAAGGATAATTTGTTTTTAACTACATTTTTTTTATTTTTGTAATACCTTTTCCATGTGGCACTATTTCTAATGCACGTAGGGGCTCTTCTTATTACAGCTGATTTTACTACCGCCGAATTCCTAAGAGAGGCTTGAATTTCTTGTGCTGCGTGTATTATCCTGTTTCTGACGTAACTATATAATCTATTTTGGGTACAGCATTTCGACCAGGCAATAAAGTTTTGAAGCGATTTCTTTAAAAAGTTTTTTACTTGTTTAACGTATGAAGGTCGTTAATTTTATAAATTCTAAAAAATTAGAATAACTCAAAATCGGCTAATTTTCGGACAGTAGTTGTTATAGTAAAATCGGCTCAGATTGGCTTGGACTATCTCCACCTATCGGCTCCGCATCTATTTTCTAGTCACCCTGTATAATTACAAAATATGGAGGAGTATAAAATTGCTAACAATGTTACTACTGAATACTTGTATCTACTACTAAATTATAACAATTCTAGTATACCTACTGAAATTGGATAAATTTGGTAGATGGTAGATAAATTTGGTAAATCATAACGTAAATTTGGTAGATGGAGATTAGGTAGATGTAATTTTCGCTCATTGTACATGAGCACTTGGTTTCAGTTTATAAATATATTAATTTATATTTATAAAATAAATACTGGGGTCACTAAATAAACTTAATAAAAAAAAAATAAATTTCATAATTTTAATTTAAAGGTTACTATCCACATAAAAATAAATCATTGATATTATTTTTTAATGTAACTTTCTCTTCGTTATATATCTATATAATATTTTTGTTTGTTATATGTTACTTTTAGTTTTAAATATCTTAGCGCAAAGAGCAGTTAGAACTTAGGAATCAGGACAAGCATTCCACTATGCTAGATGATTTGATATGGTTTTATCTTTTTCACTTATATATCGTCGGCTTGATGGCAAAAATTACTAATTGCATTTTTTATCAAATTCGAAAAAACGTCATTGTTTCTTTATATTATCGTTTCCCATAAGTATAAAAAGGCACCAAGTCAATATAACTGTTATATATGGACAAGATTTAGGTGAGCCCCATCACCTAAACATAAACTTTCTTCAGGCCTTACAGTGTAGCCAGCACAGAAAAAGGTCAAACATCAATATAAATTCCCAATCCTTCTAACACAAGAATTGTATCCGATAGGGGCTCGGGAAAGAAAAAAAAAATTAAAGAATTAGATAATTCACTATATAACTATCGGAGAAATTTTTATTAAATGAGCATATTCCCGTTTGAATATTGTAACGGAAAAAAAATTGAATTGGTTACTTAATGAATTTTACCTCCGAGCAGTCTATATTTAAATGATAGATGTATATGAATTAAACTTAATTTATTTTTTTTTCATTAAGTAATTATTATACGGCTTGGATATTAGCGTACAGTGAGATAGCCATAAAAAACAAAAAATAAATAAATAAAATAAATATTTTTTGCATTTCGACAGGAAGAGACCTAAAATACTAGGACGAGCCGGGGTGGCCCTATCGACCACAAACACCAGGCTGCCAGAGCTAGCTGAGATATGAACCATAGAGAGATTTCCCTCGGGGCCTTCAAGTTTCGGTGTCAGCTCAGCAAGCATCATCAGTTGAAAGAATTCAAGAAACAGCGATATCCTATTTTTTTTTTTATTAATTTGCTTGGTCTTAGAGAAGGGTCTGAAGCAATGATTGTAGTTTCATTTTAATAATATCTATATCATTAAAGATAATACAACAATAATAAGACAGTAAAGGCCTAATGAAACAGCTATTTTAATATTAGCTATTAGATGAATCAGTGTTGAGTCATGAGCTTCGACCTCACGATCTTAATTTTTAAATGAATCTTAATCAGAGATCCAGCCACCACTTCTTTAGTAGAGTAGGCACGGCGTGTTTGAACTAACTAGAAACATATTTCGCAAAAAATACCTGTCTCAGTAACACCTTTGATGTTTTAATATTAAAACTCAATAATGTTTGGATAAAACTGTAATGTATGGTAACTAACATGTATCCCCATATCCCTAGGTTCAATCCTTATTCAGTTTCACACCTTCCCACACTATAATATGTATTAATGTATTATTTCTTTTTATTTGATTAAACATTGTATTATACAATATTATAATATTTTTCAATTTTAAAAAGGAGGAGGTTCTCAATTTGAATGTATACATATATTCTATTTTTTATTATGCGATTATTCTGTCAATTATGAATTGATTTTTTTTGAACGGCTGATCATACTTCAGAGGTGGTCCCATTAAAATGTTATTGAAATCAACCCAGCGCTTTTCATGGAAAAAACAAAAACAAACACAATTAATAAGAAATCACTGTTATACAACCTTCCACTAAAAACCTACTCCATAGTGACTAAATCTAAATTATCAACACAAATAATTAACATATATTAACAAAAAATCTAAATTTAAATACCCACACTAGCAACTAAAAATTGAAAAATAAAGTCAATATGTTTAGGGGGGGGGATATTAAAACTTCAAGATCAAACTTACATATATACTCCTGGAATCCATGCAGTTCTATATCCATCCCTGTAAGTTCCTGAGTTCAATTATTTACCCGCTAATCTACCACAAATATTTGAGTAGAAAAACAAAAAAAAGTGTTGATTAAATATAATACAATTGTAGACAAAAAAAATTATAAAAGCAAAACAATTTGGTGTTCAATTTAATTATCCTGAATAGATCATTTTCTGATATACGTAAATAAAATAAGAAACGCGAAAATGGGGTCACCTGTGGGGTAGTAGTTAACATTGCAACCTACTAAACCCAAGATCAGGGGTTCGGAGCCCGGCAATGACCTTAGGATTTTTTAAAGGGAGTAAAAAATCCTTAGCTATGCCGTCCCTCGGAAGGGACGTAAAATGGGGGTCCCGAGCCTGTGCGATGTCAGGTACTCGTTAAAGATCCCTATCCTAATTATACCTGGATAGGCAAAATTTAGGACTCCCACCGTAGCATCGTCCGATTAGCCATAGCAGCATAAAGTGACGTTAAACGAAAATAAAAATAAACCTACATATATACCTATACAAACTTGAACTAAAAAAAAAAAATACTGCATTAATTACTTCGAAAGAAAGAGCATACTTATATTCACAATTTAGAATCAGTTATTTTTGGAGAAAGTGCCAACCAAACCAAACAGGATTCGAAAAAACGCTTTTAGTTGCAAAGATTCCCCATTTCATTACAGGCACACCGCTTTCTAGTGCCATTCGAAATTTTGTCACAAAGGCAGGATGAAACTGCCCTTCTTAGCTGGCACCAACTCCGAAAATAAATGATCATAAATTGTGAATAGTATATAATACACAATACATAAGTATCAATAATTTCGTTATCATTTAGTGCTGTTTGTTTCGAAGTAATAAAAATATTATGTCTGTCTTTTTAGTTTTTTAACTGCGAAAGGTTGTAATATTTATCAAACTAAATATTTTTTTAGTTTATTTCCATGAAAAAAAAAAAATAAATAAATGGTTCTGTTATTTTCGACGGTTATGTACAATGTTGGGTACTTACCCTACACGGCACATTTTTCAAGGAAAACCTTCGAAACTAAAAACAATTATGTTATTATCAATCTATTTACTTGATTGAATTTTAGAGTGTGAAACATCTTGGTCATCAACGCTCTGTTTTACGGGAAAAATGAATAAAAATAAGTAAATATTTAGAATTTTTTCTCAAATGGACCACACCGCTTTTTTTTAGATTTCAAATAATTATATAACTATTACTTATTGAATTAATAATTAAGATCAGAGATTTTTAGAGATTATCGATACGTTTTTTCTGATTATAATTAATGATTTTCGTTCCCTTATCCGATTCAGTGTCGAGCCTAGTGTATTGTTCTTAAATAAAATCTTCTATGGACCTTGCCCGCCTACGATGGCTTCGACTTCGGTACGTGGACCTTCAGAGAGGCCAGTTATTGTTTATCGCTCTACAACAGTCACTAATGGAGCCGGCTTGTCCACTAATCCACTCTTTTGTAAGTGTCTCTAAATATTGGTCTTTCTATTCCTCTTCCCCGTCTCTGGCGGAGTAAATAACGGCCCCTCTGGATTATGGGATTAGTTTTATTATCTCGGCTACATAAAACTTAGCTTAGAGCTCGGCGACAAATGTTTGAGAATAAAAAGTGCTGATGCTTAGGAGTGCCTTTGTTCAAAGTGCGTCAATTACTCTTCTCGACGCGTGGATTAGTCTTGTCTTGAGATAACGGTAATCCTAGAATCAAGATGGAATCAGCGTAAAGATCAATAAATTTAAAATCTATCTTACACCGACTAGTATAAGAAGAACCTTTTATTGTTTTCCTACAAAACAATTTCCGTTCACTTTAGGTACGCATGATGATATTGAAAAATCAATACAATTAGGATTGTTGAATTAATTGCCACTTCTATTGCAATTATTTTATTTGAAAAAATAATTTTTAGAAAAAAATAAAAACTGACTTGAAGATTAAACCTACAGGTACAAACTTGAACTAAAAAGAACAAAAACTGCTTTAATTACTTCGAAACAAAGAGCATTAAAGGACAATCAACAAAATTATCGATACTTATATTCCTATTAACAATTGATGATCAGTTATTTTTGGCGTGCCAGGCAAGAAAGGCATTCTGCCATTGCAACAAGCTTTCGAATGGTGGCGATTAAATAGTTCAGGGATCTTTTCAATTACCATTTTACGATGAATGGAAGGGAGCTTTACAATGACAGAAAACAGGAAAACTAACTAACCATGAAAATCTTTTAATTTGAGTTCGAGTTTTAGAGGCGATGACTTTCTATAGTTAGATTCATAGTAGTGGAAGACCTAGAGGTCCCCTATTTTCAGTTCGACTCATTTACACGTTTTTTCGTTGTTTTTTTTGCCTGAATTCGACTTATTGAAGTGAAATTTACGTGTAATCTACTTGGGACCGTAGATTGTGTTCAACCTATTTAAGAATTCGGCTTATCAAAGTTCGACACATCGAGAGGTAACTGTATATGTAAATTATTTTTGCTAATAATGAAGACATATGTTGCTGTACATGAAGAAATATGTTCATAGTGGAAGGTTATATAACAGTGATTTTTTATTAATAGTTTTTTTTTTATTTTTCTTAAAAATCACTGATTCGATTTGAAAAAAAAATTAATGGGACCACCTCTGAAGAACTATCAACCAATCAAAAAAATAATCATCAAAATCAATTCATAATTGACAGAGTAATCGCGTAACAAACACACTCACAAAAAAAATAAAAATAATAATAAAAATACAGACGAGTTTTGAACCTCCTCTTTTTTGAAGTCGGTTGAAAACTAGTTTCGAATGCTAAACATTCATCTTCAGTTTTAAAGTATACAAAATTTTTAACACATCAGTACTGTGTTACATGGATTATATATAATAAAGTTTTCAAAAATGTAAGACAAGATATAAAATATTGGGTAACACCTGAGGAGATCTAACTACCTGGGCCTCCTTCCGATATGGATATATTTCAGATATCTGTTAGATCTCCTCAGGTGAGTACCAATATATGATTTCTTGTCTTACATTTTTGAAAATATTAGTATATATAATCCATGTAACATAGTACTGATATTTTGTATTTTAGAACTGAAGATGAATGTTTAGCATTGGAAACTAGTTTTATAATGAAATGATTCAACAAAAGTGGCAATAATTTCATTATTCCCAATAATTTCCTCTTTTTTAGATGTTAAAAAAAAAACTAATATTTTTAATAAAGATCTAAATAACTAATAATGCCGTTACATATTGATGCCGGTGTTTCTGTGAGCGAACAAACTAAATTAAAAAAAATATATTTAAAATATTATATCTGAGTTTGATTTAATATTAAAACGAATAATCCCTCACAAACATAATAAGCTTTTACCTTTTCCAGAATAAGCTCAGTATATGCAATATCCATTGAACAATATCGTAAATGGCAGATATTATGTCAAATATAATTATAAAGGATACGTCCTCTATCTGAGTGGATATCTCTTAATAAGTATTCCCTAGTTGAGGCCATAAATTTAGGTGAGATGTATATGTAATATGCAAACCCTAATCGTGATGGGGCCCTCGGTAGTAAATTATATTACAAGATGTGTACAATAGATATTATAGATCGGTCCTAGGTCCTAGAGCAGGGCTCAGATCTAATTATTGATAAATAAACGTCGTGGATGTAAATTTAAATTAGCAATATGAATAATAGTACAGTCACTAGAAGAAACAAATGAGTTAATCCACAAACAAATGAATATAGAAGAGTTTAACCATTTAATTACAGTGCTCCGATCATATAACTTAAGTAATCTATATATATAAAAATGAATGTGTGTGTGTCTGTCTGTACTCGATAGATTCAAAAACCATACATCCAATCGCCGTGAAAATTTAGGAAGTTATTAAGTATATCCCCGGGAAGTTTTTTGTAAATTTTTATTTAAATCAGAGTTGGGGTTCAAGAAATATCCCAAAAATATCAAAATAATATTTATTTTTTATAAATACTACTTTAGTGCAGGTGTTTTTAAACAATTACCAATAAAACATATGTTCTAAATTAATCTATATCTCCTTAGTTTTTTATGAAGGTTTTAAGAAGAATAAAATTCCGTAAAACGATTTCAAATTCATTTTGATGTTTAAGGTTTATATGTAGGTATGTTCTTAAAATAACATTTAATTAGTAAACTGATAAGAATCAGTAAGTTCTATCAAGCGTATGATTCAGTATCGTCTGATGTTCTGCGATGGAGAAGATGGGTACTGTATTAACATCCCTCAGCGTGACCTTAACACCAATACACCACTTAAGTAAGCTGTACCTGCAGTTGATTTTTACGCCTAAATGTTAGTGGAGCGAGGAGGTGAAGAACCTTATTTACTTTAATTTTGTAATCTCCTAAACCAATTTATGCTTGATATGTACGCAAAAATAGAAACAGAAAGACTAAACTTTATTCGAAAAAATCGAAGAAGTTGAGAAGTTGAGACAATATTCACTTAAAGTATTCCATAAGAAAAGCTGATGGTTTGGTATCAGAGCTGGGTAAGATGGTAGTTCTACCTCGAAGCTTCACTGGAGGACTATCAAAATAATATAAAATTAACTTTTGCAAATTGTCAAATTTACTTATTGAAATTATTCTAATAATGGAATTCTTTAGGTTTATTTAAGTAATAATAATTATCAACTTTAAGCTTAGCTTTTATTGATAACTTAAATCAATCAAAAAGACAACTTAAGTCCTTAATTCTAATGATATTAAACCGTAGCGGAGCAGGGTACTTTCAGCTAGTTGGAAATAAAACATTTAATCTATACTATTATAAAGGGTGTTCAAAAAGAGTACCGGGTATTAGATACTTCGATAAAACAAAAACCACTTCAACAATTTTCATAACAGACTCTTCAGTGACTTTCATCTGAATGGTCATTCCAATAAACAGAATTGCCGGTACTGGGCAGAGGAAAATCCGAGACGAAAGCATGAACGACCCCTGCACAGCCAAAAAGTCCTTGTTTAGGCCGCTATGTCTGCTAGAGGGATAATCGGTCCTTATTTTGATGAAGATCGACGAGGCCGACCACTCAATGTGAATAGTGACCGATATTGCGATATTCTGCGAAACTTTTTGGGTACAGAGTTAAAGGAATTTCAAGGTCTCTAATCAAGAACGCAATTCCAACAAGATCGGGCAAATTGTCGTACATCAAATCAAGCAATGGAAGCTGTTAACGAATTATTCCCTAATAAGGCCATTTCACGTAAGGGCAACATCAACTGGCCTCCCAGAAGCCCCGACCTTAGTCCACTTGACTATTTTGCAAGGGGATACCTTAAAAGTAAGGTCTATGAGAATAATCCGACGAACCTGACGGAATTGAAGCAAAACATGAAGTCAGAAATGGCAGCAATATCGAGAGCTATGTGTCAGCATGTGATCCCTAATCTTCGTTCCCGATTAGAAGAGTGCCAGCAGCATAACGGTCACCATTTAGATAACATCATCTTTTCTAAATAATTTTCCACTTTATATTGTAATAATTAACAATAAACTTTTCTTTTTTTTTATTTTAAGTACCTAGGTTTTATAGTAATAAACCAATCCGTAACAAAATGTAACTACATCATCCTCAAAGTTCAAGGCAGGTTTAGCAGTAATAAAATTTACAGATTTGCAATTAATTGTTATTAAAAAGCAGTAAATATGTGGTGCGCAGTGAAGTTTGAAAATCAACCAAGTGGCAAGTGCCATTTAAAGAGGTTACAAAGTACGGTGTTATATAAAGCTAGACATTTAAAATTAACTATACTCTTTTAAAATTAAATTGTTATAATAAAAAGCTATAAATTACAAATTAAATTTAAATTAATTTAATTTTAATTTTAATTTAACAAATTAAATTTAAATTAACAAATTTAAATTAAATTTAAAATTAAATTGTTATAATAAAAAGCTATGTATTACAATACTTGGATCGCAAAGTTTGAAAATCAACTGTTGTTAGCACAGCAATAGAGTTTACAACGGTAAAATTGCATAACCCTTCTGAATCAAATTCTTACTAACTAATTTTCATTGTTCTTGGAAGAATTAGGAATAAGAATAACATAAATGTACAGTAATAATTAGCAGGGACGAGGTTCATAACACTGTCATAAAATTGTATGGTTAAAAATTAAAATCTAACCATATGAAATCAATAAAATTATTTCTGTCACAATAAAAATGATTGCATTAATCACATTAAATTGTCATTTACAGGACCGAAGAAATTTCTAAAGATATTCCCTAAAGAAATCAAAAATATTAGGAAGCCAAAATATTTTCAGGGATTTAAACCAAGAAGTTTATTATAAACATTGGAGGTAGATATACAGGATATGATGACCTACCCTTTGATCTTTTCAGTATATATTTTCAGCTGTACAAAATATATACATCAAGTAAATGTGTTGATAATGATAACAATAACACGTTAAAATTTGAAAAGAACTACTCATCAGTAGCACTTCAATAAAAATTCTACACTGGAGGGTCTCTAGGCCATCTTCTTTTTAGACACCTCGGAGAATTATCAGGAGTGGAGTGAGAAACAAGTTAAGAAACTAGTGGATTAGTGTGGTTATTGAGATTACTATGGAAGGATAGGTATTTGGTTTGGGCTAAATCAGCTACATATGGGACATTATGATCTTTATGGATAAGTTTATTTGTAACAAAGTAAGATGAATTAATGGTTTTTCGAAGGATTTTGGATTTTAAGGATTGGATATAGGAAGAATTAACAGGTTTAGTTGAGCCCCAAAGCTCAACCCTGTATGTCCAAATAGGTCTGGTAACTGGCATGTAAATGAGTCTTTTGTAGTAAATCGGTAGGTTTGGACGTTTGTCTAGTAAATGTTGAAGAAGTCGAAAACGACGAGCAGTTTCCTGTCGTTTTAGTCTTGTATGTGGATTCCAAGTTATACGTTTGTCCAGTTAGAGTCTTGTTCAACAGGGATCAGTGGGTTATTATTAAAGGATACAGTAGGACAGGAAGTCTTAGGATTACGACGAAAAGTAAAAGTTATTTTATCGGATTTGCTTGGATTCCTCTTAATTCGGCAATTTCAACACCATTCTTGAAGGTAGATGACATGAGATTGGAGTATTTAAAATTTTACTTTAAATTTCTCTATTTTCTTCCTGCTGGATGTTGCTCAACTATTGTGTTGCAAGATGAATTTTTAAATTATATATTCTAATCTGTTACGATATTGATCGAAATTATTTGTCTTTAAGACTTTCTTAGTCTGATTTTTTTTTTCTAGGTTACTGGATATGTGTGCCTTCAAGGCCATAAGTTACTTGACCGAATTTCCTTTGAAGGGTAGACACCGCTAGAATAAAAGATAGGCAGACAGCCCTCGAAGTCTACGGAGCCATAAATCAATAAGGAAGAGCTAAAAGTCCTTTAAGTCCTTTATGATCCAGGATTAGCGGTTGTATAAAGGACCCTTGAGAGAGTTAACACCAGCTGAGAACATTAATATTAATGTTTATGTTCTGCTATAGGGCTATAGAGCTATAGGAACGCCCTATGGATCCCTAAAGGAACGATCGATGTCCTTTGTCTTCACGATACATTAAATAACTCTTAGGGCACTATCCCCTAGGTGACCCCCCGTCATCAACGCTTTCCCGGTCAGTCCAGGTAATATATACATACATACATATATATATATATATATATATATATATATAATATATATATATATATCTTGGATATAAATGGAATTAAATTTCTTGACTGTTGTAATTAAATATTTAGTAAGGTTCTTGAGGTTCAGTCAATGTATATCAAAACATAAATTTAGCTATAATATAAGTATACAACTACATGTGTTAGAATAGTAAAAATATATATAATTACAGAATATAGAGGAGTATGAAACTACTTACAATGTTACTGGTGGATATGGTATCGACTAAATTCTAACAATTCAGTATACAACTGACCTGGGGAATTTTCAAAAAAACAGTTAAAAGATTTATGGGGAGATTTCCCACTGGTGGTATTCAGGTCCAAAAGGATTTCACTTATTTCGGTTTAATATACTATATAATGGATTTATATGATGTATATTAATGCAAACGCATATTATCGGTTTGAACATATTAAATCGGAACAACAGGTGTTGAGATTTAGAACGTCTGATTTTTTGTTTCTTGCGCGATTTTTAAATTTTTCTATGGTTATCATTTCTTTAATATTTCTTTTAAAATGATTTTGTTCCTGATGAATAATTTTGGGAGAATCGAATTTAAAAGAATCTACTGTTTGCCAGTATTGTGTGGTAAGAGCTATTTGGTCAGGTTTATTCGGATTTTTAGTTATAGACGTGCAACTGTAATTGTGTTGATAAACATGTCGTTTAATATATTGTTCTGATGTAAAAAAAATCAAATAAGGAAAGTAAATAATTTGTTTCTACAGATATATTAAATATTAGACCAATAAAAAGAAAAAAATGTTTTTAAATATGAACACGCTATGAAAAGGGTTAAACTCTTACATTAAAATTAAAGATTTGATGTCTAATTATGCTTTTACTTAATCTTCAAACACTTAATCAGTGCAATTTTAACCAGATTACAAATTAACGCTATATTTGAAAATTTGCATTGAAGAGAAAATGCTCAAGTGCATACTTTAATACAGGATTTTAATCGATAAACATATAAAACTGTAAATATTAGTTAAAATTATCAATGTTCTTTACTTACTGATGGCGCAAAGCCGCAACTGGATATGCTAGTATTATATAGGTATAGCTCATATACATAAAAAAAAGAAAATACAGTATAAAAATATGTAAATACAGTGATGTAATAAACAAATATTCTGACAGGAAATCGATTCAAATCAATTGATTTTTTATTTTTTTTATTTCCAAGAATAAAAGTTTCATTCCTTTTTAGGTAGTTATGCCTCCATATACTTGAACCATAAAGGCATTAATTAATAAGGTATTAATTTTTTTTTGTCCCAAGACTTCCGTTGAAGTCCTATACTGGCCTAAATAAATTTTAGGGTGGGATTCGAACCCACGACCTTCTGGTTACGAGCGCGCTGAGACCTGCGCCCCAACTCCCTCGACCATCGAGTCCCCCAGATATTAAGATTATAAAAACTATGAATTAAATTAAATAAAAAAGGATTTTAAAAAAGTAAAGGTTATTATATTGAAAGTTGATTAAAGAAAAGACTAAAGCGGCTCGAAACTGCTCGTCGTTACAGATTACTTCAACATTTACAAGACAAACGATCAAACCTCCCAATTCATTACAAAAGACTTATTTGTCGACCTATTTGAACACGGATTGAGCTTTGGGGCTTACTAAACCATCCAACATCTCGTATCCAATCCTACAATCCAAAATCATTCGAAAAATCCTAATGCTTCTTACTTTGTCACCAATAAGCTTATCCATAATGACCTTAATGTTCCATATGTTGCTGATTTATCCCAAACCAGATATCTATCCTTTCATAGTAAGCTCCATAACCACTCAAATCCATTAGTTTCTCAACTTGCTTCCCATTCTATTCCCGATATTCCTCCGAGGCGTCCGAAAAGAAGCTGGCCTAGAGATCTTCTAGTGTAAATTTTATTGAAGTGCGACTGATGAGTAGTACTTTTCAAGTTTTTACATGCCATTGTATTCGTTATCAGCTCATTTACTTGATGTATATATTTGTATAGTTGTAAATTTCAATAAATTGATATATATATATATATATATATATATATATATATATATATATATATATATATATATATATAAAAAAAAGTTGATTTGTTGTTGTTATTTTTTTTACAGTTTTGAATAGGTGGGACATGTCCCTCAAGAATTCATTCCAAATCACAAGAGACCAATACCCCATCAAATACATGACGCAATGAAGAGGCGGATATAAACCATATTAGCTTAAAATATCGTTAATTTAAAACTGTTAAAAAAAAAATTAAACCTTTAGCCGAGAAAACAAAAAAAATCGATTGGTTAAGTTATTGCCTGGGAGGGTACGTGAGTGTAAAAGTTACATAAAGTTTATGTGGACAAAGCTTAATTGAAACGATTTCATGACGACGATTCCAACAAAATGCAACTGCAACAGACATACCACACATATACGAGTATTTCCTTTTTTAAGGCTCCCACATATTTTAAAACAAACTAGTACACCTAATAAAAAGAATAATTTTGCAATGAAGAAACTGGCCGCTTCTCGACAAATACTTTTAAGAAGTTCAACATATTCTGTTTGTTTTGTTTTTCAAAATATTCTCAATACAGCAATGACGAGGTGCTCTGATGTTTTAATGTTATTTTTGTATGACTTTAAAAGTTAAGTAAAAAAAAGTTCAATTATTTTTAGTGTGTTTATTGTAAGTCCCAATTATAGTATTACTTTATTCTATATTTTATTATACAAAACAAATTTAACTTTTTTAGTTGATTATTGTAATTTTAAATCATCAAGTAATTAATAAAATTCTGTAATAACTTTCGATAAAGAAACTTATAAATAATACTAATTACTATTCTTTAATCTAAGCAAGAAATTTTACACCAAGCATTATTCTTGAAATGTATTTTACTAGATACTGACGAACAAAAGGTAAAATATTTTTCTGGCACCCTACAAATATCTTTTAAAATACGGACGGAATTGAAAGTACTTTTACACAGTTTTTTTTTCACTTTTAAAGTTTTATTCACAGCTGTTATTGGAGTAACAATGTGATATTGTAATAATACAGGTCTTGTAGGCGTGTGGTAGGCTAGCACTCAGCAGTTCCTCCTCCTGGTATGAATTAAAAAAAAAAATATATTTGAGCAAATCTCTCATCCAGCTTCTTTTAAGCCTTCTGAGAGTATTTCCAGGTATGTCAGTCGTAGCCATGTCATTAATTAGTATGTTGTTATGTCCATGAAGTCTGTCTTGAAATCGTCTATAAAGGTTATGTATATGTTCTTTTAATGTGGGTACCTCTAAATCAGAGTTTTAGGATTTGAAAGGAATTTTATCACTTTTTTTGCTAATTTTTTTTTTTTTTAATTCTAAGATAGGGTGGTTTACCAGTTTAATAACTGCCTGGTTTACCCTACCTTTGACAATTTTTTTTTTTTTTTAATTTATGTTTCGTCGTAAACCTACTACCTCCTGTCCAACAGTATCCTTTAATAATAACCCACTGATACATGTTGAACATATCTGTTATCTAGGACTAACTGGACAAAGGTCTTACTTGGAATCCACATACAAGACTAAAACGACAAGAAACAGCTCGTAGTTACAGACTACTTCAACATTTACTGGACAAACGTTCAAAGCTTCTAATTAATTACAAAAGACTACCTTACATGGCAGTGATTAGACCAATATGGATTGACGGAGTTGAGCTTCGGGGCTCCACTAAACCATCCAATTCATCCCGTATCCAATCCTTACAATCCAAAACCCTTTTCAATGCTCATTACTTTGTGACCAATAAACTTATCCACAAAGATCTGAATGTTCCGTATCTTGATGATTTAGCCCAGACCAGATACCTATCCTTTCATAGTAAGCTCCATAACCACTCAAATCCACTAGTTTTTCAACTTGCTTCCCTCTCAATTCCCGATAATCCTCCGAGGCGTCTGAAACGAAGATGGCCTAGAGATTTTCTTGTGAAGATTTTTCAGAATTTTTCATCAGAAGTGCTACTGATGAGTAGTTTTGTCATGTTATTGTAAGCGTTTTTAACACATTTACTTAATGTATATTTGCACAGTTGTAAATTTCAATAAATTGTAAATTAAAAAAAATTATGTTTTCACCTAAAACCCAAATGGACATTTAAACCTAAAAATGAATTGTTTTCAAAATTGATTACAAAATCCAATTTTCAATAATCTTTGTCAACTAAGATTGTCTTTACAGTAAACAGATAATGAACACTGTGTTAAATGTCTGAGTCAATTCGAAGAGGGCTGGAGTGGAGCAGGAAAACAAGTTCTAAGATAAAACAGTAAATGCCAGGCAGGAGTAGGTAGCGACGTATTCTAATTAATGGGGTGTAAAAAAAAATGACCGTTTCTTAAACAAATATTTGAATTATTATTTCTTTGATATAAAATACAATTAATACTCAAAGTATAGACCATTGTTATCTACCGTCATTACCGATCTGCTAGCCAATTGCTCGATGCCACGCTGATACCTATCCTTGAGATGGCTGACAAAGAACTCTTGGACAGCATTTTCAACTTCCGTAAAATTATCAAATTTTTCACCTTGAAGAAAATGGGCCATGGATCGAAACAAGTAGTAATCCGAAAGTGCGAGGTCTGGACTATATTGTAAATGAGGCATGAGTTCAAACCCATCAAGTTCTGTAAACTTTTCTTTGGTTCGACTGCTGATTGTTGAGGAGTATGTTCGTGAGGGACCAGTCTACAGGTCTTTTTTACCTTCCCCATGGAGAGAAGATGGTACACTGTACATGGAGAAAGTACACTGTCATGTTTCTTCTTCGAAATAAATAACTAAACTGAGGCTTTTTTTTTTTAAGAAGCCCAGTGTTAGTAAACAAACTTAGAGAATGCTCTAAAAGGATTATGAAATATTGGTAAATAATAAATACCATTCAGATACTTACAGACTTTTGAACTCTGGAATTTGATAAAACGGTCATTTTTATTTTTAATACGCCCTATTACATTCCATTGTGTGTCACATAAAGTGGTCTTGTTGTTTGTTTGGGCTTAATGTCCTTAAGTGCTCCAACTAGGGCAGGTAAGTTTTAATTTAAAGATTAAAAAAAATGTATTTGTCCTTCATGAACGTACCAAAATCATGGAGGAAATATTCAATATAAGCTAGAGGGACGGAGCAAAATGGAATTTAAGGAACATTAGAGGGGAAGTTAAAGATAGCAGGTGGTGGTCCATCGAAGTCCCTCAGGATTCCGGAGGGACCCTGCCCCCCCCCCCCATGGCGCTCCCCCGAAGAAGAAAAAAAACAACCATCATACATAATTGATCAGACTCAGACTGACTCAGAACAGTGGGCGGTCCAAGCTACCGTTCCCGATTGTTCTCGACTATTGTTCCGTCCTGGGTATCCATCATATGATGCCACTATTTTTCAGGGGCGTTTCCTAGACAAGGGTATTGTAGCCGGTACCATGGGTGGGTAGCGCCGGCTATATCTTCCTCTTCAAAACCTAATGAGAAAACTCACTAATAGCTCGATTTATCGAGGCACTATCGATAATTGTTAATTAGCCCTACAATGATTAATGGAGGAGATGATGGAGTTACGTGGGAGGTGAAAGATAGTTGATTGATCCTTTAAGTAGCCTCTCGGAAGAAAAAAAGAACTAGGCGGTTTATACAAGCTTATTATAAATGGAAATATTTTAAATAAATTAATCTTTTAATCTAATAAATAATTATCAACATTTTTTTCTTTTCTTCATTAATTGATATTTACAACCGTACAAAATAATATACGTAATAAATAAATAAATGTGTTGGTAGTGAATACAATGACGTGTAATCACTTGAAAAGAACTTTATTAAAGATTCTACACTAGAAGATCTCTAGGCCATCTTCTTTTCCGACGCCTCGGAGGATTATCGGGAACGAAGTGGGAAGTAAGTTAAGAAACTAGTGGATTTGAGTGGTTTTGGAGCTTACTATGAAAGGAAGAAGGAAAAATAGGTATCTGGTTTGGTATAACTCAGCAACATATGGAACATTAAGGTCTTCGTGGATAAGCATATTGGTGACAAAGTAAGGGGCATTAAGGATTTTGGATTGTAAGGATTGGATACGAGATGAATTGGATGGTTTAGTGGAGCCCCAAAGCTCAACTCCGTACGTCCAAATAGGTGTAATAACAGTCATGTAAATAGAGTCTTTTGTAATGAATTGGGAGCTTTGATCGTTTGTCTAGTAAATGTTGAAGTAGTCTGTAGCAGTTTCTTGTCGCTTTAGTCTTGTGAAATTAGAAATTAAAAGATCTGGAAGAAAAAAAAATCAGAACACTAATAAGGTGAAAGAATTTTGGAGTGACTAGCGAATATACAATGCAATTAAGCTAAATAGTATTTTTACGAAAGCCTTAGATGATTTCGAGCCGGGAAACAGACAATAACTTTCGGTTTTAGATCAAGTAGCACTAAAGCTATCATATCAGCGGGTCAAAGGATTAGATCAAAACCACAAACTGAGGATCCTAATTGAATGAGGGCTAGCTAAGTATGGTGGAAGCTAAGTATATAAAGTACAGTACTGTAGAAAGTACCTCGGTGCCTCTACAGTAAGCCTTCACTCAGCGGAGCTTAACCAATGAGCTGCTTCACAAAGCCCACTCTTCCGAACACTGAGCATCACTTACTCTTTCCCGCCTAGCCGCGCCATATCCAGCGGTCCTCTCGTCTGGACATCTTTACAACGGCTATTTAAGCCCTTATGCAAAAAAAAAAAAAAAATTAATGAAATAAAAATACATATAATGCTAAGATAGAAATACAGAAATAGAATACGATACTAAAGTCATTACCAACATATACAAAAATCTATTCTTAGATTAGATAAAAGTAATGCCAACTATATATATATATATATATATATATATATATATATATATATATATATATATATATATATATATATATATATCTACACTATTATATAAAAGGACAAGCCATTTTTCGTTTGTGATCACTAACCGTGAAAACTACTGAACCCATCTATACCACATTTTAACATCATCTTCTTTGTCCAAGGGAGGTTTGAAATTTAAAAATTTAAAGATTTTCAATTTTATTGTCATAAAAAAGCGATCAATATGTGATGAACAGTGTAGTGTGATAATTGACCGATTGGTGGCGAGCGCCATTTGAGAAAGGTTACAAAGGTACGGTGTTATATAGAGATAATACTTTATGAGAAAATTTATTTATTTTTGATTCAACTGTAATTAAAAAACTATAAATATATGAAGCGACATGTGGATCATAGTGAAGTTTAAAAATTGACCGATATGTGGCCATTAGCAGGCGAAGCCGCGATGGGGTTTGCTAAAAAATCCAGGCTGATCTAGATTTGGAACGTAATGTGGGATGGAGGGAAGAGTATTTGACGAGTGGTGTCTTTGGGTACTTCAATTTAATTATAACCCGCATACCGCCGTGGCTTCGCCCGCTCTCATAAATAAAGAACTAAGATTATTTTAACTAATAATTAAATTCCATTTGTTTATCGATAAAAATCCTGTATTGAAGTATTTATACCTTCGATGATATTTTTACGCATTGCAGTAATTTTAAACCTGCTAAAATTGCGTTATTAGGTGTTTGAGGAGTACGCAAAAGCATAATTAGACATCCAATTTTGCAGATCCAATTGGCTGGTTGGATTCTAATTTCAAACCATAAAAGTATAAGATAGTTTGGCAAATATTATCTCTGTCACTCAAGACTATACATTTTAATTATTATTATAGTAAAATTTATTGTTGTAAACCTTCCTATACCTATGAAGATGTAGTTAAAATTTGGTGCAGATGGGTTTAATATTTTTATCATTACAAACTCTGTTGCAGAATGGCCACTTATAGGTCGATTTATAAACTGCACTGGGATCCACATTTCACTCTAAATATATTTATAGTTTTTTTAAATAACAGTTGAATTAAAATAAATAAATTTTATTATAAATTTCTAGCTCTATATAACACCGCAGCTTTGTAACCTCTCTCGAATGGTGCTCGTCACCAATCGGTCGATTATTAAACTTCACTACGCACCACATGTTCGACGTTTTTTTATGGCAATATAATTAAAAATGTTTATATTTTATTTTTGCTAAACCTTCCTTGAACTATGAAGATGCTGGGTTTAAAATTTGATACAAATCGGTTTAGTAGTTTTCGCGGTTAGTGATAACTAACGAAAAATGGCTTGTCCTTTTATATAATAGTATAGATATAGATTAAAAACTATGAATGAAAAATGAATAAAAAAGGACACTGTTTTACAGATCTGCCAGGATCTGACGATTTTTTGAGGCCGAAGGACATCCTTGGCCACTCTCTCCATCCACAATTAGAATTAGATTTTTAGTCCTTAAGGATTGCTGTTTTAACGGTTTTTAAGTTATCCGAAGAATAAACTTCTTCCATTGTTGTCCTCTAGGATACTGTTTTAAAATATTTAACGGTTTTAAGATGGCGGTCCTTAAAAGGACACTTTTTTAAAAATATTCGACTATTTAACTGTTTTAAGATGGCAGAAGTATCAATTGGACACTGTTTTACAGATCTGCCAGGATCTGACAATTTTTTGAGGCCGAAGGACGTCCTTGGCCACTCACAAGTAAGCTTGGCCAGACAAAATCACATCAAATGAAAGAAAACAAAACGATTTGTTTACTTGAACAATGACGGTAAAAAGATCATTAAACAGACAGTTCTCTTTTTTTGTTGGTGCTTGTAGGGGCTGAACATCCTTACACCAACTAGAGCAGAAAGTTTACCTACAGGTTAGCTACCAATTCTAGTCAAAGTGGAAAGGGCGCTATTTATTTTGTAGTGAACCAACTCTAATCAACTGATTGCAGAAGGGTAGATGTATGGGAATATAAAGAACTAACTTAGAATAAATAAAATACATTAAAAAATCAGTAATATTGATGTGATAGAGCTACCGATCTTCAAAAAGGTAGCATCCAAACCTCTTTTTTCTTTAAATGTGTTTATCTTACAAATGATTTCTCATCTACTTTTTGCAATATAAATGTGAAAGTTGAAAATTTTCTTTTAATAGCATATAGTCCCTATTTTATTTTTTACATAGAAGATTGACATGGAGTCCTCATGTGAGACTTTAAGTAATACCAAACAATAATCTAATACATCTAAAACATTTTTCGTCCTTGATTTAATAAATAGAAAAATAATTTATTCCGGAGAGCACGCCATTAATTTGATGTCATGACTCTTAAAGTTTGTTTTGTATCTTGTATTTCAACCTTTTATTTCAAACGCCCTTCTCCTTTGTAATGTTATCGTTCTAATTACTTTTTATATTATTCATTTTTAGAAAATTTGTACAACAAAGGTGTGCTGGTTTCATATAGTAAAAGAGTTGTTTACAACTTTAAATAATATATTTTCTATTCATTTTCAGTTTTTTTGTTTTAATTTATTTATTGACTTTTTTTTCTGTCTGTGGCTTATCTTTAGTTTGAACTAAATATTACATGTTAGCGATTCTATAAAAATTAATTTTCTAATACAATTAATAATAACTTAATAATGACAATAAATATAATTAAAATTTCGCCCCGACTAGCCCTAAACCATTTCGTACCCTTAATGGCGGAAGACCCTAAGCGAGACTAGAGCTACAACAGTAAGCTATTTTTATGGCGATAAATTACCCTTGAGCGACCTCCCTCCCTCGGGATCCGCTCCATTCCCATGAGGCTCCTGTAAATAGAGGAACTCTACAAAAAGTGTAACCCTCCAAGAAACTATCAAGCTATAACTAAAACTAGATCGCCGAGCCGTGGAGAACTATAGATAGCACGCAACTAATAGGCTGTGCGTCTGGAAGTTGGTATCTCATTAGGGCCCTTGGATACCCTAACCCTAACTCCCTAACTAGGAGTAGAGGGTCACACGTCAGGGATGTTAGGATGTTGGATGTTGGGGTGTTGGGGGTGCCAAGGGATAAATTGCCCTGTCACTTAGGTAAGGTATTTATGCTCCTTTTTCGTTCTTGTCCCTGTCCTTCCGGCTGGGGCCTTCTTTAAATCCTCAAGGGAGCCCGTCATATTTTTCCTTCGTCGGCATTTACATACACACACACAGATATATATATATATATATATATATATATATATATATATATATATATATATATATAGCAGTAGTATATATATATATATTGTCGACCCTTAGAAATTATATAAATAACTATTTTACAATATTCGGGTTATAGGTCCTTTATATTTAAAAATATTTTGTTTGAAAAATATATTATTTTTTACATTTTTATTTATCTATTTTATATATATATATATATATATATATATACACACACATTTCCTTTTTTCCCTCTCCTCTCTTTATTAACGTTTCGACCCCTTTCGAATGGGATCCTCTTCAGAATAAAAATTGGTACCCCGAAACTCCGGGCCAGTAAGCCCACCGACTCCTGCAGCAAGTGTTTGCCAGCTCAGACACCTGGGTTCTTCTTATTCTGAAGAGGATCCCATTAAATAAGGGGTCGAAATGTAAATAAGAGAGAGGAGAGAGGAGAAAAAAAAGGAAATGTATAAATATATAAAATAAATAAATAAAAATGTAAAAAAGAATATATTTTTTAAACTAAATACATATTGTTAAATTGTGTATATATATATATATATATTAGAGATGGACTGACTTGTCGGCTGCTTTTCTATTTGGCGACTAGTCGGTATTACTTTATATTTATATAATGAAATAATGGTCCTAATTAAATTGAATTATGGCATGTCTTTTGACTGGGGACCTATATTTTTATGCTGAAACTTTTTTTTTTCACATTAAAAAAGGTAACATTTTAACACGCTCTATTTCTGTTGTTGTTGCTTGGATCGAATACTTTTTTTTCATGTAACATTTGTCGCTAGGACAAGCCGTTTAGGATCTAAACTGGTTTGAATTAATAAAGTCAAGTTTTGCCCACGTGTTTTTAGTGTTGGGGCTCTAACTCTGTTGGCGCAGCTTGGATTAAAAATTTGACAACAGTTCCATAGTCAGAAATTAAATTTAAAATTTTTTTTTTATACAGGGTATCCCGAATTTAAATGGCAAAACTTCAGGAACTTATAGGGGACCGAAAAACTAAAACAAAAAGTCCTTTAGAGATTTGCTCGTTTTTGCTTAGTTTTAGAGAAAATCGCTAAAAAAAAAAAAAAAAAAAAAAAAATTTCATTTTTATACTTATTTATTTACATTTATATTTATGTGATATTCTTTTTAATGTAAATATTGCCCTCTTGCACCGAAGCATTACATCTAGCACTCACTTGATAAATTGCAGCTAAACATTGTTCTGATGATATTTGGGGCACTGCATCTATGATTCGGTCTCTTAATTTCTCTCTTGAGTTGATTGAAACCGAATAAACTTTCTGCTTCAAGGTTCCCCATACGAAGAAATCCAAGGGTTTCATATCAGGTGATCTGGGTGGCCAAGGTACTACTCCTCCACGTCCAATCCATCGTTGTGGATAATTTATATGGGTAGCGATTATCACCTTTCAAAGTTCGCCATATTGCTTGCCGCGATATTGCTAATGCAGCAGATGCTCTTCGGATTCTAGTCTCAGGATTGTTGGACACAATTTCTTATCCGATAATCTGCTTTTATTGCTGCCTGGAATTAGTCGCCTTCATTACGCATTAAGAATGACCCAGTCTCTCGTAGTCTATTAAAAGTGAACAAAAAGACTCGTCGATTAGGCACTCTTCTATTCGAAAATCGGCGCGCCTACTCCCGCACCGCTTCTGAAGCATTACCGTTACAGAAACCATACAAAAGAATCATATCAACGTATTCAACATTAGAATATGTATGCGGCATTGTGACTGATGCTATTCACACAAAAATATCTGAGTAACTGACTGAAGACTGATTTAGGAATTATAATCCTAGAAGGAAGCCAAAATGTAAACAAATAAAAGAATGTAAAGGATAACATTAAGTGTTTACATATCTCACTGCCTGGCCTGACGAACTTTGAAAGGTGATAATCGCTACCTGTAACATTTTTGTTTTGTTTCTTTTTTGGGGATTTTCTCTAAAACTAAGCAAAAACGAGCAAATCTCTAAAGGACTTTTTGTCTTAGTTTTTCGGTCCCCTATAAGTTCCTGAAGTTTTGCCATTTAAATTCGGGACACCCTGTATAACATTTGTCGCTAGAACCTACCGTTTAGCTATATTGATTCCAATGAAAAAAGTGAGGTTGTAATGTTCATTTCTCTATCAAATATATAACGTTTTTTTTTCACCCTTAAAAAAACCCCTGGTTTGAATTTAAAAAGTCAAGTTTTTTTTTTTTTTTTTTTTTTTTTTTTTTTTTTTTTTTTTTTTTTTTTTTTTTTTTTTTTTTTTTTTTTTTTTTTTTTTTTTTTTTTTAGTGAGGGCTGTTTTGACGTGGTCTAGTTCTTTTGGTGTAACTCGGATTAAAAGTTTGAACAGTTTCCTTATCAGAAATCTAATGACATTTTTTTAAATATATTTTATATATGAGGTTTAGGATACGACTAAAGACCTACTGTTAAGAAACTATCTTGGTTTGGTTGAAAAAAAAAGTAACGTTTTTCCTTCATTTTTATTTGTTGGGGCTTTTTTGACACAGTCTAGCTCTTTGCTGGTGTTGCTCGGATCGAAAATTTGATGACAGTTTCCTTATCTGAAGCAATAGGTATAAAATCATTAGATTATAGAAAGACAACACTCATGGTCTATTGTTTTTCCAATTAAAGGGGAAATTGAGTTTTTATAAAACATTTATATTGTTATTTTATCTTCGTTCACTTTCGCATACACGTGTACGGATTATGTAAAAGTGAATAAAACCGTCTACAAAAAATATTTAACCAGGTGAAATAAGCACCTGGAGTAGATTCCCAGACCGGCTGTAGAACGAAAATTTGGGACATGCTTAAAATCAATGAACAATACTTTTAAGAAAGTAAGCTAAACACTAACTGAAGGCTATTCATCGGTTTTAAGTAGTTCAGGTTTGTGTTTTTTTTTTATTTATTTTTCAATAATCTTATAAATTAAAATTTATTATTAAAATATTCAGTTAATAATATTATGACAGATACCCATTTGAATTAATGATAATATAATTAATTACAGAAATAATGAGGCAATAAATATTTGATTGAGAGTAATTTAAATTCCATTCACACCCACAAACCAATATCCATCCACTCAGCCATTGAAAGCCCATCCAACGGCCGAACATATATTTATAGCCGCTAAGGACGTGTAAAAGGAATAAAGGATATAAAAAAGGATATAGATGAGCCGGAAACTGACATAACAAAAAAGAAACTAAAAAAAATAATGGAGAAACAGTGTAGCTTTTAGTGACATGTGTTGGTTTTGATTTGTCGAGGGCCCCTTAGCTCGACCCTATCTCCAATTAAGTGACGGATAAATATGAATGGATGACAATGCTCCTTCTCCATAAGAGTTTAGTAAATAACGAGTTTGTTCCTCCGGTTTCGCTGGTCAATTAAAAAGTTGAAAGGTTCCGGGCATAAAGTATTCCTTCGCCTCTTCCCTTCATATTAATTATTGTTTTTGGTCGAAACAATTTCTCCTCGTCCGAGAGAAAACAAACAACTGAACCGACTAGCCATTTGTCTTCTCGGGGCTATTTGCTTTTTGTGAATGTTTAGTTGGACCTTTAGTGCATTAACCCGATAGCAACCATCATCCATTCACCAAAGTATCCGCTCAGTTGGGCTATCTCTTGTCTCACCATTTCATTCATTTATTTTTCAGCATCCATTTTTAATATATATTTTTTTATTTTAGTCCTATAACAAAACAACACTAAAATCCAACAACAAAGTAAATCGTTTTTTTTTTTTTTTTTTTTTTTTTTTTTTTTTTTTTTTTTTTTTAATAACTAAAAGCTGCCTCACTCAAGGGCAATGAGTAATATGGATTAGAAAGATTCATTCACACAATATGTACAATGATACCAGTAACAGGGAAAACTACTGGACCAATCTGTACCAAATTTTAACTACTTCATTCTTATAGTTCCAGGAAGGTATAGATATAATAAAGTCTAATCATTTTCAATTAACTTGTAATTAAAAAAGTGATAATATTCGGATAGCAGTGAAGTTTGAAAATTGATAGGTAGCGAGCGCCATTCTATTATATGAGATGTTATAAACGTCTTTTGTAAAATATCTAACGTGTACCTAAATTATCTATTGATCCCAACAACAAGTGGGATGTATCAGGTGGGATTTGAAGTTAATTCGATACATTTTTTATATTGAAATATTACCAAAAGTCTATTTAGATTTATGTGTGAAATTTAGCAACCATCTAAATAAAGTTTTTCTTTATCTTTCAAACAATTATTAAATTATTAAAATTTATTTTTTATTTCCAATAAAAACACTACTAATCCAATTTTATTAAAGTTGACCTAAAACGCCGTTCTAAAAACATTTATGTAACAATATCTTTAATACCTCAGGAAATTTTTAAAAACTCAATTTTTACACACCTCGACACCTGAGGGCGCGCCTAGTTCACACAACTGCTTTTTCCAAGTACCCACCTACATTTTCTTTCATTCTACATTTAAAAGATCTTTGTAACAGAATGAATACAAAGAAAAATGTACTAATTTCAACATGATAAAAACAATGGCTTAGAATGCGGTTGGTGGGATCAAAATAAAACCATTGAATATATTGTCAATGCAACAGCTGAATAATCAGGTAACTAAGGAAAGTCCTCGGATGATACATGTTTTTTTCCTTTTTCCTCCTCCTCATAGTAACCCCATGAAGAGGGAATTTATTTAAAACGTGTGCCATTGCCTTGGGAGGCATATTACACGCTTGGTTATGTTACAATTTTTACAGTACAATTTATTTTATAGTTTTATAAATACATAGGTATACACAGAAGTAAATAAAAAAAAAATAATAATAATAATACAAAATAAATAAAATAAAAATTAATAATACGAAATAAATAAAAAAATAAAATACAAATAAAATAAAATAAAGAAAAAAAAAAACATATAAATAAAATAAAGAAATATAAGAAGGGAGAAATACAGCAATAATAAGCTGATAGATGAAGCGGCGTACATCGAACCATAGATGCCTTATCAAACAACAACAAGATTCATGAATTATTATAGTTGTATTTATTTTTATTTCAATTTATCAAAATTAATTGAATTTATGAATTTTTTGAATGGTATGTAATATTTATTAAAAATTGTAGTCTGAGATTCCGGCCAAGTTCCTCCACCTAATATTATGTTGCGAACTAATGGAAATCTTTCCCTGTCATAAATTGGACAACTAAAAAGAAGGTGAGGAAAGTCATGATACATGTTTATGTACACAAAAATAATATTATTACAAATCGAATCGAAGAAAATAATAAAAAAAATTTAAAAGAATTAAATAATGAAAATGAATATTATTAATAATACTAAAGCTGTAGAAATAATTTATTGGTTAAAATAAAAAGAGAATTTAATAGTTTTAGTTGATATGAGCAAACCAACAAATTAAAAAATGTCGAACATTGTTCAGTAGACTAAGTGATAGTAAGGACCTATAAAATGATGAGGCAATGTGAAAATAGCCACAGCTAAAAAAGTGAATTAGATATTGTATTGAGAATCGTAAAAATTATTAGTGTAATTATGTAAATTAATGTACTTGGAAAATATTTTAGAAGCCTGAAGATGATACTAGAGTCCTGAAACATGTAGCAACATACTTATCAATAAACTAGGAGTTATGCCAAAAAGGATTGTATAATTATGAAGTCTCTGTACTAATTTTAATCAAATTATTATAAATAATTAATAAGCTGTGAGACTGGTAGACTAATTTCAGACGCGTCACTCGAATTAAATCTAGTGGAAGCTGAGTAAGAGTTTATGAGATGCAAATAATTAAAAAGAAATGATTAATTTTAATTTATTTATATTCAGTACTTGAGTAGCCAATTATCGATATTTCTGAAAGCAATTAGTAGAACGATGTGTAAAAAAAATAAATATAATCAAAAATAGTTTTTAAATAAATCCGTGATGAGATAAAAAATAAGCTATACAGTAAAAAAGGCCTTACCTTAATTTTCACAGGTCGGCAGCACAAGTGCCTCTGAAAACAAAATATTTTCGTCAGTATAAAGTACAATAGTAAAATTATTAATTGATTACATTATAATAATGATTTTGACATTCACCGGAATGTGTCACTTCATTCTGACGTGTGTTCAAAAAGAAAAATGGATGCCACAATCTTAAACTACGGTTTCTTTTTATAATCTATCTATTAAATGTACAGCTGTATAAAATAAAATTTTATAAATGTGAAATTTACGTATTTAATGACTAGTAAAGCATTTCCTTATTGGTTAGCACTCCAATCACTTGGGACAAGAAGAGCGGCCTTGTGACCTTTATATGAGATTGGACTGTTCCACAAAATTTATCTTCAGTGCCTCTAAGCGATTTCATGGATCTTTCCAGTATTCTCAACTAGGGTGGCTTTTTCCAATTTCCGGAGGGAAAAAAATAATAATAATAAAACCTAGCTTGACCTAATAATTCTAACCAAACCATATCAAATTGTCTAGCTTAGTGCAATGCTTTTTGGGATTTTTAGGCTCTAACTGCTCTTTGCGCACAGCTATTTTAACTAAAAGTAACATATAACTATAATATATAACATATAATAAAAAGAAAATTACATAATTTTTTTTTAAAATAAAGTAGAAGAAAAATATCAATGTTTTCTTTTGATCTGGATAGTAAAATTTAAATTAAAAAAATGTAACGAAAATAATTTTAAACTTTCTTTTTACTTCAACATTTACTAGACAAACGTTCGAAGCTCCCAATTAATTACAAAAGATTCATATAAATGACTCTGATTTGACCTTATTTGAGCATATAGAGTTGAGCTTAGTGTTTCCACTAAACCATCGAATTCATTTCGTATTCAATCCTTACAATCCAAACTCCTTCGAAAAATCCTCATTGCTCCTTAGTTTGCCACCAATAAACTTATCTATAAAGATCTTAATGTTGCATATGTTTCTGATATAGCCCACACCAGATACCTAACCTTACATGTAAGGTTCGTTGCAATTCGTATCGACTAGTCTCTCAACTTGCTTTCCACTGGATTATTGATAAACCTCCGTGGTGTCTGAAAAGAAGATGACCTATGGATCTCTTAATATAGAGCCTAGCAACCCTTTGCAAGCACTTAAGCTAACAAAGGGTTGCTACCAGGTATGCAAGTTTAAAATGTCGTTTATTTCTTAAAATATATACACAGTAATTTAAAAAAAAGTATAATATATTTTATTCAAAGTACTGACCCTCGCTTTCTACACATTTTGTCCATCTCTCGGGCAATATATGGATACCATTCCAAAAGAATGCTTCATCTTTATTTGAAATCCATTCATCGAGCCATTTTCGTACGTTTTCGAAATTGTTGAAGTGTTGCTCCGCCAATGAGTGTCCCATCGATGAGAAGAGGTGATAATCAGAAGGCGCCAGGTCAGGTGAATACGGCGGGTGGGGTAGGAGTTCCCAACCAAGCGAAGAAATCGTTTCCTTAGTCAATTTGGCTGAATGTGCAGGAGCGTTATCATGCTGAAGAATGACTTTGGCGTGCCTGTGAGCCCATTCTGGGCGTTTTTTTCGATCAATGCGTGACTCAAATTGATCATTTGTTGTCGGTAGCGCTCGGTATTGACTGTTTCGCCGGGTTTGAGAAGCTCGTAGTAGACTACTCCCTTCTGATCCCACCACACACACAACATTGTCTTCTTCCCAAAACGATCCGGTCTTGCACTCGATGTGGATGGTTGTCCTGGCGTTACCCATGATTTTTTTTCGTTTGGGATTCTGAAAATAAATCCATTTTTCATCGCCAGTTACAACTCGATGCAAAAAACCCTTTCTTTCGCGGCGTAAAAGCAGCATTTCGCACACAGTTTTTCGTTTTTCCATCTGTCGTTCGTCCAATTCATGTGGAACCCATTTTCCAACCTTTTGAATCTTTCCCATAGCTCTTAGGCGATCGGAAATGGCTTGCCTAGTGACATTCAACTGTTCTGCCATCATTTGTTGGGTTTGGGTATTGTCTTCGTCTAATAAAGATCGCAATTCGAAGCCCTCAAACTTTTTTGGTCGATTTTCTCGTTTTTGATCAGTAACATCAAAATCACCACGTTTGAAACTTTGAAACCAACGTTCACATGTCCTGACGGTTGGAGCAACATCGCCATAAGTCTCAACAAGAATTCGATGACATTCAGATGCCTTTTTCTTTTGATTAAATAAGAAAATCATGACATGCCGCAAATACTATTTATTTGGCTTAAAATTAGACATTTTTAACACCAAAGAAAGGTATGATACGTCCACGTAAACGACTTAAAAACAACTGACTTTTTTAAACAAATGACTAACAAACAAAATAGCGTTTAGAGATAAGCAAATCCTTCAATAGGCTAAGAGCGCATTCTATTGGAATTAAAACGACATTTTAAACTTGCATACCTGGTACTTCACAAATTATTGTAATATTTTTCTCCATAAAAATATTAGGTAATTTTACATACAGTAAAACACCAATTTCCCAGGCTCCATTTATCTGGATACCCGGTTATTTATATATTTTTTATTACATACAATATTATTTAAAAAAATACTTTATGTACAGACAGGTATATAGGCCGTGGTTCGGAGTTCACGTAAAATACGATAGGTTCCATCTTATTAGTTAATATGGCACAATTAAAGATGTAAAACTAAATAGACCGAGCGGCAGGAACCGGAACTAGCTGCGGAGCCCACGCACCTCATAACAGTCAAGTTCTGAATAAATATACTCAGTGAATTTCTAGAATAGCACATTCATCCCACACGGGTTTAGTCCACTCTGGGCACTATTGCCGTCAAGAGTGGTCCTTTTATAAACTTAAAGGGTTATTGCTCGTAAATGAAAACGTGCTGTATTAACCGAGTCCAAAAAACTGTCCATTGTAGAACGCCCTAGAAAAGGTGAATCTGAGAAACAAATTGATGGATTCTGTGTCGGAACATCCACGATTTCCGATAAGTTAACTAAATTTTGTTGTTACATAAATATAATTCTATAAACAGCAGCATTTTTAATTATTTAATAAATACATAGCTAAAACATTACATTTGTCTGCATTTTTTATTTCAATAACCCAATTCGATAGTGAACCTGATCATTCGGATTTTTGGGTATCCGGACCAATTTCGGCCCCGATTAATCCAGATAATTGGAGTTTCACTGTAGTTTATATGATTGTAAATATCATTCGAGGATTTTTTAAAATTTTATTTGACGACTTTAGACCATATACCGAGAGGCAATATCTTGGACAACCAGTATCCACGGTCTTCCCAATCTCATTCCCGTAATCCTCGCCGCCATTTCCTCCTTAACTCCTTGGACTAGGGTTGGGCGATAGTGGATAGTGCAACTATCGATAGGCCGATACTATCGTTGAGAACTATCGATTGCTATCGATAGTTTTTCGATAGTTGCTTCCTTTTTTTACCAAAGCTATTCAATGAAGAATTTCAACTAATTTAATTCAATTCAATTCAAAGTACTATAAATTATAAGATTATATCATAAAGATGAGAGAAAAAAACAATTTTTTTTTAACATACAATAATAACAATAATAACATACAATAAGTGAAATCTTCAAGGAATTAACTCCTGTTTACTACTACCTACGTAAGTAAATAAACATTTTCTACCGTCATTCACGCATTATTTACGTTTACTCAAAATGGTTCAGTGCCCAAAATGTGAACAGAGTATTTCCAGAGATGACAAGAATAATATTTCATGTCATAAATGTAAAATATTATTTCACTCCCGGTGTTTTAACTTACAGGAAAAGGAAATAGAGGCAATGAAAAAAAATAATAAACCTTGGATATGTCACAACTGTGACATATCCAAAAAAAACAGTCAAAGCCAGGAAAAATCTGCTGAGCCATCGGGAACTGAAATTCTTGCGGCCGTTAATTTATTAGGAGAGGAAATAAAAATAATAAAAAACTCATTAGACAAGTGCGGGGACATGAATTTTGAACTAAATGAGAGACTCACTAAAATAGAGAACCACCTCGAGGGTCAAAATAAATTCATAGAAGACCTAATTAATGAAAATAAAACTTTAAAAGCTAAAGTAGGCCAGATGGAGGTGAGATTAAACAAAGCTGAACAGGGTCTATTAAATAGATCACTGGAAATTCGCGGCATCCCCGTACGCTCTGGAGTGACCCCCTCAGCCCTGGTGACATCTGTAGGTGCCGGTCTAGGCATTAAGCTTAGTGTCGAAGACCTTGACCTTGTGGAACGTCGAAGGGCCAGAAAAGATGACCCGCGACCCCCGCCCGTGATAGCGCGCTTCGTTCGGCAATCTATGAGGGACGAATTAGTACAGAGGAGAAAAGTCAAGAGGGACTTCTCAACGCGCGATATCGGCTGGCAGGAGAATGACTCCCACCGGATATATCTTAGCGAGGAGATGACCCCGACCAACAGGCATCTGTACTGGCTCGCCCGACAGAAGAGATCCGCCGGCAAATTGAAGTACGTGTGGTTCGCGGGAGGAAGAGTTCGCTGCCGGAAGGATGATGGTCAGCCCGTGATCTACATTGACCAGCCCCTGGACCTGGATGTCTTCGGCTGACCTCTTGGTACCCATCACCTATCCATGCCTCCACAGTTTTTTTTTCTTTTTGTTTCTGAATTAGATGTATTTTTTGTTGTTATTTGTTTTTCTTCTATTTTGTCTCATTTTGAAGATAACTCCTATTTTTTTTACCCAAAGGTACCACAATTGTTTTATTTTTAATTACTCAACTTGCATTATTTTTATTATCTCTCTCTGTTTTTTTTCTTTATGAATTATTCACCAGTTTATAATTTTCTTATTTCCTATTATCACTATTCATTTACGTATTATTATCTATATTTTAAGTCTACATTATTAAATATATTTTGGTATATATATTTCATTCTTACATTATCACATTTAGTTCATCTAATACTATCAATATTGTTCTCTTTCTCAAGGCATCTACAATCCCATCTCATCTACAGCATCATCCTTTCACTAACCGTCCTATATTTCCTTATCTTCTTACCCATATGACTAATATCCTAACCGCTTGTCACATAAACTCTCAATCCCTCTCAGCCCACTATGATGAATTCCTAGAATTCTTCACCCAAAATTTCTACCACATCATTGCAGTTTCTGAAACCTGGCTTAAACCCTACATTCCGTCTTCCTCAGTTTCCCTCCCTAACTACTCTCTCATCCGTCACGACCGGATTAATCGGACTGGCGGTGGGGTAGCGTTATATATTCACGACAGTCTGAAGTCCCGTATCCTTCAACATTCACCCCCCTCAAATCTCCCAAACACTGAATTCCTATTTGTTGAAATATCCTTTAATCTCCATTCTCTCCTGTATGCAGTGGCCTATCGCCCCCCTCATGTTCCTTTTGACCAAACCTTTGAATCAAACCTCTACACTTATGTTCCTCTCTACTCCAATATAATCATTTCTGGTGACCTGAATACCAATCTCCTTACTAACTCCTATGACAAAAAGTATTTAGAAAACCTCTTCTTTTCCCTTCACCTCTTCATTGTTCCATTTAACCCCACCCATCACTCCCGTGGATCCGACACCTGGTTGGACTTGCATGTCATAGACTCCCCAACAAAACTCCTTTCCTCAAGTCAGCAGCCTGTTACGTTTCTGTCCTCTCATGACCTTATACAAATTTCTTACGATATCCCAATCCCATCATTCCTCCCTAAAACAATTACTTTCCGCAACATAGAATCCCTCACACGAGACAAGATTTTACCTGACCTCGAAATCCTAGATTGGAATCCTATCTACTCCTGTTCCTCTATTGACACTATGGTTGAATTACTAACTGCCAATCTCCTTTCCATCCTCGATATCCATGCTCCTCTCAAAACCTGTACCTTTCGTCGCCGCCGGCCTGCTCCGTGGATGAACCTAGAAATAAAAGACCTGCAAAGAAGACGAGAGGCTGCCCGAAGACGTTTTAGACGCACTAGGCTCGAGGATGATTACCAGTCTTTTAAGGTTCTCCGCAATTTAACTCAAGCTACCATCAGGCGAGCGAAATCCAATTACTTCCATGAAGCCTTCTCATCCGCCCTCGATCCCAAATCCAAATGGCACCTCCTCCGTAAACTTTCTCTTGTTCAAAATAGATCCTCTCCCTCGGAAGTCTTTCCAGTCACACCTAATGAGTTAAATTCCTATTTCGTCTCTACCTCTACATCTACACCATCTCCATCCTCTCAGTTGCCTCTCTCACCTTCTGCATTCAATGATAATTATTTTTATTTTCCTTACATCTCTCCCACAGACCTCATTTCCTCCATAATGAAATCCCACACCAATTCAACTGGATTAGACGGTATTCCTGTCAAATTGATAAAATTATGCCTTCCTGAAATCCTACCGGTTCTCCTCTTCATATATAATTTTTTCCCTCCAGAATTCTGTATTTCCCACCTCCTGGAAAAAAGCCCTAATTCACCCTATAGCCAAGAACCCAAATCCTTCATCCCCAAAAGATTACCGACCGATCTCTATACTTTCTAACCTCTCTAAACCCCTAGAAAGAATAGTACAATCCCAAATCTCCAATTACCTCGAAGATTCCAATTTACTTGACCCGTTCCAATCCGGTTTCCGCCCCAGCCACTCTACTCAATCCGCTCTCACCAAAATCATCAGTGATGTCCAGACAGCAATGGATAAAAAAGAATTGACCATCCTCATACTCCTTGACTTTTCCAAAGCCTTCGATTCCTTAGACCACACCATCCTCTTTTCCAAACTGAAATCTCTACACTTCTCCAATAGTGCTCTCATGTGGTTTCATTCATTCCTTGCCCACCGTTCCCAATCTGTTACCATTCCCAACCAAGGTTCATCCCCTTTCCTCACTTTGCGATCAGGCGTAGCTCAAGGATCTAGCATCTCTCCTCTCCTGTTTGATTCCTATATAAATGATCTTCCTAACTCTATTCATAATTGTTCCTACCACCTCTACGCCGATGATTCTCAAATTTATCTTTCCTTTCCTCCTGCCGAGTTATCAACTGCATTTTCCAAAATTCAGCAAGACCTGGATGAAATCTGTGCCTGGGCATTCCTGAATAAATTGACTTTAAATGCAGCTAAAACTCAAGCAATTGCAATTGGATCCCATTCCCTCCTTCGATCGAATACCAACTTCCCTACTTTATTCCTAAATGGTCATCCTATAGCTTTCCTCTCCTCTGTTAAAAACCTAGGTTTAACAATCGATCAAACCCTTTCTTGGAAACCCCACATAGCTCAAATCACCCGACGATCGATTGGCATCCTAAAATTATTCCACCGTTCCCGACACCTACTTCCTCTATCCACACGTAAACTCTTAGTATCCTCCCTCATATTCCCCCAATTCGACTATGGGTGTGTGATTTATGGTGGGCTCTCGATGATACTGGAAGATAGATTAAAGCGTATCATGAACTGTTTCATAAGATTTGTTGTTGGAACCTCGAAACGCTCCCATGTGTCCCATCTCTACACCGAGTTAAATTGGCTTTCCCCTTCCTTCCGTAGAGATTACTTCCTTGGTACATTCCTCTTCCAAGTTATTAACACACATCACCCTCCGTATATTCACAATATCCTACATTTCAAGTCCTCAATCCAATCATTGCATACAAGGTCCCGTCTCTCCGATCTCTACACCCCATCCCACAGAACTACTGCTTTCCAACGTTCCTTTCTTGCCCGCTCCGCTATTGTTTGGAATTCTCTTCCTCCTTCTATTCGTAATACATCCTCCCTCGGAACATTTAAAACACTCCTCTTCCACCACTTTTCCTCCCTCCAGTCGGATGCTATCTAATTATAAAGATGCTTTAATGAATTTCACCCAAGTATATCATTTATAAAAGTTTAGCTTGTTTATTTTAATGGTAGAGAAAACATTATCATTTGAGGATTTTTTTATTTTCATTTTTATTTTTCATCATCATTTTTTGTTTTTTTTTCATCCTTTACTCGATGTAACATCAGGAATCTATTATTTAGTCAATTTCTTACATAATTTTTTTTTTTTTCTTTTACTGATTGTAAAGATAGTTCATGTATGTAGGTAGTGTGTATGTGTTTATATATGTGTATATATTTTTTTTTTTTTTTCATTTTATTACTTATTTTATTGTAAAATTGTATTTACTTTTAATGATCTTATTATATGTTATCTAATTTATAATCTCTAGGCCAGATATAACTTATGGTCTGTTATGTAACTATTATTCTTAAGGGACTTTGTCCCAGAATAAAATTTCTTTTTCTATTCTATTCTATTCTAATAATCAACAAATCAAATCTTCAGAAAAGAAAAATAACGAAATAGTTAATTTCAAGAGTCAAGTGTGCTCTTTGAGCCACATATTTCCCGGAAGAAAAACCTGCATTTCTGCTTTCCTTTGGCTTAATCTTTGAGAGAACCCTTGAGTTGTAGGAATTCCGAATTCAATTCCAAAAGAACTCGACACTGGACAGAGCCAGATCAGCATAATTCTTTTTTTCGAGTTTCAAAACTTGAGGGTGACCATCGAATGACCTATCGATATATAAAAGATCTATCGATAGTCGACACTATCAATCTTTGAATCATCCACTCTTGTCCCAGTTCTGCTGTTTAAGTCACCTATGTGGAAGATAATTTTCCATGTAGGAACTCTCTCTGCTATGTCTTGGATCTTTTCAAAGAAACTATCTTTTTCCGAAGCGGTCACACAGTCTGTTGGAGCATATAATCCCCAAATCACTACTTCCTGGCCAAATATCACGTTTGATATTTCTTTCATTGAATCCTCTGCAGATGGGGTAGATAAAAGAATACATCTGCTGTAAACTCTGCTTGTCGTAAAAGGCGAATAAAAGAGAAACGGGGTAGATAAAATTCCCTAGCCGTAGGGAAGGGTAACCTGAATTCAAAATTTTTAGTTTTAATATTGTTAATCTACTATGCAATATACTTATAATAGAATACGGTGGCACTAACTAGACACACCTGGTCCCAGAGGATCGCTAACTGCTGGTAGCCATCTGCATCCTCTCCAAGAACTCTTTTAATCGCACTCATTAGCGGTAGGACATCTGGAGCGTGGACGATGGTAGAGGGTTCTATTACCATAGCTCACCCCTCCCCCTCCCCCCTACGGCATCATTACAGTCCTTTACCATTTATAGAGCGCGTCCCCTTCGGCATCAACGTCACCGGTGCCAATTTTATGCCGAATGAACTTTATGGATCAGAAGTGATTTAGTTGTGGACGGGCCCATACGGCGGATGAAGCCCATATGGGCGCCCTTCGAAGGATTACCCTTCTATGCCCTTCACAAATATAATTTCACATTTCATTACTGCGGTAGCTAATAGACCAGCTGTGTATACAGGCCAGGTTTATATCGGTTATACTCTTTTATCTGTTTTATTTAGCTTTAAATAGAAATTTATAGAATATAAAATCGTAACATGGGACCATGTTACACCGACATGTAAACACCGAGAGTGTTTGAACGCTTTGGATCTAACCTGGGAGAATCCGCGGAATGAATAGAAACTCCCCCCCCCCCATTTAATACAGGTTGATACCAATTGGGTTGTTGCGAAAATAATAAAAGAGAAAGGCTTTTCTAGTTAGAGTTAGGACTCCTCCTTTAAATGAAACAGATTGATCCATGAATTCCAAAACATGTAGAAAATGACCACCTAAAGGCAATTGAAAGAGCTCAAGCAAAGAATGGACAAAAAAATAGATAAAATAAAATTGAAAAAAAAAAACTTATTTAATTTCCTACAAGTTTGTTTATATATATTTTTACGAAAAAGTGGACCGTTTTCGTGCTACCAGCTCCGAAAAAGTTGTAATTTAAAAAACAAAAATGTTTTTCTACATTTTTGTCTTCTAGGTCCTCAATCGTTTATTTTAGGGGAAAATCGACATAATAAAAATTCTACAGCACTGAATTCCCTATAAGAATATTAATTTATCATATTATTATGTTAATTTACATTGAACACGAAATCGACTCATTGCGGTGAAAATTACGTGTAACGTACTCGCTACCGTAGATTTTGTTCAACTCATTTAAGAATTCGGCTAATCGAAGTTCGACACATCGAGAGTTGACCGTATATGTAAATTAATGATTTAGATTTAGTTACAGTTGAAAAATATGTTTATAGTAGAAGATTACATAACCTCTGAAGTATGCCCTACCGATCAAAAAAAATACTTTCTATGTATATATATGTTAATATGTATGTATGTTAATACTACTTTCTATGTATGTTATATATTTCCAAAAGAAAACTCCAGAAATCCAACAGAAAACTAGCAAGTGTGAAGAATACTAGGGCATTCCTACTAAGATGCAGGGCATGATTATGAGAACAATATAGTCTTTATAGTTTTTATTTATTGACTGAACCTCAAGAACCTTAATAAACATTAATTGTAAAAGTCAAGAAATATATATATATACATTTATAATTACAGTAAATATAAACTAAATTAAAATGTTCATAAACTTTAAAATATACTGCGGAAAATATCAAATAATCAACATTCAATAATGAAAACATTAATCAAAATAAGAGGAAATGCCGCTGGTTCCTGTTCATGCTTTGATATTCTTTTTTTTTAATATCTTAAATTAAAATTTAAAAAAATTGTTAATATCAAATTATCAATACTACGAAATAGAAAAAAAAATTAATACGTTTGAGAAATATATAAAAACGTATTGATTTAATTCCTTTAATCATTTTAATAATGTTTTTAGTATATTTTCAGATCTATAATTTTTTTATTATTTGTTTTTCTCCTCTAATGGTAAGATCCACTTCAGAAAATATACGTAAACAGAAAATATGGTTGGGCGAACCGAAGCTCTAAGCTAGTAAGCACATCTACACAAATTTCAAGTACTCGGGATCTCAGATACCAAGGTTTTATTTCATTTCATTGAATTTTATAAAATATTTTATTTTTTTTTTAAATTCATAATATTTTTTTTTCTTTTGATTCGTTAGAGAATAGCCTAAGATAGTGTTTCGTTTGCTTACGTTATGTTACTCGTTACTTTCGTTGTTATTAGTGTTATGTTACATAGAAGAGTTAATCGACGTTACAGAAGTAAAAACCGATACCTAGATGGGAAGATTCAATGAAGTCTTAAGATTTTGGTCGATGCGATGGTGAGAACTGTTGACCGCGACAGCTTTGATCTTTGATTGCCGGGATCGAACTCTAAGCTTGCTGATCTTAATTGAAATTACAGTCAATTAGAAATTCTATCTTATATCGGATTGATATAAATTTAGTTTATACTATAATAATTATTCCAGTTGGATATATGGATAGCTATAGAGTTATAATATTCTGAAATATAGAACGCATAGTTATAAAAGCAAACGAAGAAAACTGTTTTCGTAGGACTTTAGTAACAGATCAATTATTTTATATTAATCACGTGACAATAAATAAAAATAGAAGAATAACGAGGACGGCTATAAAAATTCCATAAAGTTTTTCAAGGACGTGAAGGCCTTAAAATATTTGTGCCTATGATTCTAAATAATTGAGTAGCTTAAACCGGCCAAATGATGGATATTAGATGTCGAAATAGCTCATTAAATAGGGTCAAGAGATGCTCATTAAAGTTGAATCCGGTTAAATTTAGGAAAAACTCGCAACAAAAAAAGAAAACCGTATTAATCATAAACTATCCCTTAGGCGAAAAGTAGGAACTAATCGATAGATCGAGTTATCTATTTATCGAATCTTAAATTAGACACAACCCTTAAACAGCGAAGCGGCCTCGTTTCGTAAAAGACCACCATCTTCTTATGGCACGGAAGGCAAAATGATACAACACAATTTAAACAAGTAGCAACAACCCGACTGCAAATGACCAGCAATCAGCCGTGAATTCCGCCTCAGCAACAATCGATTATCATTAATGATGAATGACTGCACTATTCGATATCTGAAAACTCCTAGCCACACTGTCACAGTGTACATCAGACACTGTTGTTGGCAAACAAATTACCGTAGACAATATTAATTATTTGATAGTTCATTTTTTTTTTTTCTTTTTTGGGAGGCGCTTGACTACCATGCTCCCGGGCCCAAGTTCGAGTCGGACTGAAGGCAAAAAAATGATTTTCTGTCATTTCAACCGTGGATCGAATTCGAGGTCGGGAGACCCTCCTGAGGCACACCCTGCTTCTTAAAAAGTTGGTACCCTTAATTAGAGGGAAAAACCTGGCGGTTGAGCGTGAATTCTAGCCAAATCACCTCCTTTCACAACCGTTGGCTCAGAAACAGTACAGCCTACTTAAGTACTGAACCCAGGACCCTTCACCTGAACCTATTCACTTGAAACCTTTTATAGATGTTATTATATACAACAGCTGTTATTATCAATAAGTAATAAACTTGTGATTATATATTTTTTTAAAGTACAAGGCCTACTAAATTGGTTGCCTGGGCGTCACATTTAGTTCTCTTTTGTTTTCATTCATTATCACTAGAGACCGGATCTCAGTGTTATTGCACATTTGGTTTACTGTGGTTTAGCGCTCTCTAACCCAAGTAGTTATCTCCTTTATATAATGAGGATTCTTATTCTTAAATTTTATTTTGCACGAAATTGCACAAATTGGACATTTTGAGCTTAATTGCACGAATTCGGGATTTACTGCACGAAATTGCACAATTGAACAAAATTCATCTAATTTTATTCATTTAATCATTTATATATTTTTTTCATTTTCTTTACGATGATAAGGCAATATATTAAATAGGATGATTAGTTTTATGTTGGAAGTAAAAAGTCGCTTAAAAACCAATGTATTTGTGACATACTACTTTTAAATGGTTGTACTGATTTAGGAGCTTTGAGGATTTAGGTATACATTGATGATCGACGTACTTCCTAAAACTAAGACGTTTCCTCACAAAATTGTACCCCCCCCCCCTTCCCATTTTCTTCCCCACTTCTGATTTAGCACAAAGGGTCAGTTGTTGATAAGATTTCAAACTATCAATTATCAAAATCCCAAAAACGGCCGCGAGTATTTTTACAAAAAGGTGGTGTTTTGTTCTTGCTGTTTGAACACAATAGGCCACGAAAGGAAATCGCTAATAGAATCACATTGCTAATCAGGTAATTTTTACCTGATTAATTTTTAATTTTTCCCTGAGTAATTTTTCAATTTATAAAAAAATATTTTAGTAAGACCAATCAACTTTGTTGAACCCAAGATTTTTGAAATGTACAATTTGTACATTTTCACAAAAGTTTTAAAAATTAATATATTTTTCCAAAACATTTTATTATATTTTGTTTCCATGTAAAAGGAAATTTTAATAGATATATTTATATTTTTTTTTAATGAAAAAAAGTTTATCATATTTTTCCAAGTTTTTGGTTCAAAAAGTATTTCAGATTGAATTAATACTAAAACAGAACGTTTGTCGAAATGTGCTATAGTTTATTCAAGGCCGGTTAAGTTTGGCATGTTTGTGTAAATAAACGGATTGCTTCATGTATTAAGTTTTTAAATGCCCATTTTTGTATGTTTCATATTTTAACTGCACGATTTTTGATGTTTTGAGTTTTTTACTGCACTTTTAGATTTTTAACTGCACAAAAATCCAGTCTCTACTAATAATGTTACTCATGAATATTATTATCGCATACATAATTAGTATTATTTTGTTTTTAAATATATATATGTATTACGTGATTTTTTATATAATATACATAGATATTGGTTCATATAATAAACTGTGGAGTAATAAAAAGATAATATAATACGAGGGTGAATCAAATATAAACGGTAATTTTCAAAATTATATTTATTGAATAATATTATACAGAAACTATACCTTCAACATTTTTCAATGTAGTCTCCTGCATTATCTACACACTTCTGCCACCGTTTTGGAAGCTTGAATATTCCCTGTTCATAAAAAGACTGAGGGCGAGTTTTTAACCATTCGCGCACGTGCTTTTCGACGTCTTCATTGTTTTCAAATCGTTTTCCTCCAAGTGATTCTTTCAGGGGCGCAAACAAAAAATAGTCACAAGGGGACAGGTCTGGACTGTAAGGAGGGTGTTCGAGAGTTTCCCAGCCCATTTCTTCCAATTTATCCCTTGTCAACAATGCGGTGTGAGGCCTTGCGTTGTCATGGAGAAGGATGACATCTCTATTGGGCACACCTCGTCTTTTGTTCCGGTAACTGGTTTTTGCTGACTGTAGCACCTGGCAGTAGTAAGCCGCATTCACTGTTCGTTGATCGTGAAGAAAATCAATGAGTAGAACTCCCCTTGAGTCAAAAAAAAATTGTTGCAAGAACTTTTTCCGGCTGAGAGACGAGTTTTGGCTTTCACTGGGCAGCCTTCATCCTTCCTTCGCCACTCCTTACTTGCCATTTTCGATTCGGGGGTGTAATGGTGGACCCACGTCTCATCACATGTGACGATGCGCCTCAAAAAATCTTGGAGGAAAACGATTTGAAAACAATGAAGACGTCGAAAAGCACGTGCGCGAATGGTTAAAAACTCGCCCTTAGTCTTTTCATGAACAGGGAATATTCAAGCTTCCAAAACGGTGGCAGAAGTGTGTAGATAATGCAGGAGACTACATTGAAAAATGTTGAAGGTATAGTTTCTGTATAATATTATTCAATAAATATAATTTTGAAAATTACCGTTTATATTTGATTCACCCTCGTAATTAAGTAAACTGATAATCCATATGTATTAAATATACCTATATATGGAATGATTTTATTATTTTAAGAGGAATAGAACTATTTGCGCGATATGTGTTAGTTTCACCACCGAGTATATATTGAATTTTCACTAAAATATACAGTGAAGTTTATATACAGGAATATGCTTTTTATTAGTTTTCATAGCATAGTCCTCTTCGATATATCTTCCATATGCGAGGTATTTAATCCTGAATATCATTCACTATTCAAAAGCTGAATCTTTTTCACCCGAACAGGTGAAAAACTTTCGTAATTTCTAAAATGATAATTACATACATAAGAAGACAATACAGCAATTGGAATTGTTGCAATATGAGTTAGAGTGTATTATATTATTTTGAAATATTTTTTTATTTTTAATCAGAATTTATAACAAGGATTGTTGTGACAAGATTATTAAACTAAAAAGTATTGAAAACGCACAAAACGATATTGTTTTTCAGATATGCCAGGATCTGATTATTTTTCGGCATCCGAAGGACATCCTTGGCCACTCTCCTTCCCCCCTTAGAATAATCTTTTGTCCACCGCGCACTGGCAACTTTAATCACCAGCAACTAAACAGTTTAATCAGCTATGAGTTATCCACCACCGCGCTGGCGACTAAATAGTTGCCTCTCAGCTCAGTCTACAATGGGTTTCGTGGAAGCCCTTATTTTGAGACGTCAAATAAATAAGCAAAGGATAAAAATGTTTGGGCACATCCAATAATTAGTTGCCGACTTCTTGACGGGAAATTTTATAAGCTCTTCTACAGATTGAATGAACGTCCAAACAAGTTCTTTAATAATTTTAGAATAAGAATGTCAGAACAGTGCCGTCTAGCAACTAAATAGTAAACAGTGCGCGAGGTTACGTAGAAACCCACATGATTCGTTTCTGCCGGCGCAATTATTTAGTGAAGGCAACTTAAAAGATTCTCGTGCGCGGGGCCGCATTCTATTCAGTGTGCTTCATTTGAATTTCTTTAAAGCAACTAAATAGTTGCTTTGACAAAGTTATCAGTGCGCGTGGGCCCTAAGTGATATCCTTAAGACTGTCGACTATGTGAGACGAACTAGGCTAATGTTTCTCCATTTTCATTGACATCTCATTAAATAATTTTATTCCCTCTACTTTATGCATTATTATTTTTATTTTATTTGTTTTCAAATCTCAGATTTCTCCATGTAATTTTTTTTTTCTTTTCAAAAATATTCTTAACCGACATCAAAAATGAGGAGGGGACCCAATGGCCGAGTGAGTTGGGGCGAGGGTATCAGTGTGTTCGTAACCAGAAGGTTGTGGTTCGAATGGGCGGGTTAAAATTTATTTACTGGCGGACCCAGGAAATGAATCTTGACCTTCCCACCCAGGCCAGTATAGGACTTCACTGGAAGTCGGACTCAAAAAAAAAAATCTAAAAAAATGAGGAGGTATTCAATATTAATACAATTAGAGTGTATTATTTTATTAAATCATTTTTAGAGGCGATTATTTCGTCAATTATGAATAGATTTTAATCATACTTCAGAGGTGGTCTGATAAAAATTGAAATTTTCTTAGAGAAATAGTATTGTTTGTTTGTTTATTTCGTTTAACGTCACTTTATGTTGCTATGGCTAATCGGACGAATCGAAATAGTATTGAAAATTACTTTATCCGAACGATGTACCCCCATTGTTGTGCTATTAGTTTTGGTCCTTGAGAAAACTATTTTGAAATATTCCACGATTTACCATTTTTAAGATGGCGGAAGGATATTCCACCATTTTTTTCCTTTTAGTTTTAAAAGAATTAAATCATTTAATAAATATATCCAATATTATTTAATTTGATTTGGTAAAATAAAAGTGGACAATTGAAACATTGTTTGTTTCAATTATTTAAAAACAGTTGCTCGTTTGGTAGCGAAGCCGAGAAGCTGGTCCGGATTCATCGAAGCCGGTTCGGATTGTAAATATGGAATACGAGGCAGCAGGATCCCCTAAAGAAGATGTAGGGAGGGAGGAGAAGGGAGGGAGTTTTGTATTCCGTCCGTGAGGAGGCTCCTCTTCATTCCAGTGGGCTTCAGGGGGACTCCTGGGGGGGGTGTGATCAATCCGGGGGACACAGTCAATAGTCAGGAAACACTTGTCAGCCGGGGATCTACTTCTGAGGGGGGGGGGGGGGGGAGGCTGTCACTATAGGCCCCTGCCCCACCGGCCAGGTGATACAATAACATATTGAGGAAATTGGGTCGCCCTTATAAATATAAATGGTAAGGTTCGCTCCTGTCTTCCTCATCCCCATCTCTACACCAAAATGGAAAAAAAAAAAATACAAGAATCCTATATCAAATAAGAGAAAACTCTGACCCAATGGAATCACACTGATACTGTGCCATTAAAAAATCCTTAGAGGCAAAATATGGCCAGGATTACTTTAGAAATATCTATTGTTCAGAAGATGAACAAAAATTAGCTCTAAAATTTAAAAAAAAAAAAATGACAATTTTATTTATATTTTTTTTTTCATTTATTGATATTTACAACTCTACAAAATAATATTCAACAAGTAAATGTGTTGACAGTGAATACCATAGGCATGTAAATAACTTGTGAAGAACTACTCACTAGTAGCATTTCAATAAAATCTACACTAAAAGGTCTCTAGGCCATCTTCTTTTCAGACGCCTCGGAGGATTATCGGGAATTGAGTGGGAAGCAAGTAGGGAGACTAGTGGATTGGAGTGGTTATGGAGCTTACTATGGAAGGATAGGTATCTGGTTTGGGCTAAATCAGGAACGTATGGAACATTAAGATCATTACGGATAAGTTTATTGGTCACAAAGTAAGGAGTATTGAGGATTTTTAGAAGTTTTTGGATTGTAAGGATTGGATACGAGATGAATTGGATGGTTTAGTAGAGCCCCAAAGCTTAACTCCGTACGTCCAAATAAGTCTAATCACAGTCATGTAAGTGAGTCTTTTGTAATTAATTGGGAGCTTTGAACGTTTGTCTAGTAAATGTTGAAGTAGTCTGTAACGACGGGCAGTTTCTTGTTGTTTTAGTCTTGTATGTGGATTCCAAGTTAGACGTTTGTCCAAGTGGAGTCCTAGGTAGCGGATCTGTTCAACAGGGATTGGTGGAATATCATTAAAGGATACTGTAGGAGACTATTTTTGAACCTAAGAATCTATACACGCCGGTTTGAAAATTTATATTTTTTATTTTAAATTGTGAACCATTATACATAAAACTTTATAATAAACTCCATACCCACTAATTTTTCAATTTACTTCCCAGTCGTTTCTAAACAACCCTCTGAAGACCTACCTGAACTGTAGGACTTAGCGACAAATGTTATATAACAAAAATGTTCTCTGAATGAACAGTAAGCGCAAACGGAGTAGTTCTGCGATCAAGAAATAACAGGAGTTTGTTTAACTTTGTTTTCTCTTGAATTTTATGTTTCATTGGTATTGTAGATCCTAGGTACTCGATCTGCTCGAAGTATTCAAATAAAATCCCTGAAATATCTTTATCACCGTTTCTACTAATACCGATTTTTTTCGGTTTATATTTATTAATTTGTTATACCAGTTTATTTATTTATTTCGTTTAACGTCACTTTATGCTGCTATGGCTAATCGGACGATGCTACGGTGGGAGTCCTAAATTTTGCCTATCCAGGTATAATTAGGATAGGGATCTTTAACGAGTACCTGACATCGCACAGGCTCGGGACCCCCATTTTACGTCCCTTCCGAAGGACGGCATAGCTAAGGATTTTATACTCCCTTTAAAAAATCCTAAGGTCATCTGCCGGGCTGCGAACCCGCGATCTTGGGTTGTTATACCAGTTTCCCATTCTTGGTTCAATAATACCAAATAATCAGCGTTATAAGAAATGGTATTTTATCACTATTGTAGAAGAAAGTTTAAAACATAAAAGTCACGCTTGTACTCAGCCTCTAAAATTTGGGTACCCTTACCTGGGAGGAAACCTGGCACAGAGCGTCATGGCTTCATAAAGCAGATCGTTCCGAAACAATAATTCCTTATATTAGCAAGTACTAAATTGTAAGTACTACTTCAGGGATTGTAGGGTAAAAAAAAAAAATGTTTCATATACTTTTTGTATATAGAGTATAAATGTATTTATGATTCACTTCTTTCTTCCTTAATTTTTTTTTAGTTTTTTATTTCTTAGCTTCAACAATTATTACCTATTCTATATTATTATTTATTATATTCTTGCACTCTATTTTATTTCTTGTATATACAAGAAAGTATAAAAGGGATGTATATTTTAATTTTCTAACTTTACTTTATATCATTGTACATATTGTATTAATGACCTTTGTCATCCATATTACTCATTGCGCTCAGTGCGGTAGATTTTATTTATGTAATTATTCAAATAAAAAGTTAAAATATAAAAATTAAAAATTAAAATGTTTCTTATAGGATACGGCAATGTGTTCTGCCGTATTTAAACATCTGAAACCCATCTAAAGTATTTAAAAATTATACTCGATTCGATATCACGTCATTGATTTGATGAAAAATATGACGTCAAAAGAAGACAGTTATAGAAAATGCTTTATACAAATATAGTTAAAAATAAATTTTCGGTCAACATTATTATTCTTACAAGAACATTTAATCATGAAAATAGCTCTAAAGGTTAAATCTTGAAAAGAAGTATTTATTCATGTTCGTTGTAAATAAATATAAAGGAATTCAAAGGTCAATAAAGGACATAATATCCTCGTTTATTATTTATTATTTGTAAAAGTCGTGTAAGATTGGGGCTGGAGAATGGGAGATTAGGGCGAGGCGTGATAATGCAAATCTCTAATCTGAAAACGATTTCGTGGCCGAGCGGCAATTTGATGTGAAAAGCATCAATTACCAGAGCTGACGTGAACATAATCTACCTTCGGCTATGAAAAGGTAGTAAACTCTAAACTCCCCCAACCGACCAATTATCGAACTAAAGCTTAGATCAATGCGGCACTCGTTATGTGATTATCCTCGGAGCAGCCAATGACGAGCCTTATCTTCGATAACCTATTCACTTGAAACCTTTTATAGATGTTATTATATACAACAGCTGTTATTATCAATAAGTAATAAACTTGTGATTATATATTTTTTAAAAGTACAAGGCCTACTAAATTGGTTGCCTGGGCGTCACATTTAGTTCTCTTTTGTTTTCATTCATTATCACTAGAGACCGGATTTCTGTGTTATTGCACGTTTGGTTCGCTTTGATTCAGCGCTCTCAAACTCAAGTAGTTATCTCATTTATATAATAAGGATTCTTATTCTTAAATTTTATTTTGCACAAAATTGCACAAATTTGCCTATTTGAGCTTAATTGCACGAATTCAGGTTTTACTGCACGAAATTGCACAATTGAACCAAATTCATCTAATTATATTAACTTCATCATTTATTTTTTGAAAATTTTACTTAGGATTATTAGGCAACATTTATAACATTTATTTATATTAAATAGGTTAATTAATTTCAATTCCAAAGTAAAAATTCGCTTAAATCAAATGTATTTGAGACCTACTACTTTTAAATGATCGTATTGAATTAAGGCTTTGAGGATTTAGGCAAACATTGAAGATCGACGTACTTCCTAGAACTAAGACGTTTCCTCAGAAAAGTTTACTCCCCGCTTCCCATTGATATTTGATTGAAACTCTCGAAGAAAGCTTGAAACGAATTGAAGATAAAAGGGAAGATATTTGTTTTCAAAATTTGAGTAAATCTTTGAGAAAAACTACGGCTACATCCCTTAAAAAAATTAAATTATTGTATCAACGGAAAGGAAATACAAGCTGATAATCTGGATCCATCCACAATCGCACGCTACAAAAATTGTCCTGTTACGTCCATAGATGTAGAACGTTCATTTTCTTTGCTAAAGAACATTTTATTAAGTGACAGGCGGCATAATTTTACTGAGAAATATTTTTAAATTTATTATGTACATTTACACGAAGCTTTTAAAAACTAATTTATATTTCAAAAACATTTAGTTATATTTTGTTTAAGGAGGAAATTTTAATAAGGATATTTATATTTCTTTTAACTAACAATTTTTTCATCTCCTTTTTTTCCCAAATTTTAAAGTATTTCAGATTGAATTAACTCTAAAACGAAACGTTTGTCGAAATGTCCTTAAGCTTATTCAAGGCCTGTTAAGTTTTGCATATTTGTTTAAATAAATGGATTGCTGCATGTATTAAGTTTTTGAATTCATGTTTGAGTTTTTTACTGCACGTTTTTTGATTTTTTTTACTGCACTAAAATCCGGTCTCTAATTATCACGGACATTATGCATTCAAAGGTAATGCATATTGCATATGATAATTTGCTTTTGATTAGCAATAATTACAACAAAAATAAACTTCGTCCTTAGGCACGATAAAATACTTTCCCCTTAAAAACAAAGTAATAATTTGTAATTCATAAAAATTTAGGTCAAACGTTTTTCATTTAAACCAAAATAGCTCCTTTAAGGTAGATCCTTGTGACAAATTTTAAATAATGAAGTATGTTCCCCATAACATTTTTGACCAGGAAACTATGGTCGAATTTTCGATCCGAGCGACACCAATATTTAGAGTGTTTAAAAAAAAAAAAAACCCAACATTTAAAAATACAAAATTTAAATTGTGAATATTTTTCATTTAAACCAATATAGCGTCTTTACAGTAGGTCCTAACGACAAAATTTAATGAAACAAAAAAGATTTTCCATCAAACTTTTAATGAAGAACCTGTCTGCAAATTTTGATTCGACCAACACCAACAGAGCATGTCAAAACGTAACAAACACAATCTTTTAGGTTCCAGCCAAAAGACATTTCCATTTAATTTCGTTTTTTATTATTTATTTACTTCTCATATTTTTCAACTACTTAACTAATTACTTTATAATTATTTAACTCATTTGCTTTATCGTAATAATCTCCTAATGCAAGGTTTTTACAGATCTGCCAGGATCTGACGATTTTTTGAGGCCGAAGGACATCCTTGCCACTCTCTCCTTCTACAATTAGAACTCTCTCTCCTAGACCTTCTCCTAGTTTTCGTCCTTAAGGATGCTGTTTTAAGATTCCGGAGCTTTTTTATTAGCAAAGGTTTTTTTCGTCCTTAAGCCACTCTCTCCTTCTACAATTAGAATAATAATATGGTTGTAACGGTTTTTAAGTTATCCGAAGGATAACTTCCGCCATTGTTGTCCTTATAAGGACACTGTTTACAGATCTGCCAGGATCTGACGATTTTTTTGAGGCAGAAGGACATCCTTGGCCATTCCCTCCTTCCACAATTAGAATTAGTTTTCGTCCTTAAGGAAGAAGGAAGGTAATAATGCTAAGATCCTAAAATCTAGTTATTTATGTTTATAAATAGAATTAAATGGAGAATTAAAATGAAAAAAAAAAATAAAAAAAATTACTTTATCGTAAAATATAATCTAACTACATCTGTTTATTATTCTAATATCTTCCTAATCGCAAAAACTTTTTTAATTTTTAAAAAAGAAAAATTTTATTTTTCTTTACCTTATATAATTTCGTAATGGACTGATAATACAAAAACAGCAAAATATTTAATGTTTTTAAGTTATTTTATTTTATTTTTTTTTTTAATTTCAATCTGTTGTATCTTTTTTATAACCCTGACAATACCTATAATTTCTCTAGCCAAAATGACTGTATAAAAATAATAAGACACAAATTAATATTTATTTATTCATGTTTTTGTTTGCGAATGAGCGCTTTGGGACTACGCATAGTACTGTACTCAAGAGGCATGCTTTTCCTTTCTTTTTGCCCACACTTCCTAAATTCTTCTGCTGTGCCCTTTTTTTTTTTTCTGTTGGGACCATGTTTTTCCAGTCCTCTTAGGTTTCTCCTTCTGGTCAACTTAACACTTGTAAATTTAGAACCTGAAAACTACCCAGTTTGGAATATCCTCTGGTGTCCACTTCATTGGCCCTGTTTTCTATTTAATCCTTCGTTCGTGGAATTCGACTATTTGTGTAGTAAGCATTGCTGGGTTCATTCTCTTGATTTATCTATAGAATTTTAATCTGCGTTTTCTAATGTCACTGTGAATATTAGAGTATTGTTTAACTTTATAATTTCGAAGTCCGTATTATGCAATTTCATTTATTGCTCTAAAGAGACTGGCCCTATGATAAATAGTGAATATTTTAATTATTATATTACACCTAATACTATTGTACTAATAATATCCTTAGAAATAACAATAATATATTTTGTTGAGATCATAATTAAGAGTAATTCCCCCGCGTGGGAGATAATGTGTTTTGGACTAAGCTCCTATTTAAATACAATGCATAAATTAAAAGAAGGTGCCCTCGAGGCCAAAAGGCACAAATAAGAGACCGAAGCCCTGGCGGGAGGCCAGCCATGTCACCAGCACTGCATCGGGGGCGCCCTCTACCTTCTCCTTTATAGATCATATCTTTACTATAAATATAAATATATATATCCTAGGAGCAGCTGTTATATATTACCATTATATATTATTCTACGCCTCATGTACTTTTAAAAGCATCCATTTGTTTTAGAAGACAAAGAATGGTCGCCGGCTGTTAATTTTTACATGATGTAAAAGTATTTAGATTTTAAAGTTATTTATCTAATCACTTTTTTTTATATTTATGTAAATAATAAATAGAAGAGTTATTTAAATCAGAATAATCGATTTAAATACGATTAAAAATATCACAACTTATTCATTATTTTTTTTATTAATCACTTTATCAGAAACTGCGATTTATTCGAATAGCAACTGTTTTTAACCGATTTCGAAAAAAAAGGTAATCAATTCGACATGTTTGTGATATTGATGGAATTGGATAATATTTGAATATGATGATCCATTTAGGTTTCCAAGCACGCGTGCTTGATTTCGTAAGTGTATGTTTGTTTGTGCACGAATTTCTAGAAAACTAAAAGTCATATCGAAATGATTCTTTTTGATTTGAGTTAGGTACACTTCAACTTAGGGAACAGTTTAAATTTCATTAAAATCGGTCCAGTAGTTTCAGAGATATGGGTAAATTAAGGAAAAGTAAGAAAAGTAGGAAGTTGTATAGTTATATGACATACGGAGCACGTATCGTCAGCAAAGTCTTTAATACCATTCAGAAATTTTTCTTGTGACTTTGCTGCTGTGCTCTTTGACGCATTATAAAAAGACGGTGTAGTATCACTCGTTCATTTTCTAACAATCTTTGGACACGAAAGTTTTCACTCAGAACTTTAAGTCGCTCTATTCTTTCATCTTAAGAATCACCGAATATTCCGTATGTGTCCACTTTGAGATCGACGTTTTTGTACGTTTTCACACATATTATAATTTATTAGCTTGTCATAGAAAAAGAAAATACTAAGAATTCTTTATATGCATTGCACATTGCAAGTTTATTATTATTATTATTATTTTCTGCAATCAATAATTGAATTTAAGAAAAATTATTATATTAACAAAAAAAAAAAAAAGCCTTGAGCCTGTCCGCTAAAGAGAGAATAACATGAAACATATTTTATGGGTTGCCTTCTTGACAGTCGATGCTCATATGCTTTTTAATGTTTTTTTTTTTTTTCTCTTACCTCTGATTTATTTGTCAGTAGGAGATAAATTTTCAATTCAAATCAAAAAGCTTAATCCAGTTGATCGTCTGTGTCCTTATGTTCTTTTTCTTTTTGCTTACGTGTAGGATTTTTAATTATTTAAATTAAATTGAAAACTGAATGAGTCCGCCGAAAAACGTTCTAGGCAACAACATAAAATTTTGATTAATCAGTGAAAGAAAATCATAATCTAAAGTTTTTGTTAGTTTTGTAGGTTAGATTTTATATTCACATACTAATTTGTTATATTTACATGTATAATAACATAATGTACAATGTACATAATGACACTGTTTTACAGATCTGCCAGAATCTGACGTTTTTTCGATGCCGAAGGACCACTCTCTCCATCTACAATTAGAATTAGCTTTTTCGTCCTTAAAGGACATCCTTGGCCACTATTCGACTATTTAACTCTCTCCATCCACAATTAGAATTAGCTTTTTCGTACTTAAGGATTGCTGTTTTAACGGTTTTTAAGGACACTGTTTTACAGATCTGCCAGGATCTGACGTTTTTTCGAGGCCGAAGGACATCCTTGACCACTCTCCATATTAAGACGTACTATTATACATTTTTAAAATTTTAAAATCGCAACTTAGGAAATTTTGTCGCTTAGAATGTTTTTCAGCGGAGCCATTTAATTAATGAATATTAATAAACAAACATGCAAAAAAATAGTGATTTCAAAGGCAGATTTTTTTATATTCATAAATGTAATTCCCTCCCCAGGAAATTTTTGGCAAAATTTTGATCCGATTTTACCAAGATGGCGAGACATGTAAAAAAAAGCTTTTTAAAATAGAGGTTTCTTCAAATCTGGCTAATTTTATTCAAACCAAACTTTTTGAACAGCCGAAAAGAATGCAGCAGGATAATCCAAATCCAGGTTGAAAATTTTTATTTCGTATTAGGAGAAACAGAGTGAAAAGGATTTTAATCATCAGACCCTTTCTCCTAGAAATAGTTTAATCATGTAACGAGAGTTGAGCTCTTAACTGTTCCTACTCTCCTAATACCCAACTATCAAACTACGCGTAACGCCCTAGGCCACGTGTAAAAAAACATGTTCCATGTTGAAAGTGTTTATATAACTATTTAAATAATAAAAATAAAATTAAAATTTGATATTGTATCGAATTTTATAATTTTTTGAACTCATCATTTTTTTATGGAATCAGTACTAAGTACTAAAGCTTTTTGATTTTAATATTTAAAAAGTGAATAATTTTACAATATAGCCCGGATGTTAGTAGTAGTAGGATCTAAAACTTTTATGCAAAACCTCTTTTGAATTAAAAGTTTATTCAATACGTATATTTGAACTCTTTTGAAAAAAAAAAAAATAATAAATAATTTAACAACTGGCAATAATATTTTGTTCTGTAAATAATAAAAAAAAAAAAAATCAAAATTTTTCGAAGTATAGATGAATGAGTATAGTAGTGAGCGAGTGTATGGAACTAGAAGAGTTGGTCGTCCAAAGCTTAGATGGGAAGATTCTGTAGCTACTGATGCCAGGATTCTGCTTGGTACCGGAAATTGGAGGGCAGCAGCACTTGATCGGGAAAACTGGCGGTCGATGTTGGAACAGGCCAAGTCTCAACTTGGGACGTAGTGCCAATAAATAAAATAATAATAAATAATAAATAATAGATATTCTATGAATTAGAATAAGAGAAGAATTAGAGTATCATGATTCCAAGTGTGTTTGGATATGGTCTTTGAAAAAACAGATGGACAAAACAGAGAATAATTCAAATTCAAAAATAAGCACATTTAATACAACAAAATTTTAAACTAACTTGTTGCAAATTAGATTTGCTTTATTAATGTATGAAACGAAAAGTAACATTTTCCGAGTAACTTTTATTCCCCAAAAACGTATCGCTTTCGACCAATTAGGCAGGCCATTTGCAAAACATTCTCCATGTTAAAGTGTTTATACAACCGTTAAGTCAGTTAAAATAGGAATGAAAGTATTAAATATTGCAACCTCGAGTTTCCGTTATTTATGGGCGATAGCATTAGGAACTGATCACCTTCTTGGGACAAGATTACAATACAGACGTAGCTCGACGCTTGCTAATGCTCGCTAACAAACATACATTAGAGGCAAGTGGGAGAGCTGAAACCTAAGCCTAATGCGGAGAATAGCATTGCGGTAGGTGCGACAAGATAATGTTTGCTAATCAACTCCTCAGGTATGTGCTGGTACTGGTGCTGGTGGTTGTGCTGGTACTGGTATTGGTGAAGTGTGAGGGCTAAGGTGTCGGTTACCTGCTGCGGTGTACACATTCCTAATGACACCTAGTTCTCCAGGCTAGGCTCCGTCCCCCAGCATTTTCAGGATTCCAAGCGAATGAAAATTTATGATGTCATTAGCACATGTTTATACATAATTATTTTGAATGTCCAAAAATTAATGAAGGTAAATATTGGTAAAATAAATTATAAGAAAACATTTGTATTCTTTATTCCTCTCAAAACATTTCTACCAATGTATTCATCGTTCAAAAAGTTGTTAAATCCTTTTAATAGTGGTAGTTGGTAGGCTAGAAGTCTGGAGAGAAGAGTGGTTGAAGCAAAAACTTATTTTTTTTATATACTTCATTCGTTATAGGTCATTTGCGTCGTTAGATTTTCTTATTTTGTAACTGTAATTTCTTAACTAGTTTTCAAACAGTTTCTGGGGTTTACATACACCAAAGCTCACAGAACATGATTTAAATCCATTTCCGAAACCAATATTGTGGTCCAAAAGTCGGTTTTAAGAAAAACAAAATACTAAGTAAGAATTCTTTATATGCATTGTACATAGCAGTTTTTTTTTGTAATCGATTATTAAATTTAGGGAAAAATATGATATTAACAAAATTAAAAAGGCCTTATGCCTGTCGGCTAAAGAAAGAATAACATGGAACAAGTTTTAGGGGTTGGTCCCTTCACTGTCGATGATCATATGCTTTCTAATTTTTTTTTTCCCCCTTACTTGTCATTCATTTGTCTGTAGGAGATACATTTTCAAATCAAATAGCTTAATCATGAAGATCGTCTATGTCCTAATGTTCATTATCTTTCTATTTTATCTGCTTACGTGTATGATTTTTAATTGTTTAACTTAAATTGACAATTAAAAAAAATATTCGTTTCAAACGTAACTTTTTATATCCAAATCAATATAGCTCCTAAACGGTAGGTAAATGTTGTTCAAAAAAAATATATTCTCCATTAAATTATTGTCGTCAATTTAAATAAGTAAATTATTGATTTGTAAATTTAAAATAGCTTATTTTTAGTTTTCTGATCATTTTAATGTTCTCACAGTTGTACTTGAAGACCTGCATGTTCTAAAATCATACCACGAGTACTAAGCATAAATAATTCTTAATTTTGCTCTATCAGGAAAAAAAAAAAAAAAATACCAAAAAAAAAAACACACCTTTACATATCTGCCCGTTCACAAAAATCAAAAGAAAAATATAAGATAAACAAAAACCTGTACCTACACGTAATCAGGAAATAGACTCATACTCCTCACTTGATTACTTGATATGAAAAGGAAGAAAACAGTCAACTAAGGAGCCAGGATCATCATATTAGTAACCAATCTTAAAATGGTGGGAAGGTAAAACAAGATCCTTCCATTCCGATTATTATTTGCTTTTTTTGTTTATTTTTACATTAATAAGTGGAGGATAAAAAAAAACATCTACATCTACAGATCATGCTATAAGGCGTTTCCTCCAAGAATGCCTATCTCACCAGAATTCCAAGGGAACCAATGATCGGCCTTTTTTCCATCTGACTATTCGGTCCATCTCTAGTTAATTCCATATATTTGAATCCCATCAATACAGTACACAATAAACTAATTAAAGAACAACTTCGAGACCAGCCTAGATGACCCAGACTACGTGGGCGGACCACTCCCTCTGAGATATCTACTGACGGACCTGAGAGGATATGATAATTCATGGCTACAATAACAATAAGACCAGGAAGACAATAGGCAATAATAGGAGAGACATTAGAGCGGAGCGGTTGATAAATACCTGTCAACCACAAAGCGAGCAGATAAATCACATCAACAGTCCATTTTCCGATTTACACAAGCTCATTACCAACATGGTGGGAACCAACATCCGAGTCTAATTAATGCCCGTGGACGTCCAGCCGATAGGTGGGAGGGATGTTGTTGATACAAAGGGTCAGTCTTTAGAAAACTGAATAATCCGCAATGTCCACGTTACAGAAATAGCTCGAATCGAAACGCAATATTTAAAAATATATTTAAATCCTCAGTATATGTATTTAAGACCAAGTAGACATATTTAGTTTTCCCTCCACTGTTGTTCAGGTTATCACGACGCATTTTCTTTCAACCAGGCAAAAAAATAAAAGAGTAATATTCTCAATAGTTGGAATTCTGCGTCATATAATTGTATCTTCTTTTGATATTGATTAACTGATCGCCTAGTTATCAAAAAACACCGAAAAAAAAAAACATGGTGTTCTTGTTATTGTGTAAATAAAACATAATGAATTTTTCGTTGAAATAAAAAGCAAAGATAAAAAATTATTGTTTAATAGAAAATAAAGGAAAACTGTCAATAAAACGACACCAGATCATAGGATCTTATGCTATTACATTTATTTATTTATTATTGTTATTAGGGTTTATTTTATTAGATTTTCAATGTAAGGTTTAAAACCAAATTATAATGAACATAGACCTCTTATTTTGCCGTTAGCTTCTGAATGCAGATAATATTGAAGAATACCACTTTTTGAGGTGAATTTGTGTAAGAGTGAAGACATTGTAACTTCCCTAAATAAGGTGAAGATTAAACTGTTCTTTAGGTTACAAGTAAAGTTTAAGGTAACATATCTTATATCAAATTTGATGCTAAATCCGAAAATGTGGTCAAAGTTTCAAAAATATTTAAATAAAATGAAGATATTACAGCTCTTATAGTAAAAAACGTGGTTTCTACAAAAAAAGGATATTCATCACGATGTTCCACCTGAAGTTCGGCAAAATATGATTTCCCAACACCATGGTGCTCCTCCATTATTCGACATCAATACAAATATAAAAACGATATACATGGATAGGCAGAAATGCCTTTCCCTGTAAGAACAGTCTCCAAAAAATTTGCCTCAAAAAGCGGTATTCTCCAACACAATCTGCATTCAGAAGCTAACGGCAAAATAGAGGTCTATGTTCATTATCATTGGGTTTTAAACCTTACATTGAAAATCTAATAAAATAAATCCTAAATAACAATAATAAATAAATAAATGTAATAACATAAGATCCTATGATCTGGTGTCGTTTTATTGACAGTTTTCCTTTATTTTCTATTAAACAATAATTTTATATCTTTGCTTTTTATTTCAATGAAAAGTTCATTATGTTTTATTTACACAATAACAAGAACACCATGTTTTTTTCGGTTTTAAAAGCAAATTTCTCCGTGAAATCGAAACAGAATCATAACTTTTAACATATCGTTCGAAAGCTGATTAAATTTGCAAGTTTTTGTGAGATTGTGGATGATTTTTTTCAAAAAACGGTGAGCGTTGTAGTAATATAAGGCATTGTAACCTCCCTAAATAAAGTGAAGATCAAGTTTGTAAAATTCAAGGTTCCATGTAATCTGCTCTTATAGAAAAGTTAATGCGAAATCCAAATAGTCGTCAGATCCTGGCAGACCTGAAACCAGTATCCTACAATGACATTGCTATTCACTTTCAACCACGACCAAATAATTTTTAAAATTACACTCTCTCTTTCCGTTTAATTTTTTTTAAAGGACACTCAAGGATAATATTTTCTTATCTTTGATTCAAAGATACGATTTTTGGCAGTCGAAGGATAGTCCGCCAATGTTGTCCTTTTGAAAATTAATTAAATTGTTTCGATTTTTAAAAAGACACTCTCTCTTCCCCTTTCCTTCGGAATTTAGTCCTTGTATAACACATTTGTCGAGAAGTCGGAGATCGATCCTATGGAGAAGGAGATGTTCTAAGAAGGGGATCTTGTCTAAAGTTTTTTTTGTTCTTTTATTCTGTACAGAACCGATTTAGTAAAAGTTTTATTTATTATTTAATTGCTTAATTTTAAAATTATTTAATCAATATTATTAATAAAACAGCTTCATAAGAGCAAAAATGGTAACTAATGGATTCAGTGAATTAAGAAAGACATTGCAGAGATTGGTATAACAGATACCGCAATACAAGACAGAACAGCTTTCAGAAGAATGATACTAAACTACAGGGGTTTTCAGAAGAAGGAAAAGAGAGAAAGAATTAGCATCTGGACAGAAGAGATAAGGAAACAGGAAATCAAGAAAAGAAGTACGGAAATGACTGGTTACTTCTGGTGAAACTAGACTACCAAAATCGAGAAGAAAAAAAAACAACGAAAACAGTATTTAAATTATGAATAAATCAATTAGTAGAAAAACAGACTTGATCATTAACTAGTTGTATTAGAATGCTTAATCTTGGCACCGCATCTTCTTAAATATGCCGGAGTATCGAAAAATATCTGGATTCTTGTAGCGAGGCTCGAACCATACGAATAGAATGTGACATTCAGATCGTAGAATGAATTCTAAACAGATCACGTCGTTCCAATTGGGACAGCGCTATGGCAAGGGGCCAGGGTGCCAGTGAAGCATCAGTTATATAGATAACATAAGAGGAGGCATCTTTAGAAGGAACAAAGTAGAATAGATACATTGCTATCCATTTATTTTAGCATCAATAAGTAATATGAAATATAATAAATGAAATATACAAATAATTAATAAAATAAATCCCAAATTAACATCTTAATACATATTGTTGATCTGAGTGTTCAACGTCAAATGACAAGGTGCAAAAGCAAAGTCATTAAGGAGTGAAACAGGGGGAAAAAATTGATTGAATATTTGTAGAACTCTTATCCGGTAGTAGTGGCGAAATAGGATACAAGTAACTGTGTAAATATTTGAGACTAAAAAATTACAACCTTGAAGCACAAATCGTTTGAAGTTAACAATAGTGCTAAAGACAAATATTCCAAGTTTTCTTATTAGAAAAGCAATATTTTTCAGTCAGAGAGCTGGAAAAATGTGTGAAAAAAAAAAAAAAAACTGACGCCATGAGTAAATGGAGAATCAACTTTTACTGCCATATAACAAGAATGAACCCAATGCGACCGACAAATTGGATCTTCACGTACATTCTCAAAAAGAAAACTAAGGGAGCTTGGTCCACTGAGGTAGGCAAAGATTTGAAAGAGGTGGGGATTGCTAGCAACGATATTTGGGAAAATGCCCTCCGTTAGGCAGAAACTAACAGCACAACAAACAACAAGGCTTTTCCAAGAAAAGCCTAAGCTTCTAACAGGCAAGAAGTAGACCGAAGAAAGAAAGCAACAGGATCTAGTACAGTTGAGGTACGCATGATGGTATAAAAGGATCAATACAATCAGGATTGATGTATTAATTGCCACTTCTATTGAAATTATTTTATTAGAATACTAGTATCGAATGCTAAACATTCATCTTCAGTTCTAAAACATACAAAGTTTTCAACACATCATGTTGGATGTGTTCATTCATCTAATATAGTACTGAGTGTTGAAAATTATGTATGTATTAGAACTGTAGATGAATGTTTAGCATTCGAAACTAGTTTTCTAATAAAATAATCTCAGTAGAAGTGGCAATTAATTCATTATTCTTGGTGGATGTTAAAGTTTGATGCAGCAAGAAGCAGATGAAATGAAGTGGTCCTTAGCTGGCTGAATCGTAAATTAAAAAAAAAATGGACTATGAAACATTTAACAATGAGTAAAAACGTAAATTGATTCGTATAGCTTAAAAAATTGATATTAATGTTTTAGAATTAGCGAGTTTCCACTCAATATTGTGATAAATATGAAACCGTAAGAAAATTCAGAAGAGAATGGGCCTTGAAAGGGAATTCTCACCCTCTAAGGCGGAATAGACTTTATGCATTTTGAAATAACTTTACATGAGTTATTACCACCGGGGTTTGAACGCATCAGACCACTCGAGACGTTATTACCATCAAACTTAATATTCCCAAGTGTTCCCAGCCGTGGGTTTTCCTTCCCTTCGTTCCGCCCTCAAAGAAGGGATGCACACCCTCTGTCTAAATAACCCTCGAAGGGGAAGAAAATAAACAAAATGCACGAGAAGAGATGAAAGAAATAAATTAATTTCTCGCTACAAGAGAGTGACAGAGGAGACCCGTTCAGCGAGGTTAGGAGCATTACAGCCCTCGGAAATATCTCGGGGCGAGGCATTGTGAGGATGTGAGGATGTGAAGATGTAAATAAAGTGGAAGAGAGAGAGATTCTGGGCAACATTTAAATTCCTTTAGAGCGAGAGGGGGCGAATATCTAAGTCATTTCATCTTATCGCACTGGGGGGGAGGGGAGGGGGCTCTAATGCGATGTAATTCGGGCAGAGAGCGCCCCAATCGATAGCAGAATAACGCTCAAAAATATTGGATCGTTTATTAGATTTTATTATTGCTTTCGGTTATTTTTTTCTTAAAAGGTATATAATGACCAACCTCATAATACCTTCCAGATAAAAACAGCATCACCATTCATATTCTTTACACCACTCGGATTGGAAAATAGATACTTTCCATAACAGCTGGGAGCAAGGAAAGTAGGCCTTTACACATCTCAAAATTTAGAGCAAGGTAAAACAACGAACATATGATTTTACACGTCTAGCCGGGAAAGTTTTCGCAGCTAGCAGTGTTTACTGTTACCAACACGAGGTTCGCTAGCGTTTCTTTTAGTTTATAATTTAATTTTACATTGTTAGTGTGCGAGTCTAAGACTCAGTAGTTAGGAAAGTAAAGGTAGCAAGGAAACTGTTCAATAAGGGAGGCACATCATCAATGGAAATCCCAAATGTTGCAGACCAAGAAATTGATTTTGTTACAGTTGATGATCTATTTCGGAATACCGATAGTGAAGATGAGGACAGTAAAGAGGACCAACGCTTGAATAAAGTGTCCATTAAAAACACGCAAATGAAGAACCTAAATAAAAAAACATTAACTGATGGGTTTTAAATATTACCAACAACCAAAACTGTACAATAATATTAACCTGACCCTATAAAAATGAAGTGTTTTTTATTAATATATAAACTTACTCCTTTTTATAAATGTATTTTGAATTATTACATTTCAGTTATTAAACGTAATTATATTAAATTAAACTTGTCTACGGTTATTTCTCTAAATCAGCTGTTACAAATAATCATTAAAATGGAAAACAATCATTTAGTGTAATAATATGAATTATTAAAATCTTAATATGTAGATTCACGAGTTAAAAACTGCGTTAAGCGTTTTTGCCTCGTAATGAAAAGTATCGTACATTACTCGTACCTAAAGTGATTTTACGATGCTCGATGGAATTAACGGGCTCGGCTTCGCCTCGCCAGTCAAACACGGTCTCGCAACGTAAAATGCCACTTTCGGTACTAGTAATGTAATATACTATTAATGATGCAATTGTTTTTCAACATGGAATACCTACTTGGCCGAAAGCGATAGGTTATTTAATAGTTTGATATTAGGAGAGAAGGAGCTCAAATACTAAATAACTATCTAGACTAGGATGCAGGTTTTAATGAGTGAGCTACTTTTGAATCTGTTTCTCCTAATTCCTTTTAGGAGCTCGGATTGAAACTTAGACGACACTGTACCATTCAAAAATTTAATGTAGAATATTTTTTGTTGTAAACATTTGTCATTAGGACCTACCGTTCAGGGGATATTTTGGTTGGAATAAAAAAAGACACCTTTGAAACTCCTATTTTAACGCTTTAGCTTTGCTGATGTTGCACTGATCAAACCTTCACCCATATTTCCCTTCATAAGAGTACCCACTTTTTTTGAGATTGGGTGTGCCCCAAGAGGGTCTCCCGACCCCGAATTCGATCCAAGGCCGAAATAACAGAAAATAAATAAATCTTTGTATTGCTGTCGAATAGTGCTGAAAAATCATAGTTTGCCCAACAGATTGAATGAAGAAATGACTAAGATTTGTTATAAAATATCCTACCACAACTTCATCACGATATTCCACCTAAAGTTCGGCAAAATATGATTTTCCAACACCATGCTGCTCCTCCAAATTATTCGAAAGCAATACAAGATTGATAAACTAATGATACTCCACATGGAACGGTATAAATGCCTTCCCCTGTAAAAACAGGCTCAACTGCCCATAAAATTAACCTCAAAAAGAAGTATTCTTCAACAAAATCTGCATTTAGAAGCCAACGGCAAAATTGAGGTCTATGTTCATTATCACTGGATTTTAAACATTATATTGAAAATCTAATAAAATAAATCCTAAATAATAATAATATATGGATAAATGTAATAACATAAGATCCTCTGAACTGGTATCGCTTTATTGACAGTTCCTTTTTTTTTCTATAAAACAATAATTTTTTTCTTTGCTTTTTATTCCAATGAACAGTTTATTAGGTTTAAAATGCACATTTTCATTAAGGGATTGTCATAATGTTTTATTTACACAAGTAACTGATTTGTATGCCAAATGAGAACACCATGTTTTTTTTCGGTTTCAAAAGTAAATTTCTCCATGAAATTGAAACAAAATCATTACGTTTAACATATCATTCGAAAGCTGATTAAATTTGCCAGTTTTTGTGAGATTGTGGATGATTTTTTTCAAAAAACAGTGAGCGTTAAAGTAATGTAAGACACTATGACTTCCCCAAATAAGGTGAAGATCAAGCTGTTCTTTAGATACCAAGTTTGTAAAATTCAAGGTTCCAACAGATACGCAGCTATTACAGAATATTTAATGCTAAATCCGAAAATGTGGTCAAAAATTGAAAAATATTTAAACAAAATGGAGATATTACAGCTTTTTTTTTTGTGGAAAAAAACGTGGTTTCCTCAAAAAAGTCTTTGATTTATCGTATCTCTGCAAAGGATTGGAATGAGATCTGCGGCATTTTGCTACATTTTTGATCTAGTTTCACCCAATTTTTTTTTTTACACTATAAGATACTCACCCTGTATACAATGTGTATATCAAATTGCATTGTGTTGGAATGTTTTGAATTTTTGTTTGCTTTTAGATATGATGATGAAAGTATATCTTTCGAAACTAATTTTGGAATAATAAAAAGCAGGCTAGATTTCTTAAAGGAGAGAGTAATCAGCTGATTAAGACCTATTTTCAATATCCAAGTATTATTCCTACTCCAATTAAATCTTCAGACTCACGTTATTTTCATCGATACGTTCTACATTCAATTTAAGGTTCCAATATACCATAGCGCTTTAAACTAATTAGCAATTAAATAAGTTTAGTGAAACCTCTAATGTTATTAGAGTTATACAAATAAAAGACAATTTGTCAACAAGTATTTAAAAACAAAAGACAGGAAAATAATTAATTAATCCTCATTATAATGGTGACAGCTAAACGTATTGACTCTAAAGTACTAATTAAGCGGGACTTGAGGAAGCTAAAATCTAAATCAATTGGTTACAATAAACTTAAGCCTACAATAAAACAACAGATTCAGCATGACTAACAATACAAAAGTTCCGTTCCTGAAATAGCGGTGGAATCCCTTGGAGAAAAGGTACAATTCCTAATTCCATCGAAAAGCTAAAGAAAATCCTGCTTACATATTCAGTCTTAATTTAAGGGAAAGAGAAAGAGAAGAAGGGGGAAAAAAACTAAAAAAAAAACCTGGCTCCCTCCCCACACCCTTCCATTTCCCATTTTCCTTCCTTATTAATACAGCCGTTTCCTACCGACCTTGTGACTAAACATTTTTAAAATTGGGCGGAAGTGTATTCCTCAAGATCCTTCCCTTTATAATTACTTCCCTTAAATTAGGCCATTAATCTTGTAAGTATCAGCCCTTTCAAGGCTCAGCGGCACTTGTTTTTTTTACAACTGCCTTCTCAATAATTCAAGTCGATGACCAACCGACACATTTTTCTAATGCTCTTTTATCCTCTTTATTGCTCTCCTCTGAAATGGAGTTGCTTTATTTTTAAAGCTGCTATTGTTTGGAATTACGAGATGTTCTTACGATCCGATGTTGAATGAGACTCGTAAAAAAGTAAGTGACTTCATTTTAAAAAATCTGATTCTGTTCTTCAGTATAATATCTCACCACTGATAAGAGCTATTAACTCAGCTTATCAGTGGTGACAAGAGAAGACTGTCTTGATACTTTTTTACAAAATTTCGTTCAACAATAACATTTTTTTTTATATACATTTATTTATATTTACAACTGTATAAATATATACATTAAGTAAATAAGCTGATAACAATTATAATAACGTGCCAAAACTTAAAAAGAACTACTCATCAGTAGCACTTTATAAAAAATTCTACACTAGAAGATCTCTAGGCCATCATCTTTTCAGACGCCTCGGAGAATTATCGGGAATGGAGAGGGAAGCAAGTTGGGAGACTAGTGGATTGGAGTGGTTATGGAGCTTAGTATGGATGGATGCATATCTGGTTTGGTTTAAATCAGCAACATATGGAACATTAAGATCTTTATGGATAAGTTTATTGGTCACAAAATAAGGAGCATTGAGGATTTTTCGAAGGATTTTGGATTGTAAGGATTGGATACGAGATGAATTGGATGGTTTAGTAGAGCCTCAAAGCATTATCACAGTCATGTAAATGAGTCTTTTGGAAGCTTTGAACGTCTTTATTGGAAGCTTTTGAGTCTTTATTGGAAGCTTTGAACGTTTGTCCAGTAAATGTTGAAGTATTCTGCAACGACGAGCAGTTTCTTGTCGTTTTAGTCTTGTATGTGGATTCAACAATAACATAAACGTGATTTTGACAGCTTATTAAACTTTAAACGTTGTGCCTTGAAAAGTAATGATATTTGACATAACCACTTATTTACAGGGATGACAGATTTATATTCTCAAAAAAACTTCAGCAATATAAATAAATTGTTTGATACTACAACTAAAGAGGCGATCCGGCAGTCGGCCTGACCAGCGCTACAACATTCTATTTGTCGTAAAAAAAACAAACAAAAAAAAAACAGAACTTTGAAGTATCTTTTTATAAGTTACGGTATCCTTTTAGAAGCAGGGCTCCAGCAGTTCGATCCTTAAGAACAGCGAGTTTACATTTATCGATAGTTCATTCCTATAACCTAACATGAAAACATTCATTTCTACAGTTTCAACTTGGATTGTATTGTTTAGTGTGTTATATTGATATCTAGTCTTCTTAAATGTAAATAAGTGAAACAGAAGTTAACAACACGAGTTAAATAACGGATTTAGTGTTTTATATATTCTTGTTTTATATATTTCCTCTTCCCTAATGTGTAAATGTTAAAGTTAACAAGTTTAATTTCTGCACGGATTTGGTGTTTTATAGATGAATATTTGGTTATATCATCATTTGTTATATCACGTGAGAAATATTCAGTTTACATATTTTGTGAAATGATTCTTTTTCGTCCATATTACTTAATGCTGTAAAGTGAAACAGATCGTATTATTAATTCAATAAAGCGCATCAATTTCAAAATAAATGTGAGAAAGTAAGTCAGAAGTTTCTTATTTCCGACTCCCACGAGAAAATATAGCAGAAATTAATATAATTTCCAACATGGATTTTGTTTTATGTATTTATAATTTATTATTTCCACTTCCCTAATGCAAAAAAAGTTTATCACAAGTTATTGTTACTTGTGATTTAGCATTATATTAATTCTGATTTAGTTTAAAATTAATTCAACATTGATTTAATGTTTTATATTTAGATATTTTCTCATTTCCACTTAATTGTTTTCTTAATTAATTTATCATTTTAATATCAAAAGGTATAATAGAAGTTAATATCAGCTTGAACACGGATTTAAATTTCTCCGTAAATGAAGGAGAGTAACCTTTCCCCTCGAAAAGTAGCAACTAAAACATCAAAATAAATCGGAACACGGTCAGAAGTGATAGAGGTATTTTTAAGTGAAGAGGCTGGAGCGCCTCTTCGATAATAGTACTTTTTTTTTATTGTATAAATTATAGATAAGTAGATTGTTGCAGTATGCAGTCATAATAGATACACAGCAAATTAAAAATAAGTTTTTTAATTTGTAAAGCCAACGTTTCAGATGTAAACAGTATTTTTTTAATTGCTGTGTATCTATTATGACTGCATACTCCAACAATCTACTTCTCTAAATACTTAACAGTCAAATATTCCTTAACAATAAATATAAATTATAACTAAACTATACATAACATTTTCTAGATATAAATGTTATTCATTGTAAACTAAAATAACGAATAATTGTTATTGTGAAAATAGATCTTCCTTTTTTTTTTTTTTTTTTACATGATTCTCAGAAGGCTTAAAATAAGCTGGATGAGAGATTTCCCAAAGTTAATCTTTTGTTTTTTAACCCATGCCAGGAGGAGTTACTTTTGAGTGCTTGCCTCCCACACACCTACAAGGCCTGTACTATTAAAATATTATCGAATTCACTTATTGTTACTCCAATAAAGTTGTGAATCAAAATTTAAAAGTAGAAAACAAAAACCTACAACTCAACTCTGTAAAAGTACTTTCAATTATGCACGTATTTCAAAAGATATTTATAGGGTGCCAATAAATTATTTTACCTATTTTTTTTGTCAGTACCTAGTAAAATACATTCCAGGAATAATGTTTGAATAGTGTAAACGTAAATCTAAATGTGTGTAAGAGTGAACTTTCTTGCTTATCTTAAAGAATAGTAATTAGCACTATTTATAAATTTCTTATTATAATTAAGAGTGTCAATAAATGTTTGGTTTAGCCTCCATGGATAAATTAGTTAAAATGTTCTAAAATTAATTAGGATTGATGAATTAATTGTAATTTCTATTGCAATTATTTTATTTGAAAAATAAAAGAGAAAACTAAAAAACAAAAATTTACATGGATTATTTTTTACAAATACATTATTGGTATCTAGAATCGATTTTTAGGTATTGGTACCAGTATCGTAAATCGATCTTTTTTATATCATACTCTAAATGGGAAGCATCGGCAAACAAACTAAAATTAACAACGAACAAATAAGAACTAAAAAACAGCTGACTTTTAATAAATGAAAAAAACATATGTTTTAATTAATTGATAACGGGTTATATAGACACTGTTTGAGCTATAAGTAAACCAGATAAAACCGAACAAAAAGCTGAACCACAAGAACCAAAAGGTTAATTAGAAACTTTAATAAGTCGAAGAGAGGTGGAGGAGGACCAGACTATGGCTTCAGCTCTAGGGCGGGGATAGGAATTTAGGGGTACGATTAAGGAAGAGGACTTAAACAAGTTTATTGCTTTAAGCTCCCTTTCGTTACAAGCGCTCTAATCTAATCGACCAGTCCCTCATTTGCATACATTTTTCTTCAGTTTCAGCTTAAACTCTTTTTTCCCCCACCCTCCGTTCAGCCATTTAATTAGCTCCTTAATGAAGCCATCCTTCCTGGGAGCCGTGTGGGTGTTCTGGAGTCCTGGAGCTCTGTCGTCCAGCTGTTGCTTCGGCCCAGACCTGGCTATAATCGACTCAATTGCCACTCAGTCACTAATACCACAATGAATAGGAAATAAGCCCTTAAGAATTACCGCCTTTTGAATAGCTTGTCATCTTCAACGGAAGAAGAGGCCTGTTAGATTGAGGGCGAAATGGCCAGTATTGATTAGGAAGGCCGTGGCTGCCCGTTCCAATAAATATTGACAAGTACTTCAGCGAAATAACAGCAATTTGGAACTAGTTTGAGTAATAGGTTAAGCTATTTATAGATCTGGAAAACAGCAAAATAGAGCACATATAGATTTTCCTAGTCAAGTTCAGAACTTTCTAATTTTGGCCCCAAATAGTTATCCAAATGAGCTCCCCTCTTTCAAATACTCTGCTACTTATTTTTCATGAATAAAATTGTAGCTACAGGTTTTTGTTTATCTTTTAATTCTTCTTAAGTGTTTTTGCAAACAGGGCGCTAAGTAACGGAGGTTTTTTTTTTTTTTTTTTTTTTTTTTTTTTTTTTTTTTTTTTTTTTTTTTTTTTTTTTTTTTTTTTTTTTTTTTTTTTTTTTTTTTTTTTTTTTTTTTTTTTTTTTAATTAAGCAAGACTGCTCGTCGTTACAGACTACTTCAACATTTACTAGACAAACGATCAAAGCTCCAAATTAATTACAATAGAATCATTTACATGACTGTAATTAGACCTATTTGGACGGACGGAGTTGAGCTTTGGGGCTCTACTAAACCATCCTATTCATCTCGTATCCAATCCTTACAATCCAAAAACCTTCGAAAAATCCTAAATGCTGCTTACTTTGTCACCAATAAACTTATCCATAATTCTCTCAATGTTCCATGTGTTGCTGAGTTGGCCCTAACCAGGTTTCTATCATTTCATAGTCAGCTCCATAACCACTCAAATCCATTAGTTTCTTAACTTGCTTTCCAGTCCAGTCCCGATAAGCCTCCGAGGCGTCTGAAAAGACGATGGCACAGAGATCTTCTAGTGTCGAATTTTTATCAAGTGCTATTGATTAGTTGTTCTTTTCAAGTTTTGACATGTTATTATAATCGTTATCAACACATTTACTTGATGCATATATTTTGTACAGTTATAAATTTCAATAAATTAATATTTAAAATAATGAAATAAATAAAAATAAAGCAAAAGTCAAAAATTTACTTTACTTAACTTATGTAAATTGTGAAATTTCGAATTTCATCATGCCGAAAAAGATATCGTGTTTATGAACTTATACATGTAATACAAAAATATCTTACAATTTATTGTAAATAAAGAGGTATGTAAATTCCTGAATTAGTAGTTTCCTCTACGTATTCCAACCTTATATATTTCATTACAATCTAGATTTTTTTTTAATTAAGACTCAAAACCAATACTGGGATTAAAAAAAAAAATTTATTAATTTAAAAAGATACACTTTTTCAGAATAAACTCCTCAAAACTTCCAGTTATTATCGACTCGAAGAAGTTACATTTTTGGGGGTACTATCCCATCTTAATTTTATTTATTTACAATTAAAACTTTTTTTTTATATTTCACTTTAACAATATACTCTAAATAACACAGTAAAAAACAATAGGGGATTTAAATTAATTTGATTTAATTTAATCAATTTATTTAATGATTTATTTAATCCAAGTCTGTAGACGGGCTAATATCCCGAAACTTGTAACTTTGTTAATTGGATAATAAATGAAAGTTTTCAGGTGTTTAGCCTGACAATGTGTATCTAAAAATAAAGTAATTCTTTTTTCACTTTTAAATAATTTATCGACTTTATTTTTTTTTTAATATTATAACTTATCTCAAAGTTCGATATTTGATTACAAATAAAAAAAAAAAGTTTCTATTGCTTCAATAAATAACAAACTGTCAAGATTATTCTGAAAGAAAAATTATAATCGATTAAGGCCATGTTTTCATTTCAATCAACCTATTTTCAAGTATTGAAATATTAATAAATAAAATGGCCGACTATTCGGTAAGTTTTTGTCGACTACTAAGGCCCATCTCTAATTAAAAAACAGTAAAACCATTAATTCAATGAAAAAAAATTGATATAACAACAAAAGTTTGTTTGAAGATATTTAACTGAGTTAAGAAAAACATTCAATAAAAAAAAAAAAAAATCACTGTAGAGTTATCAACAAATTCTTGGAGTCACCTGTGGTGTAGTGGTTAGCACAGCAACCTACTAAATCCAAGATCGGAAGTTCGCTGTCCGGCAGATGGCCTTAAGATTTTTATAAGGTAGTAAAAAATCCTTAGCTATGCCGTCCTTCGGAAGGGACGTAAAATGGGGTCCCGAGCCTGTGCGATGTCAGGTACTCGTTAAAGATCCCTATCCTAATTATACCTGGTTAGGCAAAATTTAGGACCCCCACCGTAGCATCGTCCGATTAGCCATAGCAGCATAAAGTGACGTTAAACGAAATAAACAAACAACAAATTCTTGATATTTTATATTTCACAATCCTCTGTTAAAATTCACTAAACAAAGAAGACCTGCTTCAAAAAAATTATAATAGGTAAAAAAAATTAATAAACCCTCGTTTGATCAGCAATGAAGGCTAAAAAGGTTCAGAGAAAATTTTATATCAGCTGGTATAAACTCCATTTATACAATAAGTAACATTAACACAAATAACAGTCCTGCTAAGGATACTTAAAGATGGGGTTGGGTTTGATAAAAAGATGTGGAAAACTGTCCAGGGTCTTCCAACTAACTTAATAACGTAGCGACCACTAAAAGCATTTCTACCTTCCAGAAACCTGATAACCGATAAAGTACCTTTTTTGAGGAAAATATTTTTACACCAGGTTTCAACATGTACAAGGAAAATAAGAATTCCAGAAAATGTTACTAAACAATTTTTAGTAATAATCCGAAATGGATTGGAAGAGGAGAGGTTGAGGTAACAAGAACGAGCAATAAAACACGGAAAGCAAACAAGGAAAATGTGATTCACTGCAGAGCGTTCGCTCACGATGAATTTGTGATGTGTCGACGTCAAAATTTGTCGATTCTAAATACCGGCACCTCGATTTAAAACGAAATTATCAAAGTAAAAAAGAGACAAAAAAAAAAACAATAATTATATTAAGAAACAACAAATAGCAGTTATTACATAGAGCAGAATAGAAAAATAATTTTATTCTGGGACAAAGTCCCTTAAGAATAATAGATAAGTATAGAATTAAAAGCAGTTACATCTTGCAGAGATATAATGAAAAAAATTAAAAGTAAAAAATAACAACAAAATAATAATACACATAAAAAATAATTAAATATACAGAAAGGAAAATCAAAATACATTCTACAAATGAGATTAAATAAGAAAATAATATCTTTTGGTGTAACGTTTAGAGTTGTATGTACAATAGAAGTACCTAATTATGATATTCGGAGGAAGTAAATTTATATAAATTGGAATCTTAATCTTGGAAGAACTGTATCTGATTTAAAAAATACAAGAACATATAATATAAAAATTAATTAAGATACAGACAAAAAGCAAATAATAAAAAAATAAAAATAAAAATAACCGATTTTCTTGGTTAGCAAGAATCCTTTAAGTAATATAAAGTAATGCCATTGTCTTAATGTCTTAATTTTATTAGTGATTCAGCATGGGCTGATTAAAATTTTAAATATACTTATATTTCTTTATTTTCCAAAACCAAAAACACATCTTTAATAATTTGACGTTTTGTTTGCAGTTTTTTTCTTTTTGTAGTAAGCAGTGTTAATCTGTTTTTTGTATTTTATTTATATAAATTTATTGAAATTTACAACTGTACAAATTTATACATCAAGTAAATGAGTTGATAACTATTACAATAACATAACAAAACTTGAAGAGAACTACTCCATCAGTAGCACTTCAATAAAAATTCTACTCTAGAAGGTCTCTAGGCCATCTTCTTTTCAGGCAACCCGGAGGATTATAGGGAATAGTGTGGGAAGCAAGTTGAGAAATTAGTGGGTTGGAGTGGTTATTGAGCTTACTATGAAAGAACATATATATCTGGGTTGGGCAGTGTTAATCTAATATATAAAAAAATAAGCTCTATTTTAATGGAATAAATAGATAGATTTTATAATAGTTATTGTTTATATTTAGGTAGAAGAATAGATTTATAATAATTACATAATTAGTTTTAATAAAACTATTATTTCCCAACAGTCAGCGTTACCGAGCTGTTCATAGAAATCGACTTAGTTTCATCGATTCTCGTGGAACCGACACAGATCTACTGTGAATTACTTTGTATTTATGACTATTTGTTGAAACTTACAACTGTATACAATACAAATAAAATACAAGTAAATATGATGATAATAATAAAAATGACATATCAATTGCTACCCATTGGTAGCACTTAAAAAAGTTCTATATTAAAATGATTATGGAGTTTTTTATGAAAGGATAGGTAACTGATTTGGGCTAAGAAAGTGAGTAGCCAACAAGTTCTTGTAAAGGTGTTGAGATGTTTAAATCGTATTTTGATTTTAAAAAAAAAAATATATATGTTACCATATGTTTAATAGCTTTAATAAAAAAACACTAATCTGTATTAATTTTGAGGAAAACTTAATATCTGGCAGCGAAAATAGGTTCAATATAAATTAATAGCTCATTTAAAAATATTGAAGTAAAATACACTCGTATTATAAGAAACAGTACTTAAAAACATATTGCTCTCTATACGGATTCAAATTAAATTTAACGGAACATAATACAGAAGTTGCCCCATCCTTCTTATTATGTTTGCATATAACATTATGTTAATGGCCTAAATCCGCTATAAAAACAAATTTAAAATCGCTGAACCATACAAGGGGAAAGTAAAAGAGGGTGCCTAATTTTATAAGGTCGATGAGTTAGGAACAAAGCCACGAGAGGGGACGCGCGTCCCTCCACTTCTTAAAAGGGTGTGGAAGAAACAGGTGTCACTAATATCACAAAAATGCATATCCATACGAAAAAAAACCCTAATAACTGACAACAAAACACTCTGTCTGCGTTCTGGTTCAAACCCAATATATTGGTTCATATCCAAGGAGATCCGTATTTTTTTTTTTCCCCCTGACCCGATATCAAAACCATAAGGTGCCCAGTGTTCTATCTTTACCGCAGCAATAATGGCGGCCGAAACCGAGCGATGGTTCGCACACCATCAGAAAATCATCAGAAGCTCATCACCCGCGAGCTCACCCCATAACAATGAGATTGTGCTCCAAAGAACGGAACGCGAACCGCCGAAATAATTCTCCAGCACTCCCCTCCAGCCTTCCAGTGCGTACGTAAGAAGTCGACAATATTGCCTGGATCCTGCTTTATCTCTAGGCTATTTACTTCTTCACACTGGAGACTTATCTCTGCTGGAGTGCTGGAGGGAGGGGTGCGTTCACTTTTGAGGGTTTGTTTTCTTTATCCAGCCGTTCCCTTAGAGTCCTATTCTAATGTTAAGTGTTTCTCTTTCTCAAGGGAAAAGAAAAAGAAAAAGGAAAAGGAGGTGTATAGAATTTTTTTCTAAAAAAAACTTATTCAAAGAATATTCTAAATATTTTCACAAAGAGATATTCAAAAGTGCATTTAAAAAAAAAAAACTGATATAAATTATCTTAATGTTGAAAAAACCGTAAAAGTTAATTCGTGGCTATAGATATATACTTTACATAATTGTATCCCAACTATCTTTATTTCTCACCCTTTCCAATAAAAAATTAACAACTCTCAATTATCCACCAGTCAAAATATTTAAGAGACTAATAGTATTGCCAAAATCAACCATAAAAATACACTTCACCTCAATAAATTAGCAACATAACTAAATAATCATCATCTCCTCCTCTACAATCCTCTTCCATTCAGACCTATCTTCGGCAACCCTTCTCCATCCTCTTACACCCAGAGTCCGAAGATCGGACATCTTCAAGCCCACGAAGTCGAGGCCTTCCTCTCCTCTTTCCGACCGGGTGTCCCTATAACATCATCTTATGAAGCCTACTATCTTCCATTCTTTGTAATTTGTTGCATAGGAGCCGAGCCAATTAAAAATCAAAAATTGGTTCGGTAACAGTTTAGTAAAAAAGTGAAACTATGTGTTTGTGGAACTTCGAAGGTGTTTTGTTTGTTTAGTTTAATGGCGTACAACTGCATCGGTTATTAACGCCATATTTTCTTTCTTATTTTACTCTCCACATCTGTATTGTATTATTTATCTTATTTTTATTGATATCTTTCATATCGAATTATGTTTTTATTGCTTATTTATCTTTTATGTCAAACTTGTGTCAACAAGCCACTCAATTTCAGAAACTTGAACACTAATTCTATTTTTTCATTGTTGTCTCCCAAGATTGTTGGAAGGTCTGTATTTAGTCCTAAGCTATTTAGGCGCGATGTAAAAAAAGGACATTCCTGAAAAATGTGTATCACCGTTAGTATACCAAAACAGTATTTGCACCTGGGCGGAGCCCCCCTTGTGAAAAGATAGGAGTGTGTTAATCTGGTGTGGCCTATCCTGAGTCTCGTCAGTACGACTTCGAAGGTGTTTTGCATTTTAGGCTTGCTCTTAATGGGCAGTGCACACAAACCTTTACTTTGAGGAACACCAAGTTAATGCAGTTTTAAGTGCAAAGTACTCTGCTTCAGTGAAAAGGAACCCAGCCATTTTGCAATAATACAATCAACTACAGTATATCGTTCTCGTTCGACAAAGGTTAAAAACTAAATTCAATAAAAATTAATAATTATAATCGAGTCTCTATAAATATGACAATTATCATTTTCTAACTAAAGCTGAACAAGAACAAAATAATAAACACTATATAAGCGGCAATAAAATAGCTATAAACGTTCCTTTTGGACACAGTGGAAGGGATGATTCATCGCAAAAAGAATTGGCTTCCATTTACTACAGCAAACGGGAGGACAATATCCGAACAATAAAAGAACGAAGTTAAGACTCAGTTCTGGGGATGCGACACGCAAAAAAAAAAAAAAAAACCAGACTAGCTTTGTTTGCTACAAATTCGTGACGAGGGGCGTCAGTGTAGGGCTAGAGTACAAGGTTTGTCCATTACAGTCGGGCCCGTCCTGTCTTCCCCCTAGTCCTGCCTCTCTGCAGCAGCCAATCCTGTGTCCTGTCTGCTGTCTGCTGTCTACTCCAAGTAGCATAACGGTATATAATAAATCCACTATAAACCGTTAAATGAGGTTCATTTAGTACAGTTTTAACATATTTGCAAGTGTCAAACTTGCAAATCCAAGTATTTCCTCTAAAGTAATTTTATACCTGAATAAGTTATTTCTTCTGAATAACTTGAGATGCTGTTCACGCCTGTATCTAGAAATGAAAGATTAAAAAATAAAAAATTGTACTAATCACTCCCCATCGAGTGTGGTCACATTAGTGCACAACTCTTTTCCCATGTTATAGAGCCATGTAACAATCTCACACCATGAATACAGTATAATATTCAATACAGTATAATATATTAATACAGAATTATGCAGATATAACTGAAATGTATATGCTCATTTGACGACGTAAGGAGCCCACGAAACGACTCATTTGGTAAAAGTCGATGCAACAACCTGTCAGAAGGAAACCACCACAGAAATTGTTGTTTGTACTAATTTTACTCCACAGTACTAATGTGGCCCCATTTTACGGTAGCTAATATGAGGAGCTAACTTTCAAAACGTGTTTTGTCACAAACCAATTTTTTTTGTGTTTTCGGTATCACTAGATTTGTTTTTCAGAACCCTACAATATGTGATGAATATTAGCCATTAAAACAAGCTTTGTCCCATCCAAAATTGGTAAACAAAACCAGGATTTTAAGCAAAGCGTGTTCTGTCCATAGCCTGTTTTTAGTTCAAACCATGCTTTGTCCACTAAGCCAATGGGAGCGCTGCATTATTGACAATAATCGCTTACACTGGTACAAGGTTGTACTTTTTGACTTTCCAAGTGTTGAAAATGTGGAAGAGGATGAAACTTGTGACTGTTAAGAAAATGAAAATACTCCCCAAAAATTTTGAGTGTCATCAACATACATCATCTATTATGTAATTATAATTTTTATTATGTGTACTTTTGAGCAAACTGTGACTTCTGTAAAAAAAAACATAGCCACTTCAGACAGTGTTTTGTCCCTTTGTTATTTCATCAAACTGTGTTTTGTCCACTGTGTTCCTTCAAAACGTGTTTTGTACATATTTAAAATTAAAAATGCTAATTTTAGGAGTAAAGAATATTTCTGAACCTTTTTGCAATGTGTTTTTTTAGATGCTATAAGTTTAATTAGGAATTTTGGTTTCTGAAGGGTAATTACATCTCATAATATACGTTTTTTGTTATTATTGAAAAGTGGGATTACTGTGATAAACACGTTTTGAAAATTACCTCTTGTTAATGTTCTACTATAACATATGATTAGGAACATTTACATAATATGTTAAGTAAACATTAATACAAACTAATTCATTTTCTTTTTAATGCATTATAATTATAATTCAGCATATCAAACCTCATTTATTGTTAAGCAACAGAATAATAAAAATTAAAAATAAATAAATAATGATCTTCCAAGATAAACAAATGAGTATGTTTATTCATCCAGGTTAGCTGTGTCATATAGTACAGGAGCCGACGATACTAAACCTGTTATGACAGGTCTCTCAAAGAATCAATGTTCACCTGAAAGATCATCAACTTTTGTGTAAGAAAAACCACTGCTGCCGTTATTAAAACTAGATTTAAGATGGAAAAATGAAATTTAGGATCGGACAAATAAATGTGGAGTTAGAGCGAAAAATGTTTCACAAAAACGTTGAGCGTGCTAGCAGGTGTATTTCAAGGAACTTGATAAACACTTCATAAACAGAGCCTCATAGTTGATTCAACCAGCTTTAAGACGAAAGAAAGAAATAATGGATCGGACAAATAGTTCGGAGTTATAGCCAAAAGAGTACCAACAAACGTGTTTTCGCGGAGAAGTGGGACTGGCCGCTAAAGTTAGCCACACACAATGTTCCCACGGCCATACCTTCGCGAAAAATGATCCGATTTCGGTTTTTTTTTTTTTGGTTTTTTTCGTACGGACTAAATCCTGCTACATTTTACCACTAAAGACATTCTTCGAAAAACCCTTCGTTGTCTTGTTATAGGTAAAAAACCGACAATAACCGCTATTTTGAGCGATTATATAAAGCCGACAGCTGCCGTAGTTGCCAGCTTTAAATTTGGATTCAGCACACCAAAAAACGTTATGATCCGTTGAGAAAACAAGTTCAGCAGTTTATTTCTGAAAACGTCCTTCTGGAACCTTATTTTGCTTACCACTGCCATCTCGACCGTATTTGGAAACGACAGCATTGGTTTTTCTTACACAAAAATTACTGATCCTTCAGTAACTCCAAAAAGTCCTGATGGAGACCTATCATGACAAGTTTAGTGTTGGCTGTTTCCAGACTAATACCTTCAAAGTGTTTTTAAATATCTATATATTGAGTTATGCTTAGGCAATGCACAAAAGAATAAAATAAATGCTAAAGTGGTAATGGAATTAGTAAAGTTATCTAAATAATAATTTATATTTTCTTGGATGCAAAGAGTCTGGAGTTACCCAACATCACATTATAGGGTAACACGGTTTTCAACATCCTAAAAATAAAACCACATCGCGTTTTTTAATTGAATTGCAAAGTGTTCACTCTTATGTCCGGTTGAAGTTCAGTATTCTAAGAGGTGCTACATTCCAAGATGAATGGAAAGGCTATTTGGAATCCTGAGAAACTTAGCATCCTAGGTAAGTCGCCATACATTTTTAATGTTTATCCAACGTTGACAGGCACGATGGTTTAACATTTATTGGTAAAAAATTATAAATTTTATTTTCAAAAAAATCGACTAAGTAATGAGAAAAATATTTTAATGCTGAAAGCTAAAAAGACTATATAAATAAAAGTATTTCTGTTTTCTTTGAAGCTATTCTAAGAAAATATATTCTATAAGACAAAATATAAAAAGAGAGTAAAACAGAGTCCATTACGAAACTATTCCTAGTAGATGTAAAGAAGGACTGGTAAATATTCCTCCTGGGGTAATACTGGGTTGTTCTCTCTAAGGAAAGATTGCTTCGGGGGTTTTTATTTTATTTTTCACAGTTCCCAGCTATAAACCAATTGTTGGAAGTTTTCACTGAAATATCGCGGTCGAATTACTTCACTGTCTTATAAACAGCGCCGCTTAGAGTCATGACGTAATGTTCACTTCTCTGTTTCATTTTTTATGAATATTTTATAGGGCTGACAACTTGAAATAGGAAACAGAATACGGGATGGGAAGAAATGGGGAGCTGTCTTGTTTGATGGCTTTCAATTATCGTAAAGTGAAAAGTAATTAAGTAACATGAATCAATAAATACACGACACTATTTGGACATATAGAGTTGAGTATTGGGGCTTGTTTTTTATATTACTCGTTTATATGTTGAGTATTTTTATCTTTCTCAATAATAACAAAATATAAAAATATAAACTAAATCAATATTGAATTAACATCATATTAAATCAAATTAATATAATATATATATATATATATATATATATATATATATATATATATATATATATATATATATATATATATATATATATTTTATTTTTTTTTTATCATAATAATTTTATTCACAACTGCACACAATGGACAACCAGTGAATGTGAAGTTACATTAAATTAATAGACATGAGGGAGTCTGCATCCAGTGGTACATTTGTAGTCGTGAATCTAAATTATTAGGGATTAGACTAAGAGATCCCTCATCCACTTCCTTTTCAGCCTCCGTTGAGTTACGTCAGGAATTTGTACTGTTGCTATATTATGTATCTGTTTGTTAGTGTGTTCACATAGTTTTTCATGCAATTGTCGATTAAGTTCATGAATATGGGTCTTAACTGTCGGAATATTTAAGTCAGTATGTAGCGTATCGTTTGACACATAAGGAGGGGAGTCTGTTATCAGTATTAGGAATTTGGATTAAAATGTTTGTATTTTCTGAATATGCGTCCTTTTGGCCAGCCCATAAATTTGCGATGCATACGTCCAGATAGGTTTTAGCAAGTAAGAACTGTAAATGTTAAGTTTCTGTTTTAAAGGTAGTTTTGAGAGTCTGTGAAGTACTGAGTGTAGAAGCCATAGTCGTAACTGTCGCGTATGTTTTTTTGTCATGGCATATGGGCCCCATGTCAGTCTTTTATCAAACGTAAGTCCTAAGTAAGTCACTTTTCCAGTTTGATGTAAAGGTTGGTTGTCGATCTAAACAGGCGGGCAGGTCTTGCGTCATAGTGTAAATGTAATATGAAGGGATTTGTCATAGTTAAGTTTTATTTTCCATTTCTTACACCAAGTTTGAATCTCGTTGAGGTTGTGTTGAAATGTTAAGGTGGCTTGTATAGGGTCCGCCAGAATTAATATAATGCGAAATTACAAGTAATGTTAACTTCTGATTAACTTTCTGATGTTAGGGAAGTGTAAACAACAAATTACTTATAAATATTTAAACACAGAATTCTTGTTGAAAGTTATAATGTTAATTTCTGCTATATTTTCTCAAGGGAAGTGGAAATAAGCAAACATGAACCCTGTGATATACTTTCTCACATTCATTTTTAGATCGATTTGTTTTGGGGGCAATAAGTAATATGGACGACAAAGAATCCATAGACAAAATGTGTAAACTGAAAATTTCTCACTTAAATTAATAAAACAAATGTAAAAATATATAAAACACCAAATCCATCTAGAAAATAATCATCTTCACTTTTGTAACAGTTTTACACATTAGGGAAGAGGAAATAAGAAAACACCAATTTATAAAACTCTAAATCAATTATGAAACTCATGTTTTACCTATTTACATTCAAGAAGACTAAATATCTATATAACACAGCAAACAAAACAAACCTAAGTTGAAACTGTAGAAGTGAATGTTTTTATGTTAGGTTATAGGAATGAACTATCGATAAATGTAAACTCGCTGTTAAGCTTAAGGATCGAACTGGTCGGTGTAGTGCGGGTCAGGCCGAACTGCTGGAGCCCCGCTTCTGAAAGGATACCGTAACTTATAAAATGATACACATTTCAAAGTTCTTTTTTTTTTTTTTTTTTTTTTGTTTTGTTTTTTTTACGACAAATAGAATGTTAATTGTAATAAGAAAACACTTTGGAGAATACAACAAAGAGAAAGTTGCCATGAGAAATAATAGAAGAGGGAGTTAAAGAAGCCTCAATGATAAAAAGGGATAACAATCAAGAATAGAAGAGAGAAGAAAAGTTTTAGAAAAAAGTTATACGCTTGTAACTTGTGGGGCGCTGGGCTCAGATAAAAGTGGCCAGTCAGACATGGCCTCTTCCCCTTACTTACGACCGAGCCCTTCGAATTTGACTTGGAAACTCCTTTTCTTACAAGAGATTGATCAAATAGCAACTTTAGAGAGGGCAGGATCAATAACAAAGAAAAATATATATAATCATAATACTAATATTATGGATGTTATACTTCTATACCATATTATGTAATCTATAAAAAAAAAAAAAAATTTTATAACTTAATTCTTAATAAAATTTCTTAATATGATATAGTGGTGGCTCAGAAACTGGACCTGTTATTTTGTTACAGGTATAGGCTGACAGAACAGCGCCCTGTAACCGATATTCAGAAGTAACAGGGACGAGATATTTGCACACTTACTTCAGTGCTAGAAACATTCATACCTATTACCTTCGTACTGCGTACTACCTTAGACTAGTATTTCTTAATTGTTATCTCTGCCTTTTAGCAAAGACTTATTTACCTAAACCTGCATTTTTATTTCCACTCTAGTACGAGTATTTTCTAGTAAAATGTCAGCCAGTCTGGTAAAAAGTCTTAATTGTATTAGACACTCTTACATTCTTTTTTATTTTTATTTTTTTAAATTTTAATAATCATTAAAATACACTCAAATATGAAATCTATACATAAGCAATTACATTATTTTTGCTAGTCATAAATCAAATAAAAAATATGTATGCTGTTATAAAACATCTAACATCTTAAATAATAAATTGACAATTATTTATGATATTGTTGATAATACATTAATGTTTTTAATTAAAGGTTTATTAACTGTAATCAATTTTAAAAAAATTTGATCTTCATTTTACTACCAGTATTTTATAGAAACAATAAAATTGAAAAGATTTAAAAAAAAAATAACCATACACATATTTATTATATTATATATTTGGCTATATATATATATATATAGATATTATTAAAAAGGTAGTTGGAAATGTAAAGTTATTGATTAGAGCCGATATTGAATAGGTAACAGATATGCAAGTAATAGGTATGCTAAAATATCAGAGTAACAGGGTAAACGATTACGCTGATCTTGAGACAAGTAACAGGTATTTGTAACAGATATTTTTTGGACCTGTATAGTTCGTCCTTGTTACTAAACAATAACGGTTTAGAGTCTAAACTTAAGACCATCTTACTATGATAAAATAATTCATTGTAAAAAGTCACTTAAAATGAAATGATAATTATTTTTCTATTCAAATTTGTTTTTGTTTTTTTTAATTGTGTGTTCTATTATTCCCTTATATAAACTTTGTTTAAATTATACTTACTAATAAGATTTGAAAGCTATAACTAATAATAATAATAATTACTATTTTGGGCAGTTAAATGAAGAGAAGAAAGAGTGAAGAAGTTGAGAAGGAGACAATAAATCGAGAAGGGCTATTTATTTTCCTGAGTGGCCTGGCAGGAGAGCTAATAGCCGGACAAGATGGAAAATAAAACGGCGGCTACTCTGCCAGCACATTCCTCCTCCAACAGCTTCTACAGCGAGCCGATATATCGGAGGGCTGGGGTCTGTTCCTTCACAGCTGAGGTATTATTAGTCTGTTGGCGAGGGAGGGGAGATATCTGAACCGCTAAGTGGCTGTCAGGCATCGGAAATACGCTAAGTACCAACTATAGACAAAACTCAACAAAAGAAGAACAAACGAGTAGGAGTTTTAGGATAGACCCAACATATTTTTATTTAGTTATTAAAGCATAGTTGACTGTTATGTAGGGATGGGCGATAGTCGATAGTTAGCACTATCGATTGCTATCGATAGTTTTTCGATAGTTGCTTCCTTTTTTCCAAAGCTATTCAATAAAGAATTTCAACCAAGTTCATTAAATTCAATTATCAACATACTATTTGAAATTTGCAGGATTATAAATTATAACATTATATCGATGAGAGAAAAAAACTAATTTATATGAATTTTAAAAAAAGTATTTACAATTTACATGGTTACAATAATAATGAACAAATCAAATCTTCAGAAAAGAAAAATAACGAAATAGTTAATTTCAAGAGTCAAGTGTGCTCTTTGAGCCACATATTTCCTTAAAAAACTAGAATTTCTGCTTTCCTTTGGCTCAATTTTTGAGAGGACCCTTGAGCTCTAAGTTCAATTTCAAAAGAACTCGACACTGGACAGAGACAGATCAGCATAATTCTGAGTTTCAAAACTTAAGGGTAAAAAGGATCTATCGATAGTCGACACTACCGATAGTGACCATCGATATATCGATAGTAACTATCGACTATCGCCCAACCTAATGTTATGATAAATGTAGAAGAAGATGATCAGAGATGCAAAGAGGAACACCACGTCTATAGCGGTTTTTTGTATATTCTTTCTTATCCATGCCATTCTATATTCCATTTGTCATCTGTTTATCGGCCTGTAATTTTTGTCACATTTGTATTTTGTCACATCTAGTATTTTGTTCATTATAGCCCTGAAGAAGACCTGCAAGGCTGCGAAACGTTGGCACGTATTAAAGTAATTCTACTACCATAAGACGTGGCGTTCCCCTTTGACTGCATCCCTGATTATCTTCTTCTTTATTTTTATCTAGATTCGCACATTAAGGTTTTCTGAAGATTCAAATAACTTTTTCTGAACTACATATTTCCATTAAGCGATTTCATAATGTCTTATTTACATAACTAACAGATCAGTATACCAAATGAAAACAATGTTTTTTTCCGTTTTTAAAAGTTAATAAAGTCGATACGAAATCATTATTTTGATCATATCGCATGAAAGCTGGTTAAATTTGCTAGTTTTTGTGAGATTTGCAGTTTTGTGGTTAGTTTTTTTCGAAAAACGGTGAGCATTGAAGTATTATAAGAAATTGTAATTTCCCTAAATAAGGTGAAGATCAATTTGTTCTTTATGTCCCAAGTTTGTAATATTCTAGGTAACATCTACTCTGCTATTAAAGGAAATTTTATGATAAATCCGAAAATGTGGTTATAATTAAAAAAAATGTTCAAACATTTACGGGAGGCGAGGTAGCTCAGTGGGTAAGGCACTTGACTACCAAGCTCCAGGTCCCGAGTTCAAGACCGACTGAAGGCAGAAAATTTATTTTTTGTTATTTGGATTGTAGCTCGATTTCTGGAGACCCTCCCGCGGCACACCCAGCCTCTACAAAGTGGCTACCCTTAAATGGGGAAAAACCTGGCGGTTGAGCGTATTTTAGGCCAAATCTCCTCCTTTCACAACCGTTGGCCCAATAACAGTACATCCTTACCTCAGTACTGAACCCATTACCCTTCATGGGTTGTTAGTGCTGCTACAGGTTTATTTATTTTTTATTAAACATTTACAGATATCACAGCTTTTATGGCCAAAACGTCGTTTCCTAAAAAATTCTTTGAATTATCTTTTATCTGCAACGGATTGGAATAGAAAGGTATGGTCTGCGGCATTTTTCTTCATTTTTGATCTAGTTTCACCAACATTTTTTTACACTAAAACATACTCACCCTGTATAGCCCATGAAGGATTTTATTCAGTACATAATAAGGCAAAGGTATTGTTTAGAGACCAGCGATTATACAAGGTAATGTGGTCAGCAAACATTCTAAGGGTACCCACTTTAAACAGATCAGGTGAGCCCTAGGAATGTCTCCAGACTCCAAAGTCGATCTACTACTGAAATAATAGAAATTAAATTTAGTACCTTCAGCTGGACTCAAATTCACGATTCGGAGCAAAGGAGTTTCTTACCCACTTACCTTTGATTAATATATAAAAAAAAAAAAAATTCATTTCATTCCTAGGTCTTGCAGAAGAATGGCAGCAGACTCAAGTCAATTTCAATGAGAAATTAATGAATTATTTGTTACATCTAAGTAATTGATCGGCACCAGACGAAGTATGATTAAAAATAAATAAATTTTAACCGTTCCTTGATTTAGAGAAGATATTAAATTATAAAAGAAATCACGAACTTAAGACGAGTCACAAGTTACCCCTACTATTAATCTTTGCGATTACCGCCTGTAATCTTGGCCGCTACTTTTCGTCAATCATCCCTTCGCCCTAGCTGTGAGTCCCAGGGATTATCCTCAGGGAGCTATTAAATCTATAATTAACAGGTTCCAGGTAAACACTTTTTTCTTAACCTTTTTTAATTAACCTACCTTTATTAAAACCAGCCTTGATGAATAATCTAGACAAGAAGATATTTAAATTAATTATAATTGTTATGAATTATTTTTTATAATAAATACCTATTAGTCTCCCAACTTGCTTTAGACTCGAATCCTGATAACTCACCGAGGCGTCTGAAAAGAAGATGGCGAAGAGACCTTCTAGTTTTGAACTTTTATTGAAGTGCTACTAGTGAGTAGTTCTTCATAATTTTATTTACATGTCATTATAATAATTTTCAATAAGTATATTGTATACACTTTTAAATATCATTTAATAGTTTAAAAAAAAAAAATATGATTCAAGAGAGGTTAAAGAATGGGACAAAGAACATTTACATAGGACTAGTCACTGTTAATACAAATAGGAACCCCTTTGTTTTTTTGTATTTTTTTATGGCAGTTAATGGTTATTTTATACGGCAGAAAGAACTACCTACATTAATACTATGCATTTTTAATATCAAGCGATAAAATCTAACTACGGATCATATATATTAGTCTTTTTTACAAACAAATATAATGAATAGGGCTATTGCTCAAACAGTGAGGCACATCTTGGAGAAGTGTCCTCAGTACAGGAGAGATATGGATACATGTGGTTTACCTCGTCAGCTCTGTATGTTCTTGAAGGATAGTGAACAGTACATTTGTAGTACTATAGAATTTATAAAGCAAATTGGATTATATAATATTATTTAATGTTCATTATTTTATTATATTTTTAAAATTTTATTTATTATTTTTTTATATTATTAATTTATTTTTTAGATTAAAATAATTTGATTAGAAATTTGCTATGTAAAGTTCGGGTATATGGGCAATAATAACTATAGCAGTTTTGTGCTTTTAAAACACAAACAACAAACAAACAATGAATAGGGCTGTGAATTATAAGCAATAAAACTAAAAAATAAGTACATATAGATGCAAATTTATGGGGTATAATAAGCAATTAAACGCCGAAAATCTACATTATTTAGAAAATTAAACATAAATTGAAATATTTACTTATACATAAGTACAAACTCAAGTTTAAGTAACTTGTTGTGTTGAAAAGATTAACAATTGGAAGTACATTAGAACCTCGATTATCCGAACCTCCATCATCCGAACCCTTTATTATGTACCCACAATGATGTAATAAAAGCCATTGATGTAACATTTCAATGGCTTGAAGAGGAAGTAAGAGGAAGCTATTGTTGTTCAGCTGCTTCGACTAAAAAATAAAGGACTTGGCACAGAAAAAAAAATTAAAATGTTGAAGCAGACTAACATTGAAGATTTTTTCAAACCACTGTAATAAACGATGAAGAATTTACAAGTATGTATTGAATTTTGCCTAATTTTCCGAATTTCATTTAACATACCAATTTTTTTTTCTGCTTCTATGCACAATTTTCAATATTGATTATCCGAACTTTTCGCTTATCCGAACCAACCCTGACACCAAGTAATACGGATAATCGAGGTTCTACTGTAGACTATTAAAAACAAAACAAATAATAACAAACAAACAATATAGAAAAAAGAAAACAAGTTATAAAACTTAATAAAAGCAGCTTTATTTATGGAAAGGTATGTCATCTGCAACTACCTTTGTTCTATTTGCGCTTTGCTGTTTTTATATCCTTTGTTCCTGATTAATATATAATATATGCGAATAAATACTATGATTCTGTATTACCTTAAATATATTTCATAGTCAATAAAAATTTTTTCAACTAATAAAAAATATTTCTGCAAACGATATATAAAGTTATTTATTATTATGATTACATGTGTATAGTAATTTTTTTTTTATATCCATTTATTGAAATTTAATACTGTACAAAATAAATACATGAAGTAAATGTGCTGTTAACTATTACAATAACGTGACGAAACTAGAAAATAACTACTCATCACCAGAACTTTAATAAAAATTCTACACTAGAAGAAACTGCTAGGGTGTGAGGGAAATAGAAAACATTCGCAATTCAATTAATAAAATGTTTATACTACAAAAGAATTGTTAATGAGTATGATCTCAACTAGTCGATTGAAAGATATTAGTTAACATTAATTAAACATTTGAACATAAAACTTGAAAGAAAAAAATTAAAATGGTAAGACATTATATTATACATTTAAACTTTGAAATCGAACATTAGATTAATAATAATGATATTCCACTAATCCCTCTTGAACAGATCCGCTACCTGGGACTTGTAAGACCTTTGACAAACGTCTTACTTGGAATCCACATACTAGACTAAAACGACAAGAAACTACTTATCGTTTCAGACTACTTCAACATTTAGTAGACAAATGTTTAAAGCTTTCAATCAATTACAAAAGACTTATTTACATGGCTGTGATTAGACCTATTTGGATCTATGGAGTTGAGCTTTGGGGCTCTACCAAACCATCCAATTCTTCTCGTATCCAATCCTTACAATCCAAAATCCTTCGAAAAATCCTCAATTCTCTTTATTTTGTCACCAATAAACTTCTCCATAAAGATCTTAATGTTCCATATGTTGCTGATTTAGCCCAAACCAGATATCCATCCTTTCATTAAAAGCTCCACAACCATTCAAATCCACTAGTCTCTCAACTTGCTTTTAAAAGTTTTTTTTCTTTGTAAATGAGCTATAAGAGTTTTGAAAAATGAACGATATTTATCAGCTGCTGCACGAGATTAATGCTATAAACTCGTACTTCAATACGCTTTAACTCCTAATAATAACATTGAATAAAGAAAATATCTTTTAAAAAATGTCTATTCCACAATAATAATTTAAACAGCAATAGTAGTATAGATAGGATAGATTAGAAGGGACTACAAGAGAAGAGAGAAGAGATTAGATAGATGGCGACAGTGCCTACGATGCGGCTGTTTGTCCAAACAGCGGTTAACCGGCTCTCCAGCGGATGACAAGCGCCTCTTCACATCTCTACAGCTCTCTACGCTCCACTACAATGCCAATATTATCTGTGTCTCCACACCGGCTCTCCAATAAATATAATGTATGTTTCTTATTTTATTTTATTTTTCTAAGCCTGCGATTAATAGAACTTAAATTGAAAATTAATAAAATAAGTAATATTTGTAAAATGTTAATTAAAAAAAAAGAAAAAAAACAGAAAAGAACCAAGTATATTTGAAAAAAAACTTTACTAAAATCATAAACGATTTATGCTTTAAATTGTGTATTTTTAATAGGGCGTATACAAAAAATGACCGTTTTATCAAATTCCAGAGTTCAAAAGTCTGTAAATATCTTAATTCTATCTATTATTTACCAATACTTAATAATCCCTTCAGAGCATTCTCTAAGCTTGTTTCTAACACTAGACTTCTTTTTAAAAAAAACCTCAGGAAAAACATTTCACAGCCGCTGAAGCAACTCCTGAAATTATTAAATATAAAGGGGAAGATGTCCTTGAAGAGCGCACTGCGCGGCGTTGGTTTGAAAAATTTAGAAGTGGAGATACGACGTTGGAAAGGAAAAAGGGCTCCTGGCGGCCATTAATGGATATTGATGAGGTTCTGAAGGAAGCTGTTGGGTCAAATCCGTCCACAAGTACTCGCAAACTTGCCAGGGAGTGTGGTGTGTCGGAAGATAGTGTTAGTCGCCATCTTCTCTCCATGGGGAAGTTGAAAAAGACCTGCTCGTCCACACACTCCCCATCGAACCAAAGAAAAGTTTACAGAACTTCATGGGTTTGAACTCCAGTCTCATCCACCATATAGTCTAGACCTCACACCTTCGGATTACTACTTGTTTCGACCCAAGGCCCATTTTCTTTAAGGGAAAAATATTGATAATTTTGCTGAAGTTGAAAATGCTGTCCAAGAGTTCTTTCATAGCCATCCCAAGCAATGGTATCAGCGTGGCATGAGCAATTGGCTAGCAGATGGGTAATGACGGTAGATAACAATGGCCTATACTTTGAGTATTAATTGTATTTTATATCAAAGAAATAATAATACAAATATTTGTTTAAGAAACTGTCATTTTTTATATACAACCTATTATTTGTAAAATATTATTTATTAAAAAAAAAAAAAAAAACAGAAAAGAAACAAGTATATTTGAAAAAACTTAAAAAAACTTTATGCTTTAAATTATATATTTTTACAATCAGTATAATCCTAAATCCTTCGAAAAATTAGTGCTCCTTACTTTGTCACAAATGAACTGATCCACAATGGCCTTAATATCCCCTATGTCGTTGATATGACACGAATCAGATACATTTCATTCTACGATAAACTTAATGAGCCCGCAAATGCAGTTCCTATTTCATTCCAAGCAATTCTCTGAAAAGAGAATTTCATTAGAGTGCTACCAATGGGGTAGTTCCTCTACAAATCTTTTGTCATATCATTACTTTGCATTCTAATTGCAATTTTTTTTTTTTTTTTTTTTTTTTTTTTTTTTTTTTTTTTTTTTTTTTTTTTTTTTTTTTTTTTTTTTTTTTTTTTTTTTTTTTTTTTTTTTTAATTTACTGATATTTACAACTGTAAATAATAATATTTATTAAGTAAATGTGTTGATAGTGTATACAATGGCATGTAAATAACATTTTTTTTTTTTTTTTTTTTTTTAATTATTTCTTTATTTCTTATATAATTTTACAATTCACAATTTAAATGCTGTACCAAAAATAAACCAGTCTCAAAATTACATAAAATACTATTAAACAACTTAGTTATATACTGATATAATCATAATTTATAAAGAAAGAAAATATACAAAAAAAAAAAAACTTTCAAAGAATAAAAAGAAAATAACATCCTAGTAATAAAATAAACAAAATTGTAACTATACATTCTTAAATATCTATACATTTTTATATACATACACACATACATACTCATACATACTTACATACATACACATCTAAATACACACGCTCACACCTAATATATGCATATGCAAAAATATATACATAACATGCATAAACAAGTATATTTAAATAACAATAAATATGATAGATTGGTATACTACATTAATAAATGTTTAGTTCTTTTATGTATATATCGTTTTGTACTATTTTTATTATAGTTACCAATATTTTTTATAAGTGGGTTTTTATTGTTTTTACACTTAATGAAAAATTGTTTACATATTTTCTCAATGATTTCATTAATATAAGGTATACATAATTCTTATGCATTGTTTTAATTTTAGTCGTAAAGTATTCATACTTGCCAATAATTCTTAAACATTTGTTTTGGAATATTTGTAATTTTCTGTAGTTAGTTTTTGACATAAAGCTGAATATAGGGCTTGCATACGTAATTATAGGTCTTAAGCAAGCTTTATATAGTAATAGTTTATTTTCTCTGCTTATTCTAGAATTCCTATTAAAGTATGGGTATATAGTACACAGAGCCCTGTTTGCTTTATTACACACATAATCAGTGTGTGCTGTAAACGTCAGTCCTTTATCCATGTTAAGTCCTAAATACTTGATCTGAGTGGACCAAGGTACAGGCGTTCTGTTTACAGTCAGTTGGGGAATATTGTTTGGCCGTCTCTTTGTAAATATTATGGCTTGTGTTTTTTTCCTGGTTTATTTTGATTTTCCATTTATTGTAAAATCGTTCTATTTTTTTTAGTGCCGTAGTCAGTCTATTGGTAATTGTGTCTGGTCTATAACTTGAAGTATAAAAAGCCGTATCATCGGCAAACAGAGATCTTTGAACTTTGAATGAGTTGGGAATGTCGTTTATGTAAATACTGTAGAGCGTTGGAGATAAAACCCCGCCCTGAGGGAGTCCGGCGGAAAGTGTACGTACTGTGGAGTAGTGGCCATCTATAGATACTTTTATCGTGCGGTTTGCTAAATATGATTTTATTAGAGCTATTAAATATGGTGGGAAATTGTAAAGCGTTAGTTTGAATATTAGCCCGTTATGCCAGATACTGTCAAAAGCTCTTTGCACGTCGAGTAATACCATACCTGTGTGTTGTTTATTATTGAATCCCTCGGTGATGTGGTCGGTTAACCTGCCTAATTGGGCTATAGCAGAATGCTGATGTCTGAAACCGAATTGTTCGTTTATAAATATTTTGTTATTTTTAATAAACGAATTTAATCTTTGAAATATTATTTTTTCGGCTATTTTGCCTATAACACAATAAGCTTATAGGTCTGTAGTTTTCTACAAGTTTTTTATCTTTATTCGGTTTTGGAATTGCTTTAATTATAGCCATTTTCCATACTTGTGGGTAGTATTTCAGTTTTAGCATTGTATTTATCAGTTGTACTAATCGTGTAATTCCTGAGGGTGGTAATTTTTTTTAAATATATTGGGAATATTGCGTCATAACCAGGGGTTTTTTTTTGTATTAGTTTTTTTCAGAATCTTAAAAATTTCTGAGTAATTACATTGTGCATTTTGGGGAGTATCTATATTTCCGTTTAATTTCCTTTTCACTTCTCTGTTTATTCTTATGGTGTGACTATTGGTTCCTAAGTTATTATTTTGATTACTAATTTTTACTAAATGATCCGCTATCAGATTGGCTTTACCAGAAGGAGAAAATTCGGTTCTATTTAAATAGGTAAGAGGTGGGTATTGGTATGTTCTGCCTTTTTTAAAAATTTTATGTATTGACCATAGTTTATCGGTTGTTTTAACTTTACTGAGCATTTCGTTCCATTGTTTATTTGTCTGTTTAAATATTAGTTTGTTTATTAGTTTAGACAAGAATATTTCTATTGTTTTGAATGTTTTGATTAGGTATTGTTGGTGTTTACGCCTGAACATATTTTTTAATTTGATCAATAAATCAATATATGGATTTTTATTATTGCTATTTCTTTTAAAATTTAATCGGTTAAATGTTTGCTGTGTTGATTCGGCTATAGATGATAGAATATTATTTTGAAAATGTTCCACTGCTTTTTCAAAATCAGTTTTTGTTACTAATTGAAAATCGTTTTCGAGCAATTTTTTTTTATTTATTATTTCTTTGTATTGTTTTTCCAGTTTATTTGTGTGTTGAATTGTTTATTATTACTGTGATGCTTAAATTGGAATTTGATCTGATACGCTAGTGGGTTGTGGTCCGAGGTTAGTTCCGCCACTGAGTGAATTTTGTTTATTGTTATATTTTTTGTTAAGACTAAGTCTATAGTACTTGGTTTCCTGGAGTTATCAGTGGGATAATAAGTTGGTTTATCTGGTGCATTTATTTTTATATTATGTTGTAGACAATAGTCCAGTAATTTTGTGCCATCACGATTATTATTAAAACAATTCCATGCAAAATGTTTTGAATTAAAGTCCCCCATGACAACTAATCTGCTATTTAATTTAAAAATATTGTCCAGGTTTCTTAATTTTAATTTCTTGTGTGGTGGTTTGTAACATGAAACTATTGTCATTGGATATCTATCATGTTCGATTTCTACTGCTATAGCCTCTAGGTTCTGTATATTAGAAACTTTAATACGGTGGTGTTTAATGGATTTGTGAATAATTAGGGCCACTCCTCCACCATGCCTATTTCTATCTCCTCTGTGTACTATATACCCTCAATAATTAAGGAATTAGCATCACTCAAATGTGTTTCCACTATACCCGCAATTTGTACATTATTAGTTTTTTAAAAACTGTTTGAAAAGTTGTTTTTTTATTTACAATGGACCTACAATTCCAAAACATAACATTAATTTTACAATTATTTGTCATATTTAAGCAAATATTTCCATAATACCTTCAATTAAAACACTAATTTTATCAAAGGGGTCATTACTTATTTTTTAATTTTCCTATTGTTGTTTTGACTGTCTTTATAATACGGGGTAGGTTAATTGATGTAAATAAGTCTTTAAGTTCTTTTAGAAAATTAAATTGGCCGGTACCTGTAGTATCATTATTTTCAGTAGTTGTAGAGAAGCCCTTAATTTCCTTGGTGGCTGCTAGTGGTGGGTGTTCTTGAGACCTAAATTGGAATTTTGAATGACTTTTTTTTTGAGTTTCATTTATTTTCCAGACGCTTCTTTTCTTTTTTGCTTCTATTTGCTGGATTCTAAAGGGGCACTCTGGGTGGTTTGCCGCATGATTTTGTCTGCAGTTTATGCATGTCAAGTCGCCATCTTGTTTCATGCATTCCTTTGTTTCGTGTTCCTGGGCACATTTCAAGCATTTAGGTTTTCTATGACAGTTTTTGGCTATGTGAAAAAAAGATTGGCACCTAAAGCACTGCGTTGCTTCTTTTGAATTTCTATATCGCTCCCATCTGATATGACATTTGCATACATATTTGATTTTGTTAATTTTGATAATTTCTTCCATATTTTGTAGCGTAATTACATAAATTGGAAGTTTAATTTGATTTCCTTCTTCAGTATTTTTTATAAACTGAGTTGCTTTAATAGCTGCAACATCTTGTGCTTTTAAGTCTTCAATAATATCACCTACCTCTACAGAAGGAGGCAGCCCCTTTAATACAAATGAAGGAGTTTTATCTTCATGTAAAGTATAAGTGTGGTATTCACCTTTGTTCTCTGCTATTAAATTTTTTAGAGTATTAAAATCTTCTTTAGTTGTAGTATAGATTAGCATTCTGTTGCCTTTGTATTTTAAATGATACTGATTTTTTATATTCTTATTTAAATGCTCAAGTGAGCTTTTATAATTTTTTAATCTATTTTATAGGACAATCGGTGGAATTTTCGGTTTTTTATTAGTTGGATCTAAGAATTCTTTTGGAATGTCCTCTTCATCATCGCTCAGAATATCATAGATGTTTTTTGAAAGTATTGACGTACCTTCTATTTTTTTGTTAGCAGTTAATCTTTTTCTTTTTGTTCCTTTTCCTATTTGCACCTCTTCCCATTGTTCCTCACTATTTGAAGCACAAAATTCCATTGTACTGATACTTTTAAAGAACAGTAGAAACGGAAAGAAAATGAAGAGAGAAAATAAAATAAAATAAAATAAAAGTCAATTTCAGACGCTGCCCGTATAGATAGGGCAGGGTCTAATCATGTTGTATTGGGCACGGTATTATCACTGTTCACTGTACACTGTATGAACACAGACTGCAATGTAAATAACATGTGAAGAACTACTTACTTGTAATACTTCAATAAAAAATCTACACTAAAAGGTCTCTAGGCCATCTTCTTTTCAGGCGCCTCGGAGGATTATCGGGAATGGAATGGGAAGCAACTTGGGAGAATAGTGGATTAGAGTGGTTATGGACCTTACTATGAAAGGATAAGTATCTGGTTGTTGTGTTGGTGGTTGGTTGGTTATTGAAATTTATTTTATATCCATGAAATTTACAACTGTACGAAATATATACATCAAGTAAATGTATTGACAACGATTACAATAACATGTCAAAACTTGAAAAGAACAACTCATCAGTAGCACTTCATAAAAATTCTACACTAGCTTAGTATGAAAGGATAGGGATCTGGTTTGGGCTGAATCAGCAACATATGGAACATTAAGATCTTTATAGATAAGTTTACTGGTCACAGAATAAGGAGCATTGAGGATTTTTCGAAGGATTTTGGATTGGATACAAGATGAATTAAATATCAAAATGGGGGTCCCGAGCCTGTGCGATGTCAGGTACTCGTTAAAGATCCCTATCCTAATTATACCTGGATAGGCAAAATTTAGGACTCCCACCGTAGCATCGTCCGATTAGCCATAGCAGCATAAAAGTGACGTTAAACGAAATAAACAAACAAACAACAAGATGAATTAGACGGTTTAGTGGAGCCCCAAAGCTCAACTCCGTATGTCCAAATAGGTCTTATCACAGTCATGTAAATGAGTCTTTTGTAATTGATTGAAAGCTTAAAACATTTGTCTACTAAATGTTGAAGTAGCCTGAAACGATGAGTAGTTTCTTGTCGTTTTAGTCTTGTATGTGGATTCCAAGTAAGACGTTTGTCCAAGGAGTCCCAGGTAGCGGATCTGTTCAACAGGGATTAGAGGAATATCATTAAAGGATACCGTAGGACAGGATGTCGTAGGTTAACGACAAAGGGTAAAGGTTATTTTATGGGATTTGTTTGGATTTATTTTAATTCTCCGATTTCGACACCATTCTTGAATGTTAGTAAAATGAGATTATAGTGATTGGGATGCAATGAAAGGATTATTATTTACTGATATCACACAAGTGTCATCGGCATAAGTTTGCAAATTCTAATTGCATATTTACCGGATTTATTTTTTTAATACAGTTGTAAATTTCTATTAATAAATATAATAAGTATTATTTAAAATCAATTTTTCACAATTAATATTATATTATTGAGTTGTCCGGAAATAAAAAGGATTTTATGTTTAAATCAAAACATGACATTATTATTAAAGATTATGATTTTTGTGTAATTGGTAGGGACATATAAGAGTGAAAAACTAGAGCCGCCAATGAGCATTGGGAGCTGAGTAAAGAAATAAAATAGAACCCAATATGAAAATTACGTTTGTTTTTTTTTTTCTCAGGTCTCAGTCAAATAGAAAATTATTTTTTACTTTTGTAGTAAAGTCGTAGTTTTGTATGCTATCTCTTTACTACAATCAAAACCCGTTGTCCGAATATTAATGCAGGATTTCATGTTTAAACTAAAACCTGATATAATTATTAAAGACATAGGTCCCTACTACCAACAAAACCTTCTAGGCCGAAACTACGAAGTAATGTTTCAGGTTTTGGTTGTGGTAAAGAGATAAATAATATCTTTAATAATAATATCAGGTTTTGGTTTAAACAGGAAATCCTGCATTAATTTCCGGACAATTATTTTCCTAATACATCATGCGATAATCATTAATTTTATTTCTTTTTTCTTTTGTAAATGAACTATAAAAATTCTGAAGAATGACCGATATTTATTAGCTGCTGCACGAGATGAATGCTATATACTCGTACTTCAAATGCTTTAACTCATAATAATTTTTAATTTTAAGTAAAGTTTTTATTTTCAAATGAAATATGGTTTTTGTACCTAATCGTAGAAAATGAAAATAATCAAAATATTTCCACTATATTGTAATGTAAGATTTTTGAAACTGATAATGTCAATTGTTTCTCAAACGTTCTTTGGTTTGTTTTTATAATGTTCTGACACTGAATTATTATAATTATTTTTTTATATCTTATATTTCTTTGATGTTAGTTTTGTTTGGTTATGGATGTATTACAGTTAATATAATTAATTAATTAATTCAACAAAATGATTCAGAAATAATAACAGTGGCGCACTCAAGCGGTAGCGTTATCAGGTTTGTTATAAGAGGTGGGTAGTTTTAATGGCGCAGCAGAGCGCTAGTTGCGAACAGCTGTTCCAGTTACAAAAGCCAGGAACAATAGCGAACCGCCATAATGTTGGCTATGCATGGCTTGTTGCGATTAAAGTCTAGCTCGTAACTTGAATCTGCTTTGCCTACTTGAACAATTACAGCTTTATGAATAGCGAAACCGGTGCAGGCGAAAATATTATAACGCAACATAGAGAACTATTATGAGTTAACAGGGAGTCACTTTTCTTGTTGTAATAGATTATTCCATGATATATGTCTATATATATATACAGGGTGAGTTGCTACTCGTGGGAAAACTTCACCAGTAGATTCGACACCAAAAAACGAACAAAAAAGTTCATATTAACCATGGTCCGATTCTCAACCATTTCGTAATAATTTCGTTTTTTCTCGATTTTGAAAGATACCACTACCTGGTGTCGAAAAACCGTGATACCTTTAAATCTAAAAATTTCCCGAAAATCTGATAGCACCGTTAAAATCTACATTAATTTTTTCAATAAGATTATTACCATGGCAAATTTTTGTGCCTCTTTTTTTGTGCTTTATTTCAGCCAGAACAACAAAATAAGTGAAAATTTTGTGAATCGGAAAATGTTTAAAGTAATCCAGAGTTTTCAATTTTGGTCTCAGATGGCAGCAAATTTGAGGCAAAAATATCTTATTTAATTGCGATTCTAACACACATCATCATTTTTTAATTTGGTGTTTTTGAGACCAAGATATCGATGACATTAGAAAAAAAATGATGGTTCAAGGATTAATGTTTGAGAGTTTTTGCATTTTAGATTTGAAAAAAACAAAAAACAAATACATAGAAACTCACCATTTTCTCATACTCCTAACTGTCACACCAAAACTGAGAACACGTCGAAGTTTTTCTGCAGCGGCGAAGATCCTTGCTCTCAAATCGTCTATGTTTGTCACTTTAGAACGATAGACTTGTTCCTTGACAAGGAACAAGTCTATAAGCTGTGCACAGTGAAGTTTGAAAATTGACCGATAGGTAGCGAGCACAATTCGAGACATGCCACTAAGATATTGTGTTATATAGAGCTAGAAATTTATGATAAAATATACTTATTTTTAATTCTATTGTTATCAAATATGCTATAAATATATGAAGCGACAAGTGAATTTCAGTGCAGTTTAAAAATCCACCGATATGTGGTCAATGGTAAAACTATTGCACTCAACTGTACCAAATTTTAACATCTTCATACAACCTTCAAGGAGGGTTTATAATAATAAATTTTACTATAATAATAATTTTTTTTTGGGGGGGGGGCTTTATATACTCCAAGTAGGGCAGGAAGGACGGGTTAACCTAAAGGTTACTAACCTATTCTAGCCAGGGTGGGGAGGTCAAAAAACATAATTTAAATGTATAGTTTAGATTGACAAAAATTAGGTTTTTTAAACTTTCATATACCTTTCTGGCAAGAAATTAATATACGACCAGATGTCATCTTCAAACATCTAATCAACTCAATTTTAATCTGGTTAAAAATCAATGCCATATTATTTAAGGAATAATAATTCCTTACTTCAATACAAGATTTTTATCGATAAGCAAATTAAATTCAATTATTGGTTAATAATTTCAAATATCAGATATCAGTTAGATCTCCTGAGAACTGAAGATGAATGTTTAACATCCGAAACTAGTTTTCAAATCAAATAATTCCAATAGAAGTGGCAATTAATTCATCAACCCTAATTGTTTTTTGAGTTTATAATACATTTTATACTTTTCATAAGTATGTATCTTCAAGCTGGAGATGTATACTTTTTTTCACCCTGTATTTTGTTTCTATTTATATCAATTTATCGAAATTTACAACTATACAATTATACAAATTAGGTAAATGAGCTGATAACAATTATAATAACATGTCAAAGCTTGAAAAGAACTACTCATCAGTAGCACTTTAATAAAAATTCTACATTAGAAGATCTCTAGGCCATCTTCTTTTCAGACACCTTGGAGGATTATCGGGGATGGAATGGGAAGCAAGTTGAGAAACTGTTGGATTTGTGTGGTTATGGAGCTTACTATGAAATTATATGTATCTGGTTTGGGCTAACTCAGTAATATACGGAACATCAAGGTCTTCATGGATAAGTTTGTTAGTGACAAATAAAGGAGCATTGAGTTTTTTCGAGGGATTTTGCATTGTAAGGATTGAATACGAGATGAATTTAGTTTAGTAGAGCCCCAAAGCTCAACTCCGTACATCTAAATAGGTCTAATCGCAGTCATGTAAATGAGTCTATTGCAATTAATTGGGAGCTTTGAACGTTTGTCTAGTAAATATTGAAGTTGTCTGTTTCTTGTCTTTTTAGTCTTGTATGTGGATTCCAAGTAAGACGTTTGTTCATAAGGAGTCCTAGGTAGCGGATCTGTTCATCAGGGATTAGTGGAATATCATTAAAGGATAATGTAGGACAGGATGTCGTAGGTTAATGACCAAGGGTAAATGTTATTTGATGGGAATTTTTGGATTTATTTTGATTCTCTATTTTTGAAACCATTCTTGAAGGGTTAGGATATGGGATTGGATTGTTTGGGAGGCAATGAAGGGATCATTGTTTACTGATAGCACATATGTGTCATCAGCGTAAGTGGTGGAGGACAGTGGTAATTCTAAAATGCAAATTGGGAAAATCATTTTATTTTACATAGGTATAGCCATTATTTATTGTTTTTCCCAGGAAGGGAGAAACACAAAACGCACTTTTAAATTATTTATTTTTATATTCTTAGGCCAGAATGTGTCCCAGAAAAAAGATGATTCTTCATTTCAGTTTAGTTGAATGTTAAAAAAAAATAATTTTGGAATCTATCAGGTTGTTGCAGTGTGGTTGTTGAAATTTTTAAACATTGAGTAAATGAAATAGTCCAATATTAATTCTAATTATGAAAGCAAACCGCATTAATGTATTGTAATCCATAAACCCATGAACCAACATATATTTTCTTATTCAAAAGTAAGAAGACTAAGAATACAAGAAACTTTTTCATGCTCGTGATATTATGATGACACAGGTAGGAAACATATGTCTAAACCCAATTGTGGGAAGAGTACAGAGTAAAAAATCATTTATAGAAGCAAACACCCAACATCTTCAAGAAGGCCAATTAACATGTATTACATAAAGTAAACATGAATTACGTTCTGCATAAATGTGAAAATGCAATTGCGGATTCTGGTTTGGTTGACATATCAATCCATACAGAGCTGTGCCATACAGCTACCCAGATCAAGTATTCATTAAAGTTCAAACCTTCGCCATGAATTTATCAATAATAATAAATTATGTATGAATAACATAATAATAAACCTATATGCGGAATATTAGACTGAATTTTTGTTACATTATCATATTTCGTTTGAAGGAGATAGGAAGTCGTTTCCGAAAGGTCATGGACACGATGAGTTATTCACCATCGGGCTGCGGGACCTGAACTACCCTCATCAGATCGATGGTGCATATTTCAGAGGATAAAGAGCAGGAGGTTACAAAATGTTTACTTAACTCCAGTTGAAATAAACTTCATTACAGTATATTTATATACTGTGTATGATTTTGAAATAAGTTGCGAATTATTCTCACTTTGAATATAGTTTTCTACTATATCTGAATACTAATGTCAATTATTCATCCTAAAGCCTAAAAACATATCAGCATTCGAAACATCAGCAACTTAATATATGAATTATATTAAACATTAATATATACTGTTTTCGGATCTGCCAGAATCTGACGATTTTTGGCGGCCGATGGTGGACGGACATCCTAGGCCACTCTCCTTCCCCACTTAAAAATAGATTTCATCCTTGAGGATACTGTTTTAAGATGGCGGAAGGACATCTTTGGGCCATTTATAGATATTAGTTTTCCTCCTTAAGGATACTATTTTGAAATATTTAAAGATTTAACGGTTTCTAAGTTATTCAAAGGATATTCCGCCATTGTTGTCCTTTTAGTTTTCGTTCCTAAGGACTCTATTCTGAAATATTAGAATATTTAACGATTAAATAAATATTAAATTTATATTCTTAAATATTATATTATTGTATATATTAATTTAAAAAAGTTAAGACAAGATTAGAAATGCATGCTAGCATTCACCAAAGAGATGGTGAGGCAGTGAAAGACAAAATAGAAAGAAGTAGAGGCTAAGTACTGAGGTAACCTTTAGGTTTTCACTATGATTAGTTGCTTTTTCTTTTCCTATTAGGGACAATTTTAAAATAATACTATTTCCAGTAGAAAGTGAAAACCTTAACCCACTCTGTTTAACACCATACCTACTCCCCACACTCTACACTAAACAGGCTTGTCACCTGCAATATAATCCGTCCTTAAATATTTAATTTCTTGTCGTATATTTTTACATTAATATAAAAAATATAATTTGTGTAACACATTGTTGATGTTTTGAGTGTCTGTATGTTTTTAGAACTGAAGATAAATATTTAACAATCGAAACTATTTTTCAAATTAATTAGATACCAGAGAAGTGGTATTATATAAAAGATTATATACTATAATGCGTACCTCTAGTAACGTTATAAAGTTATTTTTAAAAAATGTTTATAAAAACGCATTATATGAGCCTTCATTCATAAAAAAGTTTTTAAACTAAAGCAGACTCCCTGTTCATCGGATGGTACAAGCATCAAAACACCAAACGACGCTTGAGAACATATAGCTCCACAAAGAACAGAAATAAAAACGGAAAGAGAAGAGAGAAACTCGTAGAAAACCGCAGGGAACTTAACAAGAAGAGTAAATTTAAGGATTTTCCAGGCCCTTTATCAAGGGAGGAATGAAGAACTTTTGATAAGGCTTTATACGGAGGAGCCTTAAAGTTTTTAGGGTTATGGCCCATGGCTGGGCGATTGGTAGCTGCCTTTAAAAGCCCTATCCAAGCCCCATCTTAGTTTTTCTTCATTTATTCATAAGTGCTGTTCAAGTTCCTGCACCTGGCCATCAACGTAGGTCCTTCAAGTATGTCGAGAACAAACGTCGACAGGTTGACTTGTGTGCAATATGCCTTTATGGGGTAGTGGGGTAGTGCGAGGTGTAATCTTATCAAGATTTGATAAGGGCCTAGTCTTGAATAACCTCAGGCAAATAAGAAGTTTTCAACACAAATCATGTCATTTGGTTATATTCATAGTATTGTAATCGTAAAAGTCACTTAATAAGTTTTAAAACCTTTTGTTAATAATAGAATGTTAACAAAAAAAAAATTCGACCTCACAAATTGATTTAAATAAAACTATTAACAAACAACATATTACATCTTTCAATGAATTTAACGATAAAATATTATTTAGAGCTTTATTTTTGCATTTCTAAGAAAGATATTTATATGAATTTGTCATAAAGAAATTATTTCTTTGATTTTAATATGTATAATATAGATTCTAATTCATTGTAAGTTATCAGACTGTACAGTTTATTACTGTATTTTTAATTATGATAACTGAAGTTAAATATATACATAAAGATTAACAAACAGGATATAGGTAAAGGCAAGGCTTCCTATAACAAGTGGATAACATTAGTGAAGTCAGATCTGGAACAACTAAGGATCCCACTGGATAAAAAACAAGACCGACAAGCTGTCAGACAAGGAGTTTTCCCAGTGTCCCTTACCAATAGGAAGACCACAGGGACCAAATGGACAGAGGAGAGGAAGCTGGTTCATCATAAGAAAATTAAGGAATACTGGTGGAAGAAGAAGATCCTTACCGAAGAGTACCACCTTCTTTCGTAAGAACCATCCGATCAAGCTGAAATATATAATATTTTTTATCAAGTCGAACATCAAACTTTCGAAGATATGTACTCGCTATTGGAAAATGGCGAAATAGGGTTACAGTTAGAACCTGCCGAAGCTGAAAAAAAACAAAAACAGGCAGACAATTTAATTAAACTTTTTTCTTATTTTTAGGGAATATTTGTTTTCCCAGAATAATTATTAGTTTTCATTTCATCTCTGGTTTTCGATTTCATTAAACTGGTATTCGAAACCCACGATAATAAAACAACAATCAAGGAAAATATTATGGCATCCTCCTATTAACAATATTTTGTCGAAAGTTTAAAAAACACTGGAGAGTCCTTAATTAATGAATAATTCCTAGAACCTTTGGGATATTCACCTTTTTGCAAGTACGTATATAGAATATCTCGAATTGTTTTCAATTCCCTTGGAAAAATCTAGAAATAATTTTCTGGTGATATTTTACCTACATAAATCGAAAAAATTACACAAAAATTACATCCATAACTCGAAGTTCAGTAGATATGTCGGACCTCGGGCGTACATGTCGCTACATAGAGAGGTATATTGATGTACCGGGCAGATCGTTTTCTTCGGTTGTTCCAATCGAAAATATGATTGACAAACATGTTGCTAATAGTTTTAAGCAGTATTAGGGACTTTTTGTAATGTTTCAATGTTATTTCTAATATTTGTACACGGTTTTTACTATGTGTGAATACTGTTGGTATTTTCTGTATATTACATTATTATTTACTTCTATAGCTCGAATTTTTATTTGGTTTACCTCTATATCTCGTAACCTCTGTCGTATGTTCCGCGAAGTGAGGAGGCGGAACCAGTCCAACGGGCAATATGCAGGATCGTTGTTGGCCCACTTCAATAAAATAACGGAGAAGATGATGGGAAACAACGGAAGCGGCAGAAGTGGAAGCGAGGATGCCTTTTTGTCGACAATTTTAAAGGTGGCAGCTTGCTAAGGAAACGGGGAAGAGGGATGGGCTCCCGAGAGAAAAAAACCTTTTTGGAATGCGCGCGAGAGAGATGGTTGACTCGAGCGCTATGGATGAGGAAGTTCCGGAAGGAGACGGATGGGAGCAAGGTGACCTATAGGCGGACGGACGGCGGAACGACACGCGCAGACCCCCCGAGTGGATATGTGGAAAAGACGGGAGTTTGGAGGCCGTGAACGACCATCGGGGGACGGGACAGGAGGCCAGGACGGAGAAGATCTGGAAGAAGGAGGAAAGGAAATGGCCAAACGGGTGCGGAAAACCAGGTCATTTGGTGGCGCAGTGCCCCCGAACAAGGTGTTTTGAATGTGGCACAGAAGCCACATTGCGAGACAATGCCCGTACATCAATAGGCGCGAGGAACAAACCAGGCGGAGCCGATGGAGGTGAACGCCCAGCGGGTGTGGAGGAGGAGCAGACGGCCGTCGGAATCGACAAGGTCGTCGGAAACTTTCAGAGACAGAAGAGAAGAATAAGGGGAACCAGGGGTAGGAGCACGCCAGACAGGAGGAAGTGACAGGAGGAGCGGGAGCGAAGGACGGGCGGAGAGGAGAATACGCGATGAAGAATGAGGTGAGTGTAAAAAGAGGGGCAACCAAGTGGTGAAAATAGCGTTAAGAGTGTGAGGGGAGGGTTGCCTATTATTAAAATTGCGAGAGGGATGTGTGGGGTCTAGTTGACACGGGAAGCTCGAATACCTATGAGCAAAGAGGTGGTAAGAAAATTATGTAAAGAGGAGAGGATACCCGAGTAAAACCCTGTAATTGTGTAAATTGATCACTCTGAGTGGCCCCTGTAGGGTGGAGGGGAGGCGCAGATAGGATTAGGCATGTGGGGGGAAAAAGGGGGAAAACAACTAACGGTACATGTGGTTGGAAAGCATGCCGCGCGAATACGGGAGTATTTATCGGGGTGCGATCTCTTAGGGAGATACGGACTAGGATAAAAGGGAGTGGCGATCACTGGAGGGTTCGAATAGGGAGGAAGGACTATGACTGTGAAAGTAATCGGAGGTAGAACATGCTATGGTCGGAGCAATTGATCGGAAGGGAGATTGGCGGCAAATCATTAAAGACGACGAATACTCGGATGTCTTTTTTAAGGAAGGGGAAAATACTGAGTGTGACATGGGAGACGGTACACGAGATCCCACTAAAGCAAGACAGGGTAACATATGTAAAGGAAAGAAGGTATCCCCAGGCGTTGTGGCAGCATATCAGGGAGGATTAGAAAATTTTGAAAAGCAAGGGATTATAGTCGATAGTACTTCCCCATATAACAGTCCCCTGTGGGCGGTTAAAGAAGAAAAGCGAAGAGGGATCAACTCGAGAAAAGTACAGGGTAGTAGTTGGACTTCAGAAAACTAAATGAGAACACTGTAACGAAAAGTACCCCATAACCGCGGTTCGAGGATATATATTAGATCGGTTTGGGAGGCGCGAACGGTGTTTAGAGCACGCTAGATCTGAAGGCGGGGTAACCATCAGATCCGAATGCACCCGAAAGATCAGCATAAAAACCGCGTTCACCTTCGAAAGGGGTCATTACGAATTCACGAGGATGCCCTTTGGTTTGAAAACGCTCCTATACCGGTTCCAAAGGCTCATTGGATGAGTTTCTTCGAGGGCTGGACGAGGCCAGTTGTCAGGTATACATGGACGACCCTACTCATATTTAGCAAGGACGACGCTGGACATGTACAGGACTTAAGACGGTTGTGTTTCGAGCGGCTGAGAAAATTCGGGTTGAAACAATAGATAAGTCAATCCTGGGCAGGACCGTATTAACCATGGGACCACACCATTTCGGGAGAATGGGTAGACCACGACATAAGGAAAGTACTTCATACTTCTATAGCTCGAATTTTTATTTGGTTTACCTCTATATCTCGTAACCTCTGTATATCGAATTTAATGAAAGAACGATCTCCCGTGGAATGGAGAAAAGATTTGACCCCGGTTGGGATTCGAACCCAAGTCTCCACCTCTCTAGCGTGGTGCCTTATCCACTAGGCCACCGAGCTCGTATCCGAACCAGGGAAATCATCTCTCTTCACTGATCCATACCCCCGGGCACTCGCACTCGCAATTGGACCCTTTAAAGTCGTTGCCATTCGGGAACATAATGTGGTTACCATTCAGAGTATGCAAGATCCCCGAAGCGAAGGACGTGCACCTGAACAACTACAGATTCCCGTTATTTTCGTTTCCGTCGTTTATCTCATTCCTATACGTTATCTCGATCGTTTTATCGTTAAGTGAGTTGGTCTCGTTTCTTTCGTTGCGCAGAATCGTTTCGATGTACAATACCCGTGTGTGTCATTTCGTCCCTTATTTCCCCCTGAAGAAACTTAACTTTATATATATATATATATATCTATATATATATATAATATATATATATCCTATATATATATATATTTTATTTTTTTGAAGAGAAAGATTTGACCCCGGTTGGGATTCGAACCCAGTCTCCACCTCCTTAGCGTGGTGCCTTATCCACGACCGAGCTCGTCCGAAACAGGGAAATCTTCTCTCTTCAATCCATACCCCAGGGCACTCGGGGACAATTCGGGGAGGAATGCTCAATTTGAACATTACTTTAAACGGATCTATTGACGAGCTGTCATATATATATTAAATTATGAAATGATTCTTGATTATTAAATATTTTTTAAATATATTTTTTATTTTTTGAAGAGAAAAGATTTGACCCCGGTTGGGATTCGAACCCAAGTCTCCACCTCTCTAGCGTGGTGCCTTATCCACTAGGCCACCGAGCTCGTATCCGAACCAGGGAAAAATAAAAAATCTTCAAAAAATAAAAAATAAATTTAAAAAATATTTAATAATCAAGAATCATTTCATAATTTCCTATATATATATATATAGGATATACATATTCATTATATATATATATATATATATATATATATATATATATATATATATATATATATATATTTATGTGTGTGTGTGTGTTTTAAGTAAGGTTCTTGAGGTTCAGTCAATAAATAAAACAACTGTTTTGGCGACGTTTCGAGACTATATTGTTTTCAAAATCATGCCCTACAGTGAAAGAACAGGTAACAATAAAATAATGTAAGTTATACAAGTTATTTCTAAACATAAAATTAGCTACAATATAAATATATAAAAACATGTGTTAAAATAATTAATTATATATAATTACTGGATATGGAGGAGTATGAAACTACTTACTGGTAGATACGGTATCGACTAACTAAATTCTAACAATTTTAGTAAACAACTGACCTGGGGAATTTTCGAAAAGCATTTAAAAGGTTGAAAGGGATTTTATAAAACTGATGGTATTCCTATGATATCTTAAAATAACCACCCAAGACATATTGGGAATACCATCGGTTTTGGAAAATCTCTCCCGAAGTTTTAACTGTTGTTCCAAAATTCCCCAGGTCAGTTGTGTATTAGAATTGTTGATCTGCATTTAGAAGGTAACGGCAAAATTGAGGTCTATGTTCCTTATCATTGGATTTTAAACATTATATTGAAAATCTAATAATGATAATAATAAATAGATCAATGTAATAGCATAAGATCCTCTGATCTGGTGTCACTTTATTAGTTTTCCTTTATTTTCAATTAAACAATAATGATTTTCTTTGCTTTTTATTCCAATGAAGAGTTTATTATGTTTAAAATACACATTTTCATTAGGGGATTGTCGTAATGTTTTATTTACACAAGTAACTGATTTGTATGGAAATGAGAACACCATGTTTTTTCGGTTTCGAATGTGAATTCCTCCATGAAATCGAAACAAAATCAATACGTTTAACATATCATTCGAAAGCTAATTAAATCTGCAAGTTTTGACGTTTTGTGGATAGTTCAACGAAGAGCGTTGAAGTAATTTAAGACCTTGTGACTTCCCCAAATAAGGTGAAGATCAAGCTGTTCGTTAGAAACCAAGTTTGTAAAATTCAAGGTTACAGATCCTCAGCTATTATAGAAAATTTAATGCTAAATCCGAAAAATATTTAAACGAAATGGAGATATTACAGCTTTTATGGAAAAAAACCTGGTTTCCTAAAAAAAAGTCTTTGATTTATCGTATATCTGCAACGGATTGAAACAGAAAGGCGAGGTCTGCGGCATTTTGCTACATTTTTGATCTAGTTTTACCCAATTATTTTTTTTTATACTAAGAGATACTCACCCTGTATATACATACACACAATCATAAAATATGTACATAAATATTTGATAACTCAGAGAGGTATATAAGCCCCTGCAAGTGGCGATCACATTATCCAATGTAAATCTCCAACACGAATTCTATAAAGCCAATTGATCGCTTTGCTAAGATACACTAATCTCGTTCCTGATGTTGATTTTAATCGAAATCCTCGAGGACTTCTTTGAAGAGGGACGAGGAAAATTAATTTCCAGTTATTGGAAAATAGTGAAAGGCTGTAAGTATTTGTGTTTGTCCCGACCAAGGAGGGCAAACCCCAATCACTGAGGGAGTGGATACGACCTCTCTACAACCTAAAGTCTAAAATTAATATTTAAATCGTCCTCGAGATGGCGGGTCTGCTCCTCTCAACTTCCCCAAAGTAACACCCTCTTCTCCTGATTTATCTCTCGCTGGGGGATCTTTTCGGTCCCGTTTGTTTCATAAGTCCCAACTCAAATCCGCTCTTCTCAGATTTGTTTCTCTTCTCTAATCCTGGCTGTTATAACAGATACCACTGAGGCGTGATGAAAAGCGAGATATAAATAATATACAGTTCTTGTACAAGTTACAATAGATATTCCTAACTAATATCAATACAATTATCAGTTGATCAATGTTTCGTAACTTGTTTCATAAGTTTATTATACGAGTTTCAATTGTTAAAAAACATCTTCATTTCTCAGAAAATATAAACAATAATAATTAGTAACAGAGGCATAGAGTAAACCAGACAGCTATTGGCACCTTAAAGGAAATATTCGGGAATATTTATACCAAAATTAACCCTGCGGCGGTCGCGCCTTTTGAAATGATTAGTTGGTCGCGCTATCGTATTTACACCGCACCCGTAAAATTCATTACGTTTAACCTTATTTTGTAATAAGAAGTATTCAAAGGGTAGTTCAAAACATGTTTACATGTTTTAAAAAGGTATAGGTACATTGAGACATATTGAGATACTCAATATTCTGCAAACATATCTTTATTAAAATTCGAATATGAAAAAATCACAATGGCTAGAAAGCACAATCTTATTGCCAAATTTCATTAACAAAAGAAAAATAATCAAAAAATAAAATATGTAAGAAACGTTATATATATATATATATATATATATATATATATATATATATATATATATATATATATATATATATATATATAAAATAGAAAAAGATTTTACACACTGAGTAGAACGTTATACAAAATATGAACTACAGAAATATAGCATAAGCATATATTAAAAACAAATGAACAAAAAAAAAAAAAAACTAGGAAATCGTCGGCGCGCATACATTTCAGTTTTGGGTTATAATTAATTTTCCTTTTACATCAAGTGAAGTTCGAAAAAGGAAGGTAAAAATAAATTAATTATTCTTGAAAAAATACGTTATCTACGAAACATAAGTTACCAATGAAACAAATACGTCAGAATACGTAAGAAATAAACCAGAGGACAAATGGAATAGTATTTGTAGTAATTGTAATGAAATAGTAACAAAAAAAAAATGAGTTAATAACGAACTTACATTGTGACAGAGAGTTGTCGCTTAGCTGTGTAAGGGTGGGGTTCCACGTGGAGCAGCCAGCCGCAGCTGCTGCGTTCAGGATGGTTCCACATGTAGCTTCCAGACGCTGCGGCTGGAAGTTAATCAATTCGTATTCTGGCTTCAGCGGAGTATATTGAGAAGAAAACTGGTGTTGTGATTGTTAATGGAGAAAGAGGAGTTCCATGTTATGAACAGATCAATTGAACATATGTTTTCCCGAAGAAGAGAAGAAGGTTTTCTCTCTTCGTTGATTGAGCTGCACCTCCAGAACGACGAGGAGAAATTCACGAAGTTTTTCCGGCTGAGCTTCATTCGATTAGATTTTATAATTTCTCTATATTTCTATTTCCCTAACGTACTAAAACGAGCCATTTTTAATAAAACTTTTTAATAAACGGGAGCTCAATGAGGCGTATTATGAAAACTAACGAACTGTGGGCACACATGAAATCTAGCAAATTGCGGGAAGACCAGAAAACAAACCAATACTTGGAAGTGGCCATTGCTGTGAATCCCAGGTTTTCCCTTTGGTGATTTCACAATATACAGACAGACAATTTAGAAAACTCGCTGGAACCACAAATTTATTGTTTTGTTTTTTAGATGATGTAAAAAGTTCCAGTTTCTTTATTACTGTTTTGTCCAATGATATTTTATTGACAGCCCTGTTTTCGTTAAATAATTTTTATCATGTAAGATATATTTATCTAAGAGATATTTATATATAAATAAACTGTGATATTTCAACCTGAGGTTGTATCAAATTATTTATAAATGTATATTTATATTTATAAAACCTGAAAACTGTGTTCTGTAATGTATTTTTAGAATTGTTTTTGAAAAATACCATATATACGTATACATATACAGCTTAAAATGGTACAAGAAACATTGGTGATGTGGGTTTGCATAGCACAGACGCGAAGGAGCACCGCCTGGACTGGTCCCTAGAGCAGTCCGAACGCAGCAGCTCAGCTTCTCAAATTTCTGGCGGCAGCCGCAGCTGCCCCTCTTGTAACAATTCTATTAAAAACAACTGAAGCAGTGCCCAGCTTCCAGCCGCGGCTCTGGCAGACGCAGCTGCTGCGGCTGGCTGCTCCATGCGGAACCACACCTTTAACACCGCAATGAGCTGTTTTCGCAAGTGCCGGAACATAATGACTAATAATGTGACTCAGCGAGTCTTTCCGTAGATCTTTGGCACCTGCCTTTTAGAGATTACAACTAACGAATTAATAGGTGGCCCAGTAGAATACGCTGACTTTTAAACCAAAGTTTTTCCAGAGTTGCAGTGTAAACACCGCTAGCGCGACCGACGCAGGGTTAAAGAAAGAATATGTCAATAAAGTTGAAATTTGCCGTCTTTTTCCCTTAATTGCTATACTTAAAACTAAGATAGAAAGTTGACACCAAACATTATTTGTTGAATGTACGTCACACTATAAGTAACAATAAATAATGTAAAATCAGTTTTAAAATACGAAAAGGATTAAAAGTACTTTTACACAGTTGAGTTGTAGGTTTTAATATACTTTTTTTCTATTTTTTAAGATGGGGTGTCAATAACTGCCTGGTTTACCTTACCTATACTATTATATAAAAGGACAAGCCATTTTTATTTTGTGATAACTAGAGCCCGGATTCTCGTGCAATTGCATCTTTTTATTGCAAGCTCGTAATCAGCCAGAGACAAATTATTGATATGAATTACGATGTTTAGGCCAAATTTACCTAGTTTAATATTGCACAAAATTTCACATTTTGGGGGTTACTGCATAAAATTGCACATTCTGCTGTTTTAATGCATAAAATTGCACATCCTGCTGTTTTAATGCATAAAATTGCACATCCTGCTGTTTTAATGCATAAAATTGCACACCCTGCTGTTTTAATGCACAAATTCCAGGATTCAAATCGTGAATGCACTACACTTTCTTGTTTTTGAAAAAGTAGCAACTTTTAGAAGAATGAATAATTTTATTTTTATAAAGGTAATAGTTTTTCTTTTTTAAGAGATATAAACTATTCTTAGTACAAAAACATAAAAAATCCAAGCGTGTTAAAATGAATACGCTTCTATAGTGTTCTTAGAAATGTTTAGATTAACTTGAGCTAGGGAACTCGGATCCCCACCTTCCAAGAAATTTTGACTCTCCTTCATAACTTTTCTCATCGGAAGCAATAATTTTTTAGTTTCCGACTTCCCTCGAAGGAGTAACTTTGTCTTCATTAAAATGCCTAAAATTTCAGCTAGTGTTAGTTCAAAGATACCAGGATGGATAGAAAAATATACGGAACTAAAATCCGGTGGCAAAATAATATATTGTGGGCCCTGTGACAAAGCTATCAGCAGCGAGAGTCACAAGTTGATGCACACTGTAATTCGAGTAAGTTTTTAATTTCCATTTTCATCCCTATTTAATGATTTAAAGCATAAATGCATTATGTATTATTTTTATTTATAATTTCAAAATACATATTTATATTCCTAAGTAATATGTACACATAGGATGTATGTGTATAGCATTATGTATAGCATGTACAATAAAGAGTTGCGATTTGTTCTTATTGCGTTTTAGACAATGACTGTTTAACTACTCCCTTACTAAGGACCGGATCAATAAATTTTAAGATAAAAAACTCTTTTTGGAAAGAAATGTAACTAGCGAATTGTTTGTTCAACATTTTTATCATTTGCATTTTATTTTGCATGATTTTAAGTTTTTATTGCACGATTTCAAGTTTTTACTGCACATTTCAGAATCTTTCTTGCACGAAAATCCGGGCTTTAGTGATAACTGACCACAAAAACTACATCATCTTTATAGTTCAAGGAAAGCTTTAGACATAATAAAAGTTATAGATTTTCAATTGTTATTTTAAAAAAATAAATATGTCGTGCGCGATGAAGTTTGAAAATTGCTCGATAGATGGCGAACGCAAGGTTACACAAGGTTACCTTCGTGCAAGGTTACATAGGTACGGTGCTATATAGAGCTAGAAATTTATATTAAAATTCACTGAAATTTATATTAAAATTCACTGAAATTTATATTAAAATTCACTGAAATTTATATTAAAATTCACTGAAATTTATATTAAAATTCACTGAAATTTATATTAAAATTCACTGAAATTTATATTAAAATTCACTATAAATATGTGGTATCTGAAAAAAAATTAACCTGGATTTGACCGATCTTGCTCATTACCTCTGGGCTCTTCAAAATTTTGGTGTGAATCGAAAAAAGGTTACACTTGAAACCTGTATTTTTAAGTGTAGGAGTTTTTTGTTTTTTGTATATTTGCAATTATGTTAATAAAACAGAAATATAAACTAAAATTACATCACTTAATTCAGTTATCATAACCAATTTTGTCATTTACAGCTAACTCATAATAAACTTGTGTGTTTTATGCATTTAGTTTTTTACTGTTTTCAAATATCTATCTTTAGGAGAATGAATACTTAAATCGGACACATAAGGTAAGAAAGACAAATGAACATTGAAGGTCATTAGGTATTATTTTATTTCATTACTCTCCTTGGGAAATAAACAATACAATGATACACGGAAGCGGAAATGAAAAAACATAAGAGTAACGGTCAGCAGGATAAGCCATTTAATTTGGAAAATTATTTCCTACAGACAAATGAATCACAGGTAGTAGCATTAGACGGCTCAAGGGAGCCAGTTTGTTTTTCGTGTAAGGTTATAATCTTTAATAAATAAATAATGCATTGGAATTTTCCATCAGTATTTCGGGAAAACACTTCATATAGTCCAGGAAAATAAGGCTCCAAAAGGCCGTTTTCAAGAAAAAACTGCGGAACTTTTATTCTCAACGGATCTTTATGTTTTTTGGGGTGCTGAATCCGAATCTGAAGTTTGCTACCACGGCAACCATCGGCTTCATATTCAAAATCGCAAAAAACCGCCAAAAAAAAACGTTATTTTTGTTTTTTTTATCTATAACACGATAACGAAGCTTTTTTCGAAGAAAGTCTTCAAATATTAATTGTACGTAGAACTAGTACCTACATAATAAAAAAAAGAAATCCGAAATCAGACCATTTTTCGCGAAGTTACGTAATTGGGAAAAAATGGAGAAATTGGCCTACTTGCCGTCAGCCCCACAGCCCCGCAAAAACACGTTTGTCGTACTCTTTTGGCTATAACTCTGAAACTATTTGTCCGATACAACATTACTTTTTTTCATCTTAAAGCTGATTAAATTTACTATAAGAATCTATAAATGAAATCCCGTAAAATGTACATGCCAGCCCGCTAATAAAAACGTACTGTTGTACAATCCAAGTGTTTTTTGGCACATTTGTCGCTCTAACTGCTCAAATAATTGTTCGATCCCACTTTTCCTTTTTTCTATCGCAAAGCTGATTAAATTTGCTATCAGATGCTATATACGTAAATTATATTAAATCCTTTAAACCACCCAAGCTAGCACGCTAAATATGTATGTTTTGGCAAAATATGTAAACTATGACATGTTCAGTAGACTGGTGTGGGTTTTTCATGGTGTTAATTATAAGTTACATATAAAAGTTATAATAGAAAATTCAACCAGCTTTATGACAAAAATATTAAATTTTGGATCGGACAAATGGTTTTGGAGTTATAACGAATAATGTGCCAAAAAAAAATGTGTTTTACAAAAGTACGTTATTTTCAGCGCCACAGCTTTTGTATTTCACGAATTTTGATACAACTTTCATTTATAGGATCTTATTGTAAATATAACCAACTTTCTGATAGAAAAAAAAACATTTTGAATCGGACAAATACTTTCGGAGTTATAATGAAAAATGTGCCGATAACCCTGGATTTTTTAACCTTTTTTGTTTTTTCGTTATTATTTTTTTTGTAATTGTCATCATTTTTACGGGTGATTAGCCCAGTGTTAGTTGTTAGTGATGTTATTATAATAAAATATATGTTATGTTATTATAATAAACATGAACTAACGATCAGTTTTTATTCATTACTACCAACTCCACGACAGAGTGGGGTCAGAAAATCTTCACTGACGTTCAGCGTGATCAAAAGTGATCAATTATACAGTCATTTTTGTAGCAACTAGATTTGATTTTTCGTTGAGATTCGAGAAAGGGAAAATAAATTAAATAATTTTATACATAGGATCTGATAATAAATTTAACCAGCGTTAATATGAATAAAAGAATTTAGATCGGACCTATATTTTTAGAGTTAAAGAGATTAAGGGGCCAAAAACACATACTAGTACGCTAAAAACCCGTACTTTTGTGAAATCCAAGTTTTTTTAGTACATTTTTCATTATAACTACAAAAATATTTGTCTGATCTAAAATTACTTTTTTTCATCTAAAAGCTTGTTAAATTTACTATTGGAATGTATGTATGAAGTTTAATCAATACCCTTAAAATATGCATCCCAGACGCCTAAAAACCCGTATTGTTGTTAAATCCATGGTTATTGGCACATTTTTCATTATAACTCCGAAAGTATTTGTCCGATTCAAAATGTTTTTTTTCTATCAGAAAGGTGGTTAAATTTACAATAAGATCCTATATATGAAAGTTGTATCAAAATTCTTGAGATCGAATAATTATTTGAGCAGTTAGAGCGACAAATGTGCCAAAAAACACTTGGATTATACAACGGTACGTTTTTATTAGCGGGCTGGCATGTACATTTTACGGGGTTTGATTAAATATGTAAATTATGACATGTTCAGTAGACTGGTGAGGGTATTTCACGGTGTTAATTATAAGTTACATATATAGGATCTAATAGTACATTTAATCAGCTTTAAGATGAAAAAAAGTAATGTTGTATCGGACAAATAGTTTTAGAGTTATAGCCAAAAGAGTACGACAAACGTGTTTTCGCGGGGCTGTGGGGCTGACGGCAAGTAGGCCGATTTCTCCATTTTTTCCCAATTACGTAACTTCGCGGTCTGATTTCGGATTTCTTTTTTTCATTATGTAGGTACTAGTTCCAGGTACAATTAATATTTGAAGACTTTCTTCGAAAAAAGCTTTGTTAAATGAGTGTTAGATAAAAAAACAAAAATAACGGTTTTTTTTGGCGGTTTTTTGCGATTTTGAATATGAAGCCGATGGTTGCCGTGGTAGCAAACTTCAGATTCGGATTCAGCACCCCAAAAAAGATCCGTTGAGAATAAAAGTTCCGCAGTTTTTTCTTCAGCAAACCCTTATTTTACTGGACTAATAGGAATTTCCCGTTTATTTCATCGTTGTATGTAGGCCAGTGTCTATCCGATATCTTTCAGAGAAAAATAAAAAGTGGCACATCAAAGAGATAATTATTAAAACTAGAAGGGAAATAAAAGTTAAATACGGCAGGAATTATAGTGCCCTAATTGACACCACTAAACCAAAAGCGACATTGAGAAGGGAAACCTTAACGAAGTTCTTAAACTTGAGCTAATCATGGAAGCAGTATGATTTAGATGGCGCTTTTGAAGTTTTACGATCCAGGGAGCAGGGAATGAGATCATTATAGCAGTGGCAGGAGGGTAAATATAGTGACCTGGCCACCATGTCGGTGGTCAGTGTGTGTCTAGCTCCTTCCAGCCGTAGTCATTTAAAAAGGATGTTTTATCTAGATTGGGTTTTTTTAGGGAGGGGGGGGGGGGGATATAGGCCTCATTTAAGAGAAGGAATGATGATGAAAAACATTACGTCATAGAGGAGATAACAAACAAGCCCATTCCATCAAGTGACTGATCATATGTATGTATATATATATATATATATATAAAGATTAACAACAGAGAGAGAGGAGAGAGAGAGAGAGAGAGAGAGAGAGAGAGAGAGAGAGAGAGAGAGAGAGAGAGAGAGAGAGAGAGAGAGAGAGAGAGAGAGAGAGAGAGAGAGAGAGAGAGAGAGAGAGAGAGAGGAGAGAGAGAGAGAGAGAGAGAGAGAGAGAGAGAGAGAGAGAGAGAGAGAGAGAGAGAGAGAGAGAGAGAGAGAGAGAGAGAGAGAGAGAGAGAGAGAGAGAGAGAGAGAGAGAGAGAGAGAATACAAGTTTTACTGAAAAAATACAAGACAATAACGTCATTATCTATAATTAATAGCCAGATGTATTGGCTTAATAAAATAAATAAAAATAAAAATAAAAAAACAATATACTCAATTCCTTCCTGACTAGGAAACACAACAGATCATCGATACGTCTCTATAACTTATAATCTACTGCTTCTGATAAGGAAACTTAGCAACACCGACAAAGCTAGGTCGTGTCAGAAAAGCTCTAACACTAAAATATGTAGACAAAACGTGACTCTTTTCATTCTAGCTAATAAAGCTCTTAAATGCTAGGTCCAAGCGATAAATACTATTAAAATAATTATTCTGAATTTTTTTTTTTTTATTATTCCATTCATTGATATTTACAGCTGTACAAAATAATATACAACAAGTAAATGTGTTTATAGTGAATACAATGGCATGTAAATAACTTGTGAAGAACTACTCACTAGTAGCACTTCAATAAATAAAATCTACACTCATAGGTCTCTAGGCAGTCTAGGTTTTTAGACAGCTCGTAGGATTATCTGGAATGGAGAAAGCAAGTTGGGAGACTAGTGGATTGGGGTGGTTATGGAGCTTACTATGGAAGGATTGGTATCTGGTTTGGGCTAAATCAGCAACATATGGAACATTAAGATCTTTATGGATAAGTTTATTGGTCACAAAATAAGGAGTATTGAGGATTTTTCGAAGGATTTTGGGTTGTAAGGATTGGATACGAGATGAATTGGATGGTTTAGTGGAGCTCCAAAGCTCAACTCCGTACGTCCGAATAGGTCTTATCACAGTCATGTAAATAAGTCTTTTGTATTAATTAATTGGAGCTTTGAACGGAATAGAATTAAATTTAGAATTAGGAAACTGTCACCTAATTACTCAACCGAGCAACACCTACTAAGTTAGAACGTGTAAAAGTGTCAAGGACCAACGACAATATAATAGTTGCACAACTTTGTTTCCATATTCTTAGTCCGGTCGACATACCCCCAAACAGGGTAATAGTAGGTTTTATGATTCAGTAGAGTCCAGGTGGGCTCTGAGAATAAAATATCAAAAATATGACTACAATTGATAAGGAGGAAATTTTTGGGGGAAAAAAACCAACATTTTTGTACTTTTTTTAGATTTTTGCAAAAAGCATATACGAAAATGTTTTAAATCAAAAAATGTGTTATTAAAAAAATTAACGTTTATTAAATCGTGTGTCAAAAGACATCTCTTAAGCTGAATTTGATTTAGGCGTTTAGCCACACTCGATTGTTAAAAATTACACCAACTTTCTTAAAAAGTTTTCGTCATGTTTAAGAGTCTATTACACTAAAATGGGTAATCCAATCAAAAAATTGCATATAATAATAGTCCCAGATCATTTGATTTTGTCTAAGATAGGTTTAGTTCGGTTTGCTATTAAAGCGCGTGTTTTTAGTTGTTTTTCATTTCATATTCACAGTGTGTTTTAAATTCAGAGAGGTCTCTTTAGTGAATAAAATGCGATTTTAACTCTGATAGGATGTATAGAAAATTAGTAAAATTTAAGGATACCCAAAAAAGATAAAAAGAAAAACCCCAAGAAGTAACCGCCGGCAGGATATTCCAAGGCGGCATAACAATGAGAACATTAGAAGAATATGAATGAGATAAAGGCTGGATTGTGGAGAAGCGAACATGGGACCGCGGGGAATACACGAGATAGCCATCAAAAGATCCCGAACCTATTCTGGACCAGGCTAAAAATAAAAATAAGTTGAATAAATAAATATATAAAGGATACATAAAAGCCAGCCGCTAAAAAAAAAAAAATAAAAATAAAAATAAAAACCCAGAATTTCATTTAAGATAAATCACGGCAAACGTATAGGAATTTGCATAGCAGCCAGTGGGAAAAAGGGTAAGAGAAATACCGCCCTGAATCTGAATGGGAGCTTCCAATGGAAATATTATAACTGGGAAATTATCTAAAGCGGAAGGGAGGGGATTTGACATTTGGTTTCCGTATTTAAAAAAAAGTAAACATTTTCTACCTGAATAATAAATTAACAAATAACTCGGTAAAAATCATTTTAAAAAGTATTTTTTACATTCTATGATTTATAAAAACAATATCACAATATAACAGGTCAGTAAGTCTCGTAAAATAAAATAAATATATTTATTTAATAATGAAGATGCTGAATGGCTCTAGCAGTCTTAAAACTATTATCATATTTTTTTTTTATTTAACATTTATTTAAGGAAAGTATTACAATCTGCCTCAATGTAGGCAATAAGTGATATGGATGGCTTAATGGATCCATTCACACAATATGTACAATCTGAAATAAAAACAAAGAAAGTGAACAATAAATAAAAGTGAATAATAAATAAAAATAAGTAAAGAATCACATAATATGTAATACAAAAAAAAAAATTAAATAAACAAAGTACCTAAAACTATACAATACATAAAGTGAAATAAAAAAATAAATAAAAATAAAGATAAATAAATAAAAAAATTATAATAACAATAAAAATAATAAAAAGAGAGAGAAAAAAATTAAAAATTAAAATTAAATTAAATCTTAAAAATAGATTCATACTTTATTTACAATATATACACTTCTGAGGGATCCCCCCAACACGACTTGTACCTCCACTTATGGAGGGACAAGCCAGGCTCCAAGAGATTGCAGCGCTTCTCTCTCAGCTGCATCACTAGTATAAGATAACACAAGTGGATGCTGAGTGAGAGCGCTAAACTACAGTCACTCAGAGCATGAGAAGAGAAGCTGGCCATTTCCAGGACTCCATGTCGAATTAATAGATCACGAGGCCACTGCCGTTTTAACCTGCGAGGAGGAATATAGGGTTGAGCAGGATAGGGATTGTGCTAGTGGATTAGGATGATGCGAAAGTTTTTGATGAAATTTTGAAAATTTGACAGGTACGGATTCTAGGACAAAAGGTATATTAATATCGTTATGTAAGGTTTTATTGGAGACATAATATGGGGCGTTGGTTATGGTTCTCAGGAATTTGGATTGAAAGGATTGGATACGTTTGATGTTTGAGTGTTTTGCTGTTCCCCAAATTTCTAGTCCGTAAGTCCAGATAGGCTTTAGGATTGTCTTATAAATTAAAAGCTTTGTTGTCTATTGTAAGTTTTAAAGTTTTGCATAGTATGGGGTATAGTTCGCTGAATCTTCTGTTAAGTTCTTGTCTTTTAAGTCTAGTATGTGGGTTCCAAGTGAGTATTTTGTCTAAGATGAAACCAAGATATCGCACTGTATCAGATCTGGGTAATGGGATCTTATTGAATAATTATCATATTAAAAAGAAAATTTCAATTCTTATTAGTTATTATTTACATCATTTATTGAACTTTACAACATTATAAATATATTCAGTAATTGTGAGAGATTACATATAAAACGTCTTATGAATGTATATAACTAACCATTTATAGTACGTCGATTAAAGTTGTATATTGGACGGCTCTAGACCACCTTTTTTCATAATTCTCGGAGGGTTATCGGGGATTAAATGGAAAACAAGTTGAGAAACTAGTGGATTGGAAAGGGGTATGAAAAGATAGGTTGCAGGTTTGCTCCAATAGAGCAACATTTAGGGCATTGAGATCTTTGTGGATATGTTTCTTTACATGGAGCATTGAGGATTGTTCGAAGGTAAAGATGTTTAGTTAACATGTTTCTGAATACCAAATCAAATTTTGAACATTAAGATTTTTATAAACAATAGTTTTATTATTTATTATTACATAGTATAATAGATCTTTATTAGAAGGAAGATAAAAAAAAAAATAAAAATAAATAAAAGGAAAGAACTTCGTTGTTATGGTATATAATTATTTGGAAGCTGAGAGCAATTATTTGCCATTATAGATTTTTATTTTAATTATACATTTATAATGTAATACTCAGAATCAAAGAGCAGTTTATTGCTATGTTAGGGCTGTTAAAGTTATCAACAACGGTTATTTTATGTCCTTAAAGTTATATAAAATCCAAAACGATTGTCTAAATGGAGTCATCAATAGGTAATGGTTCAGAACAAAATAAAAATAAAAAATTAAACTCTAAATAGGGTAAATGACTAGTTATGGTCATATTTAAGGGAACTTGTCGATTTAAAAGGGAATTTCGTTGATTGGTTTGTAATAAGACATCTTTGGTTATATGCTTAGATTCTCAAAAGTTTATTCTATTGAATGTCAAATTGACAAATACACTGAAGCTTCCTTTCAAATAAATATTTATATTTTTTTACAAAAAGCTAAAAAAAGTTATGGGCAAGACTATTTTGGTCATAGCCAAGACATGTCAAGTGGCAAAATAATCCTTAAATTTTTTTTTAAATTATTTAAAAATGATTATTAATTAATAAACAACTAGTACTATAAAAATAATCTAAATATTAATACAACGTGGTAAAAAAAAAAAAAAAAAAATATTTATTTAAAAACCCAATCACTCAATGCACTCATTCACAAACTTTTTAGTTACTTATTAATTTAGAAAACCGTCATGGAATGATAGTTGAAAATTAATTTAAACAACTATTTATCAGAGTATAATTTATAGCCGAATTATCGTTAATTTTTCTATAAAAGCACTACGATATGGTAAACATCCCCACTGAAAAAAATAATGAATTAAAAGAAATCGGAATGTATTTTTGTAAATTATCTTCCTTCGATATATCCAGTTTTCTTAAACAGCAGTAGCCATCCGTTAAGTACAGAATATAACTAACTATATTAACTAGTAATGGTTACTTAAGAGACATAAGGTCAAACATGAAAACTACTTGGAAGGGATGTAGTATCTAAGTTTTAAAATGACATAATCAAATGAAGAAAATTGTATTTTTTCTTTACCATATTAGCAGAAAGAACGTTTGTAACAGTAAAAAAAATTGAAACGGATAGTGGTGACCATAACTCATATCTCGTATTTTTATACACAGGTTATGGTTAGTTCAAAATTATTGTTAATTAAAATCAGATAGTCCAACATAATGGAGTCTGTGTGGAAGCCTGAATTCTATTAAAACGTCACATATCTCAAAAAATAAAAATTAATGAAGCGATTTCACTATAATTTCTTAAGAATCCTCACTTTTGAAAACGAACTTACTAAAAAAGGAGGTATTTGAGGACACTATTTGAGGAAAATATTTTTTAATGGTTACTGAAAAGGGATAGGGGGGTGAGTTTCATTAGTAAATGAATCTTAAAACCTTTTCAGAAATATTTATCCTGGATAAATCACAAATAAATGGATTATACCATTATTATTGCGATGATTTTATGAGCCTGCCCAAAATAGGTGAGGTGACCATAACTAGTGATTTACTTTACGATAGAGATGAGGTTTAAATTTGTTAAAATAAATAAATTTGTTGTGCGTATTGGTGAAGGTATAGAATTACGAAGCACAACTACAGAAAACAAAAAGGACGAAAAGGATGTATTACAAGAGCGAGTTCGAATTGAAACTGCAAGTGTTAAAAGATCTATTGTGGTGATCGGAATCAGATAATAAAATAAATGAAGTAAGATAGGAAAATACCACTAAAAAAAAAATGGCGTCGTATGTGAAATATAAAGTGTTTTGATAGATTTAACATTTAATATTTAAATAATGTATAGTGATTTGCAATAAAACAATATTCAAGGAAAACCTTTTTTTTTTCCCCCTCCCGGTATGGAGAAGTATAGCTTCAAGTTACCACCCGTGATCACGCGATATCGCAGAACTATTTGTACCATTTCGATTGAACAAGAGCTATTATCTTCCAATTTACTTGACACACAAGCTTCTTCTCCGTCTCCATTATTCGATACGACATCGTTTACATGAGTAGCTACGATAGATTTTCTAGATAGAAATTGTAAGTGGTTAAATTTCGAGAGGGAAGATAAATTTTATGGTAGAAACAGTGAATAAATATAAATCACTTGAAGTACATACCATGATGGCATAGAAGGATCAATACAATTAGGATTGATGAATTAATTGCCACTTCTATTGAGATTATTTTATTAGAGAACTAGTTTCGAATGCAGTTCTAAAACATGCAAAATTTTCAACACATCAGTACTATATATCGTACAATTGTTTGATTTCTTGTCTTACATTTTTGAAAACTTTAGTATATATAATCCATGTAACCTAGTGCTGATGTTTTGAAAATTTTGTATGTTTTAGAACTGCATTCGAAACTAGTTCTCTAATAAAATAATCTCAATAGAAGTGGCAATTAATTGATCAATCCTAATAAACATAAATTTCTTAAAGGTTTACAATATCTACTAATAGTTGAAGAAAATAGTGAACATTAATTAAGAAGCAATTGGTGCAAAAACTACTTAACTATGATTTTTATATGAATTTTTGCATATCTCATCCAACATTAGTTTTCACCAAATGATCAAGAAATTGATACTGGTTGGTACTTATTGGTAGAGGAATCCCCATTGGTGATTGATTACTAAATTCCAATAATAAATCTCTTGAGGTACACGGCTGATAGTATAGAAGGATCAGCACAATTAGAATTGATAAATTAATTGCCACTTCCATTGCAATTATTTTATTAGAAAACTAGTTTCGATTGCTATACATTCATCTTTAGTTCTAAAACATACAAAACTTTCAAAACATCAGTACTTTCGGCAAATGGGCTTCTGAATGATATCAGGGCCTATATTTGGACTAATGAGTCCTTTAGGTTTTCCTTATATTTCCTAACAAATTTAACACGGGACTATTGGAAATATTTATCTGGTTATTTAAACCAAAATCTGGTTTGGATTATATCATTCCTAATGCTTCAGAAATATTTAATTTTAGCTATACATCTATGTTGTATTAGTAATTAATTTAAAGTGGTATTAGAGACTAAACTGACAAAGTATAACTTTAGTGCACAAATATCAAGGTGAAACTGAGGAATAGGCGAGGGTATGGTGTTATTTATGTATTATATATATTTATATTATTGTTAATTGTATTCTTTAAATTGTCTGTGTAACTTGTATAAATTTATTGTAACCTGTTTTTTCCACTGTAAGCCATGATTATGAGAACAATGTAGTCTCGAAACGTCACCATAATATTATACTTTATTGATTGAACCTCGATAACCCAATTAAACAAACTCACTCTCTCTCCTCTCTCTCTCTCTCTCTCTCTCTCTCTCTCTCTATATATATATATATATATATATATATATATATATATATATATATATATATATATATAATGGTTATGATAAATGACAAAATAAATGATTGTTAGTTACATTAATATCAGGATATTACGATATTACGATGATACATGCAGAGTTAGGCAGATTGGATCCGGCGACACCTCAGAGAGGACACGAGGAAATCCCGTGGGAGGCTTGTCAGTGTTGATCGAACAGATAACAGGGGGCTCTCAACATCAGCATCAACACTTAGTCATAGCAATTCTAAATATCATTAGCCGGGAATACATCCAAAATCTTCTTAAATATATACATATTTTTTTATCTTTCGTATCTTTAATCACACCAGATATAAATACAACTACAAATAAATTACCAGGTATGCAAGTTTAAAATGTCGTTTATTTCTTAAAATAAATACACAGTAATTTAAAAAAAAAGTATAATATATTTTATTCAAAGTACTGACCCTCGCTTTCTACACATTTTGCCCATCTCTCGGGCAATATATGGATACCATTCCAAAAGAATGCTTCATCTTTATTTGAAATCCATTCATCGAGCCATTTTCGTACGTTTTCGAAATTGTTGAAGAGTTGCTCCGCCAATGAGTGTCCCATCGATGAGAAGAGGTGATAATCAGAAGGCGCCAGGTCAGGTGAATACGGCGGGTGGGGTAGGAGTTCCCAACCAAGCGAAGAAATCGTTTCCTTAGTCAATCTGGCTGAATGTGCAGGAGCGTTATCATGCTGAAGAATGACTTTGGCGTGCCTGTGAGCCCATTCTGGGCGTTTTTCGATCAATGCGTGACTCAAATTGATCATTTGTTGTCGGTAGCGCTCGGTATTGACTGTTTCGCCGGGTTTGAGAAGCTCGTAGTAGACTACTCCCTTCTGATCCCACCACACACACAGCATTGTCTTCTTCCCAAAACGATCCGGTCTTGCACTCGATGTGGATGGTTGTCCTGGCGTTACCCATGATTTTTTTCGTTTGGGATTCTGAAAATAAATCCATTTTTCATCGCCAGTTACAACTCGATGCAAAATACCCTTTCTTTCGTGGCGTAAAAGCAGCAAAATTTCGCACACAGTTTTTCGTTTTTCCATCTGTCGTTCGTCCAATTCATGTGGAACCCATTTTCCAACCTTTTGAATCTTTCCCATAGCTCTCAGGCGATCGGAAATGGCTTGCCTAGTGACACTCAACTGTTCTGCCATCATTTGTTGGGTTTGGGTATTGTCTTCGTCTAATAAAGATTGCAATTCGAAGTCCTCAAACTTTTTTGGTCGATTTTCTCGTTTTTGATCAGTAACATCAAAATCACCACGTTTGAAACTTTGAAACCAACGTTCACATGTCCTGACGGTTGGAGCAACATCGCCATAAGTCTCAACAAGAATTCGATGACATTCAGATGCCTTTTTTTCTTTTGATTAAATAAGAAAATCATGACATGCCGCAAATGCTCTTTATTTGGCATAAAATTAGACATTTTTAACACCAAAGAAAGGTATGATACGTCCACGTAAACGACTTAAAAACAACTGACTTTTGTAAACAAATGACTAACAAACAAAATAGCGTTTAGAGATAAGCAAATCCTTCAATAGGCTAAGAGCGCATTCTATTGGAATTAAAACGACATTTTAAACTTGCATACCTGGTAGCTAATAAATGTAGCGCACGGGAGAGTAGAAAAAATATCATTAAAAATTAAAAAATGTCACATTACGTAAGCATTATGGTATAGAAGGATCAATACAATTAGGATTGATGAATTAATTGCCACTTCTATTGAGATTATTTTATTAGAACACTAGTTTCAAATGCTAAACATTCATCTTCAGTTCTAAAACATACAAAATTTTCAGCACATTAGCACTATGTTACATGGATTATATATACTAAAGTTTTCAAAAATGTAAGAAAATAAATCAAATATTGATCCTCACCTGAGATGTAATATATATCTAATAAATATATCGATAGTGGAAGAAGGAAGGGGGCAGGTAGGTTAAATTTTTGGGGTTTACCTAGGGATTTCCCCTATTACTCATTGGATTTTTACGTTCCTATTGGAAACAAATTTAAAATGGGGCAATCGGAAATGTTTATCTGGTCATTTATAAAAAAATCCGAATAGGTTTTTGTTATTTCTAATCATTCTATTTTCTACCTAGTTTCTAGCCTAAAATTAAATATTTATAAGTCATTAAAAATAATAATATCGTTTAAAACTAATCCAGATCGTTTAAATGACCAGATATGCATTTTCAATTGCCCCATTTTAAATTTGTTTCAAATAGAAACGGAAAAATCCAATAAGTCTCAGGCTAAAAACCCCAAAAATGTAACCTACCTCTTTCCCTCCTTTACGAAGGATATATTTCAGATACCTGTTAGATCTTCCCAGTTGAGTACCAATATTTGATTTCTTATCTTACATTTTTGAAAACTTTAGAATATAAAATCCATGTAACATAGTGGTGATGTGTTGAAAATTTTGTATGTTTTAGAATTGAAGATGAATGTTTAGCATTCGAAACTTATTATCAAATAAAATAATTCCAATAAAAGTAGCAAATAATTTATCAATCCTAATTAAACATTTATTATCGGTTCTAAGAAGGAATAATGAAGGGGCCTTCTAGAAGATATCAGGACTTATGCTCTAGAATCTGAGCCTCCTCAACTTGCTTTTTTTCGGCTCCATATTGCCCTCTAAGCTGCTTGAAAAAAACATTACCTCGTTATACAAAACGTTATTGGCTACCAATTAGTAGTCTATTTTCAAATTGTTGTCATGGCATTAGATCCTTAATTTTGCATATTTACAAATAAATCATGATAAACAGATTAAAAGTTTAAGAAAAAAAAAAATTACTTCAAAACTCGATGAAAATTTCATATATTCCGAAAATTATACCAAAGAAAACTGTCCATTTTCTCTCGTAGCCTTATCTTAACAGTGACATATGATTACCTGAGTAATACTATACATTATGTTAAGTTCCGTGAGGGCTGATAGTGACCGTATGCACACAAACATAAAACATAATCTTATCAACAGATTCGTGAGTAACATTCATACGTCACCACTAGCTCTGCTGTAATATTATACGGTGTTATGTTCTTAGAATATATATTAACAAAATGATCAGATAAACTGGCTTATAGAGCAGTTTAACAATTTGCATATATTATCAAGGGAAATACCTCTGAGAATATAAAAATAAAAAAGTTATTAAAAAAATAATAGAGGAATTCTTATTTAATCGTATAGTTTCATTATAGTAAGAATTCAGTTAAATACAAACGGAATTACCATGGATAATAAAGAATAGTTTAATAGTGAGGCAATGAACATTTTATAGACTATAATCCCTTTTAAGATATATTATATATATATAGGGAAGGGTGCTGTACCTGTGGAAATTTTCACTTATAAATTTTTCTAATTTTCGGTGCTTTCTGATTGGTTATTGTACCATCAGATAAGAAATTTTAGGGGCTATCGAACCATGGTGTCTTTATTTTGAAAAGCAATTTTATTTTTACAGAAAATAATGTTTTGTAACTTACTGATTAGTTTCCAAAGGTACCTTCCCCCTTTGTACCTGCGGACACTAGTGGTTGTACCAATGGACAATCATTTCTTAATAGGTTTATAGGGATAATTGATATGATATTTAGAGAAACACACCAGTAATAATTTTTTATAAAATGTACTAAACAAAATAGAATATTTAAACAAGAAAAGCCGACTTGACAATTAAATCGAAGGCCGACTAGAAAGGTGACAACAATAAATTTAGCGTATGAAAGTAAATAGAAACTTAACTTATTTTTAAACCTTTTAACAAAAATAAATCTTTTATGTACCTATAGTTATTATTAATGAGTGTCACAGACTTTTTTTTTTATGGAAAAAATCGAATCATTAGAGATTGTTGCTACCAACATATATTTCTTCATTTTCAATTTCATTTCCTTGTTTATAATCATTCATCAATTCATCCAAAAATTTACTATTTTGGCGAAGTTTCGAGACTATATTGTTCCCATGTTACTGGTGGATATGGTATCGACTAACTAAATTCTAACAATTCTAGTACACAACTGGTTCAGTTAATCAGTTGATAAATAAGAACTTAGATAATTTAAACTAATAATTAAAGTTATATAAGCTAATGTTAAAAGTCATGTATTTGAGCATACAATTAAGAATTGTTTCCTCGATGGTACATTCACGCATAACAGTCATTTTTACTATGGTTAAAATTTCACTCATTCGGTGCTTGATAACGTAAAAGCATAATTATATATCCAAATTTTAATTTTAATCTATGAGTTAGTAAAACAAATGGACAGATACTATTAAGAAACTCTTGCGGATAATCAACTGCATTATGAGTGCCTACTACTAGAAACCCATGAATTATATTTTTACTCACAATATAAAAAAAAAAAAAGTATTGATATTTTGATTTCATCATAACTTTTATTGGCAGAAATAGTTTCTGACCATATAAGTATAAGACAATGTAGTAAACCTCGTTTCTGCTAATTAACACCGTAAACCTAAACCTTTCTAGAACTATGAAATTGTTGTTAAAATTTGGTAACAATATCTCCATAGTTTTATCATTTTAAACCCAATAGCGGAATGTTTACCGCACGATTTTAAAATTTCTCTGGGATCCACATGTTGCAACATATATTTCAATCTTTTTTAATAATTAAATCGAACATAAGTAAATTGTATTATCATTCTCAAACTCTATATAACACCGTACTTTTTAACCTCTCATATAGAATGGCGTTCGCCACCTATCGGACAATTTTCAAACTTCACGGTTATCCACATATTATCATTTTTTTTTAAATAACAAATTAATCGTAAATCAGTAGACTTTATTAATGCTAAACCTTCCTGAAGCTATAAAGATGATGTGGTTAAAATTTAGTACATATTGGTTCAGTGGTTCTCGCGGTTAGTGATCACAAACGAAAAATGGCTTATCCTTTTATATAATACATTAGTATAGGTAAACACATAGAAGCATTGACCGTAGTAACACAATATTTTGTTAGGTTTACAACAAACTAACTCACCTTTAAAATCGTTCATAATGAGGAAAATACTTAATTATGAACGGTTTTAAACTTCGTTCTTAAGGACTTATGAAGCAGAATCAGAAAAAATAAATAAACATTACCGTTTAAGCTAACGAGCTTATTTTCTGTTCATTTCGCAGAATATTTAGTTTAATTTTGAATACAAAAAGGTTTTCTTTAGAACCAACCAAAAAGGTAAAACGTAGGAAAGTTCAAAAATTTCGATTATAGCACACAAGCACTAACAATATATAAATAAATCAAAAATAACCGGCTATTTGCACAACAAAATGTACAATTTTATTGGGCAACTAGCGATCCTGTAAAAATATTTTGCACCCCACGAGACTCCGCAGGAGGTTCAGATTACACCTTCCATGTCACCGATTTTCCCAGCTTAAAAGGTAAAGGTACTCAATTAAATACTTAAATTATTATTTTATTATTATTATTATTATTATTTTGCGAAGAATGGTTAATATAAAGCTAAATCTTATAGTTAGTATTTGGCAAAATCATTTTCATTGAAGACAACATATATTAACAACTAACATCTTACTGTAGCTATATAAATGAAAAGCAACAAATATTTTAAAATAATTTTAATTACGGTCAGATTAAGCAGCTGGCTACAAAGTTCATCCACTAGCAACTTCAGACTTTTCTCCTGAACATTTTCATCATTTCCAGGAACTCAGACAAATGAATTCGTGAGACAATTTCCAAAACACATTTTTGAGTTGATCTCAGTATTAATTAAAAATCCTGAATTTAGTACCGTCAATATAGGAGTATATGTATGTATGTGTATATATATCTCACAACACATTACAGGCAAACAGGAAACATTCTTTTAAATTTGATTCCTCCAAAATTATTCATCATAAAAATAATTTTAAAGGAAATATTAAACAAAAGATAACGATAGAAAAAAAATTAAAAAATCGCGCAATGAAAAAAAAAAAACAAGGTATATAAAACTATAAAAAATTCCCATCCCCATCCCTTTTTTTTTTTTTTTTAGAAATTCCCCAGTTCAGTTGTATATTAGAATTGTTATATGTAGTTGTAGATATCAATAGCATATCCACCAGTAACATTAATAGTAGTTTCATACTCGTCCATATTTTGTAATGTAGTATATATTCTAACGCATGTTTTTATATATTTATATTGTAGGTAACTTTATGTTTTGAAATAACCTGTATAACTTATAAAATTTTATTGTAACCTGTTTTTTTTCACTGTAGGGCATGATTATGAGAACAATATAGTCTCGAAACGTCGCCAAAATAGTTGTTTTTATTTACTGACTGAACTTCAAGAGCCTTATTAAACATATAATAGTAATAGCCAGGAAATATATCCATATATATATATATATATATATATATATATATATATATATATATATATATATATATATATATAATATTCGCACACTTTAAAAGTTATATATAGAATTATTTATTAAATTATTATTTTATTAAACTTAAAACTGCTATTCAAAGATAACACAATTATAAAAAGGAAGAGAATAATTAAAGAGATATTCTTCTATTCTATTATCATCTTTAACAATTTCCAAAAGAATAACAAAATAAAAAACAACTGACTGATCCTGTTTTATATACACTGTTTTATTTATTAGATGTGTCATTTATATTTTTTTAAATAACTTATATCTTAGAGATATTTAGTCAATTATAGGAGTTTACTGAACTAATCATATATATATACATCCAAAACATAACATAATTTTTTTTTCCAAAAAAAAACAACAAAAAACAAGCAAGTAAATCAAACGAAGGGTGGCGGAAAATGACTTAGTCGGTATTTGCCTAACCGGAATCGCAGTGAGAACAGGGAGTTTAAAACTGAAGAAATGTCTGTATCTTACCATTGCTTAAAAAAAATAAATAAATAAAAACAAATTAGAGTAATCATGTTTCTATATATTAATATAAAACGAAAGATATCAGGATAATTATAGACGAAGTTAATTAATTAATCTTAAATCCTTACATTTTTGACCAAGATAACTTTCGTCATTCTTTCCCGCAAACGTTTAGATATTTAGATGTAAAATCATTAAGTTGACATATGTATTTTGGATGAGAGTATATTTTTTGAGTTTTATTTTATTTTTTATTTTTACTCACAAATGTATTACGGATTTCTCACACACAACAATTTAAGATTTTGATACCCTCTATCTCAGCTGAAGTTGCTCTTATCTAACAATTGCTATTATCTTTTTACTTCCAATATCAAGATCGAATTCGTCCTATGTAATCCGAAGAGTCGCTTATAAAACAATTAAAACAATTGTTTAATTCTAAGTAACCCAATGGTGACAATCGGAAGAAATGAATTAGTGAGATGATGAAACCTTGAAGCGTGGTTTAAGTTGAGTTCACCTTGGCTACCCCGCGAGGAGTCCCTCCGAGCTTACTCATTAAATTGGGATTAGTTCCAACTTGGTTAAACTTTGGCGAATTATCAGGGCGGATTAGGTTAGATTATAGTTTAGTATAAAAATATTCATTATTGAGCATTATTTATTTAATATAATTTCTTGGCTCGCACTTGTATAATTAATAATAAAAATATATTAATATTTAAATATCTAGAAGTTTAAAACTTAAATAGAACAGTTTAGAAATTATATTAAAAACATTTGAACACTGATATTATTGATTAAAAATGCTACTAAATTCCAGTCCCCCAAATTGCTTAACAGTCAATTCCCGATATTCCTCCGAGGCGTCTGAAAAGGTGATGGCCAGGACATCTTCTAATTTAGAACTTTTAATAAAATGGTACTAGTGAGTTCTTTACATGTTATTGCAACCATTTTCCTTAACTTTACTTGTTGTATATAATATATACGGTTGTAAATGTCAATAAATAGTTGAAATAAAAAATTGAAAATAATATTTCAAAAATTAAAAAAGAAAAAAAAAAATGGTACCAGAAAAGATATTGTAAGTCTCGGAGTGATAAGATTCTTGGACAATGTCTTTAATTGTAAACAAAAAAAAAAAAAATTATATATATAGTAAAGTCCTTAAGGATATATTCGGAAATACTCATACCTTAATTATAGAAAAAATTTACAAATAGCTTTTCTTAGTTACTATACTTTAAGATGAACTAGAAAGTTCAAACCAAACATTGTTCCTAAAATGTATTTTACAAGATAGTGACAATTAATAATATAAAATCAAATGTTGACAGCCTATGGATATCTTTTAAAATACGGATATAATTGAAATTATTTGCACACAGTTGAGTTGTAGAATCTAAAAGGAATTTCATAATTTTTTTTTTTGGTTAAATATATATATATTTTTTAATTTTTAAGTTGGGGTGTCAATAACTGTCTGGTTTACCCTAATATATTCCAATCGTTTTTTTGTTCATATATATTATTATTGTAAAAGAAAAACTATAATTTGAAAAATAAAATGGTACCAGAAAAGATATTGAAAGTTTCGGATTAAAAAGATTCTTGAACAGTGTTTACAATTGTAAATATATATAAAAAAAAAGTCCTTAAACTTTTATATTTAAACATAACATAAGTAAAATCAATTCATAACATACTCGTAGGGTACCGAAATGATATCAACGAGATATATGATATTGTAATATACAAAAAAATAGTTAATTATTTTAAAGTTTTTTTTTTTATATATTATTTTAGTAAAACTATACACATGTCCTTGAATATATCAGATCCAGGAAGTGTCGTAGTGTGGATGATATTCTGGTGGAACAGGAAACAATCAGGGCATTGACATCAAATAAATAAATAATTAGAAAAACACAATTAGGATACCAATTTTTAACAATACTTCATTGATAAGCTGATTATCAAGCATAATAAAATATTAAAAAGATTTTCAACCTAATTGTTTGATCAGTTATGAAATACAAGTTGAAGTTAAGAACAAGTAGAAATATTTTGTTGATGTTTCGACGTGTAGTTCTCAATAGATTTTTACACTATATATTTTTAATAATTAAAGTCGTTGAAATAAAAATAAAAATTCAACGTGTTTATTGAAGTTGATATTGTTATAAGAAACTACATTTGTTTCAAATAAAATAAAGATGATATTTATTGTAAAAATATATTTTAACAAATAGATAATACAAAAACACTAGAGTTGAGTTGATATAGTAAATACTATTGTAAGATGGTATAGGAATTTCCTAGGCATATTGACATGTATTGAAGACACTAAATGTTTAGTTTATTAATATAAGTTTATGTATTAAATACTATTGAGATACATTGGCAGGCACATACCTCGATAGATCGCAGAACTAGAGATCGCGAAGAAGATGACAGAGAAATAGATAACAGACCCTCTGCTTGGCAGAGCTCGGGGTGGACTGAGGACTCGCCGCCTCCACGACACTACCGCCCCTCGCGGCATCTCCATCAACCCGGCGCACGCTCGCTGGATCCTAGGCCAAGATATTGGGAATACACGACTTTGGATATCTTAATTTTTTTTTTTGTTTATTTAATTGAAATTTACAACTGTATATACAAATATATTATACATCAAGTAAATACGATGATAATGATAAAAATGACACGTCACTTGTTTTTAAAGCAACTACCCATTGGTAGTAGTTATAAAGGTTCTATATACTGAATTATATTAGAAGGTCTCGAGGTCTCTTTTCAGATGCCTCGGAGGGTTATCTGGAATGGAATGAGAAGCAAGTTGTGATACTAATGGGTTTGAATGATTGTGGAGTTTGTTATGAAAGGATAGATATCTGGTTTGAGCTAAGTCAGAAACGTAAGGTATATTAAGATCTTTGTGGATAAGTTTGTTTGTGACAAAGTAAGGAGCATTTAGGATTTTTCTAAGGATTTTGGATTGTAAGGATTGGATACGAGATGAATTGGATGGTTAAGTGCAGCCCCAAAGCTCAACTCTGTACGTCCAGATAGGTCTAATCACAGTCATGTATGTTTGTCTTTTGTAATTAATTGGGAGCTTTGAACGTTTGTAAAGTAAATGTTGAAGTAGTCGAAAACGACGAGCAGTTTCTTGTTGTTTTAGTCTTGTGTGAGGATTCCAAGTAAGACGTTTGTCTAGATGGAGTCCTAGGTAGCGGATCTGTTCAACGGGGATTAATGGGACATCATTAAAGGATACTGAAGGACAGGAGTCATAGGTTTACGACGTAGGGTAAAGGTTATTTGATGGGATTTATTTTGATTCTCAATTTTCGACACAATTCTTGAAGGTTTATGGGATTGGAGTGTCTGGGAGGCAATAAATGGATCATTGTTTACTTATAACACACAAGTGTCATCACCATACGTGGTGAGGATTGTGCTAGGATGCGTAGGGATGTCAGCTGTATACACCGTGTAGAGGATTGGACCTAGGATACTTCCTTGAGGAACACCTGCAGATTGGTTAAAGAGAGAGGAATAGGAAAAGTTATGATTAATTTCAAAAGTTTTATCACTGAGATAGGAGCGGATAATAACATATCTTAAATTGAATTTTAAATTATTTAAATTAAATTGAAAATTAATGATTATTTCAAATAAAGTTGAAAAACAAACAAAAAAAAACAGTTTTTTAAAACGTGACATTTTCATTCAATCAACATAGCTCCTAAACGGTCCTAGATAAACATGTAAAATAACAAAAGATAGTTACAATCCTAATGTATTTTTTCATTATGAATCGAATGAGAATATTAACATTTCCATAGGACTAACTATTGTAGAATTGTAATTTAGGACTCCCACCGCAGCATCGTCCGATTAGCTATAGCAGCATAAAGTGACGTTAAACAAAATAAACAAACAAACTATTGTAGAAAAAAAAAAATCCGCTTTTTAGCCGTTTTTCCCAACTGTCCGGCATACCGTAGAGCAAAAAGACCAACAATGGGTAAAAACTTAACATCATTAAAAGGAGTCCTGTTATAACCATGAATTTATTTTTTATGAACCGATAGCCGCATGCTTTATTATTTCAGCTTTGTTGAATAAAATTTTGTAAATTAAAAACGGAAGGTTAGTTCCAACAGTACTCTTGGGATGAAATTTAATCTTGGCAAAAAACGATTTTCAGTTTTAAAAATTGCTATTTTCTTCACTGCAGAAAAGAGCGACTTCAATGACGTGCACAGATCCTGTCAATGAAATAAAATTATTTTTTTTGCGAAAATTATCAATTTTCAATAACTTATATTTCAATTGACAGACATGCATCAAATCAATTTTTTTTTTTTAATTTAATTAGCTTTAATTTTTATTCGAAACATATTTTTCTAGGGTCCACTCTTCTCATTTTCTTACACACAATATCAAAAAGCAAAGGATCGACATTTTGAGTTTGTAATAAGTTCTAACCATTAAAGAATATCACAGTGTGGCAAATTTCATATCTGACAATCAACATTGTACATTTAATTTTTTTTTTTTTTATTTCTACATATCGGTAGACTTTCATACTTCGCTGGGAACCACGTGTCGCTCCACAAATTTAAATAATTGAATGGGCCCGCCGAGAGAAGTTCTAAGCGACAAAATTTCCGAAGTGGCGATTTTAAAGATTTTTAAAAGGTGTCCACTAATCGATATAAGATTCGTGTTTAAATAGTACAACCCCTGTATTATGTTGCTTAAAACGCAACACGAAAATGTTTGGCCCTATGTTCGCCGAATCTGTTTCATGTTATGTCATAACACATAACACGAAACAACCAGTTCTCTGTCAACGTTTTTAATCCCAGTACAAACTTCCAAGGCCTCTAGTTTTCGGGGCATTATCTATTTTATACAGGTAAATATATTTATTTTATATTTACTTATTATGAATATTTATTTACAGTGAAATCTTTGATATTTAATTAATAAAAAAAAAATCTATAAGTACTTCCTTAATTTATTTTCTGTACGACAAAAACTAACAAGAGCCATTATTTTAGACATAAAGTACAAATATAAAGATTTATAGTGTCCACTATTGGCGCATGGGTGTGTCCACTATTTCTTTCATCTGCAATTACTTCAAAATTGTTTTGTCCGCTTAGTTTGCATTTTTGGGAAAAGTTTTGCTTTCTTAACGTTTTTCGGCGGATCCATTCACTATTGGGTATTTTACCCTAATACACCTTCAAAATTGTTTTTTACGTTTTTCGGCGGATCCATTCAATTGTTAATACACCTTTTATTAACTTGACCTTTATGTAACGGGATCTTTCATTGTAATTTTCACCAATGTCCAGCAATCTGATTAACTTGAAAATTTGCACAGGTTCCAATACACCAATGACAATACAATAATTGTACAGCTTTGTTCCAATGTGCTCACTTAGTCTAGTTAAATTACCCCGAAAACGGGGGTCTGCTTTGCTAAAGGCGATATAGTAGGTTTTACGTTATATAGTCCAGATGAGTTATGAGAATAAAATATAAAAAATGAAACTAAATTTGATAAGAGGAAAATATTTGGGGGGTAAAAACACCCAAACTTTCTGAACTTTTTTTCAGATCTTGGAAAAAAAAAATTGGAAAATGCTTTCAATCGAAAAATGTTTTATTTACAAAATTAAAGTTTAATAAATTGTGCGTCTAAAGACATCCCTTAAGGTGAATTTAATTCAAGCGTTTATCCACAATCGGTTGTCAAACATCAAAGAATTTTTCCAACTTTAAAAAATTAGTTTTGATCATGTTTAAGAGAGGAAAAATGCTATATACTAAAAGTTGCAGAACATTTCATTTTGTGGAAGATAGGATTTTTAAAGTAAAAATTTCTCAATTATTACTCCGAGATATGTCAAAAAAAAAAAAAATTGTTGGTTGATTTTGGATAAACGGGTTGGGCGATAGTCGATAGTCACTATAGATGGTCACTATCGATAGATCTTTTTTACTAATTTCAAGTTTTGAAACTCTCGGAATTATGCTGATCTGTCTCTGTCCAGTGCCGAGTTCTTTTGAAATTGAATTCGGAATTCCTACAAGGTGTCTCTCAAAGATTAAGCCAAAGAAAAGCAGTAATGCTAGTTTTTCTTTCGGGAAATACGTGGCTCAAGGAGCACACTTGACTCTTGAAATTAACTATTTCGTTATTTTTCTTTTCTGAAGATTTGATTTTTTCATTATTATTGTGTGTTCAAATAAATTTGTTTTTTTATCTTATCTTTATGATATAATCTTATAGTTTATAATCCTGCAAATTTCAAATAGTAAGTAGATAATTGAATTTAATTAAATTAGTTGAAATTCAATATTGAGTAGCTTTGGAAAAAAAGGAAACAACTATCGAAAAACTATCGATAGCAATTGATAGTTCTCAAACGATAGTATTGACATATCGATACTGCTAACTATCGACTATCGCCCAACACTAGAAATTAGCTTCGAACCTTGAACTCAAAAAATTAAAAGCTCTGACTGCTGCCAATCGTTCACCAGATTTAGCTTTTTAGTTAGGTTTGCCATAAAAGCGTGTTTTTAATTAATGAAAAATCCATATATTGTATTACTGCTAAACCAATCCTGGAACTTTAATTTTCGCGGTTAGGGATCACTAACAAAATATGGCTTGCTTGTCCTTTTATATATTACTATGTATTTATTGTAAGTAGTGTGAATTTTTGAAATCTATTCTAATGTATTTTTTTATTCCTAATGATTTGTTATAAAATGTTAAGTAATAAGACGTTATTCACAAACAGAAAATCTTTAAGAATCGACTAGAGACACGGCAATAACAGCCACACTCCTTCTTCAAGATCGATGCCATTGAGTAATTACAAATATTTAATTGGAGTTCCACTGAGCCGCGGAGTGTACGTGTGCCTCCACTGGAATCCTCGAGGCGGACAGCTTTCCTCTGATTACTATTCTCGTCGGATAATTCATTAAGGATCTCGCTCCGCGCCCGCCGTGTGTGCCTCGCTACTCTTTGAGGCTTCCCTAAATTTCCAGTTTCTAGACCAATTAAACCCTCAGGTACGGAATAAATTAAAACTATCCGGATATAATTTCGTTTACATACGCTAATTCAAAAGTTGTTCAATCTGCATGCGGAGCAACAGGGTGAGAGTTGGGTTAAAACAGAGTTTTGAGAGTTAAGTATAACCCACGCCAACCACTAATACCGTTAGCATAAGATAAAATGCGAACCAGGAAAGCATACATAAAATTCCTATATGTATAATGCACATACATCATACATAGAAAACGGTTGTAAACAAATAAAATATAGTCAGAGACAATATATAAATACTAAAATTTAAAAAAATATTGCAACACAACAATGAAAAAAGGAAATAGTGAAAAATTATAGGTATTTAATACGAAAAAAGCTTAACGGAAAAGTAATTGGCAATAAACTAAGTCACCGAGAGGAATATAATATGGGCAATAAACAATTTCGATCATTTTAAAAAATGTACATTATTGTATGTAAATTAAGGTTAAAATTAAAATACAGTGAAATAAGGAAGATAATTAAGATATAAGACGATCAAAAGAGACACAAAGAAACAACAAAAAATAATAATTTAATGCAAAAAAAAAAAAAAAAAAAAAAAAAAAAAAAAAAAAAAATGAAGACATAATTATTTTCATATATAAAAACTTATGAATATGTAAAAATTGATTTGCAGACAAAAACAATCCAAAAAACCTAATGATAACAAAATCGGGGGATACAATTTGGTATTGTAGTTTCGAATCTATCCTCTACATCCAGAATTAAATTTTACCTCTGGATAGCTAAAGGATCAAAGAATTCATTACGATAAGTGAAAACTGATGCATCGCGCGCGGTGGAGGGGAAAACGCCGCCATTTTGAGGTTATTTTGCTGCGTATCGAGATTTTTTTTCTATTTCGAATTTATTTTATAGACATCTATATATAAATAGGTTTAAATTGATGTTTTTAGTATAGGGGTAGACCGAGACGTAGAAGGGAGGATTGCGGCCGACCTTATTATGCAAATTGGAGTTTAGATGTGCAGGATTTGAGAGAGGTTTGTGGTGTCGGCTTCCAGCCTTTGGGTTCTTTAAGCTTTTAATGTGTTATTTATATTTTGTTAATTATGTTCTATATATATATATATATATATTATATATTATATTAATATATATATATATATATATAATTATTATTATTATTAACGAATATTCCCTTTTTAAGAGAGCGAATAAACTCGAATAGCCTTCAGGATTTCCTCGTCCTTAGCTTATTCCTTCGTTCCTCCCTAACTCTCTTTATGCGTTCACTATGCTCTCTCTTCCGCTCCTCGGTTCACTTGATTTTTTTCTTCTTTTCACTGTAAGTTCTTCTTTCTAATTGTGGTTTCAAATTTTAGCCAATCTTGTACATCATTTTCTGTGTAGTTCAGCTGTCTGAGTTCTTCTACTACTTCTTGAGGTTCAGTCAATAAATAAAAACAACTATTTTGGCGACGCTTCGAGACTATATTGTTCTCATAATCATGCCAATGTTACTAGTGGATATGGATAAGTTAGTCTATTCCATATCCACTAGTAACATTGGCATGATTATGAGAACAATATAGTCTCGAAACGTCACCAAAATAGTGATTTTTATTTATTGACTGAACCTCAAGAACCATACTAAACATTTAATAGTAACAGTCAAGAAATTTATCCATATATATATATATATGTGTGTGTGGTTACATTTTCTTGACTGTTACTATTAAATGTTTGAGGTTCAGTCAGCAAATAACAACTTATTTTGACAATGTATCGAGACTATATTTTTCCCGTAATCGTACCAATGTTACTCACGTATACTGCTATTTGTTATCTATTACCAAAGTATAAAACCTCTAGTAGACAACTGTTTTGGATAATACTACAGTTTAATTTAATTATTAATTTAAGTAATGTAAATATATATACATTTTTTACTATTTATTGATATTTACAGCTGTATAAGGAAGTTATTACAATGACTTGTCAATAACATGTCATGTGCAAAATTGTACACAAGAAGGTCTTTCGACCACCTTCTTTTCAGACGCCTCGGGGGATTATCGGGAATGGAGTGGAAATCAAGTTGATGAGAAACTAGTTGATTTGAGTGGTTCTGGAGCTTACTATGAAAGGATAGGTATCTGGTTTGGGCTAAATCTGTATCATATGGAACATTGAGGTATTAATGGATAAGTTTAATTGTAACAAAGTAAGGAGCATTTAGGATTTTTCGAAGGATTTTGGATTGCAGGGATTGCATACTAGATGAATTGGATGGTTTCGTGGAGTCCCAAAGCTCAACTCCGTCCAAATAGGTCTGATTACTGTCATATAAATGAGCCTTTTTTAATTAATTGGTAGCTTTGAAGGTTTGTCTAGTAAATATTGAAGTAGTCTTAACGACGGGCAGTTTCTTGTCGTTTTAGTCTTGTATGTGGATTCCAAGACGTTTGTCCAAGTGGAGTCCTAGGTAGCGGATTTGTTCAACAGGGATTAGTGATATATCATAATAAAATGAATAAAACCAAATTTGTAGCAAATTTTATTTGCTTTGATAATGTTTATGACACCATGGTAGGTTTGAACATCTGTCTTTTAATTATTTTAATCCTGAAATGTAAATTGGAGAAAGCATTAGATTATAGATAGGATTCTTAATAATCTATTGTTTTTCCCAGTCATGGAGACATTAATTTTTTTTTCTATTTTAACTCTTAATTGTAACCTATTTTCAGGTGAACCGATAGACCAATAATTATAACCTGCTTTGAGGTGATGACACTAACTGCAAAGTTTTGGACTGGATACTAATCAATTTATGAAGTAATTGGGCTAAAAGGACAGGTATTGTATTCCTTATTAGCTGGCTAACAGACTAAAGGTGTAGCGAACAAAGAGGAGCGTTAGACTGCTAACAGAGTTGGTTAGCGATACCCTCACACCGCACCACACCACACCACAACACAACACAACACAACACAAGAGCTACAAATGCCTCCTTCTAATGGAGCCGAATAAATGCATTAGCTGGATACCGCAAGCGAACCCCCCACCGCTCTGAAGAGCTCTAGTTTAACAAGCTAACTTGTTCCGCCTAATAAGATAGAATGTGTAACAAAACTATCATCTTCTCAAATTGTATCATCAGCCAACTATTGCCAATGTAACAGCAACAATTTTATTAAAATGCTAGTAATTTTTCATTTTTTTAAAGAGAAAACGGAAGAGATCACATAAAAAGTAGTATTAAATCGCTCTAAATACAACAAAAAACTAAAATAATAAACAATGCCTCAGAAATAACAATCTTTTCAAACAACGATCGGTTGCACTTGAAGGACCAATTTAATTGAGATTGATAAATTGCTTTCTTTTAAAGTTATATTATTTGAACACAAGTTTCGAATGTTAAAAATTCACCAGCTGATATAAAACATACAAATTTTATAAAAAACGTAGAGCGAAGATGGAATACATAAATAAAGAACATACAAGAGTATACAATAGTAGGACCAAAAATTCCAACTTCCCTAACCTTCTGTCTGAAAATAACGATAAATTAAAAAAAAAAAAAAAAAAAAAAAAAAAAAAAAAAAAAAAAAAAAAAAAAAAAAAAAAAAAAAAAAAAAAAAAAAAAAAGCTCGGGAGTGAAACTAATAAATCAAGTAGAAAATAGAATAAATGTTTTTGAATCATTAGAAATCATCCTAATCCTCGAAGTCCAGTCAATAAACATATTGTAAATTGCATAAAATATCTGATTATTTTCAACCTCAGGGCTTCGTTAGCATTAGTTAGAAGGTAAACGTACTAAATGTCCCCGCCCCTAGGGGTGAGCTAACGGTGAGGAGAGAGGAGAATGACCCATTTTTGGGTTTTTCGATTATATCTCGAGAACGGTGGACTCTATAAAAATATGTAACAAATAAAAATTAAAGCTAATTAAATTTCCTATAATTTTAATTCTATACATATTTGTCGAGCTTCTGACGGTTTTCGATATATACCTTATTTAAAATCGATTGTTTTCGCAAAAACATTATTTTTACCTCACTTTCTGCCAAACATATGCTTTTAGTGCCAACCACTATCTCAGAAAGAACGTCAGATACTAAGTTGTAGAACATTAAATTTAGTTTAATTACATATATACATTTCTGGCACTTGAAGCAAATGTTTGACAAAAAGTGAGGTAAACATTTTTTTACCGTTAAAAAACGAACAAGAAAAGAAAACCGTTAAAAGTTCAACAATTAAGTATATAAACAATTTTATAGGAAATTTAATTAACTTCAGTTTTGATCTGTAACATATTTTTCTAGAGTCCACCGTTTTCGAGATATAATTGAAAAACCCAAAAATGGGACCTTTTCCCCTTTCCCCCACCTTTAGCTCACCCCCCCCCCCCCCCCCAGGATCGGGGACTTTTAGTATGTTTACCTTCTAACTGCTCCTAACAAAGCTCTAAAGTAAAACGTAATCACATATTTCATGCACTCTAAAATATGTATGTTGACTGGACTATAGTCCAAGTATAGCCTAATGTTTTAAACTACTTTTGCCCATATTTTTGCCAGTAACTGGATTATTACCAATACCGGTCCAAATTTAGTTTTGAGGAAAAGAACCCTCCATGTCTAATGTCTACTTCCTCATAATAATCAAGACCAGATCTCTTAAAACACGAGCCATTGGTCTAACCAAACCGCAATGAGGCGAAACATCTACGGCTTCCAGTTGTGGAAGATTTCGTTCAGGAAAACGAAAAAGATTTGGAGAAGCATTATCTCGTTACAAACTGGCTACTTTCCTGTTGACCAAGCTGCGTCAATTGTTCTCAAAATTGCATAATTTACTGTTTACAGTAAATATTTGAGTCCATAAAAAACTAGGTCAAAATGCTAAATGCCTAGTTCCACTAAAAACAAAGCCTTGCTCATTCCCCTAAGCGATCCAAACGAGCCGAAGTGCTCTCGATAGATAAGATATTTCTATAGATAACTGCGTTTCCTCCTACGGTACAAACAAAAGACTGTTTTTTTTTTTTTTTTTTTTCCGCTTGGATCTTATTTCTTCTGGCATTAAACGTGCTTTTTAAAAACGTAAAGAACCTATAAAACCAACTCGTCACAAGGTAAAATATTTGCCAAACTAAACATTAAAATTATAACTTGACGAAACGCATGATGGTATAGAAGGATCACACAATTAGGATTGATGAATTACGAGGGTGAATCAAATATAAACGGTAATTTTGCTGTTGACTGTACCAAACACGTTCGGACGTGATGCGGCTGTGGGCGATTGGAGTTTTGCTTAATAGGAGTAGGGGGAACTGCTTGCCTCACACTAGCCTTCAGTACAGCCATGACCGAGCGAGAGGTACATCCATCTGTTGCGCAACGCATCGTCATAAAATTTTTAACAAATGAAGGTGTTAAGCCTTCGGAAATTTTTACTCGTTTACAGGCACAGTTTTGGGGACACTACTCTTTCTCAAAATCGAGTGTATACGTGGGCCAGAGAATTTAGGGATGGCCGAGAACGTGTTGAAAACGAAAGTCACGGTCGACGCCCAAGGTCAAGTCTTACAGATGACAACATTAGTGCGGTTCGACAGCTTATTGAAGGTGATCGCCGGTTAACTGTTCAAGAAATCTCGTTGGAAATTGGTATCAGCTATGGGAGTGTTCAGTCTGCAATCACAGACCACCTTGGCTTCAGAAAAATTAGTGCTCGCTGGGAGACTTCTGCAACGATTTCAAGAAGAAGGTGAAGATTTTTTGAGGCGCATCGTCACATGTGATGAGACGTGGGTCCACCATTACACCCCCGAATCGAAAATGGCAAGTAAGGAGTGGCGAAGGAAGGATGAAGGCTGCCCAGTGAAAGCCAAAACTCGTCTCTCAGCCGGAAAAGTTCTTGCAACAATTTTTTTTGACTCAAGGGGAGTTCTACTCATTTATTTTCTTCACGATCAACGAACAGTGAATGCGGCTTACTACCGCCAGGTGCTACAGTCAGCAAAAACCAGTTATCGGAACAAAAGACGAGGTGTGCCCATTAGAGATGTCATCCTTCTCCATGACAACGCAAGGCCTCACACCGCATTGTTGACAAGGGATAAATTGGAAGAAATGGGCTGAACTCTCGAACACACCCCTTCTTACAGTCCAGACCTGTCCCCCTTGTGACTATTTTTTGTTTGCGCCCCTTGGAGGAAAACGATTTGAAAACAATGAAGACGTCGAAAAGCACGTGCGCGAATGGTTAAAAACTCGCTCTCAGTCTTTTTTAAACAGGGAATATTCAAGCTTCCAAATCGGTGGCAGAAGTGTGTAGATAATGCAGGAGACTACATTGAAAAATGTTGAAGGTATAGTTTCTGTATAATATTATTCAATAAATATAATTTTGAAAATTACCGTTTATATTTGATTCACTCTCGTAATTGCCACTTCTATTGCAATTATTTTATTTTATTCCTTTTAACTAACCTCCTCTTTCCCCTTTTCACTATGAATATATTTCGGAAATCTTTTAGATTTCCTCAGAGGAGTACCTATATCTTATATTTTTAAAAAAAACTTTATTATATATAATCTATTTAACATAGTGCTGATATGTTGAAAAAAATTTGTATGTTTTAGAACTGAAGATGAATGTTTAGGATTCGAAACTAGTATTCTAATTGTATTAACATAAGAGTATTAAGAAAAACATTCTTATTGAATTACATATGTGAGTTGCAATCAAGGGTTGCGTTCATACGGGAGGACTTCTGTAATAGCCTGGTGTTGATATATTAATAGCTGCGATACAAATAATATATTACGTATAACATATTATAACATGTTATATTACCAATAATAGTATAATAAACAGCATTTAAACTCCTCTTTATTAAAAGTATAAACTAGTGACATGTTTCGGGAAACAAGGTCCCATCATCAGACTGAAAACAGTTTTTAACAATTTATTATAATCACACTATATTTTCAACATCTAAACAATACTATTCATATTTCTATCTCTCACAATTATATATTATAAATTACCTTTAAAATGGATTTCTTGGGGTAACACACCGTGTCTGTTTCTCTTTTACACAGTCAATAGAATAGTAATAAAAACAACAGTAGAGATTAGGATTGACCCTTGTACCCATAAGGTAGATGAATTATTCTATTGACTATGTAAAAGAGAAACAGACACGGTGTGTTAACACCAAGAAATCATTTTAAAGGTAATCTATATAAATAAAAATGAATCGCCAAATGTGTTGCTAAGCGTATAACTCGAGAACGGCTCGACCAATTCGGTTAGTTCTTTTCATAACGTTTTTGTTAAGGCACAAGGAAGGTTCTTATCTATATAAATAAAAATGAATCGCCAAATGGGTTGCTAAGCGAAAAACTCGAGAACGGCTCGACCAATACGGTTAGTTCTTTTCATAACGTTTTTGTTAAGGCACAAGGAAGGTTCTTATCTATATAAATAAAAATGAATCGCCAAATGTGTTGCTATGCGTATAACTCGAGAACGGCTCGACCAATTCGGCTAATTCTTTTTTAACGTTTTTGTTAAGGCACAAGGAAGGTTCTTATTTATATAAATAAAAATGAATCTAATAACATAAAAAATCAGTGTTGTGTTGTTTTATAGAAAATAGGGCAGAACAACGTCTACCGGGGCAGCTAGTTTATAATATATACATTGTGAGAGATAGAAATATGAATAGTATTGTTTAGATGTTGAAAATATAGTGTGATTATAATAAATTGTTAAAAACTGTTTTTAGTCTGATGATGGGACCTTGTTTCCCGAAACATGTCACTAGTTTATACTTTTAATAAAGAGGAGTTTAAATGCTGTTTATTATACTATTATTGATCAATTAAAGTAACTCCTTCATTGAAGAATTTATGTTATATTACTTATATGGTACCATTGTAACAACTTGTAACATCTGAAAGTATTAAAAAAAAAAGCTGACTTGAATAGACATCCCCATGTGTAGGTTCTTCTAGTTAATAGCTTCTTTAAAAAGGAAAACAAAAAAAGGTACAGTAGCCATTTAAATGTTTTGTTTCTACATCTGTCACTCTTTTTTTCTCTATCTCAGACAAATGTTAATCAGCTTTACTGTCACATTCTTATTTCTTATTATTATTAGATATAAGTGCTGGAATTTTCAATTTATTGATTTTTATTTTTACTGGTATGTTCAGTTTTTTGCTAAGTAAATGTATTTTAGATTTTTCATAATTATATTTCTACATATTTGATTATTATCAGATTTAATGTGTTTTTTAAATCATGTCTTTTAAAAATTTATGTCTTTGTTATTTGTGTAAATATCATTAATGGTATTTTTTTTTTTTTAAATATAGTTCAAAATTCTTGTTTTATTTATAATTTAATGAATTGTTTATGTAAATCAACAAGAAAGGTATTATTATCAGTGGCAAAAAGGAACCAGTTATTGATAAGATTACCCAAACCACCAGATATTTAGGGCAAATATTATATTGTAAATTTTTCATTAAATAATAAATTTTGCAATAACAATTAATTATCTTAATAATGAATGAAGCATATTTATTTACTTCATTTACAATAATATTATATAGTAATTCATGCCTTAATACAACCTATTATCACCATAATATAAAAGTTGTGAACAGTTAGATAAATTATCATTATGGACGAGATTATTGCGGTCCATGTTTATTTTAGCTATTAATTGTTCAGAAAGTTAATAATATTAGGAAAACGACAGTAAACTTCCCGCCGTTACAGACAACTTCAACATTTACTAGGCAAACGTTCAAAGCTCCCAATTAATTACTAAAGACTCATATGCATGACTGTGATTAGAGCTATTTAGACGTACGGAGTTGAGCTTTGGGGCTCTGCTAAACCATCCTATTTATCTCTTATTCAATCCTTACAATCCAAAATCCTTAAAAAAATCCTAAATGCTCCTTACTTTGACACCAATAAACTTATCCATAAAGACCTTAATGTTCCTTATGTTGCTGAGTTAGCCCAAACCAGATACCTATCCTTCCATAGTAAGCTCCATAGTCACTCAAATCTATTAGTTTCTCAACTAGCTTCCCACTCCATTCCCGATAATCCTCCGAGGCGTCTGAAATGAAGATGGCCTAGAGATCTTCTAGTGTAGAATTTTTATTGAAGTGCTACAGTTGAGTAGTTCTTTTCAAGTTTTTACATGCTATTGTAATATTTGTCAATACATTTACTTAATTATATCCTGGAAAATATTAATTTATCCAAAAAAATATTTTTATTATATGTTTTGTATCCTGTAAAAATAAAAAAATAGATCCAGAGGGATTTTACAAGGTACGAAATATATGTTTATCTTGTAGAAACACGACCAGGAAAAATAATTTCTTCTCACTGGAAAAAACTATAGGTCATGGATATGTTTACCGATAGCCTATCGCTTTTACCAGTTTGCATTTCAGTATTAAAAGGATCAAATTATTATGAATAACTAAACTAAATAATAATTAATTAAATAAAGCCCCAACGCTTACAAATTGCTTTTTTTCATTAAACCAACATAGCCCCTAAACGGTATATCCTAGAGACAAACATTATATAGGAAATTATGAAACAATTGATTGTTGTTTTCATTTTTTTATTTTGAAGAGAAAAGATTTGCCCAGTAGCACCACCTAGAAAAGTGGAGACTCGGGTATCGAATCCCGACTGGGAAATCTTTTCTCTTCAAAATAAAAAAAAATTATATAGGAAATAATGTTTTCCATTAATTTTCTGATAAGTTAATAATTGGCAAATTTTCAATTCGAGGAACACCGACAGAACTATTGAGTCAATAAGCCCAAAACCTATTAACTTAGAGATGTAGATTGTTGGGGTATGCAGTCATAGATACACAGCAATTAAAAATAATATTTTAAATAAGTTTCATGGCCTCATAACATAGAATTCAAACAACATAATCTGTATTATGACTATTACAACACTAAAAAAAATAATTAAAAAAATTAATATATATATTAATAGTATTAAAATATACTACCTCAAATAATATTTATATTTTTTCAGAAGTTAATATTGCAATCATTATCCTAATATCATTAATCCCCTCATCAATTAATATTGTGTATTATTTTCTACTTTTTATTATGTCTTTATCATATTAAATATATCTATATTATTATGTTGTACTTCTTTTCTGAAGCTCAATGTTTGAAATTGTATTACAGTTCGTTCTGAGTGGATCGGAACGTGGAACTGGTTGCAGCTTTGAACCGGATTTGGAACGAAACCAATCGCCCAAGTTTTTCGTTTCATCGGGAACGAAAACCAACGCCAAGAGATCTCTCGTTTCGTTCCCTCGGTGTAGTAGGGTTTAGATTGCACCTCAGGTTTCGTTCCACCCAAGGTCGTTCCGACTGCTTTGTAGTGTTGATCCTTCCGCAGTTGATTACCTCCCTCTTCATCATCACTCCACCACCTCGCGCCTGGGCATTTTCAATATGAACCTTTCTTTGAATTTTTTATTCTACCGACAGAGCTCGGCTTCTTCTTTCGGATTCAGAGAAATATACTAGACAAGGTTTTACTGCTTATGTAATTAAATGATTTTTTTCGCTATTTGTTTAAAAGCTAATGGAGCAGCCACAAGAATTGATTACTCCTTTTTTCTCGTAACCAATGTAGTTGGAAAATTCTCGCTCAATTGTGCACTATACTTGAGTTAACTTCCCCTTCTCCCAAAAATTAAAACTTCGATTTAATAAAACTCCTCCCAGACACTCCAATCCCATATCATAAAACTTCAAGAAAAGTGTCAAAAATGGAGAATCAAAATAAATCAAAATAAATCCCATCAAATAACCTTTACCCTACGTTGTAAACCTATGACTTCCTGTCCTTCCTTTAATGATGTCCCATTAATCCCGGTTGAACAGATCCGATACCTAGGACTCCATCTGGACAAACGTCTTACTTGGAATCCACACACAAGACTAAAACGACAGGAAACTGCCCGTCGTTTTTGACTACTTCAACATTTACTTGACAAACGTTCAAAGCTCCCAATTAATTACAAAAGACAAATATACATGACTGTGATTAGACCTATCTCGACGTACGGAGTTGAGCTTTGGGGCTCCACTAAACCATCCAATTCATCTCGTATCCAGTCCGTACAATCCAAAATCCTTAGAAAACTCCTAAATGCTCCTTACTTCGTCACAAACAAACTTATCCACAAAGATCTTAATATACTTTACGTTTCTGACTTAGCTCAAACCAGATATCAATCCTTTCACAGCAAACTCCACAACCATTCAAATCCATTAGTATCAAAACTTGCTTCTCATTCCATTCCAGATAACCCTCCGAGGCGCCTGAAAAGAAGATGGCCTCGGGACCTTCTAATATAGTGCTTCATTATATTGAACCTTAATAACCGCTACCAATGGGTAGTTGCTTTAAAAACAAGTGACGTGTCATTTTTATATATTTCATCACATTTACTTGATGTTTTTACTATATATGTTTCATTAAAAGTCGTTTATTTCTTAAAATAAATACACAGTAATTTAAAAAAAAAAAGTATAATATATTTTGTTCAAAGTACTGACCCTCGCTTTCTACACATTTTGCCCATCTCTTGGGCAATATATGGATACCATTCCAAAAGAATGCTTCATCTTTATTGGAAATCCATTCATCGAGCCATTTTCGTACGTTTTCGAAATTGTTGAAGTGTTGCTCCGCCAATGAGTGTCCCATCGATGAGAAGAGGTGATAATCAGAAGGCGCCAGGTCAGGTGAATACGGCGGGTGGGGTAGGAGTTCCCAACCAAGCGAAGAAATCGTTTCCTTAGTCAATCTGGCTGAATGTGCAGGAGCGTTATCATGCTGAAGAATTCGATCAATGCGTGACTCAAATTGATCATTTGTTGTCGGTAGCGCTCGGTATTGACTGTTTCGCCGGGTTTGAGAAGCTCGTAGTAGACTACTCCCTTCTGATCCCACCACACACACAGCATTGTCTTCTTCCCAAAACGATCCGGTCTTGCACTCGATGTGGATGGTTGTCCTGGCGTTACCCATGATTTTTTTTTCGTTTGGGATTCTGAAAATAAATCCATTTTTCATCGCCAGTTACAACTCGATGCAAAAAACCCTTTCTTTCGTGGCGTAAAAGCAGCATTTCGCACACAGTTTTTCGTTTTTCCATCTGTCGTTCGTCCAATTCATGTGGAACCCATTTTCCAACCTTTTGAATCTTTCCCATAGCTCTCAGGCGATCGGAAATGGCTTGCCTAGTGACATTCAACTGTTCTGCCATCATTTGTTGGGTTTGGGTATTGTCTTCGTCTAATAAAGATTGCAATTCGAAGTCCTCAAACTTTTTTGGTCGATTTTCTCGTTTTTGATCAGTAACATCAAAATCACCACGTTTGAAACTTTGAAACCAACGTTCACATGTCCTGACGGTTGGAGCAACATCGCCATAAGTCTCAACAAGAATTCGATGACATTCAGATGCCTTTTTCTTTTGATTAAATAAGAAAATCATGACATGCCGCAAATGCTCTTTATTTGGCTTAAAATTAGACATTTTTTATGATACGTCCACGTAAACGACTTAAAAACAACTGACTTTTGTAAACAAATGACTAACAAACAAAATAGCGTTTAGAGATAAGCAAATCCTTCAATATACATTCTATTGGAATTAAAACGACATTTTAAACTTGCATACCTGGTATACAGTTGAAAATTTCAATAAATAATTTAAAAAATAAAAAATAGAACTATTTTAAAAGTATACATTTTTTTAATAGGTATACTTCGCTTTTTAAACCTACTTAATATTATAGTAACTATAAAATTTTTAATGATAAAATAGAAGGAGGAGGTTAACAGCTTGAAGTCACAAAAAGGTATGTAACAAAAATGCATGGTACATATGTAGTAGGTTAGTCAAACAGACGTGGAACGATAAATGCAACGGAACGAAAAATGGAACTGGTTCCAATCGTTGAACGGATCGTAAAACCTCATTTAACTTCGAAACAGTCCTTCACTAGTGTGCAATGTCCACTGTGCATAACTTTAGGAGAATCAAATTTGAATAAATGTTTTGTTTGCCTGCAATGCGTGGTAGGAACTGTCTGGTTTATTAGGGTTCAAGATTAACACAAATATACTTATTAGTGTGTATATATCCCACATATATTTCTAAAGTGACACAACTGAAAAATCTGCATTATAAAAATGCAAAACTATTGTAAGAAATATCGAAAGTGTACCTCAATTATCTTATAATCCCAACCACAAGTGAAATTTATCAGGAGAGGATTTGAAGATAATTCGATACATTTTTTGTATTTCATAGAAGACTATTCAAGTTAAACATGGTAATATTTCAAAAATACAGATTTTTATGTCACTTTAGAAATATATGTGCAATATGTGTGTTTTTAGTTTTGGTTAAGTGATTTTTAGCCTGAACGTTTCTCCTATATAAGCCAAATATTGTATTTATTTTTTTTATAACATTTATTGGGGCAATAAATGATATAGATGACTTCATGATTACTTTCACACATGTACAATAAAAGAAAGAAAAATATAAAATAAAATAAAATAAAATAAAACTAATAGAAGAAAAAAAAAGAAATTTTATTTATATACATTTATTGAAATTTACAACTTTACAAAATATATACATCAAGTAAATGCTTTGACAACGATTTTAATAAGATGTCAAAACTTGAAAAGAACTACTCATCAGTAGTACTTTATTAAAAATTCTACACTAAAACGTCTCTAGGCCATCTTCGTTTTAGACGCCTCGGAGGATTATCAGGCATGGAGTGGGAAGCAACTTGAGAAACTAACGGATTTGAGTGATAATGGAGCTTACTATGAAAGGATATGTATCTGGTGTGGGGCTAAATCAGCACGTATGGAACATTAAGATCTTTATGGATAAGTTTATTGGTGACAAAGTAAGGAGCATTGAGGATTTTTCGAAGGATTGAATACGAGATGAATTGGATGGTTTAGTGGAGCCCCAAAGCTCAACTCCGTACGTCCAAATAATTCTAATCACAGTCATATATATGAGTCATTTGTAATTAATAGGGAGCTTTGTATATTAAATGTTGAAGTAGTATGTAACGACGGGCAGTTTCTTGTCGTTTTAGTCTTGTATGTGGATTCCAAGTTAGACGTTTGTCCAAGTGGACTCCTAGGTAGCGGATCTGTTCAACAGAAATTAGTGGAATAAAAAAAGAAGTTAAAACAATCATACTCTATTTACAATACACACTCATCCTAGGGATCTCCAACCAACCCTGTCCCTCTAGTCATGGAGAGATAAGCCCGCCACAGAGAGGACCCAGCTCTTCTCTCTCAGCTGCGTAGTACAGTCACTCAGAGCATTAGTAGAGAAGCTGGCCATTGCCGAAACTCCAACATAAATAAATTTTACGAAAGATCTCGGAGCCATTGCCATATTAGTTTTCTAGGGATGTTATCAGGATGTGTTGAGCTAGATAGTGATTGAGCAAGAGGGTTACAATAATATGGAAGGAAAGGTTACGATGGAATTTCATAAATTGAAGGGGTATGAGGTCGAAGACGTATGTTATATTAAGATCATTGTGTAGAGTTGTGTTAGATAAATAGTAAGAAGCATTCAATATAGTTCGGAGGACTTTGGATTGGAAGGATTGAATGCGTTTGATATTCGACTTTTTAACTGTCCCCCACAGTTCAAGTAATATTGTTTATTGTTACTTTACGTGTTAACTATTTACTGATAAGATCGTAACAATTTGCCTGATAAGATATTCCAAAACCGTACGTAAGCTCCATCCGGAAGAGCTGGGGAAACCCTTCAAAACCGGATCGTTAATATTTCCCACTAACGACGAAGGGTTATTTAGAAATTTATCCATCCCATCTTCATAGAATATAGAACAATAAGCTCTAAAATAATTCCTTGTGCTTATTCCTCAAACTAAGCCTTAGAGATTTACTTCCCTTAAACATGGAAATTGCATGCGTTCCCTAACCCTTGCAAACTTGATAATGGCTGCTAGAATATAGGTCAATCGCTTATTAGATAGTCGTGAGTTTTGAACTTTTTGAATAAAATTATCCGAATATTTATTATTGATGGATAGATTTTTATTTTTATTTTATAATAAGGAAGGCACTGAATTTTAAAAAATATAGTGTCTTTGAATACTGATGGGGCCCTATTTACTGTAGGATCTATATTCTCAATATTTGAACATTCTTTCGGAATTTGCATTCTGAAATGACCAATCAGCTGAACAATAATAATATATTTCTTTTAATCAGTCTTTTGTTTTGATATTTTTACCATTACTATTTGTTTAGTCTAGTAATATTAAAAGTAAAAAGTAGCCATTTTCCTAGAACATCCGAGACCTATTAAAAATATAAAATAAACTAGGTTTGTATTGAAGGAAGCGATTGAAAATTATTACGTCAATAATATTTTCACCCATAGATTTTAACCTGGTACAACTGCACTGATCAGGTGGCTGAAGATTACGTAAAGGCATGATTGAGCATCCAATTTTTAATTTCAATATATGAGATGGTAATCAAGACGGACAGAGATTATTAAGAAACTCTTGCGGGTGATGCACTGAAATTGTGCTTACAAGTAAACGGCCCATAAATCAAATTTTTACACACGATATCAAAAAGCAAAATTTAATTACTATCAAAAAATTTAAATTATTATTACAGTAAACTTTAAAATTGTAAACCTTTCTGAAATTATGAAGATGAGGAGCTATAATTTGATGCAGTTTGGTTCTGAAATTTTCTTAGTTAGATCACAAAAAAAAAAATAATAAAAATCCTTTTATATAGTAGCACACCCCTATATTCTATTCCCCGCCGCGGCTTCACCCGTCCCCAGAAGTAAAGAAAATACAAAGTTTTATTTTTTTATCGATATTAGGAATCATCAGAGGTGGTTAGGGATGATATGATTAAGGGTAGTTAGGAATGGTTAGAGGTGGTTTGGTTAAGGGTGGTTTAAAACCCTTTAACCGGCCCATGAATTTTGCGCCACAACAAAAATGTCAGTCAATTTCAATTATGATGTAAGTGCAACTTTTTTTTTTTTTTACTACTAACGTATACTCTTGACAATTTTTTTTTTTTCTTAAACAGTCTTACCGATGTGCCCTAGTTCTTTACGGTAAAAGTTTTAAATAGAAAAGGCATTTAAACCAATATCGAAAATAAAATAGCTAAACTAATACAACTAGAAAACTTAAATTGTTATTTACATCATCAAAGTGGGGTTTCCCTGACTGCTTCTACCTGTCTCTTTGCGTCCGAAATTAAGGTTTAAAGGCCAGCTTGGGAATTTATAATCTATTTTCAATATGGTTATAAATCCGGGGCTTGGAGACAGCTCTCCTAAAATAGTACCTTAACATTTTTTCATTACCTGAATATCTGTCGTGGGCAGGCCATGCTTCAACAACTCCTTGACCAGTCACAAGTTATCACAAACAATTTTTCAGTTTGTACCATCGGGTTTGATATCAGGCCTACCGCTCATTATTACCGCAAATGGTATTACGTGTATACTAACAGGTCTAGCGGTCATTTTGACCTTTTACAAAATCGCAATTTACCGGCAATTGGCGAGTGCTTGTTAGTCCCTGATAAGTTCTCTATATCATTCATTGACTGAATGTCGATGTCAAAGACAGGCAAGTGTTCACGCCTTTACCCACTCCTGCTCCACTACTTTGTCGATCCGCTGCCGGTTAAAGTATTAGCAAGAGTGGTTAGGGGTGGTTACGGGTATTTAGGAACTTTTTTTATTTTACATGGACAATATATTAGTAATTACAGCAAAAAAATGGCGTTGATATCTCAGTAAACAACGAAGTTATAAGCCATAAATGTTTGGATTTGGCTATTTAAAAAAAAAAAAAATCTTAAAAAAACCCGTAATACTTTGTATGTAAGTGACCTTAAATAGGTTCAAAATGAACCTCCCTACCCGTGATGCCACTTTGTCCAACGATCTTCCGAACATCCTGTATATTCCAATTCATCTTCAACCTGTCCAAAGTTACACCAATTTTATTGTTATTTTGATAAAATATGGTAATTAGCGGTGGTCATATTTCATAAAACTCAATGCCTTCTATGAGTCTATATACGCGTTAGGTATTCTAATTAACCGGATAACTTAAAAACATATTATCCTTAAGGACGAAAAATCTAATTCTAATTGTTATCGTTGAAAAACTATCTCCAGCCTCCCGTAGAATGAGTTAACAACGAATTAATATCCTTCCGCCATGTTAAAACAGTTAAATCGTTAAACATTTTTAAAAAAGTGTCCTTTTAAGGTCCGCCATCTTAAAACCGTTTAATATTTTAAAACAGTATCCTGGAGGACAACAATGGAGGAAGTTATCCTTCGGATAACTTAAAAAACCCGTTAAAACAGCAATCCTGAAGGACGAAAAAGCTAATTCTAATTGTGGATGGAGAGAGTGGCCGAAGGTTATCCTTATTCGACTATCGTCAGATCTGTAAAACAGATGTCCAGCCTGTTTTACAGAATGCGTTTTTTCGAGGCCGAATGTTATCCTTCTGCCACTCTTAAAACATCCACAATTCGAATAGCTTTTTTCCTTAAGGAGTGCTGTTTTAGGTCCGGTTTTTTAAGTTATCCGAAGGATAACTTCCCCACCGTTGTCCTCTCTGGATACGTACCTTTTCAGCAAAAAGATTTAACGGTTTTGAGATGGGGTCCTTAAAAGCACTTTTTTAAAAAAACTATCGTCAGATCCTGGCAGATCTCCAGCCTCCCGTAGAATGCGTTAACAACGAATGAATATCCTTCTGCCATCTTAAAACAGTTAAATAGTCGAATATTTTTAAAAAAGTGTCCTTTTAAGGTCCGCCATCTTAAAAACGTCAAATATTTTAAAACAGTATCCTGGAGGACAACAATGGCGGAAGTTGTCCTTCGGATAACTTATAAAACCGTCAAAAACATATTATCCTGAAGGACGAAAGAGCTAATTCTAATTGCGGATAGAGAGAGTGGCCAAGGATGTCCTTCGGCCGCGAAAAAACGTCAGATCCTGGCAGATCTGTAAAACAGTGTTTTAAATTTGTATCCGGTCCAAAGAGGTTGTCTTGATAATTTTCTAGATAGAATGCGTTGCTAGATGTTTGAAAACCGCCCTTCTAGCCCTAATAGGATCAGTAGAATCCTAGTAAACTCATAAAACTTTTCCCCTGTTTTTTATTTTTATTTTATCTCATTACAAATACTTTAAAGTAGCTTAGAGAGAGAATATATTGAGACTTAATTACAGTTACTTCAGTGAGAAATATCGCTAATATATTTTTTTGTCATAAAAAAATTTAATTATAATCTGCCTAAGTTGTTTTAAAGGTTTCAATTAAAGTTGGCGGAGGATTGGCGGCCTAAAGTTGGAAGTTCCCCCTGGCCTTCCTCCTTCCTCCTTCCATGTGGAAAATTGTTCCCGGAGTTGTGTTACTATCACTCTGCTTCGGCCGGGACCGAATCGGCAGGATCGGATTACTTTCCAGTTGCTAAAAGTTTCCAGTTTGCCGACTTACTGAAAAAGAAAATCTAAAGGAGACACCTCACCTCTCTCTATTCGCTAAACTTTTATCGTTCTGGGATAATTAACTGTTCCATTTTTGAACTTGGTACTTTTTACGATCAACGTTTCTTAATCGAATCCTTTCTATAATCGATTTATTTTATTTTTAAAACTCATTAATGTAAAGTAATTAATTTAGATTGTCGAGAATGTTTAGTGTTAACGTCAACCAGAAGGTCTCGACAAAAAAAAACTACGTGTTCAAAACAACGACAAAAAAAAAACACTTTATTAACTAACTATTACAACTAACTGAGAAGGTTACAATTAATAATATTATCTATCATTTTTACAAAACTGGTTGCCATGGCAACATATAAAAGTAGTCCGTAAGCACAAAAAATAATTAGTGAAAATAATATTTGTTAAGCTCGGTAGCTACCGCTACATCACTCCCCCCCTAGTGACGGAGTCACTGAGCACCTTTTTCACCAAACGCCCGCTCCTTGTTCTGTAACCGTCTTCCTGATTATTTGATGTCTGCGGTTGTCCAGGTGGTGATGATGCTTGTTTTACTAAGGTGCTTTCCGTAGGTGTGTCACTAGACAGGATATAAGCAGGCTTGAGACGATCGAGGGAGACAGTAACTTCTCTATTGCCGATCAAAAGAGTAAATACCTTATCGCCTCGACGTAAGACTTGGTGAGGGCCAGAATATGGAGGTGTTAGTGGCTTATGAACAGCATCTTCACGCAGGAATACGTGGGAACAAGTTGCTAAATCTCTATGTTGGAAGGTTTTTCTGTTGTACACTTCCCGTGATTTTGAGGGCTTGAGTCGTGCGAGATCCTCTTTCAACTGCTGAAGGGCAACACAAGGCTCTCGACTTGTTGTGTCCTCTAAAAAGTCACCAGGAAGACGCAAAGGTTGCCCGTATACTGCTTCAGCCACGCTAGCTCCCACATCTTCTCTGAAAGTAGCTCGTAGTCCGAGCAACACGGATGGCAAAACCTGTGTCCATCGTGTAGAGCTAAGATGAGCCGTTATTGCTGTTTTCAAACTCCGGTGCCATCGCTCTACACAGCCATTGGATTGTGGATGATAAGCGGTAGTTCTCTGCCTCCGAATCCCCATTATTGCTGAGAGTCTAAGAAAAAGTTCCGCCTCAAATTGTCTGCCTTGGTCTGTCGTAATCCGCTGAGGAGAGCCGAATCGTGTAACCCAATTGGCATAAAATGCCTGAGCGACAGCCGAAGCACTGATCTCAGCGAGTGGAATTGCTTCTGGCCAGTGGGTCGCTCTGTCTACCATGGTTAAAAGGTATCTCATTCCATCAGATGGTAACAGTGGTCCCACTATGTCGATGTGCACGTGTTGAAATCTGGGTGCCGGTAAATAACTGCCCAGAGGAGTCACTGTGTGGCGGTGAATTTTAGACTTTTGGCAAGGAATGCAGGTCTTTGCCCATTCACCAACATCCCGATTAATTTCCGGCCAGAAGTAGCGACTAGCGAGCAACTTCCTACTAGCTCTGATACCTGGGTGGCTCAATGAGTGAAGACGGTCAAAAGTGACGCGGCGAAACTCTTTTGGGATGTAGGGTCGAGCTGTCGAAGTTGAAGTCTCGCAAAGGAGCTCTATATCTGTACCGGGGATGAAGATGGATTTTAGTTGCAGCCTGGTATTTTTCTTGAGGTCTTCTATGCTACTGTCCTTCTTCTGTGCGTCCGCTATTTCTGAGAATTCATCCGGAGATTGAATTTCTTCGATTCGGGATAGTGTGTCTGCTACCACATTTTCGGATCCGGGTTTATATCTAATATCTGTGGTAAACTGACTTATAAAATTTAAATGCCTGATTCGACGAGGAGAGGCTGTCTCAGATTTTTGTTGAAAAGCATGTATTAAGGGCTTATGGTCCGTTATGATGTGGAAATTTAAACCTTCTAGAAGAGGTCGAAAATGTTTAATTCCTTCGTAAATCGCGAGGAGTTCCCTGTCGTAAGTAGCATAATTTCTTTGTGTATTTGACAAAGCTTTTGAAAAAAATCCAAGGGGTTGCCATTCACCGTTCTTTTGCTGCTGCAGGGCACCACCAATACCTTTGTCGGATGCATCACAGGTTAAAGAGACTTCCCCTGAAATTCCAGGATGGGAGAGCCTAACAGCTTCAACGAGACTCTGTTTGCACTGTTCAAAAGCTCGTAGTGTCTCTTCCGTCCATGCAATGGGAGTTTTATCCTTCCGTTTGCAGTTGTGTGTGAGTTGGTTCAATGGTTTTTGTGTTTCGGCAGCGTGAGGGAGGCATCTCCTGTAAAAGTTTATCATACCTAGAAACCTGCGAAGTTCACTGATGTTGCTGGGTTTCGGGTACTCCTGAATCATTTGAACTTTTGCAGGAAGAGGCTGTATACCATTTGCGTCCACCCTGTAGCCGAGAAAATCGACCTGAGGTTCTCCAAAAACACATTTGCTTACATTGAGGGAAAGATCATATTCATTGAGCCTCTTAAAAATTTCTTTGAGATGATGCTCATGTTCCCCCTGTGATTTCGAAGCAACTAAGAAATCGTCCAGGTATGGAAAAACGTATGGCAGATCTCGCAACATGTTATCCACGAAACGCTGAAAAGTTTGTGCTGCATTTTTCAAACCGAATGGCATCCTGAGAAATTCAAACAGGCCAAAAGGCGTAATGATAGCTGTCTTTCCAATGTCTTCCTCAGCAACGGCGATATGGTGGTATGCACGTACAATATCTAGAGTCGAGAATACCTTGGCGCCATCTAACTGGGTGGTGAAATCCATTATGTTTGGCACTGCGTACCTATCAGGTACCGTTTTAGCATTCAATGCGCGATAATCTCCGCAGACTCTGATTTTTCCGTCTTTTTTGGGAACTACATGGAGAGGACTTGACCAGGCACTGCTTGATGGTCTGCAAATACCTTCCTCAATCATGGTTTGGAACTCCTGCTTCACCGCTGCATACCTCTCAGGTGGAAGTCTTCTTGCCTTGCAGGTAACTGGGTTTCCTTTAGTCTCGATGTGGTGCTCGATGACACTTCGAGCGGGTCCACGGATCGGTGATGGTCGAGTAATCTTGGGAAATTCTTTCAAGAGGTGAGCGTAACGACAATTTTGGGGTATAGTAAGTATGGTCGGTGTAGTGACCGTAGACACTGTTCCGATAACTGATAATCCGGATTGCCGATCGATCAACTGCTTCTTTCTAATGTCGATATTAATGCCATGATAGAAGAGAAAATCGGCTCCGATTATTGCCCTACTTACGTCCGCCAAGAGAAATGTCCATGGAAGAATTCGTCGCAGTCCAAGATCAAGTTTGAGAGTCTTCTCCCCATAGGTAGGTATTGGAGTATTATTGGCTGCTACCAGTGTGAATTCCGTTGGTTTCTTGTGTATCCTGGGGTTACGTGGCATTATTGAGATTGAAGCACCTGTATCAATAAGGAAGCATATCCTAGATTCTCGGTCTGTTATAAAAAGGCGGCGTTGAGGTTGGGTTCCGACGACTGCCGCCTGCTCCGTCGACCCCTTCAGTTTAAAGGACTTAAGGATTTCCAACCACACGGTTTGACACATTTCTTTGCCTTTGGCCCAAATCGTTTTTGTGGTAGAAACATATTTTACTCTCCTGGGGACTAGATTGAGTGCTATTTTGCCCTTTTTGTCTAAAGTGCATTCGAAGCTCGGCCACTTCTTCTCGAAGGCTCCGCAGTTCCTCAATAACGGTATTGCTAGTTGCTGTATGTGACACTCTAACAGCGGCATTTACTTCTGCCGGCGTCTCAACTTCCATAATATTGTCTGCCAGAGAGGCTAAAACCTCAATATCATCTTGTTTCGTAGCGGCCAAAATTTCCTGAACTCTAGTAGGTAGTTTTCTTAGCCACAGGGTCTTCACTATAGATTCCCCCGTCAAAGAACCTGCCAATAGCAGCATACATCTATATAATTGAGAGGGTTTTTGGCTACCCAGCTGCGTATCACTTAATAATTTATTAATTTTAGAAGAATTGGACTCACCATAGATCGAAACGAGGCGTCTTTTGAGCGCGTCGTAGGGATCTTCTTCCGTAACTGCCAATAGGTCAGCGACTTGGGTTAGGACCTCCAGTTCCAGCCCCGCGACTACAGTCTGAAATTTGATCTTAGAAGAGGTTATACGTGAAGTAGCAAACACAGCATCTGCTTGTAAAAACCACAATTCCGGGTTAGATTTGTAAAAAACTGGTAGTCTTGTGGTCGGCCCACCAAAGGCTCCTATTTGGTAGTCTAGTACCGATTTTGAAGTGATTTGAGACTCGGAGAAGTCGGTGGTTCCAGGCATTGCCTTACTTGTATCGCTCTTTATCTCCGTTTCTAGAGGCATCTCGGTAAAAAAAAAAATCACGTCGGGGTCACCAGTTGTCGAGAATGTTTAGTGTTAACGTCAACCAGAAGGTCTCGACAAAAAAAAAAACTACGTGTTCAAAACAACGACAAAAAAAAACACTTTATTAACTAACTATTACAACTAACTGAGAAGGTTACAATTAATAATATTATCTATCATTTTTACAAAACTGGTTGCCATGGCAACATATAAAAGTAGTCCGTAAGCACAAAAAATAATTAGTGAAAATAATATTTGTTAAGCTCGGTAGCTACCGCTACAAGATCTTAATGCAGTAGAACCTCACTAATCCGACACCTACAGGATCATGGGGTAAAGCGAAACGGTCGAATAAGCCGAAGATTTAAATGAAATATGTTTTCCATAGTTAAAAGTGTATTAATAATTTTAACAAATAAAAATAATTTTATTAAAAATACAAACAAAAATCGACTTCAAGATTAAACCTACATGAACAAACTACAACTAAAAAGTAAAAAAAAAAAAAATATAATTAGGATTGATAAATTAATTGCCATGGATTATTTCATTAGAAAACTAGTTTCGAATGCTAAACATACATCTTCAGTTCTAAAACATACATAATTTTCAACATATTAGTACTATGTTACATACAGGGTTTGAAATCAATAATTATTTTTTCCAAAAAATCATATAATAATTATTATATCTATCTATCTATCTTCATGGCTCTACAACCCTAGATGGGTCCTGGCCTCCTCAAGGAGAACTCTCCATGTTTCTCTGTCCTCTGCGGCCGCCGTCCAGTTAGGAACACCCAGGATGTTCTTTGCATCGCTGGAAACAGCATCCATCCATCTGAGCTTCGGTCTACCAACTCTTCTATGGGTACCCAATTTGGCTTCCATGATTCTTCGCGGTACCTGGTTTTCCTCCATTCTGACAACATGCCCAGCCCAGCTCAGCCGATTCAGTCTAATTGTCCGCACAACGTCCGCCTCTCCATATAACTCATACAGCTCTCGGTTCTTCCGTCTTCTCCATGTGTCTCCATCTTTTACGGCCCCGAGAATTCTTCTAAGTATTTTCCTCTCGAAAATCAGAAGATTTTTTTCATCTTTTTTGGACAGTGTCCACGTCTGGGAGGCATACATTAATACCGGGCGTATTAAGGTCTTATAGAGCCTGGTTTTGGTTTTCTTGGAGATCAAGCTGCTCTTCATTTATTTAGTGAGACCAAAGAAACATCTATTAGCAGCTGTAATTCTTCTGTTGATTTCGAGGGACATATTATTGGAGGAGCTTATGAGCGATCCGAGGTATGTAAACTCTTGTACCCTTTGGAATGTATTCGGCCCTATATTTATGCTGTCTTCTGTGGGGCCAGCTCCATCGCCTACATACATGTACTTCGTCTTATCTGCGTTTACTATCAGACCCATAGGAAGTGCTGCTTTCTGCAGCGCAAGAAAGGCGATTTTTAGTGCTGGGAGTGACCTCGCAATTATATCTATATCGTCAGCATAGCCCAACAATTGTACAATTTCCAACAATAATTATTATATACGATTTTTAATTTAAAAAGCATTCCTGATTCATAAATAAAAATTTCAATTGGTCTTTGATGTTTATTGATTTGATTAAAAATTATGATCACTCACTGAGTGACACGGTATTGCATAAATAATAATGATTAAATTGCGATCGAAAAAATGTTGATCAGAAAATAAAAATCATCTTTTACACACAAATTGATTAATATGTTTGTATACAAAATATATCTTGGAGATAATTCAAAAAAATTAACTTTCTGATTTAGAAAGGAATTACTCAAAAATTATTATTAATGTTAATTGTAAAAATTTTGTTCAAAAATAATGATCAGAATTTGATTTTTATCACTTATGATCAAAAATAAAAATCGATCTTAATAAAAATCATCAAATGATTTTAAAAATTCCAGATAAAAATCTTGATAGGATTTGATTTTTATTATTATTTTTTTAATTATCGATTCAAGCCCTAGTTACATGAATTATATACACTAACGTTTTCAAAAATGTAAGACAATAAATCAAACATTGCGAGACGGGGAAGAGGGCAGGTAGGTTAAATTTTTGGGATTTTCTATGGGATTTCCTTTATGACTCATTGGATTTTTCCGTTCCTATTAAAACAAATTTAAAATGGGGCCATTGGAAATGTTCATCTGATCATCAAAAATTTGGTTAAAAAAAAAAAAAAAATCGGTTTTAAACGATTTTATTATTTCTAATGATTCAAAAATTTGGATCGGTTTTAAAAATTATTTTATTTTTGAAGAGAAAAGATTTTTACCGGGTTATTTCTAATGATTCATAAATATTTAATTTTAGGCTATTTTCTACTTGATGTATTGATCCTTCTATAACATTATGCGCACCTCAATTGAAAAATAATATCTTAATTACTTCGAAACAAAGAGAATTAAATGACGAAATTATCGATACTTATATACCTATTCACAATTTATGATCAGTTATTTATGGTACCTACTAAAACAAACAGAATTCCATAAAATAAAATTTAAAAAATAATAATTGTAAAGATCCTCCATTATTTAAGTCATTGCAACAGAGAATTAAATACCCGAAACCACGACATAATGAAGTGAAGTTTACCTGTAGTGTACTTGCAACCGAGGTTTTGTTCGACTTATTTAAGGATTCGGCTTATCGAAGTTCTACATCCCGAGAGTTGACTATATATGTAAATAACTTTTGTTAATAATTTAGATTTAGTCACCATGAAGAAATGTGCTTATAGTGGAAGGTTATATAACAGTGATTTTTTATTAATTGTTTTGTTGTTTTTTTTCATAAAAAGCGCTGAGTTGACTTCAATGAAATTTTATGGGACCAACTCATAATTGACGGAGTTATTGCGTGACAAACATACAAAAAGAAATAAAAAATAATTTACTCAAATACAGTCGAATTGAGAACTTTCTCCTTTTTGAAGTCGGTTAAAAATATCGAACCTCTGATTAACTTTCGCAATTTTTTTATTTTTTATTTTTTTTAGATAGAAGTTTTTTTACTGAATAAATCTTACAATCAATGTATACTATTAAGTCAATAAATAATATAAATGACAAAAAATCCATTCACTCAATAAGTACAATGAAACTTTCATAGCTTGGGGAAGTGAAAATCACATCAATATATCAATATATATTCTGCTAAATTTATTTTAGACGAATTTGGTAGAGGAGTGGTTCGTTGTCGCTTACTAAATTAGCTAAAACGATAAAATAAACATGAATATCATTCTGACGTGGCAGGAATATTTAAAATGACATTTCATTAAAAAAAAGACGATATTTAAATGTTTGGTCAACGATTTATCGTGTATCGTTATTCAGAGCTCTAAGTAACATCGATATTTTTGTTACAATACACATTCTTAACTTTGACTGACAATGGGAATTAGGTAAATAAAAATGTAAGTATTACTTTCAGATAAAATAATAATCCAATAATATAAATAACTTTGTATGCTATTATGTTATTTCTTTTTCGAGTTTATCTTATCTTATTATCGATTAGTGTTCTAACCGATGAGGTAAGAAAAAAAAAATCTACTAAAATATTTATGAATCGAATTAAGACATTTGATAATATTTCCTTTCAAAGCCAGAACTACTGAAATGAATACAAATACATTTTATTTATTTCATGGACAATTTTATATTTTTATTTTCCTCCTTAATTTGCATACTCTTTTTCTGTCAGAATTTATAAACTCGCATTGCGGCTAAAGCATTTTCCCCGTTGAAGGGATTCCACTGAACTCAACTCATTCCCGATCTCATTTCGGATTCAATTTTCCCCTCACCTAATTAACCAAGTGTATTTTTCAGCTTTGCTCAATTGAAATGCAAATTAAAATATTCACTGAAACTGTAGAGTTTCTTTATTTATTTTTTTCTTTTTATGCCGAATTAATCTCGATAAAATATGTTACCCCATTTTCTTCTCGAATAAGCTAATCAAGTTAGAATTTAAATTTTATGTATTAAGCTTAGATTGGTTTGAGCTTGCTTATCCGCTGGAATATCTATAAACGGATATCCAGGCTAGATCAGAACTAGGGAAGACTAGGACGAGAGCATTACATTTGCATATCTGATACAGAGATCAGAAATATTCGTCCTATTTTCTAACTCATTTAATTACTGAGAAGTCAGTTTTACATTGCAAAGTTTATTTTATAGTTTAAAGAGAAAACATCGAAATAACGAAATTCTCAAACATGCATAATATATTTTACATACTATAAATTGCAGCCATGTTTTTGAAAAACAAAATAAATTAATTAATTAATAGCATCACATTTATCATATCGCATATAAATCTCCAACAGATTTCCATCTCTTCAGAAATTTTGAAAACCTTAAAGCTAAAATTTTTGAAAATTATTCATAGTTCAAACACGTAAAAAGACTTCTCTTTTCTGACGTTGTTCACAAAACCCTGGGTTTTTCAGTTCTGGGATTAAAAAGTTGATAACACGTTGAGAAAAATGTATAGAAAATGAGGGAAAATATTTTGAATAAAAATTTTATTTTGTTACAATTTCGCAAAGTTGTTTTATTAAAGAACCTTTCTTTTAAAATGAAATGAAAATATAAATATTGATGGGGTGTTTGTTGACTGAGGATTATTTAATGATATAGGTTCCTTTTTCTTCTAGCCCTGATGAAGGGCTTGCAATGCAGGTTGAAACGTCTTCATTATAAATTAAAACTTATTTTTAATTGCTGTGTATCTATGACTACATACCCCAACTACCTACATCTTAAAAAAAATAATACTAATAACATCTTTAAATAATATATTAGAAAATAAAAATAAATGAATTAAAAAAAAAACAATAAATGAAAAGTAGAGGGAAAGAAAGTATTTTATAAGTTTGCAGCATTTAAGAACACCTCTAAGAAAAAATAGGATTAGAATTTAATTGAATCAAAAATCAGAAGAACTGTGTTTTTTGAAATGATCAATGAAACCCTGCCAAGAATCCGTAAGAACTTCACAACTTTTTAATTAATTTATTGATTTTTAAACTTTTATTGATTAAAATATGACTGTAATGTGGGCAATATTTAATATGGTTGTTTTTATGATTATATCCACACATATTGTACAATAAGAAAAAATAGAAAAATAAGAAAGAAAAAAAGAGAACGGAGAAAAAATATGCTATGCGTGAAAAAATATAATAATATATAATATATATATATATATATATATATATATATATATATATATATATATATATATATAAATAATAACTAAGCCTTAATAATAATAATAAGCCAAGTAAAGAGAAGTTCCAGCCCTTCTCTCTCAGCTGCGTCACTAGTGTGAATGAAGGCAGTGTGAGCGCGCTATAGTATGTTTAAAATTATGATTATGATAAGAAATTTAGGTATTACTTGTGAAGAGGTGGACTGCTCCTTTTAACAGTTACTTTTCGGTAACCAGTTCCTATTTTACCGGCACACGTTCTAGCGGTTCCCATTCGAAATAAGAACTCAATTTTCCCTTTATCAGCACATGCTAACATGGACCCGATGTTTTCCAGCTTTTAAAATGCCCTTACCGCCCTTCACTGCTGTCCCTTTTTAGCCAAAAGTAACCACAGAATGTTCATTTATTCTATATCACTTTTAAACATGAAATAGATTCCTTATACTCATATATTATATATACATATAATATACTATATTTGTCCATATAAACAATATACTTCATATATTATTTATTTAATATAATTCTACTATTAATAAAATAATATTATTAGTTTTCAATCAATCATTCCCACAACTTTCCATTTAATTTTTCATCAGAAGCCAAAAACCATATTAATATTATGCCCAATTGATATGAATGTAATTTTATGGTTTTAGTTAGGCAAGCGTAATAAGGGTAATATTATTCTTCCTCATCTTACTTCTAGACAGACTTTCAGTAAAACTTCTTTGAAAATGGTTAAAAACTATTTATCATTAGAAAATATTTGTATACATAAATGCGAATATTTTTAGAGTATTGAGGAACAAAATAAAAACAATAAAGTATTGAACTACGTACGGTAGTACCTAGTGCTATCAAAATATTATTGACTGTGTTTTTTAATAGGTAACTTAAACATTCAAAAGAAATAGCTATCTAAAAACTTTTTTATAATGTTTAAAAACATTTATTAGTTTACTTTAAAAAAAAAAATGGAATATAAATTAAGCTAGTCAATAGTAATTAAGATCACAATAACAGGTAACTTTTCTAAACAGCTGATTGTGTTTCTTCCTCCTCGTTTACGCCTCCTAAATCTGACAAATAATATGCATAATATGGCAGCCATATTGTGAGATACTCCCTTTTGGTACTGTGATAGGCATGGTTTTACTCCCTTTTGCTACAGTACGTGATTTTTAATTGTAAATTTGAACAGCTTTTCCTTCGTTTTTAAACCTAAAACCTATTCAGTCTTCTGTAGGGCAAGGAGCTGGATGGAACGGTATATAAAACTCAATTTCGATTTTCGGTGGATTGCAGTTAGGCGCCTCATTAATAATAAAATTTTAAACATTGAAGTACAATTTAAAAAATCGTGTAGTGTGATTTCTATTTGCATCGAGAATAGAATGTGAGGATCTCGTGCTAAAAGGGGGATATTTGGAAGTTTTAATTTCGAATGGGTACCGCTAGAATGCGCGCCGGGTAAACAGTAACTGGTTACCGAAAAGTAACTGTTAAAAGGAGCAACCACCTCTTCGCAAGTAATACCGAATTGAAAATAACGTTGACTCAATTCACAACTACACAATTTAATTTGTTGTAATAAATGTTAACAGTTGTAGTTCTATCCTAAAATGTTGCTATTCTGTGGAATATAGGGAATTAACGGCAATCGTTCAACCCTGAACTATTACTACTAGGATAGATAGGTAGATTGCGCCACTGCCTTCGATGCCGCGCGGCGGGTCCAAAAAGTTAGCGGATAGGATTAGAGAAGAGCTGATAGGAGGAGGTGATAGGGAGGGGAGGGCGATATCCTTCGGATTAGCAAAACCAATTTGCATCTCTATCCTCCCCCCCTGCCCCTCGTCAAGATCAAAGAGGCTCTGTCGCCTGATCGAACTGGGGCAGCGTTAATTTCTGTCTCTACGGTAATTGTCTTAGCCTTTATCATCGAGCTCCGAATAACATCGATACTTTCAATACTTGTTGTTCGATTTAAAAGAAAGTGACGGATTACGAAGTATTGCACATCTCTAAAGACATTGTGACGGGATACAAACTTTTTTTCAACCACATAAATATAACATTTTGATACGCTTTAGCTTGGTTGGTGTTGCTCAGAAATTTAACGGCAGTTACCTTGTCAGAAATGTATTGCAAAATTATTTTAACATGGAACATGTTTTACCAGTGACCTAGTTTGTCAAAAGCGCTAGGGCGTTACGCGTAGTTTAATAATTTGATATTATGAGAGTAGGAGTAGGTAAGAGCTCAACTCTCGTTATATTAATCAACACTAGCTCACTCAATAAAAAAAATTAATCTGGATTTGGCCGATCTTGCTCGATCCCTCTAGGCTATTGTGTATAAAAAATCACTCTCTTTTGGAAATAAACAATACAATCATACAGGTAAGCGGAAAAAATAAAGAATATAAAGGCATAGACCTTCATCTATGGATTAAGCTATTTAATTTAAAAATTTATCTCCTACCGAAAACTGATTTAAAGGTAAGCAAAAAAAAAAAAAAAAAAAAAAAATACATATTTTCGGTGAGATTGTCAATTCCGCTATGTGCATTTTAGCCCCTTCTATGAAATTAAATACAAAATATGTTTTGATACACATGTGTAATTATTTTTTAGACTAAAATCACATAAGTGTTTTGTCAAAATCTGATCTCAGCCGAATTTGCATATTCCGATTTTTCTTTTAAAACGAAACCTTCCAAAAAAAAAATAAATAAAATAAATCGAAAAAATGCACATTGTAGAATTGGCAATCTCGCCGACGATATGACTATCATTGACAAACAAGGGGTCAACGCCTAAAATATGTTCCATGTTATCCTTTCTATAGCCGACAGGCTTAAAGGGGCCAGTTTTTTTTCTTGTAATAAAACATTTGTCGCTAGTGCCTAGTGTTTAGTATTGGTTTGAATAATATTTTAAATGCTTCAAAACAAAAACCATTAAATGAAAATCAACAAAATTATCGATACTTATATACCTATTCACAATTTATGACCAATTATCTTTGGAGTCGATGCCAGCCAAGAAGGGAAGTTTAATCCTGTCTTTACAATAAATAAACTGTCGAAGGGCGGAGATAGCGCTGTGGCGGTGATAAAACAGTGGGAGGATCTTTACGATTACAATTTCTTTTCAAATTCTGTTTGTTTTGGTTGGCACCGATTCCAAAAATAACTGATTATAAATTGCGAATAGGTTTATAAGTATCGATAATTTCGTTGATTTTCATTTAATGGTTTTTGTTTTGAAGCAATTAAAATATTTATTTTTTTTGTTTTTAGTTCAAGTTTGTATATGTAGGTTTAATCTTGAAGTCGGTTTTGTTTTTTTCTCTAAAAATTATTTTTATTTTTCACTTTTTAGTGGTGAGTGTATTTTTGTTTATACAGTCAATTCTCGATCTTTAAGCTTCCCTGAAAAATAGTAACTATTTTCTCCTTTCTGCACTTTGCAAATCAATTTTAACTTTTTGTTAATTGGAAGCATTTTGCAATAGCCTCTGAAAAACCACTCGAGTGAATAACTAATAATAAGTGACTGGTGTAACTATGAACTGAAAAGACAAACAATGACAGAAAACAGAAAAACAAATTACACATGAAATTCTTTTAATTTGAGTTCGAGTTATAGAGGCGATGACTTCTAATAGTTCGTTTCATAGAGGTGGTCCTAGAAGTTCTCTCTTTTGAACCCTATTTTCAGTTCTACTTATTTTCGACACAATTTTTTCACGTTCTTTGTCTGAAATCTTCTCATTGAGGTGAAATTTAAGTGTAATGTACTTCCGACCGCAGATTTTGTTCGACTTATGAGAAAGAAAGAAATACCTCTTGAAAGGTTTTATTGAACACAATTTCACACATAAAAACTACATAGCATGACTCGTAAAAAACTCATAACACTTAACCATAAACAGAGAAGGTTATACAAAAACATATGAGAAAAATAATTTTTAGAGAAAAAACAAAACCGACTTCATGATTAAACTTACATATACAAACTTGAACTAAAAAATAATATTTTAATTGCTTCAAAACAAAAACCATTAAATGAAAATCAACGAAATTATCGATACTTGTATACCTTTTCACAATTTATGACCAGTTATCTTTGGGGTCGGTGCCAGCCAAGAAGGGCAGTTTAATCCTGCCTTTACAATAAACTTTCGAATGGCCGGAGACAGCGGTGTGGCGGTGATGAAACAGTGGGAGGATCTTTACGATCACAATTTCATTTCAAATTCTGTTTGTTTTGGTTGGCACCGACTCCAAAAATAACTGATTATAAATTGTGAATAGGTATATAAGTAACGATAATTTCGTTGATTTTCATTTAATGGTTTTTGTTTTGAAGCAATTAAAATATTATTTTTTATTTTTTAGTTCAAGTTTGTATATGTAAGTTTAATCATGAAGTCGGTTTTGTTTTTTCTCTAAAAATTATTTTTATTTTTCACTTTTTAGTGGTGAGTATATTTTTGTTTATACAGTCAATTCTCGATCTTCAAGCTTCCCTGAAAAATGGCTTGACTTACTGAACAAAGACTTCGAGGTTATCATTCACTTACCTTCATGTAATTGGGAAAATTGAACACAAAATCGGAGTTGAAATCATTACGTTTCATTAATGGGTATGTGTATGTTGTTTGCACATACATATAGAATCATTGATACAGAAAATTAAATACCTGGTACCAATTTATCATTAACTTTCAACTGAATTGCGCTTTTTTCTGAGGGTGCCTAAAAGTAGACTTACCGTCTTCCACCAGTGGCGATCTTTTCTTTGTTCTTTAGGACGGTTAAACGGGAACTACGCGGAATTCGGAATTCACTAGCAACAAACGCCCAACTTCTTTCTCCTTTCTGCACTTTGCAAATCAATTTTAACTTTTCGTTAATATTAACTGTTTTTTTTTTATTTTTCTTAAAAAGTGCTGCGTTGATTTCAAAATATTTTTTATGGGACTACCTCTGAAGTATGCCCTACCGATCTAAAAAAGAATCATCAAAATTGATTCAGAATTGACGGAGGTTCTCAACTCGTCTTTACTATTATTTTTTTTTTGTTTATGTTACGCGATTACTCCGTCAATTCTGGATCAATTTTGATTATTCTTTTTTAGATCGCTGGGGCATACTTCAGAGGTGGTCCCATAAAAAATATATTGAAATATACTCAGCACTTTTTATGAAAAATCAAAAAAACAGTTAATAAGTGATTTTATGAGCTGTTATTTTGATTTTTCTTAAAAAGTGCTTGGTTGATTTCAAAATATTTTTTATGGGACCACCTCTGAAGTATCCCCTACCGATCTAAAAAAGAATCATCAAAATTGATTCAGAATTGACCGAGTAATCGCGTAACAAACACAAAAAAAAAAAAAAAAAAAAAAATAATAAAGACGAGTTGAGAACCTCCTCTTTTTTGAAGTCGGTTGAAAATGAGATACAAATACAATGTTATTATTTACTACAACTTATTTAAGAATTCAGCTTATCGAAGCAACACATCGAGAGTTCTGTATATGTAAATTACTTTTGTTAATAATTTATATTTAGTTGCCATGGTGATTTTAGATAATCATAATCATAAATATGTTTAAAATGTAAGGTTATATAACAGTGATTTTTATTAACTGTTTTTTTTCTTATAAAGTATTGCAATGATTTTAAAATATTTTTTATGGGACCACCTCTGAAGTATGCCCTACCGATCTAAAAAAGAATCATCAAAATTGATTCAGAATTGACGGAGTAATCGCGTAACATACACACGAAAAAAAAAAAAAAACAGACGAGTTTATAACCTCCTCCTTTTTGAAGTCGGTTGAAAAATAACGTTTTTCCAACATTTTTTTTCTATTGTGGCTTTTTTGACAGGCTCTAGCTCTGTTAGTGCTGCTCGTATCGAAAATCTGTAGCAGTAGATAAAGAAGCAGTTGATTAAGATCGAGAAGATTTCTCTATGATTAATTGTTTTTCCCAGTCAGAGATAAATTATTTTCCAGAAAATCAACAGTTATATTTTATTATTCTCCCTTTTTCATAAAAGGTGGAAGTCACAAAATTATCCCTATAATGCTTAGTATTTTGATTTCACATTCTAAATCCTTAGTATTAGTTTTTTCCCGTGTATTTAGGTTCACAGTCATTACATTTTCGTTCGTATACACCACTTTTTTGGAAAGGGTCTATTTTTCATTACTTAAAGGGGAGTATGATGGCAATGGTTTATCTATTTTAAATGCATGGTTTAAACCTAATCCGACCAAAGTAGGAAAATAATTTAAAAAAATTGTATTTCTTGTCTTACATTTTTGAAAACTTTAGTATATATAATCCATGTAACATACTGTTGATGTGTTAAAAAAACTTTGTACGTTTTAGAATTAAAGATGAATGTTTAGCATTGGAAACTAGTATTCTAATAGAATAATCCCAATAGAAGTGGCAATTAATTCATCAATCCTAAGAGCAGTTTCTTGACCATTAAGTATCGTATGTGGATTCCAAGTTAGACGGTTGTCCAGATGTAGTCCTAGGAAGCGGATCTGTTTAACGGGGATCAGAGGAATATTTTCAAAGAATACTTTTATCAATAGTTAAGTATTAATTTAGTTTTTATTATCAGATCACAATGATAATGGACCAGCGATGGTTTCGAACATGAGATTTATCAAGACATATCGCCATGAACCATTTCCATTGCTACTACTAGCACTCGGGTGAGATAGGAGCAAACTGTCAATACGGCCAAGCATCAATTAGGAGAAGTGTAGCGACACCTCTCGCAACCGCTCTGTCCCTCCCGGCTCTCTCTGCCTCTCCTAGTGCAAGTTTAATGGCGGATCTCAAAGCTATCTCAACTTAATAGACTATTCAATCGTATAATGTAGCTAATAAATACAGCATACCAATATAAACCAGATAAATAAACATGAGCTATATAATATCCATATCAAAGAGGCCTGGAATGTATATCAGGATCTAGGCATATATAAACTGCATCAGAACTGTTGAAGATAGAAACCTATTAGCAATTATAACTGAAAATGACTAATATCTAAAAAACTACTTAAACAGAACTAAGCTTAGGTGAAGATATTTGAATTCAAAAATTTAATATCGATATAAGAATATGATGTATATGAGAGTTTTTATTTTATTTTATTAAACGAAGAAAATTCTATTTTATATTTATTGACAGAAAGAACGTTTGTAAGACCAAAGAAAATTTAAATGGATAGGAATGACTATAACTCATATCCCGTACTTTTATAAACCGGTTATGGTCAGCTCAGAATTATTGATAATTAAAATCAGACAGTCCAATAATGGAGATAGTCCAGCTAAGATGCGTTAACAAAGTCGGAATACCCTTCCGCCATCTTGAAAACAGTTAAATCATGAAATATTTCAAAAACGTGTCCTCGGAAGGACAACAATGGCGGAAGTCCGCAATCTTAAAACCGTTAAACATTTTAAAACAGTATTCTCAAGGACAACAATGGCGAAAGTTATACTTCCTGGCATATCTGTAAAACAGTGCTATAAGGACACTGTTTTTCAGATCGGCTATGATCAGACAATTATTTGAGGCCAAAGGACAGCCTTGGCCACTCTCTCCTTTCACAATTAGATATTAGTTTTCGTCCTTAAGGATGTTTTAAGGTGGCGGAATTTTATTAGTTTTTTTCGTCCTTAAGGATAATATGTTTTAACTGTTTTTAAGCTATCCGAAGTATAATTTCCCCCATTGTTGTCCTTGAGGATACTTTTTTTTTTAATATTTAACGCTTTTAGAATGGCGGAAGGAAAACTTCCGCCATTGTTGTCCTTAAAAGGACTGTTTTGAAATATTCGTTGATTTAACTGTTTTTAAGATGGCGAAAGGATATTCATTCGTTGTTAACGAGTTCAATAAATAAAATAAAAATATCGCAGTAAATAAAATAAAAAATGTTTAAACATCAACTCTCTTGCGCAAAAGAAATAATATGTTTTTGGTTTTTTATTTCTAGAAAGAGAAATAGATACATAATGGTTACATAAATTTTAATCACATACTTATCGTTCATGGCAAAGACAAACAATAAAGATCTTATAACTCATCTTATAAGAAGCAGGCTGGTAAGTAGCACAACCAAGTTAAGATGGGTTTTTTATGAAATCACTAGCAACTAAGATGGACATTTTCGAGCGCAAAGTGTTAAGGCATATTCTAGGACCTATAAAAGAAAATGGGACATACCGTCTTAGAAAAAATAATGGATTATACGGGCTATATGGAGATATGAAATTGCCTGCCTATGTGGTTGGGACACCTATTTGTATATTATGAATAAAAGTTACATAGGATCCGAAAAGTTTATATTTACAGAATGTTAAGTACCACCTTAACATCTTGTCTTATATTTAATTGTCTCCTTTTCACTTTTTTGTGGTCCATGCTACTTTTTCTAAAGAAAACTTTAATGCCTCCCTGACTGATAAAAACAATGGATATGACTATCTACTGCTTCTGATGAGGAAACTGATGTCGAATATTCGATCCAAGCCAGACCAACAGATCTAAAGTATGTCTATAAAGCCACAACGCATTCAAACCAATATAGCTCCTACACGGTATGTTCTAGCCACGAATATAGCTCCTACACGGTATGTTCTAGCCACGAATATAGCTCCTACACGGTATGTTCTAGCCACGAATATAGCTCCTACACGGTATGTTCTAGCCACGAATATAGCTCCTACACGGTATGTTACAGCCACGAATATAGCTCCTACACGGTATGTTCTAACCACGAATATAGCTCCTACACGGTATGTTCTAGCCACGAATATAGCTCCTACACGGTATGTTCTAGCCACGAATATAGCTCCTACACGGTATGTTCCAGCCACGAATATAGCTCCTACACGGTATGTTCTAGCCACGAATATAGCTCCTACACGGTATGTTCGAGCCACGAATATAGCTCCTACACGGTATGTTCCAGCCACGAATATAGCTCCTACACGGTATGTTCCAGCCACGAATATAGCTCCTACACGGTATGTTCCAGCCACGAATATAGCTCCTACACGGTATGTTCCAGCCACGAATATAGCTCCTACACGGTATGTTCCAGCCACGAATATAGCTCCTACACGGTATGTTCTAGCCACGAATATAGCTCCTACACGGTATGTTCTAGCCACGAATATAGCTCCTACACGGTATGTTCTAGCCACGAATATAGCTCCTACACGGTATGTTCTAGCCACGAATATAGCTCCTACACGGTATGTTCTAGCCACGAATATAGCTCCTACACGGTATGTTCCAGCCACGAATATAGCTCCTACACGGTATGTTCTAGCCACGAATATAGCTCCTACACGGTATGTTCGAGCCACGAATATAGCTCCTACACGGTATGTTCCAGCCACGAATATAGCTCCTACACGGTATGTTCCAGCCACGAATATAGCTCCTACACGGTATGTTCCAGCCACGAATATAGCTCCTACACGGTATGTTCCAGCCACGAATATAGCTCCTACACGGTATGTTCCAGCCACGAATATAGCTCCTACACGGTATGTTCTAGCCACGAATATAGCTCCTACACGGTATGTTCTAGCCACGAATATAGCTCCTACACGGTATGTTCTAGCCACGAATATAGCTCCTACACGGTATGTTCTAGCCACGAATATAGCTCCTACACGGTATGTTCTAGCCACGAATATAGCTCCTACACGGTATGTTCTAACCACGAATATAGCTCCTACACGGTATGTTCCAGCCACGAATATAGCTCCTACACGGTATGTTCCAGCCACGAATATAGCTCCTACACGGTATGTTCTAGCCACGAATATAGCTCCTACACGGTATGTTCCAGCCACGAATATAGCTCCTACACGGTATGTTCCAGCCACGAATATAGCTTCTACACGGTATGTTCCAGCGTTGAATGTTATATAACAAACTAATTAATATATATATATATATATATATATATATATATATATATATATATATATATATATATATATATATATATATATATATATATATAGATGGAAGCAAAGACGAACAGTACACAGGATGCGCACTAACTCTATATTACAATAACTGCTACTACGACGAACTATACAGACGGCCAAAACTGCTCAAACAATCAGGCTGAGAAACTAGCTGTAGTTAAGGCCAAAGAATATATTCTTAGACAGACGTACGTTAGTCAAAACACATACAATATCTATACGGACAATAAGACAGTAATATATTCAGTTAATAACATCAAATCCAACGACCCACTGACACATCGACTAAAGAAAAATTTAATTGAAATAATGGAACGCGGAATACCAACAAAACTAACTTGGGTCAAAGGTCATAGTGGCATCGAAGGTAACGAGCGAGCAGATCTACTTGCAAAAACGGCTGCTCATGATTTAGAATATACCCGTCTTCCCGTTTCATTTATTAAAAAATGTATCAAAACAGACTCACTTACTGAATGGGACAAACTTTGGAACAACTCGACAAAAGGACGACCCTTGCACAAATACATCCCAAACATCACACTACGAAATCACGGTACACCCAAAAGTACTCATCACAAACTTACACAACTGTTAACGGAACATGGACAGACTAACCACTACTTGGAACGGTTTCATTTGACAAATACAGATACATGTGAATGTGACGGACGGACTCCACAAACATTTCATCACTTACTATATGACTGCATTCTTTATGAACACAAAAGATCAAAACTAATAAAAACAGTACTGATGAATGGGGACACTTGGCCTTCCACCGAAGCCAAACTATTCAAAAATTACAAGAAACAGTTGGCAGAATTTGCATTAGCAATTGGAAAATAGACGATAAACATCAAGAAAGAAGACCACCCCGCATCAAAAACAAGATGAACAATAGAAGACATCTGTTGAAAAATCAACTTGCCTCCATGTTATTTTTCTATTTATTTTTATTTTATTCTACTGCCTTTTGGTATTTAAATTATTGTTATCTTTTTTTTTTTCTTTTTCTTTTCCCTAAGTGTTTATTTTAACTTCAATCAAGAACTTTGTTATTTTTGTAATTTATCTAATTAACAAAAACTGTTACACCTGCTAATTACAGGTAGTATGCTAATTTGCATGGAACTTGTAAAATTATCAGAAATACACTCCCCTCCCATAGGGTTACTATGGAAGGGAAATAAATAAAAAAAAAATATATATATATATATAATAAAATGACAACAGTATGGCTCAGTATTTTTATTTTTTTTTTAAATATATATGAATCCTAACAAAATAACATTCACTGATCAATATATATAAAAATCACATATTCGTACCAGTTTTAATGAAATTATTTGAAAATAAAGCACACGGTATAGCAAGTTCCGTTGGCAACTAGAGAATGAAATTTATTTGTAGCAGATGGAACAAATAAAATCACTCAGCGATATTTGTGTGTTATATTGGTATGTGTGTGTGTGTGTGTATAGAGAGTGGGGGAGAGAGAGTGAGAGAGAGAGAGTGAAAGAGTGATTTACACAATGTTATTGCTCATATTTTAATAATACAGGCCTTATGTGGGAGACTAGCACTCGATAGTACCTCCTCCTGGCATGGATTAAAGATATTTATTTGAGCAAATCTCTCATCCAGTTTCTTTTAAGACTTCTGAGAATATTTCTATGCATGTCAGTCGTGGCAATGTCATTAATGAGTATGTTGTTATTTCCGTGAAGTCTGTCATGAAATCGTCTATAAAGGTCATGTATATGTTCCTTTACTGTGGGTACTTGTAAATCAGTGTGAAGTATGAGGTTGGAAATGTACCAAGATGATTTCGTGATTAATTTTTTTTTGGGTTTTTTTAAGGTGCGTATTTTTTGCAGTTCCGTGTATTTGTGTGGCGTATGTCCATACGGGCTTAAGTAAATTAGTGTATGTATTTAGTCCTTGTCTGAGTCTTAATGTCGACCGTTTATGAATTATTGGATACAAAAGTTTTGGTCTCTTGTTTTCTTTTTTTTTTTTTCTCTTTCAGATTTTAATTCACACCTGTTATTAGGGTAACAATCTGTGAACTACAGGCCTTGTATGCGTGTGGGAGACTAGTACTCAATAGTACCTCCTCCTGGCATGGGTTAAAGAGATTTATTTGAGCAAATCTCTCATCCATCTTCTTTTAAGCCTTCTGAGAGTATTTCCAGGTATGTCAGTCGTGGCCATGTCATTAATGAGTATGTTTTTATGTCCATGAAATCGTCTATAAAGGTCATATATATGTTCCTTTACTGTGGGTATTTCTAAAGCAGTGTGAATTGTGTGGTTTGAAACGTACCAAGGTGATTTCGTGATTAGTCTGAGTAATTTTGATTGGAATATTTGTATTTTTTTATGGTGTGTATTTTTTGCAGTCCCGTATATTTGTGTGGCGTATGTCCATATTGGTTTAAGTAAGCAAGTGTATGTATTCAGTCGTTGTCGGAGTTTTATTGTCGACAGTTTATGAAGCATTGGATACACAGAAGTTTTATTCTCTTGGTTAGACTGAGACGTTTTTGTTTTACGTGTGGGCCCCAGGTCATTCTTCTATCAAATGTAAGTCCTAAGTAATGAACTTCGTTTGTTTGTGGTATGGGTTGATTGTCGATGAAGACAGGTTGACAAGATTCTTGTCAGAGTGTAAAGGTTATGTGCTGTGATTTGGTGTAATTTAGTTTTATTTTCCATTGTTTTAACCAGTCTTGTAGTATTGTTAAGTGGTGTTGAAGAGTTAATGATGCAATTGTGGGGTCTTCATGTCTAGTTAATATTGCTGTGTCATCAGCGTATGTTGCTGTCAATGTTTGAGGGCTAAGTGGCATATCGTGAGTGCAAAGAATATATAACAGTGGAGCTTATATTTAGAATACTGATATAGAAAAAAATAGAAAAGCAATAGTTAAAATATGTAAATATTTAAAAAAACAAAATTGTAAAACAGTAGGTCTGTGGCCAAGTGATGCCATATAGAAGAAATTTTTTTCTTCTTTTTTGTGAAAAAAAAAAACAAAACAAGGAATATCAATGCTCAATTTTAAAAATAATGAATACGCCTTTAACTGGAACTTCTGCCCGAAATGGAAATTGGAATCATTCCAAAAACCATAAATTCCTTTTAGCACCAAGTTTTAGGCTTGGTAATTTTATTCCATAGGGCTCAAGTGTTATGTTTAATTTTGTTTTTAAATTGAGCGTAAGTAAAGAGGAGGATGAGGCGGCAGTTAATAGCAGAATACTGGTAACAGGCAATCCCATTCAGGGCAGTAATGCAGTGCCGATTACCAGCCTTTAATCTCTGCTATTAGCCTCCTACCAACACCAGCACCAACACCAACACAACAATCCAATTTATACAGCCGCTTAGCAGCCTTCTTCTTTTCACTTCGCTTCTTGTTTATTGTTCTGGATATTGTGATATCTTTTATTAGCTTTTTAATGATCCTCGCATTTGCCTTCCGTAACTCTTTTTTTTTTTTCAACTATTTATTGAAAATTAGAACTGTACACAATATACAACAAATTTGATCATAATTATAACAATGGCATATAAATAACTTGTGAAGAACTACTCACTAGTAACACTTCAATAAAACTCTTATATTAGAAAGTTCCTTGGCCATCTTCTCTTCAAAGGCCTTGGAGGATTATTGGAAACGGAGTGTGAAGCAAGCTGAGAGACTAGTGGATTTGAATGGTTAAGAAGCATAATACTAAAGGACGGATATCTGGTTAGGACTAAATTAGCAACATATGTGAAATAAAGATCTTTATGGATAAGTTTATTGGTGACAAAGTAAGAAGCATTCAGGATTTTGGATTGTAAGGATTGGATAAGAGTGAATTGGATGGCTTAGTGGAGCCCCAAAGCTCAACTCCGTACGTCCAGATAGGTCTAGGCAGTTTCTTGTCATTTTAGTCTTGTATGTGGACTCCAAGTAAGACGTTTGTTTGGTAGAGGATCTGTTCAACCGGTATTATTGGAATATTGTTAAATAATACTGTAGGACTAGAAATCGATGGTTTATGACTAAGCGTAAAGGTTATTTGATGGTATTCGTTTGGATTTATTTTTATTCTCCAATAATAATCATAATGTCTTATTTACAAAATTAACTGATCTGTATGCCAATTAAAACACTATGAATTTCCGATTTTAAAATTGAATTTTTCCATGAAATCGATACGGGTCACTAATTTAATCATACCATATAAAAGCAGGATAAATGTTCGAGTTTTTGTGAGATATGCAGTTTTGTGGATATTTTTTTCGAATAACGGTGAGCGTTAAAGTATTATAAGATGTAACTTCCCTAAATAAGGTGAAGATCAAGCTGTTCTTTAGGTCACAAGTTTGTAAAATTCAAGGTTACATGTACCCTCCTCTTATAGGAAATTTAATTCTAAATCCGAAAATGTGGCCAAAATTTGAGAAATGTTTAAACTAAATGGAGATAACACAGTTTTTTATGGTAAAAACCGTGGTTTCCTCAAAAAAGTCTTTGATTTATCGTATATCTTGCAACGGCTTGGAATTGAGAGGTGAGGTCTGCGGCATTTTTCTACATTTTTGATCTAGTTTGACCCAACCTTTTTTTTTACACTAAGAAATATTCACCCTGAATATATAAATTGCTTAAATATATAGCTAAATAAAAGGTTCGCGGGACTGAGTTTTTAAAAAGAGGTTTTATTGAGAATTACATACATTATATCAAGAAAAAACACAATTTATAACTTAATACAGAAACTTCGAGTTGAACACCTGTACGTCCTATCGCATGACTGCAGAGTGTCGCTGAGGACAGGTGGAGGTGGCCTTTTTATACGGTTATCTAGGAGAGGGGATATCGTACAATTGTTTATTATTCTTAATACCATTGGGTTTCCATAACTATATATATATATATATATATATATATATATATATATATATATATATATATATATATATATAAAGGGTGTCCCAGTAGTGTAAAAAAAAAAAAAATGGATAATACTGCAAACTAAACGGGGTAGAATGGCGCAAAAACGAGTGTCCTATCTCAATTTTTTGAGGAGATAAAGAGTTGTGAAGGTGGCAAGACCTCCCTCCCCCTCCCAAAAAAAAACTTATTTATAGGGAGTTAAGGGGGGGTTAAACAAATTCTTGCTGATTACCTAATGTTACATAAACGTACTTTTTTTTTAAAATATTTTAATTAACCTATAAATAAGTTGTTTTTTTTGGGGGGGGGGGAAAGGGAGGGCTTGCCACCTTCACAACTCTTTATCCATCATGCATATGGACAAGTGATAAAAAACTAATACATTTATTCAATCTAGTAGGTATGTGGAGCAATCAAGTATTTCTTCTCTAGCGTGTTTTTCATCAGAAAAACGTCTGTTAGACTCAAAAGGTGAAGTGCAATTGTATCATGAGTTACACCAATAAAAAGCTAACTAAATTCTGCAGTTTTTTGAGAAATTTGACGGCTTCTAGGTTTCTCCAGTGAGGAGTGAGGAATTTTCAAAAAATATTAAAAATTTAAGTTTTAATAAATGTTTTGTGTTTTGCGCGTTAAAAGGCCCCTTAAAAGTGAATTTAAATTAACTAGACCTATTTCATCTTTTAGAAAATTTAATTCTGATTAAGAAAATATCATCGTTTTAGTTTCTACGCTAAAACAAACTAGAGAAAACTGTAATTTTTCAGAAAAAAGTAAGATTTTAAAATAAAAACGAAAATAATTCTATCACCTCAAAAAATTGAGATAGGACACTCGTTTTTGCGCCATTCTACCCCGTTTAATTTGCAGTATTACCCATTTTTTTTTTACACTGTGTCTGGGACACCCTGTACATATATATAGATCATGACAAGTTTAAATATAACTATCATTACCTACATCATTTTTTTTTTTTTTTTTTTTTTTTCAAAAATGGACTTGCTTCAATTTAAAGATAAACGGCCTTATTAGCTAATCCTACCTAATATTATGAATTAAGTTATTTTTCCCTCTGTTAATACTCATGAGAGTGTTGAAAGAAGTTTCCTTGAGTGACCCTAGGTAGATATAGATGAGAATCCCTTTGGAAGGAAACGTTTTCTGTTATATTAATAACAGTACGGTCTACCATATTTCACCCCGCTCGATTCGCCTGTCATGATTCAGGCAGATTTTAGAGAAGTTTAAATCAGTTCCTCTGGGTAAATGTATAAATGTAAAGAGTGTGTCCTGTAACCTACTAACCAATTTAGCCGCTATCAAAACAAATTTGAATATAAAGGCAGATTAGCCTTCAAAAATATTTCGAAAGGTCAGACAAATTTAAAAAAGTGTGGCCACAGTGATTCTGGGTGAATGTAGGAATTTCCAGAGGATAAAGAAAAAACAAAAAAAAAAAAAACTGGTGGAATAAGAATCCTCATCCTTTCGGTTTGTTGATCTCGTTTCCTTTTGTTAGTATTTCTTCTTTGCCACTCCAGGCTTTGCTTTTTGTCGTTTGTGTTTCCGGCTTTGTTAGATCTTTCTCCCTCTTTCATCTTAGCCTCCCCCCTTAGGTCTCTGTTAACAGTCAACTTCATTTGCCATCGACCGCAGCTTAAACATATAATGGTTCTTGTAACGTGTTATTGTTAATTCTTTTATTTAAGATATTAGTATTGTCAATTTCCATATTAGTAATCTGTAATGAGAATGATATTACAGAAGTTCACAGAGAGTTAAAGTAATTGCACAGGGTTCTAAATTAGCACAAAATAAATTAGGCAGTTATCCCTATTGTGCTTGAGTATCCAAAATGCTCAAAGACCTAAAGATGTTTAATCCATAATATTACATTTATAAACTAACACAAACATTCTATAATTTATGCTCAATCTAGCTTAGTAATCTGCCAAGTCGATCATTGCTTCGATAGAATTCGGGTGACGTTGGTGATGTTCGAGGCGCTACGTTTATTGCTTTATAGTCGCTCTTACATTTGGCTGTTTATGTTAACCTCACATTTTTTCCTTCTGTTTATTACTAACGGGACGGTGAGAAAGAAAGTATTTTTTATTTTTAGACATATAAAGCAAAAGTCAGCTATTTGCTTTACATTGCCAGTCAATTGTCAATTTTGAAATTCTCTCATACCGAAAATGATATCGTGTTTATTACATATAAACATGTATGTAACTTGCTAAAATAACGGTATTCTTTTTATGTTCCTTCCTATATTTTACATTTAAATTAATAATTAATATTTCCTAACCCTAAACCGGGCGCGCCTATTAGAGTCACGTAAATGGGCGCGCGGTTGACTTTTTTAACCACTACAGTTTTATTTACCTTCCGAGAATATATTCAGTCTATATAAGGTATATATTGTTTTTGTAGCAACATCGATTCTTATTATTTTTAGTTGTAATAGGAGTAATAAAACCTAAAACTAAAGATTATAATGTTTAATGATAATTATCATTGTACATTGGGAAAAAATAGTAAGCTAAAAAAAAATATTGGAAATGAATTTTAATTATAAGGCACGGTATACACATTTTTTTTTATTTAGTCAGATTGTTAATGAAGCTCTCTATGTCTTGGATTAAAAAAAAAAAATTGAAAAATTGGAATTGTCTAACTTAGCTTGTTTTCAGATATTCATTTACAAAATACGTTACTGGTTCTCACTAAATTGAGTTAAAAGTGGTCCTAAAGGATCAGGAAAGAGTCGGGGGAACGGAATTGAGACTAGAAGGAAGTGGGTCCAAGTTCGAGAAAATTAGAGAGGAAAATATCCAGCTGGTTGACAAAAGCATCCGGCGCGACGTTTTAGGGTTACTATGCATTAATTCTGAAATATTTGTAGCATTTCAATATTTTTTGAGCTAGTAATTCTCCAGGCAGTACAAGTATTGTTAAGGTTGCTCCTTAAACCGTTTTATAAAGAGGTAATTTATTTTGGAGAAATAATTTTTATTGTCTGGTTATAGTTCAGTCAATGATTGCTAAAATGAGGGATGTAGAGTGCATGAAACAGGCGATTATTTTTGACTTCTTAGCTTCGTTAAGAGTTGTAAAAAAGTAAACATACTAAAAGTCCCCGCCTCTGTGGAGCGAGCTAACGGTGGGGGGGAGGGGAAAAGGTTCCATTTTTGGGTTTTTCGTTTATAACTCGAAAACGGCATACTCTAGACAAATATGTTTCGAATAAAAATTAAAGCTAATAAAATTTACTATACAATTGATTCTATACATATTTATCGACTTTTGGGGGGAGGGATCCAATATATACCTACGTTATTGAAATTTTCGCAAACAAATAATTTTTACCTCATTTTTATCAAAAATTTGTTTCTAGTGCCTTCCACTATCATTTCCCAGAAAAAAATAACAGAATAAAAGTTTAAGTATTAAATTTACTTTCGTTTTATATATAAGTTTCTAGCACTTGAAGAAAACGTTAGACAAAAAGTAAGGTAAATTTTTGTTTTTTAAATTATTGATTTTTATTAACGTAGGGTAAATCACTAGTTATGGACACCTCACCAGTTATGGGCAGGTTTTTACGTTTTTAACAAAAATAAGCCTTTGCATCTTTTCTTTGTTATATCCTTTTAAGAAACGTTTCACGGAAGGGCTTATGACTCACTTGCTAATGAATCCTTCTCTCCCATCCATTTCCGTTTGGCTTAGATAATATTTTCCCGAATTAGTGTTTTGCAATAGCTCCTATTTGTAGTAGGTGTAATTTTACAAGTGAACATTATTAAGGAATTGCTTTGAAATTCTTCGCTAATTTCAGGTTTTAAAGGTATTTATCTGTTCATTTTGATTTCTGTTTTTCTTCAGACCCATTTGTTTTAAATTTTGTCGCTTTAATCAATTAAAATTTTCAACTGACCTCAACCGGTCTATTAATATCTATGATTTTAGTTATGGTCACTCATGACCATTTCAAGTTTTTTGGCATAACAAGTGTTCTTGCTCCTAAAAAAAATGTAGATTTTCCCTGGTTTAATTGTATTATCTTAAAAGTGAAATACGATGACGTTTACTAGTTTTGGTCATGGGTGACAATGTTAGGTCTATCAGTGGCCATAACTAGTTATGATCAGTGTATAAATGTATAATGGTCACTTGCTTTTACGATTTATTTTTTCTTCAAGATGCTATTTTAGAATCTTTTTTTTACAGTAAATAATTATTTGTAACTATGCCTAAAATACGATATTCGTAATCTGGAGATGAGGCCACACAGGCAAAAGAAAAAATTCTTAAAGGGGCTTCTATAAAATCTATTGCCAAAAAAGTGTGTGTTTTTGAAATGGATGTTTTTCTTACAATACCTAGTAACGATGCTATTACTCCCTTTTATTCATAACAGGTACAAAATCCCAAGGATGACGTTAACTCGAAGATTAAAGGGCACAGGAAGGTTTCATTGTGGTGGCAGACCCCATTTTGCCTGCTGAAGAGGAGGACCTGTTAGAGAAATGGATTATTCATTGCTCTAGACGGGGGTTTCCCAAACGAAAAATTGATTTATTCTTGAGCGTCAAAGAACTAGCAATAGTTTCGAACCGACAATGTAAATTTAAAGATGGTATGCCCAGTGACGGATGGTACAAGGCCTTTCTCCGTCGCCATCCAAATATCTCTAGTAGAACCACTGAAGCCGTATCACCAGCCACAGCTCTTGTGTGGCTCAGAAAGAAATCCGTGGTTGATTTGACTCAGTGGAAAATATTTTGAAGGAAGAACACGTCTTTGATGTTTTGTGTCACCCATCGCGGATTTTTAATGGTGACGAGTCTGGATTTCTTTTAAATTCCGGAAGCAGCAGCAGTAAAACTCTAACAATGTGTTTTCGGAGTTTTATTTTTGATTAATTAATCCTTAATTTTTTATTAACCTCAAATGATTGATGTGTACGCATAAATAGTGAATTTTAAAATAATAAAAACAATTGTTTACAAAATGTTGGCTCATATGACCATAACTAATTTTTACTATGACCATAACTCATACACTGTGCCCATAAATGGTATTTTAAAGATATTTGCATAAAAACTGAAAAATCTATTTCAAGGAAAAATACAGAGCTTTTGTAAATTTACCATTTAATAGGACAAGAATTTGTGAATCTAAATATGTAAAAAAAATAGTAATCTGCGAAACAGTCTAGATGATATCCTCTTTTGCATCAATCAATTTCCCTAACTATGACCATAACCCGTGATTTACCCTATACCTCGAAAACCGTTGGAAGTTCCACAAATATGCATATAAACAATTTTATAGAAAATGTAATCGGCTTTAATTTTGACTCATTGCATATTTTCCTGTAGCCCACCGTTTTCGAGAAATAATCGAAAAACCAAAAATTGGGACCTTCTCACCTCTCCCCCCCCCCGGTAGCCCACCCCTTAAAGGCGGGGACTTATAGTATGTTTACCTTTTAACTGCTCCTAACGAAGCCCAGAGGTCAAAAATAATCGCTTATTTCTTGCACTCTACAATATGTTTTTGACTCGACTATTATTCTATAAATATAGAATATTCTATAAAAACAATATTGTTTCTTTTTCTTAACAATTATCGATTTTAAATAATGCATATCTCGAAAACCGTTGGAAGTTCCACAAATATGTATATAAACAATTTTATAGGAAATTTAATTAGCTTAAATTTTGAACGGTAGCTTATTTTCCAATAGTCCACCGTTTTTGAGAAACAATCGAAAAATCAAAAATTGGGACCTTCTCTCTTTCCCCTTCGGTAGCTCACACCTCAAGGGCGGGGACTTATAGTATGTTCATCTTCTAATTGCTCTTAAGAAGCCCTGAGCTAAAAAATAATCGCATATTTCATACGCTTTACGTGTTTATTTATGTGTTTATTGGAGGTGAGCTAACGGTGGGGAGGAGAGGAGAAGGTTCCATTCAAAACGGTGGATTCTAGAAAAATATGTTTCAAATAACAATTAAAGCCAATAAAATGCCCTATAAAATTAATTCAGTACATTTTTGTCGAACTTTTGTCGGTTTTCGAGATATGTGTTATTCGATTATTTTAGCATAAACATAATTTTTACCTCACTCTTTGTCAAACATTTGATTCTAGTGCCTTCCACTATTGTTTTTCAGAAAAATGTATATATCAAAGTTGAAAAGCATTAACTTTACTTTCATTTCATAAATAGGTTTCTAGCACTTGAATCAACTTTTCCCAGAGGCGGGGACTTTTAGTATGTTTATCTTCTAACTACCCCTAACGAAGCCCTGAGGTAAAAAATAATCGCATATTTCATACACTCTACAGTATGTTTATTGACAGGACTATTATTCTATATTGTTTTTCATTTCCCTAAGTAACAACACAGATTAAACAGAGTCGATATATAAGACACACACCCTTATCACTTCGCAACTTTACGCACTGCATCCGCAGCTGGCTGTCAGATCCTATCAGCTGGAAGACCAACCGGACCGAAGCATCTGCGAGAACAAGATGATCGCGGAGTGAGCGAGGCTACAATTAGAGGAGAAGGCTTGATAACAAGAACAAACTTGTTGGAGAGTGATAAGAGCCAATCAGGAAGGCGTTAGGGCGACCTCTCCTCAGCTCTATAGTTCTGCCACTCTGTAGCTGAGGGCGGAGGATTATTACTGTCCTAGCTGAGGGGTAACTGTCAACATCAACATCTTTGCAACTTGCTTCCGAAGAACGGTAATTTTTAGAGTCGACTGGTTTCGTAGTCGTCAACTAGTCGGCAAAAAGCATCAACAAATCGTCTATTTTATTCATTTAATTTCCTTTTTTTTTTAATTTATTTAATTGAAATTTACAACTGTATATGCAATATAAATATATTACACATCAAGTAAATAAGATGATAATGATAAAAATGACACGTCACTTGTTTTTAAAGCAACTACCCATTAGTAGCACTTATAAAGGTTCTACATAATGAGGTACTATATTAGAAGGTTTTGAGGCCATCTTCTTTTCAGACGCCTCGGAGGGTTGTCTGGAATGGAATGAGAAGCGAGTTGTGATACTAATGGGTTTGAATGGTTGTGGAGTTTCCTATGAAAGGAAAGATATCTGGTTTGAGCTAAGTCAGAAACGTAAGCTATGTTAAGATCTTTGTTGATAAGTTTTTTGTGACGAAGTAAGGAGCATTTAGAATTTTTCTAAGGATTTTGGATTGTAAGGATTGGATACAAGATGAATTGGATGGTTTAGTGGAGCCCCAAAGCTCAACTACGTGCGTCCAGATAGGTCTAATCACAGTCATGTATATTAGTCTTTTGTAATTAATTGGGAGCTTTGAACGTTTGTCAATTAAATTTTGAAGTAGTCGAAAACGACGGGAAGTTTCTTGTCGTTTAAGTCTTGTGTGTGGATTACAAGTAAGACGTTTGTCCAGATGGAGTCCTTGGTAGCGGATCTGTTCAACGGGGATAAGTGGGACATCATTAAAGGATACTGAAGGACAGGAAGTCATAGGTTTACGACACCATTCTTGAAGGTTTATGCTATATATCGGAGTGTCTGGGAGGCAATAAATGGATCATTGTTTAATGATAACAAACAAGTGTCATCAGCATACGTGGTGAGGATGGTGCGAGGATGTGTAGCGATGTCAGCTGTATACATCGTGTAGAGGATTGGACCTAGGATACTTCCTTAAGGAACACCTGCTGATTGGTTAAAGAGAGAGGAATAGGAAAAGTTATAATTAACTTTAAAAGTTCTATCACTGAGATATAAGCGGATATTTACATTTCTACGTGTGAAAATTCACGTCTGGAAACACTTGCCAAAATCTTAGGCCTATGCTCCTTCTGTCTAAAACAGGTAATTTCCCATAGTAAAACTAATTTTACGCAAGAAACATTAATCATTGATTTTAACATAATATATCTTTGCATGCATATCAACTGCAGACATCATAAAACGAAAAGTTAAAAAAATATACCCTTACAGCAAAAAATGTTTGGAAACACTTGTGTAATAGCAGAAAACAAAACATTTCAAAAATAACAATTGATTATACTCCCAATGGGCTTTAAGGACAAAGATCAGAAACAAAGTCTTAGTATTGGAAATCGTTTTAGTCTGTGATTAGCATTCATGATGGATATGCTAAAAATCCATTCATGAGTTGTTTCCTCACGAAATCAAGGCAATCCTATGGAAGAAATTCGGAGGACTGATAGTAAAGTATAGTGTATAAATTACGAAAAAGTGGTTTATTTGTTCGAACCACCAGGAAGAAACCATTCATTTGCAAATTAAATCGTTTGTTTGTTTGTTTATTTCGTTTAACGTCACTTTATGCTGCTATGGCTAATCGGACGATGCTACGGTGGAAGTCCTAAATTTTGCCTATCCAGGTATAATTAGGATAGGGATCTTTAACGAGTACCTGACATCGCACAGGCTCGGGAGCCCCATTTTACGTCCCTTCCGAAGGACGGCATAGCTAAGGATTTTTTACTCCCTTTAAAAAATCCTAAGGTCATCTGCCGGGCTGCGAACCCGCGATCTTGGGTATAGTAGGTTGCTATGCTAACCACTACACCACAGGTGACCCCTCAAATTAAATCGTTAGTGGCATTTGGAATTTGTTAAAGCATATGTAGAAAAGCCTACATCGTTCTGGGAATCTGTTATTTTTTCGGACGAAAGTCGATTCAATATTTTTGGCTTAGTTGACAGTCAAAAAGTGTAGCGGAAAGCGAAAACAAATATTGGGAACCAAATACTAGAGGCCTACATTTAATACTTTGGCAAATGTTTCCAGACTTTTTTGCTCTATGTAGGTCGATGACCCACTCCATATGACCCGTTTGTAATTAAAAAGAAAATCAAAAATCTAAGATTTATAAAAACCACAGGTACCGGCTTTAAAGCTGTAAAAGAAGCGCCTCGAATATTGCCCGATGTCATCCGAATTTCGACGGAAGCAATAATCGGATTGGCCAGTGACTAGTTGGCTCATCTCTAGTAAATTTGCCAATTCATATATCAATTGTTTTGTAATACGAAAATGATATGTAATACTACATGAACTATTTAGAGTGAAAATACTTATTAAAAATAATAAGAATGTTTAGAAGCAGGTAATACGCCAATGATTAGGCGGCGACGAAAAGAGATAGAGTGCTAAACTTTTTTTCAAAAATAAACCATTATAGAATCTTAGGTTACCAATTACTGAAAAAATCTGTTCCCCTTGAGCCTGCCGGCTAAATAAAGAATAAGATGGAACATGTTTTAGGGTTGCCATCTTGACTGTCCATGCTCATATGTTTTTTGTTTTTCTGTGATTCATTTGTCTGTAGGAGATAAATTTTCATATTAAATACCTTAATCTTGTTGGCCGTCTATGCTCTTATGTTCTTACCTGTATGATTGTATTGTTTATTTGCAAAGGAGGCTAATTTTGAATACTCAAGAAGCGATAAAACGAAACAAAATGTTGCTATTGTATTATATTAGGTGACTAATTTTATTCCTCATTTTCTTTCAGTTTATGATAATGATTTCATTTGATATTTTCAAAGTTACAAAGTGTTTATTTTTTTTCATTCGGATCAATATACAGTAGAAACTCGATAATTCGTGATGAGTGGGGGAGAAGGGGTGACGAAATAACGGAAGTGACGAATAACAGAGTTTTTCTGGTAAAGTAACAAAAAAGCATTTCAAACTATATAATTGTAATTTGTTTAATATTTATTGAATGTAAAAACGAACAGATGAAAATTATACACATAGGACTTGAGTGAAAATGACGAAAAACACAAAAAAAGCCAAACACTTGCCGCATTCCATCATGTGTGAAATATGTTATGAGGTATGTGAAATAGTTAACATTTCCTCTATTTCTTTGCATGGAATAGTGGAAGAGGTAACGGTCGGGTTAAGAGGAGGCAGCTCCTACGCGCGCCGAGAATACCTTTTATCGATTCTTACCTTCTTCCGATTTATTTCGGTGTTTTAGTCGCTACTTTTAGAGGGGAAAGGTTATTCTCATTTATTTACGGAGAAACTTCAAGTCCCTGTTCAAAGTAATATTAACTTCTGTTTACCTTATGATATTAAAATGTGAAATAAGAAAATAATGAATATTATTTTATCATTAAGAAAATTTCAAAATATAAGACACTAAATCAATTTTGAATTAAATGAAAATTAATATAATGCTAAACCACCAGTAACGTTAATTCTTGATAAACTTTGTGATGTGAGGGAAGTGTAAATAACAAATTATAAATATTTAAAAGACTGAATCCTTAAATATTTATTTGTCATAACTCCTATTTATTTAACATTTGTAGCTACATGTTTCCGAGACAATGCTCCATCATCAGGCTTCTAAATTTTCTTTAAAACACTTTAATCTATAACATTATACCAACAGTTTTACAATTATATAGTAACGTGTCATTTACCTCTTAATTTGTGATTATTTTAACATTGTCTATTCTCCATGTTATAATCCATTATACATTATAAGAAGGAATCCTAGTTGAAAGTGATGATGTTAATTTCTGCTATATTTTCTCAAGGGAAGTGGAAATAAGAAAATATGAAGCCTATGATATACTTTCTCACATTTATTTTTATATCGATATGTTTTATTGAAATAATTATACAATCTGTCTCACTTTAGGGCAAAAAGTATTATGGATGACAAAGAATGCATTCACAAAATATGCATACTGAAATTTTATCACGTCAATTGATACAAGAAATAAAAATATATAAAACACCAAATCCATGTACAAATTAATGTTCTTAAGTTTTGTAACACTTTTACACATTAGATAAGAGGGAATAATAAAACATGAATTGATAAAACACTTAATCCTTTATGAAACTCTTGTTGTTAACTTATGTTTCAGTTATTTACATTTAAGAAGACTAAATATCAATATAACAGACTAAACAACACAATCCAAGTTGAAACTGTAGAAGTGATTGTTTACATGTGAGGTTATAGGAAAGAGCTATCGATAAATGTAAACTCGAAGTGAAGCGTAAGGATCGAACTGGTCGGTGTAGCGCGGGTCAACCTAGTTTGGTGGTGTCGCCGATCCGAACCGTTACCGTGGAAGAATTAAAAACGTCATTGACATCATCTTTTTCATCACTAGCTTCATTTTAAGCATTCAGCACTTGCTCTATAATTCCATTGTCATTTAAAATTTCATATCCTACATACGTTGTATCAATGTTTGACTAGCTGCTTACCTCTTCCTTATCTTTTCTCATTTTATAACCTGGAGCAGAAATTGCTGAGCCAGGTGTTGTTTTTGTAGGAAGAGCTTTCCAGTATTAACTGATTCCGGGAATTCGTCAACTGCACTCATACTTCCTTTCATCTTTAAGTACAATAAATTGAGGGATCGACTCCGGGCTTGTTCTGTTCGTTTTTTTTTTCTATGAAATGATTTACAAAATATATAAGTATAGGAGTATTTTGTAGTCACAAACCAAATGAGGCGGTTTAAAGATTAAAATTTAGTAGAAAGGGGAAAAAATGAATTACATACGTATTTAATTTTGTCATTTATAGTTGCCAATAGAAAAAAAAAAATTGACGAATTACAGGATAAGACGAATTATCGAGTGACGAAATAATGAGTTTTCACTGTAGCTCCTAAACGGTAGGTTCTTGCAACAAATGTTTTATTACAAAAAGTATTCTCAATTAAATTTCTGACCAAATTTCAAATTTTCTATCAGAGCATCACCAACAGAGCTAGAACGTATCAAAATGTTACATTTTTTGATGTGAAAAAAAACGTTACAGCAAAAAGTATGGACTCCCAGCTAAAAGACGTATCCATATCCATTGATATGGATGATTGTATACATTCAGTTAGCAAATAATTAACTGTATATTATTGTAAACAATGTTAGTATTAATTTTGTTTATGTTAATTTTATAATTATAAATATTATTTGATAATTATTGCATTACTAGGTTCACCGTATATTAATTATATATTATATCATTAGTATATTATATTATATAATAATTATATTATTATTAGTATATTATTCACCGTGAAAGTAATTATCTGAATGTCCAATATAAACAATAGCGAGATACGCAGCAATATATTTTTAACAAAGGATCTCCAAAGAGAAAAGAAGAGAGAAAAACCAAAATACGTCTTCAAGCGATTATTCTCCTCAAAGCTGTAACCCCACAATATTCCATCATTATTACACCAGTGTCCTGTAGCGTAAACTACCAACACACAACGCTGTCCTAAAACCTTTCATATTATAAGTCTCGACAATTGCTGTAATCTGTGAGAAGACATGTTAGCATATCATTAAGATATTGTTTAAATTCAAGGAAAATCCTAATATAAGATGGAACAGTGGAAACAAGCCGATAAACAGTGCAAATGCAAATATAGACATGATAAGATCAGAACCGCTTCTCACCATTCCTACCGAATGTTCGGGCAAGCCGATTATTGCTTCCATCATACTTCGGGTCAATTCGGCAATGTTCATAGCTTTATACAGTCTGTACATGTAGCTACAGGTTTTTGTATCTTTTATTTTTTCTTCCCTCCTTTTTTTGGTTGGAATGAAACGCAATGTTTTTTTCAGAAAAATAAAGCAATAGTCACTAATTTACTAACGTTCAAATTTTCCACTTAATTACAAAAGTCTCATTTACATAACAGTAATTAAACCGATTTTGACATACGGAGTTGTGCCTTGAAGGCCCCTAATAAATCATACAATTCATGTCCTATCCAATCCTTACAATCCAAAATCCTTAGAAAAATCCTAAATGCTCCTCACTTCGTCACAAACAGACTTATCCACAAAGATCTTAATATACCTTTCGTTTCTGACGCTCATACCCGATATCTATCCTTTCACAGCAAACTCCACAACCATTGCAAATACATTAGTATCACAGCTTCTCATTCCATTCCAGATAACCCTCCGAGGCGCCTGAAAAGAAGAAGGCCTCGGGACCTCCTAATATAGTACTTCATTATATAGAACCTTCATAAGTGCTACCAATGGGTAGTTGCTTTAAAAACAAATGACGTGTTAAATTTCAATAAATAGCTAAAAAAATAAAAAATAAAAAAAAAAATAATTATTTTAAAAGTGGTGTTCCTCTATAACGGTTTTATTTTTCCTTGTATTTTATTGATTTTATTTCAGGTCGCAATTACAATAAACTGGTAAAATTCTTCTTTTTTTTCTTCCCTATTTTATAATTGGTCATCGTTCGACTGACAGTATATTTTTACCATCGTACACTTGGGGCAGTGATTGTTTTTCAAAAGAGAAAAAGAGAAAAACAATCACAAAAACAATCCCCCTCTGCAACAAATACATAATAAGATATTTGAAACTATCGTCAACAACAGAGTTATTATCCACTCTCGATATAGATTTTCATCTCAAGATTCGACGGGATCAAGAACGACTCATCCTTAATTTTGAGGATTCAAATAAACATGAATTGTTAAAATAATTCAAGGAAGACGAAGGTTGTTTTCAGGTTGAATTTTCTACTCCAACTCTTTTTGTTTTCAATTTTCAAAATTATAGAGTTTTTGTTTGTTTTTTCAATATAAATCGTCCCATTTTTATGATTATCTCATGAAAGGAAATAGTAAATGTTCCAATTTAAAAAAAAAAAAAAAAAAAAAAAAAAAAAAAAAGAGTAAAATGAAAAAAACGTTGAAAAGAGCGCTGAAGAATCGGAAAGGGTTGGAGAGAGAGAGATAAAGACAGACAGGCGGACACAAAGACTAACAATGGCGGACAGCGGAGCAATATAAGCGGAGAGGAGTATAATTACTCACAACCGGGAGAAGAATTATTTATCAAAGGACACTGCCGAGGAGGTCCTTTCAGCCGCCCTCCCTACGGCGGTGCAAGGTCTCTTTTGTCCTCTCTCTTCAGCCAGTCTGTTTCAAGTCCTAGATGGAAAAGCCCCAGGGGAAAGTGGAAAATGAAAAAAAAAAAAGAAAAAGTTTTATTTCAGCTTCCCCTCGTTTTAAATGTATACGAGTGTATCAGGCATCTGCATCATCCCTGGGGTGGCTAATTACATCTATATACCACCTCTCTGTAGGGTGAGGTTTAGAAAAAGGAAACGAAATATCCTTCGTTTTATAAAGAGAAGTCTAAAATCCAATGTAATCCTGTTCAAAGTGTAATATACAATATACAGTCAAAACTCGATAAGTCGAAGTTAAAGGGTTAACAAAGAACAAAGTTATTTCGTGTTATCAATTATATAAACATATATATTGTGTGTGTGTGTGATTGTCTAAGAGGAATTGATGTTAAATATCTTAATAATTTAAATGATTTATTCCAAGAAAAAATAACAGAAACAGAAATACTAACGTAAAAAAAAAAACTATAAATAAATTACATATTTACAAATAGTCAGTAACTTTCTTCTGCATAATTAGTCCAGTTAAATAAGGCTCCAAAAGGCCGTTTTCAAGAAAAAACTGCGGAACATTTATTCTCAACGGATCTTTATGCTTTTTGGGGTGCTGAATCCGAATCTGAAGTTTGCTACCGCGGCAACCGTCGGCTTCATATTCAAAAACGCAAAAACCCGCCAAAAAAAGCCTATTATTTTTGTTTTTTTATCTATAACACGATAACGAAGTTTTTTTCGAAGAAAGTCTTCAAATATTGATTGTAGCTGGAACTAGTTAGTACCTACATAATGAAAAAAAGAAATCCGAATTTTTCGCGAAGTTATGTTATTGGGAAAAAATGGAGAAATTGACCAACTTGCCGTCAGTCCCACAGCTCCGCGAAAACACGTTTGTCGTTCTCTTTTGGCTGTAACTCTGAAACTATTTGTCCGATACAACATAAAGTATTTTTCATCTTAAAGCTGATTAAATTTACTATAAGAATCTATAAATGAAGTTTTAATCATACCCCGTAAAATGTGCATAATAAAAACGTACTGTTGTAAAATCCAAGTGTTTTTTTGGCACATAACTCCGCAAATGTTTGTTCGATCCGTAATTTCTTTTTTCTATCTCAAAGCTGATTAAATTCGCTATCGGATGCTATATATGTAAATTATATTATATCCTGTTATATTATACCCGAGCTAGCACCCTAAATGTGTATGTTTTGGCAAAATATGTAAATTATGACATGTTCAGTAGACTGGTGAGGGTATTTCACGGTGTTAATTATAAGTTACATATATAGGATCTAATAGTACATTTAACCAGCTTTAAGATGAAAAAAATTAATGTTGTATCGGAGAAATAGTTTCAGAGTTATAGCCAAAAGAGTATGACAAACGTGTTTTCGCGGAGCTGTGGGACTGACGGCAAGTTGGTCAATTTTTCCATTTTTTCCCAATAACGTAACCCGAAAAATTCGGATTTCTTTTTGTCATTATGTATGTACTAGTTCCAGCTACAATTAATATTTGAAGACTTTCTTAGAAAAATGCTTCGTTATCGTGTTATAGATAAAAAAACAAAAACAACGGTTTTTTTTTTTTGGCAGTTTTTTTGCGATTTTGAATATGAAGCCTATGGTTGCCATGGTAGCAAACTTCAGATTCGGATTCAGTACCTCAAAAACATAAAGATCCGTTGAGAATAAAAGTTCCGCAGTTTTTTCTTCGGCAAACCCTTATTTTATTGGGCTATATGCAGGGGTGAGACATCTATCACACGCTGATGTGCATGCAATGTTGCAGACATCAGCTTCTACCATGGTTGCCGAGGCTAATAAAAAAAAAATTAACTCAATACAGTCGACTCTCTAATTCGAAATCCAAGAGACTACAAGAAAAATTATCGAATTATCGAGACTTCGAAGTATCAAGAAGTTTGAATCATCAAGAGGAGAGAAAAAAAAAAATGGAATTATTGAGAGTTTATATTATTTTTAAACATATTGTGAGGTTAGTAATTCTCTAAAATACTAGGTATGTTATCTATCCATTCGACAGATACGTTTGAATCCACACTTGCACATACTCTTAAAATTGTTTTTAAAGCAATACCATGCCGATTTTTAAAATTGGTAAACCATCCGCCACTTGCTATGAATTCTGTGATTTCCACTTTTGACGCAAAGTTTTTGCTTTCGCTTTTGAGGAGATCACCTCCAACTCTACATTTTCGGAGCCAATTGATTAACGAATCCTCAAGAATATGGAATTCACCGTCTCTGGATTTCTGAGTAAATAACTTTATATTTTTATTTCTTTATTCTTAAGAATTGTAGACAGCCTTGATGGCGGAATGTTGTAAGTTTTAGTGATTTTTTTTTTCGAATACCTTTCACGGCCGCGCTAATGATTTTTTGTCAGACACAGTAAGAGAGACATACTATGCCTTACACTAATCGTGAAAAACTAATGAGAATCAGAAAGTTAAGCAGGGCTGAAAGGAGATCAACATTAAGTTGGAGTAAACATTCGAATTGGAGGAAAAATTCGAATTATAAAGAGGCGTAATACAGAACGTTCTCTCCCCCCTCTTGTTGCTAATAAGATTTCGAGTTATCGAGTGTTACTTTATACACAGCATTTTTTCGATTTGGGGAAGTTAACAGCTAAAGAGTTCGAATTATCGAGTTTCGGATTATTGAGGGTCGTCTGTAATTGTCATTCTTGTCCCCGAAATGAAACACTACTGAGGATAAGGAAGGATACGGTTGAGGTAGATTGGTGGTTACCTGTTCATGGTTCTAGGAAACTTCGACTTATAGAGGAAATTCGATTTATACAGTCTCGGGAGTTTAAAAATTTTATTTCGAGTAAACGAATACAACTCATTATGCGTATGAACCTTATCAGGAATTGGGTTCACTTCGACTTAACGAGTTTTTATACTTAATGAGTTTCGACTTTTGACTGTAATATCTTGATTTAGTTTAGCTGTCTATTACAATTTTAAATCCAACTTGCGATTGAATCATATGAAAATATCACTGGTATTAGCATTATCTCTTTGTTGAAACAATCTTTGAAATAATATTATTAAAATAGGACATATACATTCTACTATAAAAAAGGACAAGCTTTATATTTTTTTTTTTGTGATCACTAACCATGAAAACTACCTAACGAATTTGTACCAAATTTTAACTACACCATCTTCATAGCTCAAGTAAGTAAGATTTACTAATTTTCAATCAAATTGTTACTTAAAAATGTTATAATTTTTTCTTATTTCAGTGAAGTTTTATATTTGACAGATAAGTGGTCGCAGAGCGTCATTTTGCAAGAGAGGTTACAATGGTACGGTGTAATCCAGAGCTTAAAATTTATAATAAAGTTTACTCATTTCTAATTTACTTTTTTTTAATAATGCGATAAATATGTGGAGACAGATGAAGTATGAAAATCGACCGATGTATAAGTTAATAATTCAGTACATATTCCCTGATTACTGATTATGTTTTACCTCAACTTCAACCACTTAATCTGTGCAATGTTAACAGGTCAAAAATAACAGCTATGCGTGGAAACAAGGGGCTATAATTCTCACTACAACAGCGAATATAGAAACCGCATTTATTCCTAGAATCCCAAATATTCCTATTGATCTATCACTTAAAACCAAACGATAAAAATTTTCTATTTAAGTTTCTTTTGTTATATCAATCAGCAAATCGCAAGGTTAGACTTACGAAAATGTTTTTATGGGTCTTCGCACTGAAGACGTTCAATAAAATGTAGGGCATTCCACAACTAGAAATTGAAACAACAAATGAAATCATTCTCATAACATCGGAAGTCAAAACTAGAAATTTAGTTTATTCGGATGCCGCATGGATTTATTGTTTACTTCTTAAGTGATTTTGACAATACAAGATTTTTATTGATAAATAAATAAAACCTCAATTATTATATAAAATTATATTAAGTTCTTTACTTTATGAGAGCGATAAAGAATTCAAACTCTCTCAATATATTGAGAGAATGCAACATAAAACGCAAACTCCAAAATTACGTAGATTGTTTTTCCTTATTTACGAGAGAAAAAGATGATTGGGATGCCTCAATTTATCGAATTGTTGTTCTCACGTTTCGGCCTACATCAAAGCTACATTAGTAGTAAGAAAAATAGTAAAAAAAAATATATGATAAAAAATGAAATTCCCTTTTACAGTTGAACGTGGAGTTGGAAATCTCGACCATCATCATCATCATACTGAAAAATGAATGTAATGTTACTTTCCATTTCAAGTTCAAAACGTAGTTCAATGAAATGGTATCATTTTAAGTACGAGTAGAGATGGGTTTACTTTTGAAATCTACCATTTTTATTGATTTGTGTTTCTACGCTTAAAAAAAGGTTTATCGAAATGAAAACTTGGTCTTTATTAAATATAATTTTTATTTCAGATTCCTCTTTATAGTTTGTTATTCAATCTAGGAATAGGAACACATTTTTTTTTTATTTTTTTTTTTTTTGCCAAAGAGTGCATTATCATATATCAATTATCAAACGTAGAAACTATAAAACGTTATGATATTAACAAAAATAAACTGTATAATATCTATAATACTGAATTACGAACTCACGTAACTTATTATTTGAATGGGCCAGCCGAAAAACGTTCTAAGCGGCAAACATAAAATTTTGAGTAATCAGTGAAAGAAAATCATAACCTAAAGTTTTTTTTTTTAGTTTTGTAAGTTAGATTATATATTTAAATATTAAATTGTGATATTTACATATATAATGTAACTTCGGAAATTTTGTCGCTTAGAACGTTTATGTGCGGACCCATTCATTTTTTTTTTTTAATTACAGTTTTGGTTTTGTGTCACAATTTAAAAAAATTAATTGTTAATTAAAAAGTAATATAAAGGTAGTACACAAAAAGTAAACTGGTACTTTAGCAATTTATAAACGTACTTATATAAGCTATTTTTGTGATTATATATATACCAGGTATGCAAGTTTAAAATGTCGTTTATTTCTTAAAATATATACACAGTAATTTAAAAAAAAGTATAATATATTTTATTCAAAGTACTGACCCTCGCTTTCTACACATTTTGTCCATCTCTCGGGCAATATATGGATACCATTCCAAAAGAATGCTTCATCTTTATTTGAAATCCATTCATCGAGCCATTTTCGTACGTTTTCGAAATTGTTGAAGTGTTGCTCCGCCAATGAGTGTCCCATCGATGAGAAGAGGTGATAATCAGAAGGCGCCAGGTCAGGTGAATACGGCGGGTGGGGTAGGAGTTCCCAACCAAGCGAAGAAATCGTTTCCTTAGTCAATCTGGCTGAATGTGCAGGAGCGTTATCATGCTGAAGAATGACTTTGGCGTGCCTGTGAGCCCATTCTGGGTTTTTTTTTTTTCGATCAATGCGTGACTCAAATTGATCATTTGTTGTCGGTAGCGCTCGGTATTGACTGTTTTTCGCCGGGTTTGAGAAGCTCGTAGTAGACTACTCCCTTCTGATCCCACCACACACACAGCATTGTCTTCTTCCCAAAACGATCCGGTCTTGCACTCGATGTGGATGGTTGTCCTGGCGTTACCCATGATTTTTTTCGTTTGGGATTCTGAAAATAAATCCATTTTTCATCGCCAGTTACAACTCGATGCAAAAAAAAACCCTTTCTTTCGTGGCGTAAAAGCAGCATTTCGCACACAGTTTTTCGTTTTTTTTCCATCTGTCGTTCGTCCAATTCATGTGGAACCCATTTTCCAACCTTTTGAATCTTTCCCATAGCTCTCAGGCGATCGGAAATGGCTTGCCTAGTGACATTCAACTGTTCTGCCATCATTTGTTGGGTTTGGGTATTGTCTTCGTCTAATAAAGATTGCAATTCAAAGTCCTCAAACTTTTTTGGTCGATTTTTCTCGTTTTTGATCAGTAACATCAAAATCACCACGTTTGAAACTTTGAAACCAACGTTCACATGTCCTGACGGTTGGAGCAACATCGCCATAAGTCTCAACAAGAATTCGATGACATTCAGATGCCTTTTTCTTTTGATTAAATAAGAAAATCATGACATGCCGCAAATGCTCTTTATTTGGCTTAAAATTAGACATTTTTAACACCAAAGAAAGGTATGATACGTCCACGTAAACGACTTAAAAACAACTGACTTTTGTAAACAAATGACTAACAAACAAAATAGCGTTTAGAGATAAGCAAATCCTTCAATAGGCTAAGAGCGCATTCTATTGGAATTAAAACGACATTTTAAACTTGCATACCTGGTATATATATATATATATATATATATATATATATATATATATATATATATATATAAATTTGCCTCGGTCTATGCATCTCCTACGTCGCCACGTAAAAGAGAGGGGAGCGAATTCGCTCTGCGATTAATTTCGTTTTGGTTTGTGGGACGCTGAACTGTCTAGGCGAAGTAAAGTATATTGCTGGCTTTAGCTATATTTTTCTAAAAGAACACTCCGTTACACAGCAGTCCGTTTTTAATAAGCATAAGAAAAAATGTTTGAAAAAAACAAAAATTGTAGCTACATCTGCAGACCTCTATAAAGCTTTAAACCAGGCGTCACGAACGTTGCCGATGTCACCCAAATTAAAAAAAAAAACAACAACGATTGAGTAGAATAGTGACAGTGAATAGTTGACCCATCCCTTCTAGTTATCTCATTGCGAAAGCTAGATTTGCATATTATTCATTATTATTTAAAATTACTATATTTATCCATTATTTCCTTTTAGAACATCATTTTCGAAAAATTAACTCATAGTAGAATATTAAGTAAATGTTGGGTTTTATATGACTTAGTAAGCCCAACAAAGTTGAGTGGGATGCGCCCGGACAATTAGCTAGTTTAAATAAGGATTAATTCCAGCATGGCGCACATTACAACATTACTCTAGCAAAAGAGAAATTACCATAAAATGTAGAAGGCAGAACCCACAACTCATCAAGACAAACGACCATAAAAGCATATTCAGGTGGTGTTGAGGCCTAGGGGTGTGGAGGTCTGAGTGCTACTAGTCTGGTAATCCTGCCCCATCAGCGCCCTCTAATGGTCTTTGTTCTGTTTTAGTCTTCTTCTGCGGCAGGGTGCCTCCAATTTTGGAGGAATAGCAGTTTTTGAATCTTTAAACATCTTATCCAATTCTAGTAAACGTCATACAAATAAATGAGCTCAAAATATAACAATTATAGATAAGCACTTTCGATCTCTGTACACAATGATGAATTATTTGTCTTTTATAATGTAATGTTTTTTGGTTATGGTATTGAACCACTGCTCCTGGTTATACCGGATAAGAGGAATAAACTATATCTACGAATATGATTTCTCTACTATTATATAAAAGGACAAACCATTTTTCGTTTGTGACCACTAACCGCGAAAACTACAGAACCAATCTGAACCAAATTTAAACCACATCATCTTTATAGTTCCAGGATGGTTCAGCAATAATAAAATCTACTTATTTTTCATTAATCTGTTATTAAAAAAAGCGATAATTAGTAGATAACAGTGAAGTTTGTACTTTGACCGATAGGCGGCGTTCGCCATTCGACATAAGAAGTTTCAAAGGTACAATATTATATAAGCTTGAAAATAATAATAAAATTATCGTATTTTCAATCAAATTATTTTAAAAAAGTTATAAATATTTGGTGTAACATGAAGTGATCCTAATGAAGTTTGAAAATCGACCGATTCGTGGCTAGCGCATTCTGGAACAGTTAGAAAAGGTAGAACTATTGAAACCATTGGAAACTAATTGTAACTGCATAAATACTCTTCATATTTCCAGTAAGGTTTAGCAATAATAAAATTTACAATAAAAAAAATTTAAATGTACAATGTTGAGTGGCAGAAACGAGGTTAGCTACACTGTCATATACATTTTATGTTAGGAATTAAAATTCAACCAGATGAATATAATAAAATTATTTCTGTAGAATAAAATTATTGCAAAATCAAAATGTTGATTCTTTGTTTTTTTTTATACTATGTGTAAGTATATGATTCATGAGCCTTTTGTTGTAAGCACGGATAATGCAGTTCATGCAGATCACCAACTCTTAGACTAAAATTAAAAATTTTATAAATTATTATGATTTTGTGTAGTCTTCAACCACCTAAGTAGTAAAATTTTAACCTGGTTAAAATTACTGTAATGCGTTGAAATGTCATTAAAGAATTAATGATTATTAATTGCATGGTATAATACAAGATTCGATAAACAAATAAAACTTCAATTATTAATTTAAATTATCTAATTCCTTTACTTATGAGAGTGGGCAAAGCCGCGGCGGGAGATTATGCTATCATATAATAAAATCCAATGATATTACGAATAAACAGAGAGACGAAAGTAAAACAATATTATTTATTGGACAAGAATACATATCTTGGGTGAGTATCTCTTAGTGTAAAAAAAAAAAAAAAAAAAAATTGGGTGAAACTAGATCAAAAATGTAACCTCACCTTTTTATTCCTATCCGTTGCAGATATACGATAAATCAAAGACTTTTTTGAGGAAACCACGTTGTTTTTTTCCATAAAAGCTGTAATATCTCCAAATTTTCTATAATAACTGAGATCCTGTAACCTTGAATTTTATAAACTTGGTATCTAAAGAACAGCTTGATCTTCACCTTATTTGGGGAAGTCACAATGTCTTATATTACTTCAACGCTCACCGTATTTAGAAAAAACTATCCACAAAACTGCGAATCTCACAAAAACTTGCAAATTTAATAAGCTTTCGAATGATATGTTATATGTAATGATCTTGTTTCGATTTCATGGAGAAATTCACTTTTGAAACAGAAAAACAGGGTGTTCTCATTTGGCATACAAATCAATTACTTGTGTAAATAAAACATTATGACAATCCCTTAATGGAAATCTGCATTTTAAACATAAAAGGTTACAGGATCTTAGATATTATAGAAAATTTAATGTTTAATCCGAAAATGTGGTCAAAATTTGAAAAATATTTAAACAAAATGGAGATATTACAGCTTTTATGGAAAAAAGCGTGGTTTCCTCAAAAAAGTCTTTGATTTATCGTATATCTGCAACGGATTGGAATAGAAAGGTGAGGTTACATTTTTGATCTAGTGTCACCCATTTTTTTTTTTTTTTTTTTTTTTTTTTTTTTTTTACGCTAAGAGATACTCACCCTGTATATGGAACTCTCATTTCAACAATGGACACGCCTGATTTATAGTTATGAATACAGTTGGTAGTATAATAATAACTTTGACCAGTTTCATATTAGTAAGGGTGTTACATTATTATAGATCTTGAGTTGAGTTGCCTTAATCCTCAGACTTTATTTTTTCCTACAGCTCTAAGATATGGTCGATAAAAATCCCAACTGTCTTGAGTATAATGTGTTTACACACTCTGAAAAGTGAAAACATAGCAACTTGGATATGGTTATGCAACGACTATGGCCTCGGAACGAATCGAGTTAGCGAACTATCGATATCAAGATGGGAGATACAGAAGCCTCGACCGGGCAGATTTACTACCAGAGGACATGGAACACTCGTAAAGCGAAGAAGTCCCTGAGATAGGAAACAATAGCGCTTGGGATAAAATCTCGCCAATAGTAAACACTGACATCTTGATACTGGTAATTGGACCTCCTGTCACCAGCTTTCTGCTCTCGGCCTCGAATTATCGAGTTCCCCCAACCTCTGGGATTGACTCCACTCTGAGTCGGTTTATCGTTGTCAATATCTCTGTCAGTCGGAGCGTGGGGGAGGGTCAGTGGATGAGGTTACCTAGCGTATGTCACAACCATCGGAGTGAAGCTCTTGCATATTTTTTAAAATGTATTTATTTATTTATTTTTTGGGGAGAGAGGTTTAGTAATGTTGAAGTGTTATCTACATATTAACAATAACAAAATCAATCAAATATAAATTCTCTACACTTGCACCCTGTACATCACCACTATAGACGTAGAAGATTCCTAGAATGAATTTCGTCATCGTCTTCTAAAAGTTTGTTGACATCTTTTAGAATACGGTGTTCTGTCTGTGCCTGTTTTGTTATTTAGTTAATATGAACTATTTGTTTCATTCATACTTATAATTCAAACTATTTTAAATTAACGCCTTTATTATATAATTAGAATTGAGTTAGATTTGATAGAATAGAATATAATAGAGGAAAAAACTTTATTCCGGGACAAATTACCTTAAGAACATACATAGATAACACAAAGTATAATCATAACTGGCCGAAAAATTTTAAAAATAATACAACATAGATAAAAGTGAATACAAATTTGTATGAGAACAAATCCAGAAAAGAAAAACTGTAAATAGAAAAAAAGAGAAAGAAAAAAGAAATACAGAATATTGGAGTTAATATTATAAACAAAATTACAAAGAAAAACACCACGACAAAAAATGAGAATTAATAAGATCAAAAATCAAAAATTATCCTTACAAGGATTAAAACATTATCATAAACAAACATTAAATTTATGCTAATGTTGCATGTCTGATATACTTTTTAAAGGTTTTAAAAGGTTCCGAGGGAAGAAGCATTGCGAATACAGGGAGGGAGGGAATTCCAGAGAATAGAGAATCGGACAAGGAAGGACTGCTTCTGTGGTATGGAGTATAGAGATCGGAAAGACGAGATCTTGTATGCAGTGATATGATTGAGGATTTGAATTGCAGGATACAGTAAATAAAGGGAGGGTGACGGGTGTTGATAACTTGGAATAGGTAGGTGCCAAGGAAGTTTGTTTGTTTATTTATTTCGTTTAACGTCACTTTATGCTGCTTTGGCTAATCGGACGATGCTACGGTGGGAGTCCTAAATTTTGCCTATCCAGGTATAATTAGGATAGGAATCTTTAATGAGTACCTGACATCGCTCGGGACCTCCATTTTACTTCCCTTCCGAAGTACGGCATAGCTTAGGATTTTTTACTCCCTTTAAAAAATCCTAAGGTCATCTGCCGGGCTGCGAACCCGCGATCTTGGGTTTAGTAGGTTGCTATGCTAACCACTACACCACAGGTAACCCCGTGCCAAATAAGTATTTTCTGCGAAAGGAGGGGAAGAGCCAATTCAACTCGGGGTAGAATTGCGAAACATGGGAATGTCTCGAGGTTCCGAAGACAAACCTTATGAAGCAATTCATGATGCGTTTTAACCTGTCCTAGCGAACCATCGAGATCCCGCCATATATCACACAGCCATATTCAAATTGGGGGAAGAGAAGAGAGGATACTAAAAGTTAACGCCTGGATAAGGGAAGGAGGTGACGGGAGCGGTGAAATAGTTTTAGGATACCGATTTGATGATGAACAAAAACGAATATATTTTATCAGGCACTAGCAAAATAAACAAATCATGAACGATAAAATAAAATAAACAAAAATAATTAAATTTCAATTGAAAATCCTAGGTTACATCCGCACTTTTATCCCATTGTTTCCTGGGAATTTTGTCATTCTATTAATCTTTTTCTTGTATATTTTGTTTGGTAATGACCAATGTGATTGAAAACTAAATCAAATTTATGTTAATAAGTAGTTTGTAACTTGGTAATTTAATAGCTATATTTTTATAAAAGCTATCAACATTGTTGAGAATATTTGTTTTTGTTTTTCTATAATTAGGTTTTATCAACAAATCTGGTGATGAAGTGAAACTAATTGGCGGATTTACGGAAACATTTTGCTGAATAGTGGTTTTTTTTTCAATGATTTTCGCCTCAAAACAAAAATTTAAAAACTTTATTAAAATATGTTTAATAAATTTATATTTGGTAATTAAAAACATATATTGAAATATAAATTAAAGGAGACTTAGAGAGAAGCTTTTTTTAAAAAAGTACTATTTTTATTTAATATAAACTTAATTGAATAAAATTAAAAAAAAATGTCTATACTTTTTGTGAAGGTTAGAAGTTGGCAACGTGACCTGTGGACAGTAACACGTCAAAACAATGAATAATAAAAATATATATATATTTAATTTCATTTTTTTCTTTATCAAACATTTGAAATTGAAATTTTAATACATTAATTTAAACAAATGAACTCGACAAGATACAATCGACAACAGTAAAATATTGGTTATAAAAATTTTTTTTCAGCCATTCAAAGTGCTGGGACAGCAAATTGCCATTTTATTTGAAAATGACACATATACTCCTTTCTGTGTCACCAATAAACTTATCCAAAAAGATCTTAATGTCCCATATGTTTCTGATTTAGCCCAAACTCCTCCAGTACCTCAACTTGCTTCGCATTCTATTCCCCATAACCCTCCGATGCGTCTGAAAAGATTATTAGGATTGATTAATTAAGTGCCACTTCTATTGAGATTATTTTATTTGAAAACTAGTTTCGAATGCTAAACATTCATCTTCAGTTCTAAAACATACAAAATTTTTTCAACACATCAGTACTATGTTACATAGATTATATATACTAAAGTTTTTAAAAGTGTAAGGCAGGAAATCAAATATTGATACTCACCTGAGGAGATCTAACAGATATCTGAAATATAGTTTTATAAAAAATGTGTTGAAAAAATTTTGTATGTTTTAGAACTTAAGATGGATGTTCAGCATTCGAAACTAGTTTTCTAATAAAATAATCTCAATAGAAGTGGCACTTAATTCATCAATCCTAATTGTGTTGATCCTTCTATATCATCATGCGTACCTCAATTGAAAAGATTATGGCTTGTGGACTTTCTAATAGAGACATTTTATTGAAGTGCTACTGATAAGTAGTTATTTTAAAGTGTTGACACGTTATTTTAATCATTAATAGCACATTTACTTGATGCATATATTTTGTAGAGTTGTAAATTTTAATAAATGGATGATAAAAAAAAAAATATGAATTTGAAAAATTAATTTTTTCTCTTCAATTTCTGAATATTAACTAACGTATTGATTTTATGTTGTAGATAATGAATGCTATTAGCTGTTTACTATCTTGTTATTGAATAATTATTGTATTTTTAATAGAATTGGTCTATTTTTAGCTCTCACAGGAATTATTTTTTGTAATAGAAATTCATTTTTAAACAGAGGTTTTGGTATCAAAAATCGTTGTACCGACATATTTTCTGAATTAAACTAATATGTAAAACATTAAAAAAATGTAAAAAGTTCAGAGCTTACATTACGATCTGACGTCATAGTTCTTCCATCCAAATCAATATCTTTCTTTTTACAAAACATTTACGAGCGAAAATATTAAGTTAAAATAAAACACACTAAAGCACAACTAAATCACGAAGCACTGCAACACAACCTAAAGCACTAAACCGAAAACCGCACCACACGACCGTTCACAGAAGCGGGCATCTCGAGATCTTAAATAAAACTGAATATAATAAGCCCTAACTGTAGAAGGCTTGCAGACATCAGGTGATTTAATTATAAATACTGTAATCTGATTGGCTGAGCCACACTGTACTACCCTAACCTCGATATATTGCATTTGTCTTTACTCACTTATTAGTTTTTATACTCTTCATGTAAAAAACATTAGGCATTTCCAGTTCTGACCAGATTTGAAGTACATTCTGAGACGAAATATTTCTGATTCCTGGAGACTAATATAATATCTCAACTTTAAATATTTACTAACAATTTTTTTAATTTATTATTCATTATAAATTCAATATATTCACCGATTGTCTTCGGCTTACATACAGGTGTGATTTAATAAATAATAATATTAACGTAAATTATAATAATAATAATAATAATAAAAAAAAATACAATGAAATAACTTTGAACAAATAATTCTGAATCAATGCCTAAATCCTTTCTACTGTTAAAATTTTTAAGATAATAATTATTTTTAAATACGCTTTTATTAACTTCACCTGTATGTAACGGAATCATTCATTGTAATTTTCACCAATTTCCACCAATCTGATTAAATTGAAAATTTGCTCACGTGTGAAGGATCAATGACAATACAATAATTGCACAAATTAATTCTAATGTTCTCATTTAGCCCATGCAAATTACCCCCAATTTACTATATATGTTTCATTCAAGGAGATTAATATCTAGTTATTATATTAAAAGGCATAACTCCTCATTTGCTTTATTCATTTACTACATGTTTCGGAGCTTGTCATGTTGCTCCATCTTCAGGTTCTTACACTGTGATATTCTCACTGGTCATCCTATCTACACTCTGTATCAAATTTGATGAGGGGTAAATTTTCGGGGATAAAAAAAACCCAAAATGTTTGAACTTTTTTCAGATTTATACATAAAACAACTAAAAAAATGCTTTTTTTTTTTTTTTTTTTTTTTTTTTTTTTTTTTTTAGAACTTTTATTGAGTAAATATTACAATCTGCCACAAATGTGGGCAATAAGTAATATAGATGGCATGTGATTACATTCATACATTATGTACAAAAAAGAGAGAGAGAAAAAAAATTATATATACAAAATAAAATAAATATAAAGATAACAGAAAGAACTTCCTATACATGAACAATATACAAATAAATAAAATGAAATACTAAAATAAGAAAAAAATAAAATATTGAGTAAGTAAAAATAAATAAATAGTAGTAATAAAAAATAAAACAAAATTAAATTATAAGTTAAAAACACAATCGTACTTTATTTACAATACACACTCATCCTAGGGACCCCCAGCCAGACCCCTCCCTCCAGTTATGGAGGGGGACAAGCCAGGCATAGAGAGGTCCCAGCTCTTCTCTCTCAGCTGCGTCACTGGTGTAAAAAACCCAGTGGAGGCTGAGTGAGAGCGCTATAGTACATAAAAAAAATGCTTTAAATCAAAAAATTTATTATTTACAAAATTAAAGTTTATTAAATTTTGCCTGTACAGAGATCCCTTAAGCTGAATTTTATTTGGGCGTTTAACCACTATCGGTTATCAATAATCGACGAATTTTGCCAACTTTCACAATAAGTTAGTTTTCGTCATGTTTATGAGTCTATAAGACAAAAACGATCACTCCAATCAAAAAATATTATATGTTGTAGATCATTAGATTTTGTGTAATATGGGATTTTTAAAGTTATAATTTGCTCATTTTTAGTATAAGATATGTCAATAAAACTAAAAATTATTGGTTGATTTTGGATAAATTGCGTTACTAAAATTGCGAATAAATGACAATTAGTACAGGGAAATCAGTTTCGAACCTTGAACTCCAAAAATAAAAAGATCTGACTGCTAGACATAGTTCTTGAACCTTAGTTTTAAATGTGGGGGGATGAGCATATGGTGGTGAGGAATGGGAGGTCAATTTCTTGGGTTTTTCACGTAAATGTTGGAAACGGTAGATTCTATTGGGAGATGGAATTAATTTTAAAGGATTGATAAGAGATGGTATTACTAGTCTCTAATCCCATCGGGCCAACGTGTTGCTATATTCATGTTGAAGCGTCATCATTTAGCTTTGATTTTCAGTAGGTGTCATTTCTCTGGAGTGTGAACAACATTATTTTTTTGCTCTCTAAACATGTCAACTTTTGTGCCAAGTAAGACGAATTTGCGGGAAGCTTTGCTATTCTGCTTTCATTTGAAGAAAAAAGCAGCTGAATCCCATCGGTTAGTTTGCGAGGCTTATGGGGACTATAACTAGTACTTGTGAGTACTGGTTTCGGAGTTTTAAAAATGGTGATTTTAACACGGATGACAAGGAACGCCCTGGCCAGCCGAAGAAGTTTGAAGACGAAGAATTAGAGGCATTACTCAATGAAGACTCGTGTCAAACCCTTCAAGAATTGTCTGAGTCATTGGGAGTCGACTTGTCAACAGTCGGCAAACGCATCAAAGCAATGGGAATGATTCATAAGCAAGGACGTTGCGTTCCGTACGAATTGAAGCCGAGAGACGTTGAGAGGCGATTTTTCACCTGTGAACAACTGCTCCAACGTCAAAAAAGAAAGGGTTTTTTGCATCGTATTGTCACTGGCGATGAAAAATGGACCAGATGGGCGTGGTCTATTATGAGCTGCTGAAACCGAATGAAACGTTCACGGGAGACCTCTACCGAACTCAGTTGATGCGTTTGAGCCGTGCACTGAAGGAAAAACGGCCGCTATTTGGGGAAAGGTAATCTTGCAACATGACAACGCTCGGCCGCATGTTGCTAAACCGGTCAAAACATACCTGGAAACGCTGAAATGGGAGGTCCTATCCCACCCGCCGTATTCTCCAGACATTGCTCCTTCTGACTACTACTTGTTTCGAAGCATGACACACGACCTGACTGACCAGCGGTTCACTTCTTATGAAGATTGCAAAAAATGGGTGGATTCATGGATAGCCTCAAAAGACGAAGCCTTCTTCCGAGCTGGTCTCCGTAAATTGCCAGAAAGATGGGAAAAAGTATTCGCTAGCGATGGACAATACTTTAAATAATATACATTGTACCATTTTTTCTAAATAAATGCTAAAAAATCGAAAAAAAGCCTTTAAAATTAATTCCAACTCCCAATAGAGAAATATGTTCAATGTAAAAATTAAAGCTGATTAAATTTGCTATAAAATTGTTCCAATACATATTTGTCAAACTTTCAAACGTGTTTGAGCCTTACGTTACTGAATATCGACAATTTTCGGGAAAAAAATTGTATTTTCCTTACTTTTTTTCAAACATTTACTTCTAGTACCTCCCATGAAAGTTTCTCATAAAAATTATCCACGAAAAAGTTGTAAAGCATTAAGTTTACTTTCATTTTAAATATACGTTTGTTATAATTCGATTTTATTATCTTGACCTGTACGTATGTAACGGAATCTTTTAGCGTAATTTTCTCCAATTTCCATCAATCTGATTTACTTGAAAATTCACACACGTGTTTAAGACAAATCACAATACAATCATTTTACTACTTTATTCCTATGTCCTCAAGAATGATCAAAATAAAATGAAATATTTTGATAAATTTGCAGGTTAACTGTATACCATAGATCGGTATACCGTAGATCGGTAAATTTTATTCTTTTTTACCCATAAAAAAATTAATGATTGTGGTACGACAGATGTCGCTCCGACAATTTAAATAGAACTTGATTGCTCGAAGTTTATATATTCATGTTATACATATTATACAAGTTTTTAACGAACTTGTTTATAAATACTATTGATATCATTTAGAGACTAAACATTAAGAAAATAAATTATAGTTTTAAAAACTAAAAAAACACGCTTTAATTGCAAACCGAGCTGAAAAGTAGAAAATAATTTTTATTTAATGAATAGTTTGTGTCATGGCAATGGAAAGCCAGACAATCGACTATGATTAATTAATTTGAAATACAATTAAAGTAAAACTTATGTTATTAACAAACAAATATCGATTTATAACAAAAAGTGTGGGGTGCTTTATATTAAATGTTACAAAACACCTTGTGAGGAATTGGACTTTTCCATGTAGAAGAAATGTAAATGGTTTTTATCCACATCCTACTTATAAGCTTCGTATATAATTTAAATAGAAGAAAAATATGTATTCATATAAATAAGCAAGCAGTGGCGCGTTTTCCTGCTCGGCGGGTGCGGCTCGCCTCTCCTTAGGAGCGCACCTCTGTTCGTGGCACTCTTCCTGACCCTAATTCTTATGTGAAAATAAACGTATTTATATATAGAACTATACAGGCATTGATGACCCCAGGGCTTTATGCCTATAAGCCCCAACAAACAAACAAACAATGTTACAAAAAATGTATTTACCATTTATAAAAGTAGAGTTAATATGAAAATAATAAAGTCTGGCTTTCCATTGGCATGACACAAACTATTCATAAAATAAAAATTATTTTCTACTTTTCAGCTAAAATTATTTATTGCCGTTTAGATGTGGGGCTTGTAATATTTACTCAATAAAACAATTACAATATTAAAAAATCTTTGTATTGAAGAACGCTTTCTATCTTTTTTAGCTCTTTAAAAAGGTTTCATAGAATCTTATTCACATAAAGGACTTTATATTTCAAGGACGTAAACGGTTTATTTACGGCAGATATTCCAAAGAAAGTTAAATAAAATAGGATGGAGTTACATTTCTGGTTGGAGGGGAGAAAAAAAACACATAAAAAACTGAAACCTACTGAAACGGTGAACATTTATAAGAGTACACTCGACTTACAAGGAAATAAATGTATTCATTTCAACGAACCCTGAAGATGGCTCCTCGAAGCAGTCTTTATCCTTCATTGAATGGCATCTCCTCTATTGCTATTGAAACCTCGGCCAAAGTAGCCAAGTGCCCTTTAATGTTTTATTATCCACCTTTCATTATGGATATCATTTAAGCCATTCAATTTGGTCACATCTTGACACAAAAAGAAGAAATATTCCGACGAAATGTAAATAAAAAAAATTAAAAAAATCAACTGCACTTCTCTAGTGGTGTAAAAAACCTATCCATAATCTAATTTATGTAAATTAACAATTTTTTGCATCCGTTTGCAATGGAAAAAATTATAGTTTAAAAAAACTAGAAAACAAATGTTTGAAAAAAAGTTAGGTAAATACAATTTTTTTCTAGAAAATTATCGATTTTCAGTAACGTATATCTCGAACCCCTTTGAAAGTTCGACAAATATATATTGGAACAATTTTATAGGAAATTTAATCAGCTTTAATCTTTACATTGAACATATTTCTCTAGAATCCACCGTTGTCAACATTTAATTGAAAAACCCAAAAAATTGACCTCCCATTCCGCACCACCCATAATATGCTCATCCCCGACATTTAAAACTAAGGTTGGTGAACAATTTGCCGCAGTCACACCTTTTAATTTTTTTAGTTTAAGGTTCGAAGTTAATTTCCCTGTACTATTCGTGATTTGTTTGCATTTTTAACAGTTTATCCAAAATCAACCAACAATATTTAGTTTTATTGACATATCTCAGAGTAAAAATGGGAAAATTGTTACTTTAAAAATCCTATCTTGCACAAAATGTAATGATCTACAACCTTTGTATTTGATTGAATTAGCCATTTCTGGGCTATAGACTCATATACATGACAAAAACTAACTCTTTAAAATAGGAAAAAAATTTCGATGTTTAACAATCGATCGTAGCTAAACGCCTGAATTCAGCTTAAGAGATGTTTTTAAATGCGCAATTTGATAAACTTCAATATTGTTAATAAAATTTTTTTGATTGAAAGCATTTTTCTGTTGGTTTTTTGTTTCCAAAATCTGAAAAAAGTTAAAATATTTTGGGGTTTTTTTGCCCCTCAAACATTTTCCCCTTATAAAATTTAGTTTAATTTTTATATTTTATTCTCAGGACCCATCTCGGCCATATCAATACGTAAAACCTACTACTTCACGATTTGCAAGGCAGATCCCCATTTTGGGGTTAATTTAACTAGACTAAGTGAGAACATTAGAACAAAGATGTGAAATTATTGTATATTCTTAGATCCTTGAAACGTGTGTAAATTTTCAAGTTAATCAGATTTGCTGGAAATTGGTAAAAATTACGATGAAAGATTCCGTTACATTTAGGTGAAGTTAAAAGCGTATTAAAAAAAACTTCATGTTCTCTGTTTTTATCCAGATGTTATATATATATATATAAGGATCTCCCGATAAAAATGTTAGATAAAGACCAAAAGCAACCAAAATCCAGAGGATTAAACGGGAGGAAACAGGGTTCTAAAAATCGAAAAGATTTAAATAATTTTCAAAAAGACAACAATCGCGGAATATCCTGCTGTTTAAAAATTAAGATCCTAGCAGATCTAAAAATAGTATTCTTTAGTGTCCTGTGAAAATGATTAAACGGGAAGAAAGAGATGATCTTGATCACAATTGTAAATAGCCCTGTCGAGTCTGTTTCCATCAAGAAGCTTGGGCTGTATATGAACGCTGCAGCAGCTTAAAGAAGTGGATTGGGTAAATTATTTATTAAAGCATTTATTATTTGAATTTACAATTGAATTTTCAGAAACGGACTAACGAGCTCTTCGTTACCATAAATTAAAGGCAAAAAAGGTTTCAATTTACTTTAGGGTATAAATTGATAAAAGATGATAATTGGAAACGAATAGCGAATTAATTAATTATTACTAATATACTGTAATGAGGACGGCATTAGCGATGGAGAGGTGAGGAGGGCCGAAAATATAGCGCGCTCTGCCGGCTCGTTCCGAAATTAATCGTCGTGAATTGGAGCCTAAATTAATAATTATAGGGGGGGGAGGTGTGGTACTGTGGGGGGGGGGGGGGAGGGTACTGTGGAGACTGGAAGGGATTAGGACCCAAATTAACTCCACCAGATGTTTGCCATAATTAGCCCGGCGTATTGTCACGCGGCGCTTCGGGTAATGTGAAGGGGGTTTTCATTTTCTGCCCTGTCCTCTCTCTCTCTCCTTCCCTCTCTCCTCTAGCATCTCCTGCTTATCACGGGCTCAATGGTTCTACTGTGTGGTTCATTTAAATTATTAATTTTAATAAGCCACTGGTTAACCTACCTAGAAGATTTACAACAATAAGTGCCAGGATTGCTCCAAGGATGTTGTAGGTCTCCCTCACTATTTAAAATTCATATAGGCGCGGTGTTAAAGTAATGTGATCGAAAATGGAAATACAAATATGAAATAACTATCTCTAAAACCTGTTGTTTGCAGATCACCAGATGATAGTTGCTCAAGACCATGATGGTATATAAACCATGAAGAGAAAACTGTATAAAACACGCTCTAGATGGGGTTTTAAAAACTAACTTAAGAAGACATGACCATATACGACCAGGGGAACATCATTGTGGAAGGAAATTTAATTGAAAGATAGAATCATTTTTAATTTTTTTTTTCTTCTAATTGGTCAACAGACTGGTCTCCGGCATCCTCTAACAACTCCCGCCAGTATGCTCTCCTCCAATCCCCGACTCCCTGCTCCTCCTAGGAGGTTATACACCTCTTGATTAGTTCTTCTGTGGTATGCCTTCCCCACTCTCTTAGGTCCATTAATGCACCGCAGAATTCTTCTTTCGAAGGCCAGTAGGCTTCGTTTGTCCGATCGAGAGACTACCCATGACTCCGAACCGTAGGTTAGGTCCAGTAGGTTAGTCATACCAGTGTCTAGTACAGTCTTATCTTGGTAGTTCTTGACAGACATTTGCTTCGGAAGAATCTACCCATACCATAGTAACACCGGTTGGCAATAGAGTTAGATATCTGGTTTGGGCTAAATTTGCAATATTTTTCCATTATTAATAACATATTTTTTCATGTTCGACATTCGAACACATCTCGCTACAGAATTTGAAACAATGCCCTTAATTAAATAAACCAAACTTCATATTGTTCAAGATTTGTGTTTTCTATCAGAAGCTAATACATTAAAAAAATAAACGCTTGCAAACAATGGTAAAATTGTATTATACATTTTGTTCTTCTTCGATTATTTTTATTCAAGAATAATTTTTTTTTTATATATTTTTATATAAGCCCTCTAGTTTTATTAAGCAATTTCATCTTTACCTGGAGAAATATTAATGCACCCTCAAATCTACTGTTCTTTTTGGAATAGTTTATCTTCTGATTTTTTTTTTTTTTTTTTTTTTTTTAATTTCTTGTCTTACATTTTTGAAAACTTGAGTATATATAATGCATGTAACCTAGTGCTGATGTGTTGAAAATTCTGTATGTATTTGAAATGAAGATGAATGTTTTAGCATTGTAAACTAGTATTCTAATCATTCCATTGAAGTGGCAATTAATTCATCAATTCTAATCTTATTATTGTATGTTCTTATATGTTATTTTACTTTTTTTATTTTCTGATAGTCCAGTTTTTCCTTTGAATTTAGCTTCACAGTCATTATATTTTAGTTCGTATACAGGTTAATGGTTTATATTTTATATATTTTAAATGTAAACCCAATTTCCTTTTTCCTTGTTCAATTTTGGTGGATATTGGTCCGTAATATGGGGTCAAATTGTATTACATCGTCCTCAGTCCTCAGTGTTAAGTGTATATAAGTAGTAAAAAAAAAATTATATTGTTGATCGATAAAACTAGTTTTCAAATAAAAATAATTCCACTAGAAAAGGCTATCAATTCATCAATTCTAATTTTATTTTTAAACCATTATTTCTATCAGACTTGATTGTCTCTTTGATTGGTAATAAGTGTGAAATGTTAAGAGTTGGAAAAATAAAAAAGGAATAATGTATTCTCCTCACAATTATCCTTCACTAATTGTAATTAAGTTTTTTTTTTTTTTTTTTTTTTTTTTTTTTTTTTCTTATCCTCCATTTATTAATTTAAACAAACAACAAATGATAACAATTGGAATCGATCTTGTGTTGCCTTCTCAGCATTTTAAGATTCGTTGCTTCGTAGATCCTGGCGCTTCAGTTGACTATTGTCGTCCTGTTGTCTTGATCGAGTGAGGAGGAATCACTCTGCTGGCTATGGTGTGAAAATAGGTCAGTCTAAAAAACCTGAACCCCTTCCCTAAGCAAACACGTCCGCTAAGGGGGTCAAACCTTGCCACCTACCAGGCCGGGGCTATGTCCCTGAAGAGAGGGTTGGCACAGTACTTTAGGCCGTCGAAAAATTTTAAGTGCCGTCGACCAATAAATGATGGGACCGATGGTATTTGTAAAGTTTCATTTATGACGGTGTTTCTGGCCCTCTCGAGGTTTGTTCCGCGGACTATTCGTCGGAGGACTGAGTTCTGAAAGCTCTAAAGTGCTTTCAGTGTTGTTTCATACATATACTGAAGAAGTGGGGCGCCATGAAGTAGGGTGGGGCGAATGATGGCTTTGTACAGCTGAATTTTGAGTCGAAGAGACAGTTGACGAAATGTAAGGAGGTAGTTAAGGCGGTACGTCTTCTGCCGAGCCAGCTTAATCCTACTTCTCACATGAGTAGAGAAAGTAAGGTGTCGATCAAGGTGAACACCTAGGTAGAGAATGGAGTTAGACAGCGTCTGTTTCTCATTGTCCACAGTGAAGTGGGTAGGTAATCGATTCCTCTTCCCTTTTTGATGACATTATGATGGCGTCGGTCTTTCTATGGTTCACTTTGATTCCACACGACTTGAGTGCTTCAACTATGGTCTCTGTTGCCCTCTCAGCCATACTAAGAGCCCTTTTCGCATTCATGCTAGATGCATAAACTCCTATGTCGTCAGCATAAGCAGCCACCACCGCTTCAGGATGTTTAATGGCAACTACTGGTGCAGTGAAAACATTGAAGAATTCCGAGGACCGAACCTTGTGGCACTCCACATGTGGTGGGAACAGGTGAAGATAGGCTTTCCCCTACCCTCACTATAAACGATCTACCGCTGAGGTAGTTGTCGATAAGTCGACATAAGGCTACGGGAAACCTGAACTCTTCTAGACGGCATAGCAACAGCGGATGAGATACACAGTCGAATGCTTGTGAGCAATCGAGGGATATAAACGCCGTAGCTTTATTCATGTGCATCTGGTTAATGGTATGCGTCTAAGTTTCACCAGATGATGATCACAGGCGACATCTCGTTGGAATCCTGTTTGTTCGGGAGGGATGACGCCTTCACTGAAGCAGTGGTTCACGAGGTGATAGTGAACAAGTCGCACGAAGACCTTACTTATATGTGAAAGAAGGCTGATTGGACGATAGTGGTCAGCAGAGGAAGTAGTGATGGTATCTACCGCTGCATCAACCTCGCCTGGTGTCAGACAAGATTTCACTTGAGGGAGATTTTCATCTAGGCTTGTTTTGTAGCCCTTCCAATTCGCTTTATGCAGAAGATACCTCGTTGCCGGCGGCGTGACTGGTGACCCTTCAAATTTGTAGATCACAGGGCGGTGATCCGACGGTCCAAATGGCAGTGCCTGACAGTCTGTAATGGTGTGGAGGTCTCTGGTAAGGAGTAGGTCCAATGTTGAGGTCCATGATGAGTTGGACATATGTGTGCACACCCGGGTGGAAGACGGCCAGACGTATCTTCGTAATGATAGTACCCAGTGGCTTATTGCTGGGGCAGAGCCAAGCTGTATGACGGGCTTTGAGGTCTCCAAGGATACCTGCTCTTCGTCTGAGCATGGACCAATAGGTTGCGTACCGTCGTATGATTTGCACGTGGTCTCCTGTAAACACAACTGAACCTGTAATGGTGTTTCAAGTGGACATCAACTGTGGTTATGTGGGTTCCCTCGCAGGAATCCACTGGATTTGGAATAAAGCGTGATGGTATGTCTCTTCTTACGAGAATTGCTACTCCTGCAGGTGTACCATGTTGCGTGGTTTCTCTGTACACAACGTATCCTGGAAAGAATCGGTTGGCGGGAGAGATCATAATATCTGTCAAAGCCACAACCGCTGGCCGGTGCTGCAGTAGTAGGATCTCTAGTTCAGCTTGCTTTGAATTGAGGCCTCGGGTATTGTAATTTAGAACTAGGTGTTCAAGCATCGAATTTCACAAGCAGTCTGGTCACCAGGGACAGCAAGTTCTGCACTGTGCTCATCATGGAGTCAAAGCGGGAGGTTAGATTGTTAATGCCCTCGCTGATTGAGTCCCAAGGCGGAAAACACTGGACTGGCTGTGAAGACTGTATCAGCTGTGTCTGCTGAATAGGTAGCCTGGGTTGAGAATGTGCTCCACTAGATGCCTGGGAGTAAAAATTCTGTTGGGTTATGCGGGCCGCTATTTCCTTGCGTTCAGGTACTTGTAATTAAGTAATTAATTAATATGCATTTAGTAGCGCTTAGAAATATCAATTACCGAGAAGGACTTAGCTGGTTTTCATTGATTACTCCACTTTAATACTTTACGTCTTAAGAGCTGGCAATTTAAATCAAGCATCACTGAATTTACTCATATCTTTGATTAATTACAATTGTATTTGTCAAATATTATTGTATTTATAATAAATACCAAATGTTTTATTATTGAATGTTCAAAGAAAGTGAGTGGAGGTCAGTTTCTGAATTCACCATTTAATTTATAATGACCATGTTATAATTATTTATATTCTCAAATATATTTTTCATTTTTTTAAATCAAATTTAAAAATAATTTTTATAGTGTTTTTTTTTTTTTTTTTTTTTCAAATACTGTTGTTTCTTGATTTAAAACAAACTACGTCGTTTCAGACTACTTCAACATTTACTAGACAAACGTTCAAAGCTCCCAATTAATTACAAAAGACTCATTTACATGACTGTGATTAGACCTATTTGAATGTACGGAGTTGAGCTTTGGGGCTTCAATCCTTACAATCCAAAATCTTTCGTAAAATCCTCAATGATCCTTACTTTGTCACCAATAACCTATCTATAAAGATCTTAATGTTCCATATGTTAATGATTTAGCCAAAACCAGATACCTATCATTTCATAGTAAGCTCCATAATCACTCAAATCCATTAGTTTCTCAACTTGCTTTCCCCTCCATTCCTGATTATCTTCCGAGGCGTCTGAACCGAAGATGGCCTAGAGATCTTCTAGTGTAGAAGTTTTAATAAAGTGCTACTGATCAGTAGTTCTTTCCAAGTTTTAACATGTTATTGTAATCGTTGTCAATACATTTACTTGATGTATATATTCTGTACAGTTGTAAATTTCAATAAATGTATATATAAAAAAAACAAAGTTACTAAAATAATACGAAATAATAATAAGAGATATAATCGAAAACCCAAAAATGGAACCGTCTCCCCTCTCCCCCAACGTTAGCTCACCCCCGGCGGGGGCTAATAGTTTATTTTATATTCTAACAATTCTTAAGGAAGCGCTGAGGTAAAAAATGATCGCATATTTCATGCACTCTACAATATGCATTTTGACTTAACTATAGGTATCTGAATTGGACAAAATCAGCAATATATGGAGCGTTAACATTTGAACATTTGGTTAGTAAGCGTTGCATAATCTTCTAGTATTAAACATCAATTCATTTTTTTTTTTTTTTTTTTTTTTTTTTTTTGTAGATCCATGTGGCTAAAAGTGGATTTTATAAGGGATCAAGTGGTGGGTCTCTTAGTTCGGATCAAGAATAAATACTATTACAAACCATAAAAAAAAATAACAAATTCCTAAGGACATTGAAAGTTAAAACGGGGAGGACAACAACAAGGAACTATTTCCTGAGCTTACTCACAAAATGATTTAGTTTATCTATAATTGAAGGTTGTATTAGAGGATTGAGACAAAATAAAAAGGAAAGAGAGAACTAGAAGCTAGGAGAGGGAGGAGGATTAACTACCGAAGGAAAGAAGATAACCCAACTGGGAAAGTGGGAAAGCCATCGGTATCGGCTATCTCAACTCTATTTAACCCCTCTCTCTCTACATTCTATCCTTTATCTTGTCTTATTTATTTTACAGTATTTTTTTTTTTTAATTTGAATTATTTTGTGAAGAAAACATCAGGAATCAACAAAACCCGTTCAAAGGAATAAATTATGTTAATTAATATTGTACACATAAAACTACGAAGAACAATAAACACATTATTTTGAAGTTTTACTCAATAATGCTTAGAAACTACAAAATTATAATAAAGAAACTTAACTCGTATAGAAACTATAGGTCAAGGAAAGAACTATCTTGAGGAAGATCTTAGGCCCAAGGATCATAAATGGAGAAAGGTAGCACAGGCCCAACGATGACGTATACCTAAAGCAAGGACCTCTTATCGACACTATCATCAAGAGACGCCTCTAAATCTACGGACACCTTGAGATAGTGAACGAGTCAAGATTGACCGGCAGTGTCAGTGCATGTGGTACAAGCAGGTCAAATATGATTGTATAGTAAAAGAGTGATAGTGTCCGATGCGACAAACTCGCCTCGGCCTCTAGAAAATGGACTGTATGGGAAAATATGAAAGTGAGGTTTTGCACCCTTGGGGAGATATTATTGAGAAGGTAGCATAAACAAATAATACATAAGAAATTTCTTACCTTATTACTGCCGCCGACGGTCTGTCCGGGGGCCCCTGGAATCCCTACGGCCTGGCAAATGCTTCTCCTAAGCTGCAATATTTGTCTAAGCTCGCCTCCTCTTAGGTCACCACTCATTAGGGGGAGAACTGGGTTATAAAACCGATGGAAGACCATGAGGTCTTGGGCAATTTTTAGTAGGTGCGTACTTGAGCACAGAATCAAGAAGAAGGGATATTCTGGTAGGGATTAACGCAGATAAGGGCTAGTTGCACCGAAAATTCATAGAGTGCGTCAATACACGGTATATTAAAGTTTTTCCCCTTCCCCCCCCTCACAATAGCGCCGATTGGCGCGAACAATGATATTCTAACCTCCAACAACTCTTAATCCCACATCCAGCACAGACAAGCTTTTCGGAAAATATTGAAAGAAGACTCAAATATAAAACTTAAGAAAGCGCAGAGATCAAAGAGATCAGAAGCAGCTAAACAACTTCAAAGTCAGACAATGAAGGAAATATTGGCTAGGAGGAGGGCTCTCAACAACCTGACCGATCCCAACTCATTTAGATGAAAACCATTTTGGCTAACCCACGTAGTCCATAGTTGGTAATTCGAGGGAAAAAAAAATAAATGAATAAATTATAAAAAAATAACCAAAGACAAAAAAGAGAGGTTCCAAATCAAAACAAAACGAACGATCCAAATCTCTGAAGAGGAGAGGAAAGCAAGATCAGAAATAATGAAGCAATACTTGGCTGGAAGAAAGGCACAGAGCATTCAGAAGTGGTTGTCAAACGTACCCCGGAGTCGGGTGAAACGAAAAAAAAATCAAACAAAATATACAATAGCAATAACGGTTGCAATATGTCTAGCATTTAACAAAAACAGATCTGCAAAAAAATATTACTAGTACATGAATAACACCCCCAGAGGAAAAAGAAACGCCGAAGAAATACATTTTGATCCCCTTCAACATAAAACCCATCATTAAAGATAAAAAGAAACACTATCATCCCATTTGTCTTCGCCATAAAAGAACAGACCAATTTATATAAAAAGTTTAATATAATAAACTAAACGGTTATAAATGTTATGCTAAATACACATGGAAAACAAGACGATAACTAAATCAAAGATTGAAGGAACATTTGGATTTTATTGACATTTCAATGAAAATAACGATAAAATCTACAAAGATTTGGGAGTGAAACTGATAAATTACATAGAAGGTAGCCTAGAATTGAATTGCATGATTATGGCCGTTATTTCTAATAATTTTATAATTCCCTTCCTGTAATTATTTTTTCCTAGTCCAGATGATGGTTTGCGTTTGAAGCCGAAACGTCGCCACAATAATATTTAACATGGAACATTTTTACAAGTGACATAGTTGGTATACGTTTTTAGGAGACACCATGGCATTGTGTAGTTTGATAGTTTGATATTAGGAGAGTAGCAGCAATCAAGCTTATGACATACTAAATAACTATCTTGGCTAAAAGGTAGGTTCTAATTAGTAAGCTCCTTTTGACTCTGTTTCTCCTGATACGAAATAAATCATTTTAACCTGGATTTGGCCGATCTTGCTCGATCCCTTTCAGCTGTTGAAAAATTATTGTTTGAATCAAAAATTCACGTTGGAAACCCAAATTTTAAAGTAAAGAGGGTTTTTTGTTTACACCCTCTAGCTCTGTTAGTGTTGCTCAGCTTGCCGGCAGTTTACTCATCAGAAATTAAATAAAGAATAGTTCTTAACTCGTCTGTATTTTTTTTTTTTTTGTGTGTATGTTACGCGATTACTCCGTCAATTCTGTATCAATTTTGAAGATCGCCACTGGTGGAAGGCGGTAAGTCAACTTTTAGGCACCCTCAGAAAAAAGCGCAATTCAGTTGAAAGTTATATGATAAATTGGTACCAGGTATTTAATTGTCTGTATCAATGATTTTATATGTATGTACAAACAACATACACATTAATGAAAAATATACGTAATGATTTCTTAACTCGTCTGTATTTTTTTTTTGTGTGTGTATGTTACGCGATTACTCCGTCAATTCTGTATCAATTTTGATGATTCTTTTTTTAGATCGGTAGGGCATACTTCAGAGGTAGTCCCATAAAAAATATTTTTAAATCAAAAAGCGCAATTCAGTTGAAAGTTATATGATAAATTGGTACCAGGTATTTAATTGTCTGTATCAATGATTTTATATGTATGTACAAACAACATACACATTAATGAAATATTTACGTAATGATATCTTAACTCGTCTGTATTTTTTTTTTGTGTGTGTATGTTACGCGATTACACCGTCAATTCTGTAACAATTTTGAAGATCGCCACTGGTGGAAGGCGGTAAGTCAACTTTTAGGCACCCTCAGAAAAAAGCGCAATTCAGTTGAAAGTTATATGATAAATTGGTACCAGGTATTTAATTGTCTGTATCAATGATTTTATATGTATGTACAAACAACATACACATTAATGAAAAATATACGTAATGATTTCTTAACTCGTCTGTATTTTTTTTTTGTGTGTGTATGTTACGCGATTACTCCGTCAATTCTGTATCAATTTTGATGATTCTTTTTTAGATCGGTAGGGCATACTTCAGAGGTAGTCCCATAAAAAATATTTTTAAATCAAAAAGCGCAATTCAGTTGAAAGTTATATGATAAATTGGTACCAGGTATTTAATTGTCTGTATCAATGATTTTATATGTATGTACAAACAACATACACATTAATGAAATATATACGTAATGATTTCTTAACTCGTCTGTATTTTTTTTTTGTGTGTGTGTTACGCGATTACTCCGTCAATTCTGAATCAATTTTGATAATTCTTTTTTAGATCGGTAGGGCATACTTCAGAGGTAGTCCCATAAAAAATATTTTGAAATCAACGCAGTACTTTTTAAGAAAAATAAAAAAAAAGATCATAAAATCACTTATTAACTGTTTTTTTGATTTTTTTAAAAAAAGCACTGAGTTGATTTCAGAATATTTTCTATGTGCCCACCTCTGAAGTATACCCCAGCGATCTAAAAAAGAATAATCAAAATTGATTCAGAATTAACGGAGTAATCGCGTAACATAAAAAAATAAAAAAAATAAAAATAAAGACGAGTTGAGAACCTCCGTCAATTCTGAATCAATTTTGATAATTCTTTTTTAGATCGGTAGGGCATACTTCAGAGGTAGTCCCATAAAAAATATTTTGAAATCAACACTGCACTTTTTAAGAAAAATCAAAAAAACAATTAATAAAAATCACTGTTATATAACCTTCCATTTTAAACATATTTATAATTATAATTATCTAAAATCTCCAAGGTAACTAAATATAAATTATTAACAAAAATAACAAAAAATTTTTTTTTTTTTTTTTTTTTTTTATTTTCAATTTTTACTAATTAATTAAACTATTATATCTGGCTGTATGGAACTATCCAATGCCAAAAAAAAAAAAAAAAAAAAAAAAAAAAAAAAAAAAAAAAAAAAAAAAAAAAAAAAAAAAAAAAAAATAATTTACATATACAGTCAACTCTCGATGTGTTATTTTTCGATAAGCTGAATTCTTGAATAAGTCGAACAAAATCTGCGGTCGGAAGTACATTACACTTAAATTTCACCTCAATGAGACGATTTCAAACAAAGAACGTGAAAAATTGTGTCAAAAATAAGTATAACTGAAAAAAGAGTTCAAAAGAGAGAACTTCTAGGACCACTTCTATGAAACGAACTATTAGAAGTCATCGCCTCTATAACTCGAACTCAAATTAAAAGAATTTCATGTGTAATTTGTTTTCCTGTTCTTTTGTCATTGTTTGTCTTTTCATTTCATAGTTACACCAGTCACTTATTATTAGTTATTCACTCGAGTGGTTTTACAGTCGCTATTGAAAATTCTTTCAATTGACGAAAAGTTAAAATTGATTTGCAAAGTGCAGAAACGAGAAAGAAGTTGGGCGTTTGTTGCTAGTGAATTCTGGATTCCGCGTAATTCTCTTTCAACCGTCCTAAAGAATAAAGAAAAGATCGCCACTGGTGGAAGGCGGTAAGTCAACTTTTAGGCACCCTCAGAAAAAAGCGCAATTCAGTTGAAAGTTATATGATAAATTGGTACCAGGTATTTAATTGTCTGTATCAATGATTTTATATGTATGTACAAACAACATACACATTAATGAAAAATATAAGTAATGATTTCAACTCCGATTTTGTGTTCAATTTTCCCAATTACATGAAGGTAAGTGGAATGATAAATCGATAAGTCTTTGTTCAGTAAGTCAAACCATTTTTCAGGGAAGCTTGAAAATCGAGAATTGACTGTATAAACAAAAATACACTCACCACTAAAAAGTGAAAATAAAAATAATTTTTAGAGAAATAAACAAAACCGACTTCAAGATCAAACCTACATATACAAACTTGAACTTAAAAAAAAAAAAAGAAAATTTAATTGCTTCAAAACAAAAACCATTAAATGAAAATCAACGAAATTATCGATACTTATAAACCTATTCACAATTTATAATCAGTTATTTTTGGAGTCGGTGCCAACCAAAACAAACAGAATTTGGAAAGAAATTGTAATCGTAAAGATCCTCCCACTGTTTCATCACCGCCACACCGCTGTCTCCGGCGTTTCGACTGTTTATTTATTGTAAAGGCAGGATTAAACTGCCTTTCTTGGCTGGCACCGACTCCAATGATAATTGGTCATAAATTGTGAATAGGTATAGTATCGATAATTTCGTTGATTTTCATTTAATGGTTTTTGTTTTGAAGCAATTAAAATATTATTTTTTTTTTTTTTTAGTTCAAGTTTGTATATGTTGGTTTAATCTTGAAGTCGGTTTTGTTTTTTTCTCTAAAAATTATTTTTATGTTATATAATATTTGCCACTGGGACCTACCGTTTAAGAGCTATATTAGTAGAATCACTTATGACTTGGTCATGCAAAACATATGAGCATCAACGGTTACTAGGGCAACCAACCCCTAAAACATGTTCCATCTTGTTCTATCTTTAGCCGGCAGGATCAAGGGGGCCAGTTTCCAGCTTATCTTTATTGTTGCAATCCATTATAGTTCTGATAAAAAATAAACATGTATGATTTTTGTGGAATATCTGACACTCCAACCATCTTCTTTCTTATACATATACAGGGTGCGTATCTCTTAGTGTAAAAAAAAAATGGGTGAAACTAGATCAAAACTAAAAAAATCCCGCAGACCTCACCTTTCTGTTCCAGTCCGTTGCAGATATACGATAAATTTAAGACTTTTTTGAGGAAATCACTTTTTTTTTTTTCCATAAACGTTGTAATATCTCCATTTTGTTCAAATATGTTTAAAATTTTGAGCACATTTTCGAATTTAGCATTACATTTTCTATAATAGCTGAGTATCTGTAATTTTGAATTTTAGAAACTTGGAACTCAAATTAAAAAAAAGAATTTCATGTATAATTTGTTCTTCTGTTTTCTGTCATTGTTTGTCTTTTCATTTCATAGTTACACCAGTCACTTATTATTAGTTATTCACTCGAGTGGTTTTACAGTCGCTATTGAAAATTCTTTCAATTGACGAAAAGTTAAAATTGATTTGCAAAGTGCAGAAACGAGAAAGAAGTTGGGCGTTTGTCGCTAGTGAATTCTGGATTCCGCGTAATTCTCTTTCAACCGTCCTAAAGAATAAAGAAAAGATCGCCACTGGTGGAAGGCGGTAAGTCAACTTTTAGGCACCCTCAGAAAAAAGCGCAATTCAGTTGAAAGTTATATGATAAATTGGTACCAGGTATTTAATTGTCTGTATCAATGATTTTATATGTATGTACAAACAACATACACATTAATGAAAAATATAAGTAATGATTTCAACTCCGATTTTGTGTTCAATTTTCCCAATTACATGAAGGTAAGTGGAATGATAAATCGATAAGTCTTTGTTCAGTAAGTCAAACCATTTTTCAGGGAAGCTTGAAGATCGAGAATTGACTGTATAAACAAAAATACACTCACCACTAAAAAGTGAAAAAAAAAATAATTTTTAGAGAAATAAACAAAACCGACTTCAAGATTAAACCTACATATACAAACTTGAACTTAAAAAAAAAAAATAATAATATTTTAATTGCTTCAAAACAAAAACCATTAAATGAAAATCAACGAAATCATCGATACTTATAAACCTATTCACAATTTATAAGCAGTTATTTTTGGAGTCGGTGCCAACCAAAACAAACAGAATTTGGAAAGAAATTGTAATCGTAAAGATCCTCCCACTGTTTCATCACCGCCACACCGCTGTCTCCGGCGTTTCGACTGTTTATTTATTGTAAAGGCAGGATTAAACTGCCTTTCTTGGCTGGCACCGACTCCAATGATAATTGGTCATAAATTGTGAATAGGTATAGTATCGATAATTTCGTTGATTTTCATTTAATGGTTTTTGTTTTGAAGCAATTAAAATATTATTTTTTTTTTTTTTTTAGTTCAAGTTTGTATATGTTGGTTTAATCTTGAAGTCGGTTTTGTTTTTTTCTCTAAAAATTATTTTTATGTTATATAATATTTGCCACTGGGACCTACCGTTTAAGAGCTATATTAGTAGAATCACTTATGACTTGGTCATGCAAAACATATGAGCATCAACGGTTACTACGGCAACCAACCCCTAAAACATGTTCCATCTTGTTCTATCTTTAGCCAGCAGGATCAAGGGGGGCAGTTTCCAGCTTATCTTTATTGTTGCAATCCATTATAGTTCTGATAAAAAATAAACATGTATGATTTTTGTGGAATATCTGACACTCCAACCATCTTCTTTCTCATACATATACAGGGTGAGTATCTCTTAGGGTAAAAAAAAAAGTGGGTGAAACAAGATCAAAAATGTAGCAAAATGCCTCTGACCTCACCTTTATATTCCAATCCGTTGCAGATAAATGATAAATCAAAGACTTTTTTAAGGAAACCACTTTGTTTTAAACCACAGGAATAATAACCACGTTCTATAATAACTGAGATCCCTTAACCTTGAATTTTATAAACTTGGTATTTAAAGAACAGCTTGATTTTCACCTTATTTGCGGAAGTCACAATGTCTTATATTACTTCAACTAATATAATAACATTAGATCCTCTGATCTGGTGTCGCTTTATTGACAGTTTTCCTTTATTTTCTATTAAACAATATTTTTTTTTCTTTGCTTTTTATTCTAGCGAAGAGTTTATTATATTTAAATTGCACATTTTCATTAAGGGATTGTCATAATGTTTTATGTACACGAGTAACTGATTTGTATGCCAAATGAGAACACCATGTTTTTTCGGTTTCAAAAGTGAATTTCTCCATAAAATTGAAACAAAATCATTACGTTTAACATATCATTCAAAAGCTGATTAAATTTACAAGTTTTAGTAAGATTTGACGTTTTTGAAAAACGGTGAGCGTTGAAGTAATATAAGACATTGTGACTTTCCCAAATAAGGTGAAGATCAAGCTGTTCTTTAGATACCAAGTTTCTAAAATTCAAGATTACAGGTACTCAGCTATAATAGAAAATGTAATGCTAAATTCGAAAATGTGCTCAAAATTTGAAACATATTTGAACAATATGGAGATATTACATCGTTTATGGAAAATAACGTGATTTCCTCAAAAAAGTCTTAAATTTATCGTATATCTGCAACGGATTGGAACAGAAAGGTGAGGTCTGCGGCATTTTGTTACATTTTTGATCTAGTTTCACACATTTTTTTTTTACACTGAGATACTCACCCTGTATAGTTATGGTGAACCATATCATATCATTATGTATATTAATTTAAAAGGTTAGACTGCCAACCATCTCTCTCAAAAAATTAAAAGATACAATAATGTTGGCATGAACTATTCATTAATTTACTTACTAATCACTAGTTGCTATTTATGTTTCTAATCCGATATGAAACAATATCCTAAACATTTATTTACTGATATTAACTAACTCACATTTATTAATGTGAAATTAATTAAACTAATTTTTATTAGTAAAAATAAATTATAGTTTAAAAAACACGCTTTAATAGCAAACCGAACTAAACCTTTCTTAGACTAAATCTTTTGATCTGCAACTCTAAGTTTATGGTATAACATTTTTTGATTGGATTAGCCATTTTTGTGTTATAGACTCTTAAACATGGTCAAAACTAACTTTTTGAGAAAGTTGGCGAAATTCGTCCATTTTTGACAATCGATTGTGGCTAAACGCCACAATGAAATTCAGCTTAAAAGTGGCCTTAAGACGCACAATTTAGTAAATAACACAATTTTCGATTTAAAGAATTTGTGTATGTTTTCTTTACAAAAATCTAAAAAAAATATTGGGTTTTGTTGCCCCCCAAAAATTTTCCCCTTATAAAAATGTAGTCACATTATTCTGAGGACCCATCTGGACCATCTTTTTCTTTATTGGCGCGACAGACGCATGAAGCTGTCCTTGGCCTGCTCCACAGCCCTCCTCCAATCGTCCTGATCAGCTGCTCGCCTTAAATATATTTTAGAAACTTTTAAGTCCTCGGAGACGCCATCGAACCATCTTCTCTTCGGTCTTCCACGAGGTCTCACTCCATCCGGTCTATCCCATAACAATTTTCGGCATGTTCTGTTCTCACCCATCCGGTATACATGCCCCATCCATTTTAGCCGTTGAACTCTTATGTATATCGTCAATGGCAATTCACCATACAAATCGTATAGCTCCCGGTTCTTCCTTCGCCGCCACATGCCGTTATCCTTTATCGGACCAAATATACGCCTCAGTACTTTCCTTTCGAAACAGTCCAGTTTTGTCGCTACTGATTTATTAATAGTCCATGTTTCGCAGGCATACGAGGCTACCGGTCGCACTTGGGTCTTGTACAGTCTTATCTTGGTTGCGAGGCTGGTGAGTCTACTCTTGATAATGCTTTGTATGGAGAAGTAGGCTCTGTTGGCTGATATTATCCGACTTTTAATTTCCTCCTTTTCATCGAGGTGTTCGTTAATCCGGGCGCCTAAACTTTGGAAACTTGTGACGGTTTTGAGAGTGTAGCCTTCCATATAATAAAAATGCTGTGGACGAGCAAGTTTTTTTTTCTTCTAAATACCATTATTTTGGATTTCTCCTCGTTCATATGCAATCCCATTCTTTTAGCTTCTCTGTTCATTTTGTGCAAAGCTTCCCTTAAGTATCGCATAGAGTGAGCTGCAATAACTACGTCATCCGCATACGCCAATATCTGAATGGGGCTGTTAGAAATTGTGCCTCTGGTGTCAAACCCCGCTCTTTTTACAGTTGCATGTAAAACTATATTGAAAAGGAGAGGTGCTAACGAGTCTCCTTGTCTGAGTCCGACATCTACGGGAAAAGGCTCGCTTCTTGCCTGGTTCACTTTAATCCTGGCAAATGTGCTCTTCATGGTGCACAAAGTGAGCCTAGTGAGCTTATTCGGTATTTTCATGTCTTTCATTGCTTTATACAGCTCATCACGGTTGACGGAATCGTATGCTGTCTTAAAGTCCACAAACATCAGCCACATAGTTTGGTTATACTCTTTCATTTTTTCGCACATCTGCTTCAGTGAGAAAATTTGATCGACAGTCGATCGGTTGGGTCTGAAACCTCCCTGGTATTCACCCAAATTAGGTTCAACATGTGCGATGATCCTGTTATATAGGGCTATTGAGAAAACTTTATATACTGTGTTCTGTAGACTTATCCCCCGATGATTTCTGCACTCTGTCTTATCTCCTTTCCTCTTATATATTGGGACTATTTTTGACTCATTCCACTCAGCAGGAAAATCCTCCACTTCCCAAATGCTAGATATCAAAGAGCGAAAATCTGGACCATACTAGATCAAAAAAACGTACTGCTCCACCTTTTGGGGTTATTTCGAGTGGACTAAGTAAGAATATTAAAACAAAGTCGTGCAATTACTGTATTGTCATCGGTTCTTGGCACGTGTGCAGATTTTCAAGTTAATCAGATAGATGGAAATTGGTGAAAATTACGATGCAAGATTCCGTTTCATACAGATGAAGTTATAAAAGTGTATTTAAAAAAAAAAAATCACTATTTTTAGAACTGTTAAATAAATTCAAACTAGAAAAAAATCACAGAATATAACACGTAGAAGAATCAAAACAATGCATGTAATAATGCTTATCTACTTTAATATTATTTCATAAAGTAATATATGATTAAAGTATTGTTATATTAATACCTAAAACTAAGTTAGAGGCGGAAACAGACCCCTTCTGCCTTGTAATTAAGAGAAGTGCCCACAAAGCTTTGGCTCTTGTAACCGACGAGGGATAATTATCACATAGGGTGAATAATAAAACCAGTGTATCTCCCTCCAGGTTGGTCAGGTTTGGGCGGCAACGGTTGAAATGTCCTACATTAAGAACATTGAATTAGAAAAAGAATTTCGGACGCAAAATCGCATAGAAAAAGAGTATATAATGATATGAAATGAAAAAATAAATTTCATTTTGAGACTAATCGTCCATTAAGAATCATACAAAGACACAATGACATGTTGCTGTTACCTGCCTACATGCATTTTGATTAGACACAATAGTAAATGTAATAGAAGAGAATTAAATGCATAAAAATAATCTAAAAAAGTCTTGTATTTTTTATTATGTAGTTTGTAAAAAAAACTTAATAATAAAAACTAGAAAGTCCATATACATAAGTGAAGATTGTGAGAAAAAGTGAAAAAAAGAAAAGAAAAAATTAAACAAGACTATCATAAGTAAACATATTCTCAACATACATTAAGCTAAATTACTTTTTTTTAAATCGAAATTTACAACTGTATATACAATATAACAATATAACACATTAAGTAAATGTGATAATGATAAAAATGGCACGTCACTTGTTTATAAAGCAACTACCCATTGGTTGCACTTAAAACGGTTGTATATTAGAAGGTCCCGAGACAATCTTCTTTTCAGACACCTCGGAGGGTTATCTGGAATGGAATGAGAAGCAAGTTGTGATACTAATTGGTTTGAATGGTTGTGGAGTTTACTTTGAAAGGATAGATATCCGGTTTGAGATAAGTCAGAAACGTAAGGTATATTAAGATCTTTTTGGATAAGTTTGTTTGTGGCGAAGTAAGGAGCATTTAGGATTTTTCTAAGGATTATGGATTGTAAGGATTGGATAAGGGGAGAATAAGAAGGTTTAGTTGAACCCCAAAGCTTAACTCCATATGTCCAAATAGGTCTGATAACTGTCATGTAAATGAGTCTTTTATAGTAAGTTGGAAGGTTTGAACATTTGTCTGTGGATGTTTAATGTTTAGTTGAAGAAGTCGCAAACGACAAGCAGATTCCTGTTTTAGTCTTTTATGTGGATTCCAAGTTAAACGTGTGTCCATTTCGAGTCCTAGGTTACATTATCTTCATAGTTTTATCAATAATAAAATTTACTGATTTTCAATTAAATTGTTATTACAGAGTGATAAATGTGTGGATCCTACTGATAGGTGGCGAGCGCCATTCTGCAATAGAGGTTACAACGGTATAGTGTTATCTAGGGCTTGACATTGATAATAAAATCTAATCATTTTTAATTGAATAGTTATTAAAAAATAAATAAATAAATGAGCCATTGTTTCCTAATGGTACAATTCGACCTCAATATTTTGCTCCGCAAAAAAGTTTAATATCTTTTTTTAATCAACTTTACATTTATTAATATATAAGTGAAGATTGTGAGGTTATTAAAAATTTAAAAATGGAAAAAATTGAACAACACTATCATAAGTAAACATATACTCAACATACATTAAGCTACATTATTTTTTTTATTGAAATTTCCTACCGTATAAACAATATAAAAATATAACACATCAAGTAAATGTGATAATATTGATACAAATGACACATCACTTCCTTCTGTTTAAAGCAACTACCCATTGGTAGCACTTATGAAGGTTCTATATAATGAAGTACTATACTAGGAAGTCCCGAGGCCTTCTTCTTTTCAGGCGCCTCGGAGGGTTATCTGGAATGGAATGAGAAGCAAGTTGTGAAACTAATGGATTTGAATAGTTGTGGAGTTTTCTATGAAAGGGTAGATATCTGGTTTGTGCTAACGTAAAGTATATAAAGATCTTTGTGTATATGTTTGTTTCTAACGAAGTAAGGGGAATTTAGGATTTTTCTAAGGATTTTGGATTTTTAGGATTGGATACGAGATTAATTGAATGATTTATTGGAGCCCCAAAGCTTAACTCCATAGGTCCAAATTGGTCTGATTAATGTCATGTAAATGAGTCTATTGTAATTTATTTAAGTAAATCTTGAAGTAGTCGAAAACGACGGGTATTTTCTTGTCGTGTTAGTATTGTAAGTGGATTCCAAGTAAGACGTTTTTCCAGATTGAGTCCTAGGTAGCGGATCTGCTAAACAGGGATTAGTGGAACATTAAAGGATACTGTAGGACTGGAAATCGAAGCTAACATATTGAATTATAAAATAAAATAAGCTTAAATCGTTTTTGAGCCTATTCATTAGTATAGGATCTAACAGAATTATTGAAAATTAAACAGAATTATTTTGCATAATCATTCATTTGTTAGTAAGCATATGTTTGGCTTGTAAGCAAGTGTTAGAATAGGAGAGTTATAGGGTAGGAGCATGTCTGATTTCAGGAGGAAGGGAATTCCAGAGGGTGTCAAATCAGGCATGGAAAGGAATGCTGTAATGATGCGGTTCCGTAGAAAAGAGTATAGAGGTCTGAAGAGGTCAGAAGAACGCGATCCTTAGGGGTTGATAGTGGATGGAGCTCTTAAATTTCAGGAGGTTGTGAATAAAGGACGGGCGATGATCGGTATACATTATTTATCAAACAAATCACTACTTGCCAATTTATTTTGTGATAAGTGGAATATAAAAATATTTCAATTTTTTTATAAAATATTTTGTAATGAATAGTTATATTTATTTATCTCTGAAAACTAACTTTAAATATAATAATAGGTCATTTTAAGGTTCGACCTTTTAGATCACCATAACGATAGAAACGCAGAAAGACCAGTCTTAAAATACAAACGAAATGTAAATTAAGAGAGATTTAATATCTGAACCTCAAAGAAATTATAAACTCTCGGACCTGGACTCCCCCCACCTCCCCCCGGTAGGCTTTCTATATTAGAAATCTGGAAAGGTAATTCAAATGGAGGGAGTTATTTAAATTCATGAGGAGCTTTAGAATTTAATTTTAGCCGATTACAATTGCATATTCCGCAGTGGTCAAAACCTTTAGCTCTAACCGCCCTCAATAAACCCAAACCCAACAATCTGATTCTGAACCTTCATTTGAATATTTTATACAGTTGTGTTTTCATTCCGGTCTAGTTGTTTTTTTGTTGTTTTTTTTCTTCGATATTCGTTTTTCATTAGAATTGAATTTAATCATTTATAAATTCTCTAGTCTTTTTCAATAATTCCCTCGAAACTGGGCTCAATCAATTGCAATATTCTAAACCGAGATCCAGCAGAACCAGAAAATTCAGAATATAATCAAGGATATAGAAGAATAAAAAAATATAACACAAAGTGGAAGAAAAAAAAAATCACTTTAGCAGTAACAAAAGCCATAAATTTTATAAAATATAGAGTATGTGTGTTATACAGTGTGTTTATGTGTTATAAATATACACTCGATATATCGATCCTCGAGGGGAACGAGAAAACTATCGAGGATTTCCATGTATCAAGGTTCCATCTATTTAGGTGACTTCTGACTGACTTCAATAACATATAGAGATTAGTTGGCACGGCAGAGCTTCAATCATTTCACAACACACTCATGATTTTTATTGATTTTCATACTTTAGCCTATTTTTCCAAATTGAGGAAAAGGTGTTCGCTGGTATTCCAAACTTTTTTGCAATTTCGCACTTTCTCTCAATCCCGGGATTTACGGATTGATTAATTTTCAATTTTTCCTCATAGGAAAGGGTTTTACGCTTTACCATTTTCGAGAATAAAAAAAATATTATGGAACAACAGAAAACGAAATGTATTGCACAGAGGTTTTATCAGAAACTGAAACAAACAGGAAACAAATGTCAGGGAGTCACTGTGTTGTGTAGCAATTTGTAGCATCTTTGATCATTCTAAACCCTACTTATTTAACAAGACAACTTAGATATGTAGAGGTTTTCCGATAAAAACTTCGTTCTGTAGAGGTCCGGTCTAAGCTAAGGAATCTTCGAAAATTTGATATATCAATGTCTTCTTAACCAATCCTTCGATATATGGAGGTAAAAATAACATAGGAATGGTAGGCAGATTCAAAGGGAATAGAAAAACTTCGATTAATCAAGGAATTCACTTTATTGAGGTTCCACTGTATGTATATATTTCAATATTTTTCTTTTTACAATCTAATATTTTTGTATCGATATTGTTTTCTTTCGATATATCAACACATGGACACGTACCTTACGATGTATCGCTTTCTCTATTTATAAAAGTACAACATGCAAGTGTATAAATTTAAAAAAAAAAACGTAATAAAACCTTTTGAGAAGGATAATTCATCCTTAAAGACAAGAAGGTTCGTGAAAGGACTTCTTCCCAGTAGGACTATCCTTCGAACTTTGGAGGGTGGAGATTCAAGAACTGAATTCGCTAAGAAAACAATACTTAGCAAATCGAACGCACTTGTATTAAGAATCAAGTTGAGAAACATGTGGATTTGGGTGAATAGTTTTTATCATGAATACGAAAGTTATTTATTTCGTGCTAAATCAACAGTAATACAGACCGTTATGGTAATTGTGGATCAGTAGTTCATTTGTAACAAAGTAAGGAGCATTAAAGATTTTTCGAAGGATTTCGGGTAGGAGTGATTAGATGCGGAAAGAATTATAGGGTTTAATTGAGCCCAAAAGTTAATTCCATATCTTCAAATAGGTCTGATAACTGTCATGTAAATTAGTTTTTTGTAGTAAATCGGAAGGTTTGAACGTTTGTGTGTTAAATGTTAAATGAGTCGAAAACGACGCAGTTTCTTGTCGTTTTATTCTTATAAATGGATTCCAAGTTTATCCAGTTTGAGTCCTAGGTAGCGGATCTGTTTTAACAGGGATCAGTAGGATATTATTGAAGGATACTGTAGGACAAGGAGTCGTAGGTTTACGGCGAAGAGTAAAGGTTATTTAATAGGATTTTCTTGGATTGATTTTGATTCTCCAATTTCGACACCATTCATGAAGCTTGATATATGAGTGGTGTGTTGTGAATCGAGAGATTTGAAAGTCAGTAAGTATTGGTGTTGTCGAAATAGGAGTGCAGCTTTCTCTCTTTTTTATTTTGTAATAAAAAAGAGAGAAAGCCAATTTGTAAACCACAATTATTTTTCGAACAACTCAATATTTTGTGTTGTTATCTGCGATACTAATCTGTTGTAAATAATGGGATGTATAAAAAAAAACCGCTTCTTAAACAAATATTTGTATTATCATTTCTTTGATATAAAATACAATTAATACTCAAAGTATATTACATTGTTATCTACCGTCATTACCCATCGGCTAGCCAATTGCTCTATGCCACACTGATACCATTCCTTGGTAAAGAACCTTTGGACAGCATTTTCAACTTCCACAAAATTATCATTTTTTTTTCCATTGAAGATAATGGGTCATGGATCGAAACAAGTAATTTGGAATATCTTGTCAATAGGACGGCCTTATCATTGAACTGTCTCAGTAGGTTAGGGGGCGCCTTGTGGGGCCTCAGATACCCAGCTACGATGGCGATATATAAAGGAGTGATACTTGGTATCCTACGGTATGCATCTCCCGCCTGGTACCAAAATCTATCACGCAGACAGATGAGTAGGCTGGCAACAATTCAGCGTAATTCTCTGCTGCGAGTCACCAGGGCGTACCGATCAGTGTCTCATGAGGGGGTCCAGGTCTTAGCAGGAGGGGTACCTCTTGATCTTGTACTGCAAGAAGATGGTTTTAAATTTAAAATGAAAAGGAAGGCTCGGTGGGACTACCAAATAATCTCCGGTCTCTGATCGACGTAAATCCAAGGAAATGGTTGGAGATAATCCGAGAGTACACGATAGAAGAATGGAACAGGCGGTGGGTAACAACCCCGAAAGGGGCTACTCTTCGAAAATATTTCCCCACTGTTAGGTCACGTCTTCAAGCAACTTGGGTACTCCCGGATTACTGGATCTCACAGTTTCTCACAGGGCACGGGGGCTTTCGAGCCAAGCTCCAGAAACATGGTAAAAATATTGACCCGCTTTGTCCCAGCTGTGGTGTACCGGAGACCGCTGAACATGTGGTAATTTCATGCACTGCCTTTGAGGCATTGAGAGCCAAGCTACAGAGAGAAACAGGAATGTATGTTCTAATGGAGAGTGATTTCCCTCAACTAGTATCAGCTGACAACTACCCGTATTACAAAAGTTTTGTGTATGGTTGGAAAACTGAAGTGGGGGTAGAGCACTTCAACCTAGGAAGAAGTAGCCACGCCCCAGAAAGAACCCTGGACAGGAATGATGCTGACGACAACCCCATCACCGAATAAAGCCTATATAAACGTAAATGTAAAGCTATAAAATTAAAAAAAAAAAAAAAAAAAAAAAAATTGATATAGGTATGTTGTTATTTTAAATTAGTAGGTTATAGTTATTATTATTATGTATTATAGTATGTTATAGTTAGTATGTAGTTAATTTTAATATAGTATGTTGTATTAAATATAGGTTGTTGTATTAGATATAAGGTGTATTGTATTAAACACAAGTATGTAGTTATGTAAAGCGTTTAATGTATTTTAAATATTAAATGTTATTTTAAACGTGTAGTGTAATCTTGAAATGTTAAATGTTAAATGTAATATTGAAATGTTCTGTTAAATGTTTAAGAAAATTTATTCTTGCAATGTTAAAAGTAATATTGAAATGTTATGTTAAACTGTTAAAACCAGCAGTGATGGCTACAAGCCATCCCAGCAAAACCCGTGTAGCCGAGAGGCAAGGAAGGGAAATAAATAAATAAAAAAAATAAAAAAGGATCGAAACAAGTAGTAATCCGAAGGTGCGAGGTCTGGACTATATGGTGGATGAGGCAGGAGCTCAAACCCATGAAGTTAAACTTTTCTTTGGTTCGACTATTGATTGTTAGGAGTAAGTTCGTGAGGGACCAGTCTACAGGTCTTTTTCAACTTCCCCATTGAGAGAAGATAGCGACTAACAGTATCTTTCGACACACCACACTCCCTGGCAAGTTCGCGAGCACTTGTGGACGGATTTGACTCAACAGCTTTCTTCAGAACCTCATCAATATCCATCAATGGCCGCCCGGAGCCCTTCTTCCCTTCCAACGTCGTATCTCCACTTCAAAATTTTTCAAAGCAACGCCGCGCGTTGCGCTCTTCAAGGACACCTCCCCTTTATGTTTAATAATTTCACGAGTTGCTTCAGCGGATGTGAAATTTTTTTTTTTCCAGTAATGTTTTAAAATCACGAGAATTTCGTAGGACACTGTCGTGTTTCTTATTCGAAATAAATAACTGAACTGAGGCTTTTTTTTTTAAAGAAGTCCAGTGTTAGTAAACAAGCTTAGAGAATGCTCTAAAGGGATTATTAAGTATTGGTAAATAATAAATAGCATTAAGATATTTACAGGCTTTTGAACTCTGGAATTTGATAAAACGGTCATTTTTTTTTTTTTTTTTTGTACGCCCTATTAATTTAATAGGGCTCATAGTAACTCATTAAAATTTATTCTATACCTGCTTGAATATGTGTTTGTATATTATAACTTATAGGCCAAAAAGATCTAAATCTAAATTGAAAACAATTTTTAAAATAGATGTTTACAAATAGAGGGAAGGTACAAGACGGACAGATGAGAAATATAGAAGACGCGGAGGGAATGAGAGCCATTTGGTTGTGGAGGGGTGCATGGGTTGCGTGCTTAGCCTATACCTACACTTTGAAGGCGCTCCCACTCAATCTTCTTCGCGCCCCAATCTACTTTAGTTGCCCACACTGGCAAGGCGTCCCTTTTCAAGATAAAACCCAAGCACAGTCATTAAAATGACTTATAAACTTCTTTTCAGATCTCTAATGCAGTTAAAGTCCAATAACCTAAGGGTAGTTTTAAATAAAGTAGGGCGGTAGTTAAGTCGATATAACAGAAAAACATCGCCATGATTAAAATAGCTAGACTATACCGTCGATACAAATGCAAAGTATTGAGTTTGAAAAAAAACAGTCAATGTTTTCGATTTTCAACAGTTTATGTTTTCGATATTTAGAGATAGCTTTCGACCTGATGTACGTTGTAGCGAAGTCTCGAATCTAAATTCACTCGGTAATTTTTTTTTTTTAATTTATTAAAATTAACAACTGAAAACTATTGAAATTATATAAAAAATATATCTGTACCTGGCAAGTACAGAACACTATGTCACATTTCTGTAACTTTACAGGAGAGCAGTTTAAAGAAAAAAGATTTCATTTCCTGAACTATTAGTATTGATGAATTAATTTCCACTTCTATTGAGATTATTTTATTAGAAAACTAGTTTCAAATGCTAAACATAATAAAATCGTTCAAAACCGATCCAGATTTTTGTTTAAATGATCAGATTAACATATCCAATAGCCCCATTTTAAATTTGTTTCCCATAGGAACGCTAAAATCCAATGAGTCATAAGGGAAATCCCACATTAAATCAAAAATTTAACCTACCTGCTCCCCCCTTTTACTTCTCACGAATTCAGTGTTTTAGTTACCTCGAAGGTGAGTGCCCATGCTTGATTCCTTGTCTTACCTTTTTAAAAACTTTAGTATATATAATCGATGTAACATAGTACTGATGTGTTGAAAAAATTTTGTATGTTTTAGAACTGAAGATGAATGTTTAGCATTCGAAACTAGTTTTCTAATAAAATAATTTCAATATAAGTGGTAATTAATTCACCAATCCTAATTGTATTGATCCTTCTATACCATCATGCGTACCTCAAGTTATTTTCCTGAACTGTTTATTATATTTATGTGTACGAAATAAATCTTGACTTTTTATCCAGGCTAGAATAGGTTGGTAACCCGTCCTTCCTGCCCTAATTGGAGAACATTAGAACGTTATGACCTCCCCCCAATATATAAATAAATAAAAACATTTTTATGTATCTTACCTTACAATTAATTGGTCTAGGACATAGAATTCTATAGCTCTGTATAAAAGGGAAAAAGGTAAATAAGAATGCGTAATAATGTATTTTGGGTAAAAAAATGACATAGTGTTCTGTACCTCCGAGGTACAGATATATATCAAGTAAATGTGTTGATAGTGATTACAATAACATGTATGATACTAGAAGGTCTCTAGGCCATCTTCTATTTATACGCCTCGGAGGGTTATGGGAAATGGAGTAAGAAGCAATTTGAGAGACTAGTGGATTAGTGTTGTTATGGAGTTTGTTATATAAGGATAGGTATCTTGTTTCGGCTAAATCAGCAACATATGGGACATTAAGATCTTTATGGATAGGTTTATTGGTAACAAAGGAAGGAGCATGAAGAATTTTCGAAGGATTTTGGAATGTAAGGATTGGATACGAGAAAAATTGATAATTAATTACACGTTTGTTCAGTTGGAGTCCTAGATAGCGGATCTGTTCATCAGGGATCAGTAGGATATTATTAAAGGATACTGTAGGACAGGAAATCGAAGGTTTATGACGAAGGGTAAAGGTTATTTAGTGGGATTTGATTGGATTTATTTTGATTCTTCTATTTTAATACCTTTTTTGAAGGTTGTTGGAGTGTTTGTGAGGCAATGAAGGGATCATTATTAACTGATAACACACGTTTCATCAGCATACGTGGTGAGAACGGGGCTAGGATGGGTCGGTATATCAACTGTATACACCATGTATAGGAGGGAACCTAGGATACTTCCTTGAGGAACACCGGTAGTTTGGAAAAAGAGAGAAGAATAGGAAAAGTTATTATTAAACTCTGTAATTTAACCTCATTACTCCTCATTGGCAGAAGAAGTGAGTTTTAGGAGTTGGGGCTTTTTTGACACGCTTTATTAGCTGAAGGTGTCCTTGAGATAGGTTTCCATGATCTATAGTTTTTTTTTTTAAATCAGGGAGGACCTTTTTCACTAGTAGTTAACATAATAATAATCAATTTTTTAAAATGAAACAGACGTTTTTAATTTCTTAATAAATATATATTTTTTGAGGGTTTTTATTTTATTTTTTATTTTCGGCAAAAAAATTTTACTTTTATCTCTTGTGGCTAAAATTTAAAGATCTATAGCATGCTGTAACCCATCTGTATTTCTCCTTTTATTTATTTTTTTTTATTTTTTATCTGGTAATGAAATTTATTACTGAACACAAAAAGTATTTCTGGTAAATGTGAAGATAGGGGTTATAAAAATATATTTTTCAGGCAACTACCCACTTGTAGAATTTAAATAAAACTTACATATAACAACTTAATTGGACAAAATGATAAAAAAATAATAAAAAAAGTATTGATAAGGTTAGCCTTGGGCCATTCTCTCAAAGAACAATCCCAATTCCCTTTTATAAAAATATATACATAATAGTTATAATAATTACAATAGCCGTAAGTATAAGGTAGTGTAGTATTTACATATTTGCAGAATATGTTTAACTAAACAACAAATGTAAAATGGATATAAATCAATTAAATCAGTTTTTAGTTTCTAATACTGTTAGTACAGTCTACATAGACCTTCCCAACGAGTGAAGAAGATATGAAATAGGTATGAGGTGTCAGAGAGTTGTGATTAGATCGGCAACACTGCCTGCCATCTGGCAACGATCTGTCAACAGCTCTCTCCTAGTTAATTGATATATTTCAACCAAATAACATTGGCAAAGAAATTAATTTTTATAAGTTAAAAACTATTAAGGAATAGTTTGGTTTATCGAACTCGAGTTAATGTTATTAAAAATTTAAATTATCTTTAATCAATTAGATTTTTATTGCTATGTTAGCTGAGAAAATCATACTGAAATCCTTTTTTTCAGAATCTTTGGAGGTTTATAGGCAGTAAAATGGGAAACGAGTTAAGAGATTAGTGGGTTGTGGTGGTTATGGAGCTTACTGTGAAAGGATAGGTATCTGGTTTGTGCTAAATCAGCAACATATGGAACATTAAGGCCTTTATGAGTGAGTTTATTGGTGACAAAGTAAGGGCGATTTAGGATTTTTGAAGGAATGGGTATGAGATAAATTAGATGCTGAAATCCACATGTCCAAAGAGGTCTGACCATCTATAAATCTAAACCATACTTCCTTCCTTTTTTGTATACTTTTAGAAGCGGGGCTTCAGCACACCAGCCAGTTCGATCCTTCACTTCGACTTTACATTTATCGATAGCTCTTTCCTATAACCTTACATATAAACAACCACTTCTACAGTTTCAACTTGGATTGTGTTGCTTAGTGTGTTGTACTGATATTTAGTCTTCTTAGAAGTAAAAAGATGAAACAGAAGTTAACAAAATGAGTTTCATAAAGAATTAAGTGTTTTATAAATTCATGTTTTCTTATTTCATCTTCCCTATTGTGTAAAAGTGTTACTAAAAAAACAAGATTAATTTCTACATGGATTTGGTGTTTTATATATTTATATTTGTGGTAACGGTCGGGTTAAGAGGAGGCAGCAAACTGGCTTGACCCGCGCTACACCGACCAGTTCGATCCTTACGCTTCACTTCAAGTTTACGTTTATCGATAGCTCTTTCCTATAACCTCACATGTAAACAATCACTTCTACAGTTTCAACTTGAATTGAGTTGTTTAGTTTGTTATATTGATATTTAGACTTCTTAAATGTAAATAAGTGAAACGGGAGTTAACAAAATGAGTTTCATAAAGGATTAAGTGTTTTATCAATTCATGTTTTCTTATTCCCTCTTATCTAATGTGTAAAAGTGTTACAAAACTTAAGAACATTAATTTGTAAATGGATTTGGTGTTTTATATATTTTTATTTGTTGTATCAATTTAAGTGATAAAATTTGAGTATGCATATTTTGTGAATGCATTCTTTGTCATCCATAATACATATTGCCCTAAAGTGAGACAGGCTGTAAAATTATTTCAATAAAACAAATCGATCTAAAAATAAATGTAGTATATCATGAAGTATATCATAGGTTTCATATTTTCTTATTTCCACTTCCCTTGAGAAAATATAGCAGAAATTAACAAAATAACTTTCAACAAGAATCCTGTGTTGTATATATTTATAATTTGTTATTTACTCCTCCCTAACATTAGAAAGTTTATCAGAAGTTATTCAAGTGAAATTTAGCATTATATTAATTCTGATTCTCATTTTAATATTACAATGTAAACAGCAGTTAATATTAATTTGAACATGGATTTAGAGTTTCCCTGTAAATATAAGAGTGTAAACTTTCCCCTCAAAAAAGTAGCGACTAAAACATCGAAAAAAATCGGAAGAAGGTTAGAATTGATAAAAGTTATTCTGGACGCATGAAGGGGCTGGAGCTTCATTTGAGGAAGGTTTATTACGAAAGGAGATAAAAAAAAACATGATCATTGCCTCTATATCCGGCTTGCCATATTGATACAGGATATCGATATCAAGAACGCCCGGAAGTCGAACCAAGAACTGAAGGAAAAGAGTCCCGCCCTGTGACGTTTCTAATTTTCGCCTACAGAGCTCGCACCCTCCGTTTATATTAATCCCTGATCGCTCCTTTCGGCCCTAACGTGCATTAGTATTCGCCGAAACTGGTCGACTGGGGGAATAGCCAGAGGGGGGGGGGGCGGCGAAATGAAGTAAGTTTTAATTAAATCGGGCTCACTCTTTAATGAATTAAGCAACTCTTCTACTGAACATTAGAGATTTTCTTCTTTTAATATACTTAAACTTTAGGAATTATTTTTCAAGTTAGGATCTCCCATTTCGAAAAAGAAAAAGAAGAAAAAAAAACAAAAACGAAATAGCCTTCTGAAAGACTTTTGACAGCACTTTCATTATAATTACGAAAAGCCGCAGCCGAAATGGAAAGCAGTTATAAATCGTAATAAAAGAAAATACGTTTCTTTTTCAGACTTTTTTTTTTTTTTTTTTTTTTCTCTTTCAATTTCTAATTCACACCTGTTATTATGGTAACAATTAGTGAATGTGGTGGAATTGAATACTTCAGGCCTTGTATGCGTGTGGGAGACTAGTACTCAATAGTACCTTCTCCTGGCATGGGTTAAAGAAATTTAATTGAGCAAATCTCTCATCCAGCTTCTTTTAAGCCTTCTGTGAGTATTTCCAGGTATGTCAGTCGTGGCCATGTCATTAATGAGTATGTTGTTATGTCCATGAAGTCTGTGGTGAAATCGTCTATAAAGGTCATGTATGTGTTCCTTTATTGTGGGTATTTCTAAATCAGTGTGAAGTGTGTGGTTTGAAACGTACCAAGGTGATTTCGTGATTAGTCTGAGTAATTTTGATTGGAATATTTGTATTTTTTTAAGGTGTGTATTTTTTGCAGTCCCGTATATTTGTGTGGCGTATGTCCATATGGGTTTAAGTAAGTAAGTGTATGTATTCAGTCGTTGTCGGAGTTTTAATGTTGACCGTTTATGAAGCATTGGATATAGAATTTTTAATCTCTTGGTTAGGCTGAGACGTTTTTGTTTTACATGTGGGCCCCAGGTCATTCTTCTATCAAATGTAAATGTAAATTAATGACTTAATTTAATAAATTTATTTTTTAAAATAAACGTCCTTCTCCTTTGGTTGAAAGGTTTTACATTGAACGTTCAAAACCTTTTAATGGTAAAAAATATTTCCCTCCATTCCGAACTAGATTGCCGTATAAAGATGAAACGAGGAAAATTTTGCCGGTATTAAAAGAAATATTTAATTCCCTATTTGAATTACGGTTTCAATACTAAAATAAAATTTTAATTTCCTTGTATAAATTCTGTGTACAGTATATTATTTAATGAGTCCCAAAAATCTCTTTTTCGTCTTCTATTTCAAAAACATTTTTAAGGGTGAATCCGAATTTTTCTTTGCAACCTAATTTTTCTTTGAAAAACTATAGCGTTACGAAAAAAAAATACCCCCCCCCCCCTCCTTCCAATAAAAAAACGTTACTTTTTTTTTCCAAATAGAAAAAGTATATTTTTACAATATTTGTGCCTAAGGGAGATGAACGGTGGCACAATGATTGAAGCATTTGACTGCAAAGTTCGGTCCAAGGCATAAAATTTATATTCTGTTACTTAAGCCATTCATCGACTTTGAGGTCGGGAGCTCCCCTTCGGGTACACTCAGCCTCAAAAAATTGATTACCCTTAACCATCCACCGGTCGCGTCAATTTCCGTAACAAGAGTGGTCTCGCGTTGTACAAAGTACAACACCCTGCTTTTTACCTATTTTTGTCCAAATATATTAAATCTACTAAATAAAATATTTTCACCATTGTGCATTTTTTTTTTTTTTTTCTCTTTCAGATTTTAATTCACACTTGTTATTAAGGTAACGATCAGTGAATGTGATGAAATTGTAAAACTACAGGCCTTGTAGGAATGTGGGAGACTAACACTCAATAGTACCTCCTCCTGGCATGGATTAAATTTGAGCAGATCTCTCATCCAGCTTCTTTTAAGCCTTCTGAGAGTATTTCCAGGTATGTCAGTCATGGCCATGTCATTAATGAGTATGTTGTTATGTCCATGAAGTCTGTCATGAAATCGTCTATAAAGGTCATGTACATGTTTCTTTACTGTGGGTATTTCTAAATCAGTGTGAAGAGTGTAGTTTGAAATGTACCAAGGTGATTTCGTGATTAGTCTGAGTAATTTCGATTGAAATATTTGTATTTTTTTAAGGTGTGTATTTTTTGCAGTCCCGTATATTTGTGAGGCGTATGTCCATATGGGTTTAAGTAAGTAAGTGTATGTATTCAGTCGTTGTCGGAGTTTTAATGTCGACCGTTTATGAAGCATTGGATACAGAAGTTTTAATCTCTTGGTTAGACTGAGACCATTTAAAATAGAATATATTACCCGAGAGAATAATACTTTGAACGTAAATGAAAATATGTTCATGATTGAAAATAATAAAAGAAAATTTAAAACTAGATAAATTTTTATTTAGGAAAAATATTAGAGTCAACTATAAGTATTTGCATATCTAAAATGCTTGGATCTATGAAAAAGTATTGCAAACAATTATTTTTTAAGGAATAATTTTTACTAATAAGATGTAGAAATCCCCTGCCTCTTTCCTATCCGCGTCATCTCCATTACTAACCTCAAAATAGGTTTCTGTATCATGATCTAGAACATTTTCTATTACCTCTTCACTCACTTTATTTGATTGCCCGTTTTTTTTTTCTTTCTCGTCAAGCTCATGCAAAATTCGAGGCATGTCTTCCAATTTTATAGGATTCCATCCAATAAAAACATTCCAAATATTTCAATAAAAAATCCAAATTTGAAGATATCTAGGCCATCTTCTTTTCAGACGCCTTGGAGGGTTATCAGTAATAGAATGGGAAGCAAGTTGAGAGACTAGTGGATTTGTGTGGTTATGGAGCAATCTACTTTGGGCTAAATCAGCAAGATATGGAACATTGAGGTCTTAATGGGTAAGGTTATTTGAGACAAAGTGAGGAGCATTAAGGATTTTTCAAAGAATTTTGGATTGCAAGGATTGGATACGAGATAAATTAGATGGTTTGGTAGAGCCCCAAAGCTCAACTCTATATATCCAAATAGGTCTGATAACTGCCATGTTCATGTATATCAGTCTTTTGTAGTAAATCGGAAGGTTTGAACGTAAAATCCAGTAAATGTTGAAGAAGTCGAGAACGACGATTAGTTTCCTGTCGTTTTAGTCTTGTATGTAGATTCCAAGTTAAACGTGTGTCCAGTTGGAGTCCTAGATAGCGGATCTGTGGGATATTGTTAAAGGATACTGTAGGACAAGAAGTCTTTTAGGTTTACAACGAAGGGTAAAGGTTATTTGATGGGATCTGCTTGGATTTATTTTTGCTCCGAATTCGACACCATTTTTGAAGGTTAATGGCATTAGATTGGAGTGTTTGTGAGGCAATGAAGGGATCATTATTTACTGATAACACACATGTGTATATATAAAAGATGACCCGCGACCACCGCCCATCATCGCGCGCTTCGTGAGGCAGTCAGTGAGGGATGATCTGGTGCAAAAAAGAAAAATTAAGCGAGACTTCTCGACCAGAGATATAGGTTGGCAGGAAAATGATTCCCACCGGATATATCTCGCCGAAGAGATGACACCAGCGAACAGGCACCTATACTGGCTTGCACGGCAGAAGAGGTCCACCGGAAAAGTTAAATATGTTTGGTTTGCGGCTGGTAGAGTGCGCTGCCGGAAAGATGACGGCCATCCGGTGATCTTCATTGACCAGGCTCAAGACCTTGATGTTTTCGGATGACTAACAGGATTGCAAGTACCATCCAGTTTTTCTCGCGGATACAGCATTCTCTCTGATCTTCATTTTTTTTCGGCTTTTGTATTGGTATTAGTCTTTCAGCTTATTATATTTGACATTTACCACATATTTCCATATATCTTTCTTTTTCATTTTTACTTTTTCTTACTCTTATTTGTATTTTTATTTCATGGATTCATCTTTACTTTTTCCTACATCGCAATCGATTTATCTATTTTTTTCAGAAAAAAATCATTTTTTCTACCAGTTTATGTAAATTTTTGTCTACGTTTTAGTAATGATTTGACAAACCATAATTTTTTCGTTAATTATTACATATCTAAATCTCTATACAATGTAATATTCTTATTTTTCTTTTTCTTGTCTCTGTGTTTCAAATTTCTTAATGATAGATGCATTTATGTTTTCCCGTTGTTCTTACTACCCTATTGGTTCTGTTATAATTATTGTTCCCATAAGTTCCAATTAAAAATTTCCATTATCTCTCAAAGTAACCTTGTCCTCTATCTTTCCTATGTCTAATATACTACTGACCTGTCACGTTAACTCCCAATCCCTCCCAGCGCACTTCGATGAATTTCATGACTACTTTTTATCCATAACACCTATCATATCATTGCAGTTTCTGAGACTTGGTTGAAACCGTATATTCCCACCTCTTCCATATCTATTCCTGATTACACCCTTATTCGCCATGATCGGACGGACCGAACTGGTGGAGGTGTTTGTTTATATGTTCGCAATAACCTAAGAGCAAAAATTCTTCTAAAATCCAGTTCTCTTGATATTCCACACCTTGAATACATGTTCACTGAAATCTCTTCGGAATCATTTTCCCTCCTTTACCTTATAGTTTACCGCCCTCCTCAGGTCAAATTCGACCCATCATTCGAATCATCTCTTTTTACTTATGTACCTCTGTATAATAATGTCATCATTGCTGGTGACTTTAATACTAACCTCCTCTCAGATTCTTCTGATAAAATGTATCTTATGGACTTGGTGTATTCTCTACATCTTTTTGCAGTACCTTTCCAACCCACCCATCACACCCAGTTCACAGATACGTTAATTGACCTTATGATTGTAGATTCTCAGAAAAACCTATTATCCTTCTCTCAAAATCCAGTACCTTTCCTCTCATGCCACGATCTCATCCAAATCTCCTATGACATATCTGTTCCTATCCTTATTCCTAAGAAAATATCTTGGAGAAATCTTGACCATATAACCCCAGATAAAATAGAATCCTTACTTGACGCACTATCCCATTCCTTGGAATCCATATATTCTTCCCCCTCAATTGACGAAATGGTGGAATGCCTAACATCGAATCTTTATACTGTCCTTAATCATCTTGCCCCTCTCAAAACCTCAATTATCCGACGACTACCAGCTCCATGGATTAACCCTGACATTAGAAATCTGATGAAGCGAAGAGATGCTGCCAGGAGACGTTTTAGGCGTACTAGACATTCAGATGATTATTCATCGTTTAAGCTTCTTAGAAACCTCACCCAGACCTCTTTACGCCGTGCTAAAGCACAGTATTTTCAAAATATCCTATCCCAAGCGCCTGACCCTAAATCTAAATGGAAAATTTTGAGAAAATTTGCAGTACCCAGTTCCACATCTGATAACAATTATCCATTCACTCCAGATGAACTTAATTCCTACTTTGCTGACCCCCACCCTAATGAACTCCCTGTAAACACCTTATCCTATTCTATTCCTCAAACCCCTTTTAATTCTAATAACTTTTATTTTCTTAATATTTCCCCTAATGACCTAATTGATTCAGTTTTTAAATCTCGTACCAATGACCATGGTTTGGATCAAATACCTTTAAAAATAATCAAACTCTGCCTTCCTGTTATCTTACCTGCCCTGCTCCACATATATAATTTCTCCTTACAAAACTCTATTTTCCCTACAGCTTGGAAAAAAGTCCTTGTCCGTCCATTAAATAAAGTTCCTTCTCCTTCCTCAGTTTCCCACTTTCGACCTATATCAATCCTATCAAATTTATCTAAACCATTAGAAAGATTAGCACATACCCAACTCACCTCCTTTCTTGACTATAAAACTCTCCTTAATCCTTTCCAATCAGGATTCCGATCCGGATACTCCACGCAGTCTGCTTTGGTAAAAATTACTCAAGACCTTTACTACTCCTTAGACCAACAGAATATTACGATCCTGATCCTTTTTGATTTTTCAAAAGCTTTTGATTCTGTTGACCATACAATCCTCCTCTCCAAACTCCATAACCTCTCAATATCTAATAGTGCGTTAAGCTGGCTTCATTCTTTTTTATCCAACCGTTCCCAAACTGTGATTATACCTGGAAAACCTCACTCATCTTCACTACCACTCTCGCGAGGAGTACCCCAGGGATCTTCTCTTTCACCTACCCTATTTTCTATTTATATTAATGACTTGCCGAATCGCATCCACTACTCCCAATATCATCTTTATGCTGACGACTTGCAAATATATTTATCCTTTCATCCTTCAAATATGCTAGAGGCGACTTGTAAGCTACAGAAAGACATAGATAGCATTAACCTTTGGGCAGTGGAGAATAAATTAAGTCTAAATCCAGAAAAAACAAAGGCTATTCTCATTGGGTCAAAACCTCACCTAAAAGCTCTTCCCTACTATCCACTGCTTTTCTTAAAAAAACCGTCCAATTCATTTCCAAAATTCCATTAAAAATCTGGGAATAACTTTCGATAAACATCTTGCATGGAATAGCCATATCTCTCAAATCACGAGAAAATCTATTTTTATTCTTAAGCAACTTTCACATTACCGTGATTCATTACCATTAAGTACTCGAAAACTTTTAGTATCATCACTTATTTTTCCTAACTTTGACTATGGATGCGTAGTATATGGAGGACTGTCTGATGAGCTCGAGATGAGATGTAAAAGAGTAATGAACTGTTTTATTAGATTTATTTTCGGGATCTCCAGACGTTCTCACATATCTCACAGGTATTCTGAAATTGGGTGGCTGTACCCCGGTTTTCGACGTCAATACTTCCTGGGTGCTCTCATATTTCAAACCTTGAAAACCAAAAAACCCACCTATATCCATGACCTCCTTACTCTGCGCTCCTCCATTCACCTCTTAAATACTAGAACCCAACCCATCAACCTATACACTCCGGCGCATCGAACTGCATCCTTCGAGAAATCCTTTATTATCCGTGCTTCCTCGTTATGGAATTCATTGCCCATCACAATTCGAAAAATATCCACTCTTACTTCCTTTAAACATCATTTATTCCTTTACCTCCTGGATCTTCAATCTTCCGAGCTAATGTAAAACGTGAACATTTATGTAATATACATTATAATAGTATACATAAGATGTATCATTTTACAAGATGTCACAGTTATCTTGTAACATATAATTTAATTCTTTATCAATTTTTATTATTATCTATTGTTATTATTTATTATAATTAATTATCAAAGCCAGATGATTGTCCTATGTACTGTAATCATATGTTATTCTTAGGGGACAAGTAGTCCCAGAATAAAGTTTATTCTCTTCTTCTTCTTCTTCTTCTTCTATATACCGTTTAGTGGATGGGACCTAGGATACAACCTAGAGGAACACCGTTATAAATCTGAAAAATATTGTTGTTTTCTTTTTATTATTATAGAGAGAAGTTCGATGTATGTATAAAAAATAGATAATTAGGGAACAAAAAATCTCTAACGTTAGCTGTATCGACTCGTTCCTAAAATCAGCGATGACTTTTCTGAATGAATTCCGGATACTCTTGAAAATGTAAAACAATATCTATTCTGTAATATCGGTCTCCTAAGAATAATATTAAGTTATAAATTAAGATAATATTGTCTGGCTTTGAAAATTGAAAATAATAATCTTTAATAGTTTACCCAAATACAAACAAACACACATATATACAAATCATAATAAAATTCTTAGAATATTAAACTTCTTAAATTCCACATATTGATGATGGAGGAAATGTATATATAAATGATATTTAAATGAGTTTACAGAAGAGGAAATGGCTAATGCATTCCCAAATGCATTCCCGTGAGAATGCACGGATGATAAATGATTTTTTTGAAGAATGTTTTACCAATCGGTAGGCAGAGTATTTAAGAGGTGGATAGTAGTGATGGGTCGTTCTGAGTGGAACGGAACTTGGAACTGGTTCCAGCTTCGAAACGGTTTGGAACGAAACGAGCTACCTAAGTTTTTCGTTACGAAAACCAAAGCCATAAGATCTTCAGTTTTGTTCCGTTGGTGTGGATAGGGTATAGATAGCATGTAATGTTTCGTTCCACCCAAGGTCGTTCCGAATGATCTCTCTCTCCCTCTCTCCCTCTCTCCCTCTCTCCCTCTCTCCCTCTCTCCCTTCCATACGCTCAGAGCCCTACACCCGTTGATCGTATTGCTCAAAATAAACCGCTTTCTGTGAAATTTTCTGTTCTACCGACAGAGCCATGCTACTTCTTTCGGATTCAAATAAATTTGGTTTTTAAGAATCAGAATCAAGCTGAACATGCAAAAAGTCATGTAAAGGATAGATCGACTGCTTTAACCTTCCATCGGTCGCGCGTTGTACAATGTACAACACCCTGCTGGGTTTTTTTTTATCCCTTTTCGTCCAAATTTTGTGTGTAATGTATTAAATAAAATATTTAATTAGATTACGAAATATTACCTGAGAGAATAAGGTAATTGTTGTGTTTTATCAATTCATGTATTCTTATTCCCTCTTATCTAATGTGTAAAAGTGTTACAAAACTTAAGAACATTAATTTGTACATGGATTTGGTGTTTTACATATTTATAGTTGTTCTATCAATTTAAGTGATAAAATTTACAACTTGTAAAAGTGTTATAAAACTTAACAAGATTTATTTGTACATGGATTTGGTGTTTTATATTTTTTTATTTTTTGTTTCAATTTCAGTGATAAAATTTCAGTATACATATTTTGTGAATGGATTCTTTGTCATCCATATTACTTTTTGTGCTAAAGTGAGACGGATTGTATAATTAATTCAATTAAACATATCAGTTTATAAATAAATGTGAGAAAGTATATCACAGGTTTTTTATGTTTTCTTATTTCCACTTCCCTTGAGAAAATATAGCAGAAATTAACATCATCACTTGTAACTAGGATTCTGTCTTATATTATATCATGGCTTTTAACATGGAGAATTGACAATGTGAAAATAATCACAGATTAAGAGGTAAATGACACATTACTATTTAATTGTAGAACTATTGGTATAATGTTATAGATTAATGTGTTTTAAAAAAAAATTATAAGCCTGATGATGGAACATTGTCTCCGAAACATGTAGCTACAAATGTTAAATAAATAGGAGTTATGCCAAATAAATATTTAAGGATTCAGTCTTTTTTATATTTATAATTTGTTATTTTCACTTCTCTGACAGAAAGTTCATCAGGAATTAACTTTACTGGTGGTTCAGTAGTATATTAATTATTGATTAAACTAATATTAATTCAAAATTGATTTAGTGTCTTATATTTCGATATTTCCTTATTTCCACTTTATTATTTCCTAATTTCTCATTTTAATATTAAAAGGTAAACAGAAGTTAATATTACTTTGAACAGGGATTTAGAGTTTTTAGTAAATGTAGGAGAATAACCTTCCCCTCTAAAAGCAGCGACTAGAACATCGAAATAAATCGGAACAAGGTAAGAATCGATAAAAGGTATTCTGAGCGCGTTTAGGGGTTGGTGACGCCGATCCGAACAATTACCGAGAATAATATTTTGAACGTAAATGAAAATATAATTGAAAATAATATTTTCACAGTTATAACTAGATAAAGTTTTATTTAGAATATTATGGTTAAATATAATTATTTGCAGGTCTAAAATGGTCGTTTCTAAGATCAATTATTGTGGAAAAAAAATTTTAAGGAATGATATTTACAAATAAAATGTAGATATCCCCTGGTTGTAACCCCCCCCCCCCACTCCTCCGCGTCATTTTCTGATCAGATTTTTGTAATATGATCTAGAACATCTTCTGTTTCCTCTATACTCAAGTCCAAATTTTTATTTGATTGTCCGGTTCTTTTTTCTTCGTCGTCTAGTTCTGCAAAATTCAAGGAGTATATTCCAATTTTATAGGTTTCCACCAAATCAAAACATTCCGAATACTATCGCTGACTAAGATAAACAAAAGCAAAAAAGCAAAAGAATCCTACGTACACTTTATCGTATCCAGCTGATTGCCGTGAAAGGTACCAGAAAAAAACAAAACGGGAGCTGTAGCTTTTTGTACTTTGTGCAACACTGAGGGCTAAATATTTTTTAATCAGGAAACTATCCCTCCTACCACATTGAAAAATTACTGGCGGCAAACAGAGGAGTATCTCGAGGAATAGCTAACGCAAATTTTCTGGGAAGCGAAAGAGAGAGAGAGAAAACAAATCGAGTGTTGTATAAAATACAACAGCGCGAGCGGTGGAAGGTTAATTAAAAGTGAAAAGGGTCGATCTACACAGGATGTGAGAAATGCCTTTGGTTCAACAGAAAACAGAAAGCTTGATTGAATAAAACCATTTTAAAATAATACATTTTTTTAAATAATTATACTTAGCTATTTGAACCTTCCTAATAATATAGTAGCTATAAATTTCTAAATTATAAAACAGATGGAGATTAACAGCCCGAAGTAAGTAGGTAGTAGGTTAGTCAAACTGACATGGATCGAAAAGTGGAACAGACCATAAAATCTAAGTCGGAACCCTTCACTTGTATGTAGAAGGTTTGTCAAACTTACGTGGAACGAAAACTGGAACTGGTTCCAATAGTGGAACGAAACCGAAAATCTCATTCCGCTTTTAAGTCGGAACGGCCCTTCACTAGTGGATAGAGAGCGCAGGGTATGCAGGTCATGTATGTAGCTGGGTTTTTTGGTACTTCTGTTTGGAATATAAAAGTTCCAAGGAAGATTTTCTATCGGTAATCAGAGGAAAGCAGTCCGAGCAGGAGATTAGAATCCAGAATCGGCATTTAGAATCGATACATCCCTAAAATGTATCAGGGTGAAAAAAAAATACCGTTTCGTTGAATAAAATGAGAAGTTTATTTTGTAATTTTCAAATTTATTTTAACTTTCTAAGAATGATAATATACATATATGATACTAGTATCCCCCATCAGATGCTTCGCTCGCTCTCAGAACTTATAAAATGTTTACTAATTATTAAAATTTATTTGTTTATCGATAAAAATCCTGTGTTGTAGTATGCAATTTAGCATTATTTCGTAAATGATATTTTCATGCAATCCAGTAATTTTAACCTTGTTAAAATAGCATTGAATAACTGTTTGAATATTACGTAAAAGCAAAATTACATATCCAATTTTTAATTTTAACGTAAGATCTGGTAATTCATATGGACAGAGACTATTAAGAAACTCCTACAGCTAACGAACTAAATATAAACAAAGGCCCATGAATCATATTTCTACCAAAAATATCAAAAAGTAAAGTATCGACAATGTTGGTAAGGCAATCATTTTTATTCAGCAGAAATAATTTTATTGATTTCATCAGGTTGGATTTTAATTTCTAACCATAACGTATACGATAGTATGGAGAACTTCGTTTCTGCCAGCAAATAGTGCACGTTTAAATTTTTATTGTTGTTAAACCTTCCACAATGAAAATGATGTAGGTAAAATTGGGTACAAATGGGTTCAGTTTTACCATGGTAAAATCTACAGTGGAATGGTGCAAACTATAATTAGATGGATTCCTTCTAAAATCAAAATGTATTTTTGATTTCGACAAAATTTAGTTTCTACATGTTTTTTGAGGTGAGGAATCTGAAAATAATATCAGTTTTTAATTTAAAAATTTTTCTCACCTACATCATATAAATAAGACGTTTTTAAATGACCTCGGATTTTTTCATTCACATCAGTTTTTTTCCACTAAAATCTGGAGTAATCCCAATGTTATATGCATGAATATAAAGCAGTTGTTCATAAAAAAAAGTTTCTACTAATAACAGCGGATTTCCTTGGAATTTTGTCATTTTTGAGCACCCTAAAGCCGGGTAGTGTCTTGAGCATAACGAAAGTATTTTTATATCAAATAACATACATAACTGCAATTAATGTGAAAGAATCATTTCTCTATCTTGGCTAAGAGCTAAGAAAAAAATAAAACGTGATTTTCATATTCTATTTTTTTTCGGCTCCTAATGCCCATAGGTCCCTACTACCCACACACAAATCGGCATTCAAATCTGCGAGTTACAATTCCAAACGTCTCGTTGTGAGATCCACATGTCGAACCACATATTAATAGTGTTTTAAATAGCAATTTTATTGAAAATATAACACCGATACATTGTATCCTCTCTTGCAGATTGGGGCTCGCCACCTATCCGTCGGTTATCAAGTTTCACTGAAATCCACATATTTATCGCATTTTTAATAATATTTTTATTGAAAATCAGTAAATTTTGTTATTTCCAAACTTTCCTTGAGCTATGAAGAAAATGTAGTTAAAATTTGGTACGGATTAGTTAAGTAGTTTTCGTGGTTATTGATCACAAACGAAAAAGGGCTTGTCCTTTTGTATAATAGTACAGATAGATAATATTATAATAGTTTGTGGAAGAATTTATATTTAATAAATAAATTTATAATATATAAATACTTGACCTAGTTGAGTAAAGAATAAAACTAAAAAAGCTGGCAGCAAGAGCTGGCGGAACGGTTTATTGCCGCCCCTAAGATCCGGTCCAAGATTCTCCCAACATAAAACATCCACGGTGAAGTATTTTTTTACTTTTTCTTATCTTATCTTATCTTCTATCTCCAGTCTTTCATAAATACAGCTTCTTATAACAACTTACAAGTAATCCTAAAAGAAAAGCTGTGTGGAATTGTTACAGCTTTTGCAATTTACTAAACATATCATTAATACTGTACATTTTTCAAATTGTAATAAATAATTTAGTATATGTGTTATATCTGATATTAATAGGTATTTTGACTGTAGTCCAGTCAATAAACATATTGTAGAGAGCATAGAATATGCGATAATTTTTGACTTCGTAGCTTCGTTTGGAATAGTTAGAAGGTAAACACATTAAAGTCCCTGTCCCTGCTGGGGTGCAGCTTTTGCAATTAATTTACTAAACTTATCATTACAAGAGCTAACGGATATTACCTATTAATAATGTTAAATTTTACCTTGATAGGGGGGGGGGGGGAGAAGGTAAACACATTCGAAAAAGTCCCAGTCCCTGGGGGGTGAGCTAACGGTGTGGGGGGTCATAAACATATTGTAGAGGCAAAAAAAAAAAAAAAAATATGGATAAGAAGTTTAATTTTTTTGGTGGGGGGGGGGAGGGGAGAAGTTTAAATTTTTTGGTCTTTCAATAATATCTCGAAGAAGGTTGACTCTAGAAAAATATGTTTCAAATAAACATAAAAGCTAATTAAATTTACTATAAAATTTATTTGTATAAATTTGTCATAGTTCTAACCGCTTACGAGATATACGTTATTGAAAATCGGTGATTTTCAGGAAAAAACAAATGTCACCTCACTTTTTGTCAAACTTTTGCTCCTATTACGTTCCAAAATCATTTCTCAGAAAAAACATCCGAATCGAAATTATAGAGCATTAAAGTTACTTCAATTTGATATATACGTTTTTGGTATTTGAAGCAAATGTTTAACAAAAAGTAAAGTAAATTTTTTTTTTATTTCTAAAATTGTCCATTTTTAATAACGTATATCTCGAAAACCGTTGGAATTTCTACGAATACGTGTATAATTAATTTTATAGGAAATTTAATGAGCTTTAATTTTGATCTACTACATTTTTTTCTAGAGTCCACCGTGTTCGATATATAATCGAAAAACAAAATTGGGAACTTCTCCCCTCCCCCCTTTAGCTCACCCCTCAGGAGAGGGGGCTTTTAATATGTTTACCTTCTAACTACTGCTAGCATAGCTGTGAAGTCAAAAATTATCGCATATTTCAACCACTCTGCACCCCTCACTTCAGCACTCTCTCACTTCAGCACTCTTTATCTGGGGTCGTACTTCTCTTACGACTACTCTACTACACATTTATTGATACTCATTCTGAAAATAATTGTTCGATCCAAAATTTCTATTTTTTATCTGAAAGCTCCTTAAATTTACTGTATTTTGACGCGCGTTAGCTGTGTTGGCATTGCTCGGATCGAACGTGGTCAGGTCAAAAAAATACATGAATGTTGAACGCCGATCTTCCGTCTCCCCCCCACCCCTAAAATAATCCTCGTTTTCATACTCAATACGTATCTGAGAGATAGCCGTGAGCATCGAAGGATTAAATTAGCATCGAAAATATTAAAAACAACTTTTTTTTTTTTTGTACTGTTTTAATTGTTTTGAGGTGGCCAGTGTTGTTCGATACGCGAGTTGTTATCATCTCAACAAGCACAGTTCTAGGATTTTCACTTGCTCGCTGGCAGAATATCGTCATCCAGGGAAGAATCCTGCTGCTGTCTTCAAGGATGAAGTTTTCTTTTCAAAAATACATTGTTGAATGGTGTCAAAAATTTTAACAGACTTGCTCTATAGTCGCCGAGCAGTCTACTAATGGCTCTCTTCTGATCGAACTAGTATAACGAAACTATAGGATAATCATGTCTAAACTTGTAAGTACAGACTGAATTGCTAAAAAGTAGTGAAATGCTAAAAAGTTAGAAAAAAAAACATTGATTCCTCTTGAACAGATCCGCTATCTAGGGCACCAACTAGACAATAGTTTAACTTGAAACCCACATATAAGGCTAACGATAGGAAACTGCTCATCGTTCTCGACATATTCAACATTTACTGGTCGTTCAAACCTACCGATTAATTACAAAAGGCTCATTTACATTACATTTATCAGACCTATTTGGACATACGGAGTTGAGCTATGGGGCTCCACTAAACCATCTAATTCATCTCGTATTCAATCCTTGCAATCCAAAATCCTTCGAAAAATCATTAAATTCTCCTAATTTTGTCACAAATAACCTTAATGTTTCATACGTTACTAACTGATTTAGCCTAATCCAGATAGCTATACATTTATAGTAAACTCCATAACCATTCTAATCCACTAGTCTCTCAACTTGCTTCCCAATTTATTCCCGATAATTTACCGAACTGTCTGAAAAGAAAACGGCCGAGAGACCTTCTTATATAGATTTTATTTTTATTTTTATTGAAGCGCTGCTAGTGAGTGGTTCTTCAAATGTTATTGACAAGTCATTGTCATAATTTCCTCAAATTTACTAATTATACCTATATGTATACATTTGTAAATATCAATAAATGGTTAATAAAAAAAAAAATTGTTGAGGAGAGGAATAATAAATATTGACTACAATTGAATACAATCAGTTTCTTGCACATACGGATAATTTAAAAGAAAAAAATAAGAAAGCCAGAGCATTATTATCAGGACGACTAAATATTTCGGAGTGAAAAGAACCAACTTTAAGAAGTTTCATGAGTTCTAAGGTATTCTTCTGAAGATTTTTTTTTTTTAAATGCTATGTGTCACTTCGAAGAGTATATTTTATGTTTATATGTAGGATGTAATTGGGGATCAGTAAAAGAAAAAAAAAAAAAGTCAATATTTGATAAAAAAAAGTCAATATTTGATAAAAAAAAAAAACATATTTATTAGCCAACGTTTCGGCCAACATTGATTTTCTTTTCTGCCCTGATACGGTTATCAAAGTTGGCCGAAACGTTGGATTATAAATCCGTTTTTTTTTTAAAATCAAATATTGCCTTTTTTCACTTGAGGTACGCAGGATGGCATAGAAGGATCAATACAATTAGGACTGATTAATTGCCACTTCTATTGGAATTCGAGAAGAAGATAGTCAGGGATGCAGTCAAAGTAACTCCACGTTAAAGAAGGAATTCTTTAATACGTACCAACGTTTCGTCCAGGTCTTCTTCAGGGCCACCGAACCACACTTGTGAGGAGAAGGACGTTGATTGTCCTTCCCTCCAGTCATCGTCCTTCTCCTCACAAGTGTGGTTCGGTGGCCCTGAAGAAGACCTGCAACGCAGGTCGAAACGTTGGCACTTATTAATGAATTCCTTCTTTAACGTGGTGTTACTTTGACTGCATCCCTGACTATCTTCTTCTCCAACCATCATCCAGTCAACTATACTTTTATCATTCTCTATTGGAATTATTTTATTTGGATACTAGTTTCGAATGCTAAACATCTTTAGATCTAAAACATACAAATTTTTTTAGCACATCAGTACTATGTTACATGAATTATATATATACGAAAGTTTTCGAAAATGTAAGAAAAGAAATCAAACATTTGCACTCACCTGAGGAGATCTAAGAGATATCTGAAATATATTCATCGTGGAAAGAGGGAAGGGGGCTGGTAGCTTGATTTTTTGGGGATTTACTATGGGATTTCCCATAGTAAAATTAATTCATCAATCTTAATTGCCTTTTTTTTCTTTGTTTTTTTTACTGATCCAAACCACACCCTACATATACATTTCAAGTCAACCAATGAACCAAATGGAAATACATTTTTCTTTTATTTATAAAAATAAAATTATCTCTGGCCTTGGATAGACTACCAAGAAGATCCATAATGACTACAGCGACAATTAAAGGGATAAATGGCCAATTTAAAAGAGAATGAGCTCCGACGTCCGGGGCTCTATAAAGAAGAATAAACGAGAGGCAATTTTTTCGCCTTAAATTTTAAAAAAAATCCTTTTAAAAAAATTCCGCGAGATGAAAGAAGGAAGAACTAGCTCCTCTAAGAACTGTAGACTAAAGCAGCCGGCAATTTGGTAAAATAATAGCCCATTCTCGGTTATATCTCTCAGCGTCTATACTGCTATACCGCCATTACTAAACATCGCTTTTTTTTTTTTTGGTTTTTGGCAGACGAAACCAACGCCCTCTGTAGAACCCTAATTATATTCCGGCGGGCAGTAAATTTAAACGAAACTGCTGCGAATATATCTCCGAGATCATGGGACCGATAAATTGGAAGATAAAAAATATGGGAGTAAGAAGAGGCCTAGAAGAGGATGCAAAAAAGGAAGCATGAATAAAAGATTTTGAGCTGGCATTTATTGTTTTATTAGGCGTGATATCGGATCTGGACCGCGGCCAACCCCGCGGATGTCGCGGCTGTGGTACGCTGGCTCTGCTGTATCCGATCGGGTTCTGTGTCTTGTCTTGTCGAGGGGAACAGCGGTGTTTGGAAATACTCGACTGTCATCTGATCTCGGTGTAGGCAGCCTAGTTCACTCTAAGCTCTTCAATATTAAACGGGAAGAGGGAGTGTTGAGGTTCTTCTGTCCTTCCACCATCTTAAAAATAAATCATAGTAGAGTGTTATTTTGTTATCAATTGCATAATACTGCTGTAATTCATTGCTGTAATCATTTAACTTACCATCAATTTCATTTTTTTCAAATAATTAAAATACCAAATAAGGTTAGAGAAATAATTATTTTTTTAAATTAATAATACTTTTAATGATATACACTCTGCGCCAAAATGTTAGACACACCCTTGTCCATTAGAAAAAGTTTTAAAAATTTAATACAGCTATAAAGTATAAATGGTATTTAATGGTCTCAACCTCAAGAAAATTGAAAAAATCGTAAAAAACGAAACTGTGCCTATACTTTTGTCGCAAATAAAATGTGAACATTTACTAAGATTGGATTAAAATATTCAGCAAGGTCTGATAATTCCCTTTCCTTTTAAAATATCTTAACTTATACTTCAAGCAGTGTTAAAAAACTAATATCAATCGAAAATAAAGAAGTCTTGAAAAGTATTTCTTATTTACAGAGGTGTGTCTAACATTTTGTCACAGAGTGTAGGTTACTGATGATATGAAAAAACCGCGTTTTTTGGCATAATTTTTGCTATAACTCCGAAACTATTTGTCCGATCCAAAATTCCATTTTTTTAGCTCAAAGCTGGCTAAATTTACTAATAAGCTCTATACATATGTAATTTATATTAAACACTGCGTAACTCCCGAGCTAGCATGGCTAAATATGTATGTTTTGGCAAAATATAACAATGATGACATGTTCAGTGGGCTGGCGTGTGTTTCACAGGATCTAATATAAATTACACATATGGGATCTAATAATAAATTTAACTAGCTAGAGGTTAAAAAATTAAATTCTAAATTGGACTAATAGTTTGGGTGTTATAGCGAAAAATGTGCTTAAAAAACGCTGATTTTAAAAAGGAACGGGATCTTTAGCGTTCTGGCATATGTATTTTGAGGGGAATTAACTTCATATGTAATAGTCTAATTTTGAATCGGACAAACAGTTCCGGAGTTATAGACAAAAGAGTATGACAAACATGTTTTCGCTGAGAAGTGGGACTGACCGCCAGTTGACCAATTTCTACACTTTTTCCCAAGACTATATCTTCGCGAAAAATGGTCCGACTTCGGATTAGTTTTTTTTTTATTTCGTAGCTACTGATTCCAACTGCAATTAGTATTTAAAGACTTTCTTCAAAAAAAGTTTCGTTTTCGTGTTATTGGCAAAAATAACTAGTATTTTGGGCGGTTTTTTGCGGTTTTGGTTATTAAGCCGACGTCTGCAGTGTTGGCAAACTTCAGATTCGAATTCAGCAATCCACAAAACATAAAGATCCGTTGAGGATAAAGGTTCGGCAGATTTTTCTTGAAAACGGAATTTTGGAGCCTTTTTACTTTAATTTACTGGACTAAAAATAATAAATAAATACCGGAAACTAAATTTCAAACATGCTATCTTACTTAAACCTGCCATCAATTAACCAGTACACTCATTTACAGACACAAAATTTCTTTTCACTTACAACAATATCCGAAAATCCCTTTATACAAAAAAAATGAGCATTGACAGCAAAAAAAAAAAATATAAAATATCACGTTTTATTTTTTTCACGTAAATTGTAGTTTTGTTTGCTATCTCTTTACCACAAACAAAACACGTCCGGAAATTAATTCAGGATTTCATGTTTAAAACAAAACCTGATATAATTATTAAGTATTAGTAAGGAGCTAGCATACAAATCCACAATTTTACGAGAAAAAAATATTTCTGTATCTTGACTAAGAGCTGAGAAAAGAAAAAAACCTGATTTTCATATAGGTTTTTATTAATTTTTTTTCCGGCTCCGAAAGCTCATTGGCGGCCATAACTCTAGTTTTCCACTATTATATGTATGCCCCTACTACCCACACAAAAATTTCAAATATGTGAGTTAAAAGTCAAAACGTCTCCTTGTAAGTAAATATCCATATTACACATGTATTTTTATTTGTATGTAAATTTTTTTATTTTCTTTTTCTTTTTAATTTTTCCTACTATAGATATCTTCAAATTGGTAAAATATTAACAAAAAAAAAAAGAAAATATGTAAAGCTTACATAACATGAACAAAGGGATACTCACCTTTCACATGTAAAATTTTTAATACATGTTTTTTATTAAAAATAAATAAATAAAATAAAAACCCATGACTTTTTTGTCAGATTTTTAATCTGAAAGATTGTAGAATTTAAAAACTGCAGCTATTGTTTCAGTGAATATTTGAAAAAACGTATTAATCGTAATGAGAGGTTCTCTTTATTTTTAAGATTTATTTTTTAGGAAAAAATTTATAATCAATTACTAAAATCATTCGGGCTACTAATAAAAAACAAACCGTTAAACAAATTTATTTTTCTTTTAAAAACTTTTAGAACTGGGTACTTTTCACTGCTAATTGTTCTTACAATAATAATATAAAAAACTAAATTTCTCTCTGACTGGAAAACCGATAGATAATGTATTTGTCTATTTATAATCGAATATAATCGAAAAAAAAAAAAAACAACTTTAAACTTTCATTGAAACTGATTGATCAACTAGCATATAATTGGAGATACATTGTTCATTTCATCCTTTCAATATCCATTCTTTCCCGTCAGATCCAAATCTATCAATTTTGTTCTCGTCAGACCATATGATATTTTAACAACCTTACAAGGGGACGTTTGCAGTTGTAACTCGCAGAGTTGAATGTGGATAGTAGGGACCTATAATAGTGCAAAACTAGAGTTATAGCCGCCAATGGGCATTAGGAGCCGAGAAAAAAAATAAAATATGCAAATCACCTATTATTTTTTTTCTCACCTCTTAGTCAAGATATAAGAATGATTCTTTTACGTTAAATTGCAATTATGTATGTTTTTTTATATAAAAATACTTCCGTTACGCTCCAGACACCACCCGGCTTTAGGATGCTCAAAAACTTTTAAAAAATGACAAATTTCCAAGGAAATCCGCTGTAAATCAGTGGAAACTTTTTTTCATGAACAACTGACCTCAAATCTCGATTTAACGTACCATAAAACTCTTATATGTGAAATTTTATCAAAATCAAAAAATATTACATAATATACAAAAAGGTTAAAATTTTGATATTGAGATTTCATCAACGATTTCTAAGGGCCATAACAACTGCTGTGTTCAACCGATTACAACAGTAATAGCATCACTATAATCAGCATACATTCTGCTGTTTATCCATTTATATAACATTGGGATTATTCTAGATTTTAGTGGACAAAAACTGATGTGAATGGAAAAATCCGAGCTATAAGTTGAGATATCTCAATAAGGGGAAATCCTGCGACCTCCGGATTAGGGCTAAACTATGTAGTTTTACGGCTTCTAGATTACCTTAAAAGTTGGTTTTAATCGGTGGTGAAATGGGTGAGATAGCGCAAATTATTTACATTTTTTCAGAAATTGACAGCATCTTACCTTCTAAAATCATACAAAATTTTAAAGGTAAAAATAATTTATTTTTGATTTTGACAAAATTTAGTTTCTACATGTTTTTAGAGATGAGGAATCTGAAAATAATATCAGTTTTTAGTTTAAAAATTTTCCTCAAAGATGTCTTGTTAGTTTTTCATACCTATCTGTTAGCATTGGCCTTTTCACTTTTGCCCTTTCTAGCAAACCAGCTTGTCTCAAGACACAGCGCACTCCTTCATTGCTGATGTTAATATTATCAAACCGCCTAAGCTTCCGTTGTATTTGAACGGCATTAGCAACTTCGCCTGACCGAATTGAACGAATAATACCGCGCTTTACAGTATCTGAGGGTAAAGGCTTATGACATGATTTATTCTTTTCAATCCCTTTCAAATGTGTTGCATTCACTCTTCGAATGTTGCTTATAGTCCCTACTGACCATTTGATACTTAGAGAACAATGAGGAACTCGAGTTAGAAGCTGATTTACAATTGCTTTCCGAATATTTTCTGGTCTCACTCGGAGAAAAAAAACAAAAAAAAACTGTATTTTAATATTTTGTATATCATTCAGAATCGACCAAAAATAGTAAAATTTCTTTTTACTTTTTTTTTTTTTTTTTTTTTTTTTTTTTTTTTTTTTTTTTTTTTTTTTTTTTTTTTTTTTTTATTGATTGCTTTAAAGTATAAACTTTATGGCGATTGAGTTAGCCAATAACAATAATAATTACATAATAGTAAATAAACAATAAATACAAATAGAAAAAGAGTTTTACATTTTATGTAATTAACACTAACAGAAAAAGTATTTCTTCAAACTATAATATATATACGAACAAAAAAAAATTTTTTTTTTTTTTTTCTTACAAGCTATAATGATATATACAAACAAAGAAAAATAAAATAAAAATAAAAAACATACATTTTTACAATTTATAATAATTGATATTGATTACAGTCTAGGGTGACTAAAGTTGTAGCAGCAATTGCAATAGAACCCAATATTTTATTTAGTTAATTCAAAAGAAATAAATCAATTACTTTTTTGCTAGCATTTAAAACATTTAAAATAAATAGGAAGATGTTATTTATCTTTTCAATGCTATTGTAGGATAAAATATTTTCCAAAGATAGACTATCATCTGTTTGGACTATATAGTCTTTTAGGTATTTTTTTCGAAAATTATCGTGTCTTTGGCACTCTAACAACAGGTGTTAACAGCTATTTACGATGAATAAGCTACAATCTTCACATTTTTCATTAGCTTTAATTTGTAAACTGTTATTTTTAAAAAAATATTTTTAAGTAGTCACATTTGGCTATTCTTAGTTGGCTAACGGTTCTTATTTTGGTTATATTAATGTTATATTTTGAATTTTAAATTTTCTTTTTACTTACTGTATTATAACAGTAGGAATTTTTAATTAATATTAATATGTGATTTTAAAAGTACGATTGAAACTCATGAAATTGAGCAAATGGTCTTGGGAGACTTATGAACTGAGTGATTAATATTTACAATGCAGGTAGGGAAGATGACAATCAACATATCGGATTCGGCAAATTTTTTATTTTACTGCAAACATTTGATCAATTTCGTGATTCACTGTAACTCCTAAACGGTAGGTCCCAACGCTAAATTTTATATAATAAAACATATTCTCCATTATGTTTCTGAAAAGAAAATTATTGACAAATTTTCGTTCCGAGCAACGCAAATAGAAATAAAGCCTGTCAAAAGAAGCCCCAACACTTAAAAAAAATAATAAAGAAAAAAAAAATAAAGGAAAACGTAACATTTTTCATTCAAACAAATATAGCTGCTAACCGGTAGGTCCTAAAGACAAATATTATATAACAATAAATATTCTACATTTAATTTCTGATGAGGATAATTTCTTCAAATTTTCGAAACGAGTAGCCCCAGCAGAGCTAGAGTGTCAAAATGAACCCACAGATTTTTTTTAAATAATTTTTTTTAAATAATTGTATAATTGCTTTAAAATAAGTAAGATGGTGTGATCTTTGATTCTTCTGCGAACAATAAATTCACCTTTTAAAATTTCTTAATTCATGTCCTACAATATCCTTTAACGATGTTCCGCTAATCCCCGTTGAACAGATCCGCTACCTAGGACTCCATCTGGACAAACGTCTTACTTGGAATCCACATACAAGACTAAAACGATAAGAAACTGCCCTTCACTTCAACATTTACTTGACAAACGCTCCAATCTTTCAATTAATTACAAAAGACTCATTTAAATGACAATAATCCGACCTATTTGGACATACGAAGTTGAGCTTTAGGGCTCCACTAAACCATCCAATTTATCTCGTATTCAATCCTTACAATCCAAAATCCTTAGAAAAATCCTAAATGCTCCTTACTTCGTGACAAACAAACTTATCCACAAAGATCTTAATAAACCTTACGTTTCTGACTTAGCTCAAACCAGATATCAATCCTTTCACAGCAAACTCCACAAGCATTCAAATCCATTAGTATCACAACTTGCATCTCATTCCATTCCAGATAACCCTCCGAGCGCCTGAAAAGAAGATGGCCTCGGGACCTTCTAATATAGTGCTTTAAAAACAAGTGACGTGTCATTTTTATCTATTTCATCACATTTACTTGATGTATTTTATTTTTTGTATATACAGTTGTAAATTTCAATAAATAATTAAAAAAAGCCTGATCCATATCGTTTCGTTCCTTGTGGCCACATGCATTACAGCTTCGCACTAGTAGTTACATGTAATTCCCATAGTAGTTTCATGTAATTTCCAAAGTAGTTACAGGTAATTCCCAACATTTAGTAATTTCATTGAATAAAATTACATCTTAATAACGGGGAGAGTAGGGCCGATACAGCAATTTCTTGGGAGAAAGCTGTTAGTTTAAATGCTATAAGATCATTGAAGACACTTAGCCAACCAATTGGAGCTTTCAACTTCCTCCCGCTACATGCAAATGGAATCTCTTTAGATCTAATGTCATTTTCTTCGACTATCAACTCTACCCTGCTCCATTTCACTTAGGGCCACTCTCGTCGGTTTATCTCTTCATCTCTTCCTGTTAATGTACTATTGCTTTGTGAACCACCGGCGCGCCGCGGCTTGTACCAATAAGATAATTTTCAAAATTAATTTTTCATTATCAATACAATTTTTCCTAGTTATATTTTATATGGTTTTTAAAAAGGCAATAAAACACAGATAATATATATATACAATAAAAAAAATAGTAAAATGATGAAGTAGGATCGAAGATCTCCTTCGGTATGTGGCTATAACTGATTGATGTCTAGGAATGGATGCTGCTGGCTACAGTACTGGAATGATAACAGTAGTACGGTCTACTGAATCAGTCTCTTTATTTATTGATAGGTGTAAATATGTAAAATAAAAAAAAGTAAACATTAAATGGAGATCAACATAATGGACGCAATAATAATGAAATCAAAATACTGGAAAATTTGAGAGGTGAACCAGCTATGACGTGTGAGAAAATCATGAAGTGTAATAGCAGATGGGCAGGCAATCAAGTCAAACTAGATAGATTACAGTTAGACGGAAAATACCTATAGCAAGAAAAATTTGTCCAACCAAAACACAAACACTACTATTTTGACTATATATATGTGTATATAATATATATATATATATATATATATATATATATATATATATATATATATATATATATATATATATAATATGCAAGCTCCAGAGAGCGTACAAACTAACATGGGGTCATTAAAACAAAAAATGCGAGAAATTAAGACATTATAAAACAGTGATTCTTTCCGAAGCAACCTGTGCAGCCGTAACATACAGTCATTCCAAAATTAGGGAATTAGCAAAGCAGGAACGAAAAATTCTTACGAGGCAACTAATAGAGATGGAATCTGGATGAAAAGTCCTCAACATGAACCCTATGAAAAGACAAACACAATAACAGGATAAATTAGAAAACGCCGAGCAAAATTTTACACATACATCTACAGGATAAATAAATCCAGAATACCTAAGAAAATACTCGACATTATTACAGCAACTACCTAAATGTGGCACATAATAGTATTATAATTATAATTCTAAATAAAAATATTAATTATTATACAACAATGTTAAAATATCGAGCAATCTTTAAAAAACGTTAAATCTATTTTAAAAAGGACGAAACCTAATTTGTTCGTAAGGAGAGTGACCTAGGATATTATCCTTCGGGCGCCAAAAAATCGTCAGGTCCTGGCAGAACTGCATCCAGTGTCCTTCAGTGGCTTTTAGGCGTATTGCAGTTAATATTTATATTTAGATGAATAAATATTTGTTCGTCTCGCATTTTTTATTTTTATCAATATATTGAAATTTACAACAGTACAAATATATGCATCAAGTGAATGTGTTGATAACGATTACAATAACATGCCAAAACTTGAAAAGAGCTACTCATCAGTAGCACTTCAATGAAAAGAAGAACAAAAGAAGATCCCTAGGCTTAGGAATTTATTTTCAAACACCTCGGAGGATTATCGGAAATGGAGTAGGAAGCATGTTGAATCATACGTTCTTCAAATGTTCTTCATGCTAATGGGTTTGAGTGGTTATGGAGCTTACCATGAAATGATAGGTTTAGGATAAATCAGCAGTATATGGGATATTAAGATCTTTATAGATGTTTATTGGCGACAAAGTAAGGAGTTTTTATGATTTTTCGAAGGATTTTGGATTGTCAGGATTGGACACGGGATAAATTAGATGGTTTAGTGGAGACATAAAGATCAACTCCGTATGTTCAAATAGGTCTAATCATAGTCATGTAAATAAGTATTTTTTTTAATTAATTGGGAGTTTTGATCACGAATTTAAATATCAAATATAAATCGAATGTAGGATTACCAAATTCAGAGATGCAGGAACGTGCCCGCTATCACTTCTCAAACAGCCTTTGATAACAATCTGGTTCGTGAGAAGTTGATAGCTGATAAACAAGGTATTTGGGTAGTAATGAATAAACGCACGCATACATGTTGTGCAAGAACAGTCCCTTAGCTTACCTGTCCGCCATCTTACCTTGTCTAAATTACGGCAGTTAGTGTACAACTTCGCTCGCAGCCCCCCCCCCCCCCGTAGGGCCCCCCGACATGGAAAATGCATATTCATAAATGGCTATTGCAATTAATAATAATATCCTTAGCGTACATAATTATTCGCGGGGCTGTATTCGTGTATTCTGCACTTATTACCACTCTCCCCTTCCAACTTCATGAGAACGGCGAGGAGTATTATGCCTTAGGACATGCTATATTTCTCAAAATATCTAAATAATTTTTAACATCTATAACTATAATTTATTTTAATTTTAAATATTCTTTCATATGTATATGTATATATATTTGCATATGTATGTATATAGATATGTGTGCATGTAGGTATGTAGGAGTATGTATGTATATAAAAATATGTAGATATTGAATATTGAAGAATGTATAGTTACAATTTTTGCTTATTTTATTACAAGGATTTCATATTTTTCTTTTTATTCTTTGAATGTTTTTTTTTTTGTATATTTTTCTTTCATTATAAATTATATTATAAAACAGCACGTATATTTAAGTTGTTTAATAGTACTCTATTTTAAGTTTGAGACTGTTTTATTTTTTCTTGGTACAGTATGTAATTTTGTGGATTGTAAAAAAATTATATAAGAAATAAAGAAAAAAATATATATCCATCAAATATATGGATTATACAATACAATTATACTTTTTACACGATTTTATATTACAATTTAGTAATGTAAGAAAATACATCGATCTAAAAACGAATGTGAGAAAGTATATCAGAAGTTTCTTATTTTCTTCGTTCCACTTCCTTTGAGAAAATATAGCAGAAATTATCACGATTTTTAACAAGGATTCTTTGTTTTATATATTTATAAATTGTTATTTACACTTCCGTAACATCAGAATGTTTACTAGGAGTTAAAATTACTGGTGATTTAGCATTATATAATTTCTGATTTAATATTGATTAAGTATCTTATATTTTGATATTTTCTTATTTCTCCTTTTAATATCAGAAGGTAAACAAAAGTAATTATTAGTTTGAACATGGATTTATTTCTTCATTTTTCCGTAAATGAAGGAGAATAACCTTTTCCCTCGAAAATTCCCGACTAAAACATCAAAATAAAGAAGGTTCGATAAAAAGTGTTTTGTTTCATTTCCACGTCAAAATTCACGACGGGTCAACCATTCCAATTGTTTTGAAATTCAAACTATTGCTCTTTTATCAAATCACAATTCTAATATCGTTATTTTTCAGAGTGGATTATAAATATTTATAAAATCAGAAAGTGAAAAAACCGATGAAGTGAAAACAGTATACAATGGTGCCTCAATATAGCTAATTCCTTGATAAATTTAAGTTTTTCTATTCCCCTTGAATCCTGGCTACCGTTCCTACGTTATTTTTATGGAAATCTGAATATGGAAGGATAGTATAAGAAGACCTTGATATATCGAATTTTCTAAGATACCTTAGCTCACACCGCACCTCTACAAAAGTTTTTATCGGAAAATCTCGATAAATTCTAGGAAAGATTAACTGTAACTTCCATCCTGACATTTGTTTCCGGTTTGTTTCAGTTTCTGATAAAAAAAATTATGGGATACTATTCGTTTTCTGTTGTTTCACAATATTTTTTTTACTCTCGAAAATAGTAAAGCGTAAAACTCCTTGATAGAAAGTGCGAACAATTTAGGAATACCAGGGAACACCTTATCCACAATTTTGAAAATTAGACTAAAGTATGAAAATCAAGCTTTTCCATTAACGAGTGATTCTCAAACTACAGGTATATTTCTAGCTTCCAAAACTCTAAATTAAAATGTTGATAAATCTTGCTGCAAACATTTGATATTTCCTGGAGGCTACCTGTGAGGATTGTAGTTGGTGCAGCAACACATGAATCACTTTACTTTTTCTAAAATTTCAGTTTATAATTTTAACCCATAACCACCTCCCGTTTTTTTACATCAGACATTTTTTGACGCACCATTATGACTAAAAAATAAATTAAACCTGCATGACGCAATGACACTAAATTAAAATTACTAAAATTACTTCATAGACAATGTCTATAAAACTAAAAACTAAGTTAATAGTTAAAAAAGAAAAAATATTAACATGAATACTCGTACGCCAAGTGGCCAAATAATCATTTTAGTCATTTTGGCCATGGTATTGCTAAAATTATTTTAAAATGGATTTTTAACATTGTCTTGGTATCTTAACATTTGCATGTATTATAAACATACCATGACAATGTTAAATTATTGATGGCCACAACAATGTGAAAATAAGGTTAAAAATATTACCGCCTAAACACTATTAATTTATTTCGCATTTTTTCGGGAGTATATTATGAGGGCTTTAGCCTAGTATTAGAACGCATAAGGCCCATTACAAATAAATATTTGGTTTAACTGATTTATAGTGGGCATGACAATGTGATCAATGAATGTACTTACAGTCAGAGGTGGTGTTTGCACTCGGATATTCCGTCGTATAATGGTTGCATGGTTACGAATTGCACAAATTTGCCTGTAGTTTGAGAATCAGCCTAATAAGAGGTTAAAAGGGCCCGAGTTCCAAGATATCGACTTAGACAAAGTGTTTTCAGGTAGACAAACTACTATTTTAGATTTTTTCCAAAGGTCCGATAAAATTTTTCACAAATTTAATAATTATTCATTCATTATTATTATTTCAATAAAATATGTACATATATTCTATAGTTACATTGAGTATTTTATTATAAACCTCTAACCTTTATATATCGAAGTCAGTCAGAAATCACCTCAATAACTCGAACAAATCCTCGATAATTCGAAATTTTATCGTTCCCCTTGAGGTTCGTTATATCAAGGTTTCACTGTAGTTAGAATTTTATCTTTGTAAGTAGCAACCAGAATGTTGGGACAGTTATTGGATATAAATTGAAATTCAGTACTGCAATGGATATAAATTTCTTAATATATACTGCTAATGTTATATCAGTTTTATTATTATTAATGTTAAATTTTATCAAATAAGTTAATTAAAAGTCAAATGAGATGATTTATTGGTAGATATTGTACAACGACATATTATTATTTTAAACTCATAATTAACAAGGGAATGCAGTTTGCTAGCAAAGTTGTGAAAATGTATTCACCACCAATTCGAAACGGGGTCATATCTGTCATTTAATTCGGCCAATTATATAATTGAAATAGATACAGCCACATTGTTTAATTAAAAGCCTAACAGATTGAAATCGATTTTAACAATACAATGTGTATGAATAACCACAAAGGTGAGATAGTATATTTAAATATAAAATACTCAATTCTTTGTACAAATGCAACTCATTTTCCCCCTGATGGGGAAAACCAAAACATCATGGATATGTCAATCTATGGTCTACTGCTGTTCCTAACTTAAATTTTAGAAACAAAAGAATAAAATTAATTATTTTAGTAATTAAATTAAATTAAAAATCAGTGATTGTTCGAAACAAACATGGTTAAGAGAAAATAGGGGTTTGAAACATGACTTTTCATCCAGATCAATATTTTTATTTTTTTTTTTATATACATTTATTGAAATTTACAACTGTACAGAATATATACATCAAGTAAATGTATTGACAACGATTATAATAACACGTTAAAACTTGAAAAGAACTACTCATCAGTAGCACTTTATTAAAAATTCTACACTAGAAGGTCTCTAGGCCATCTTCGTTTCAGACGCCTCGTAAGATTATCAGGAATGGAGTGGGAAGCAAGTTGAGAAACTAACGGATTTGAGTGGTTTTGGACCTTACTATGAAAGGATAGGTATCTGGTGTGGGCTATATCAGTAACATATTGAACATTAAGATCTTTATGGATAAGGTTATTGGTGACAAATTAAGGAGCATTGAGGATTTTTCGAAGGATTTTGGATTGTAAGGATTGAATACGGGATGAATTAGATGGTTTAGTGGAGACATAAAGATCAACTCCGTATGTTCAAATAGGTCTAATCATAGTCATGTAAATAAGTCTTTTTTAATTAATTGGTAGCTTTGAACGTTTGTCTAGTAAATGTTGAAGTAGTCTGAAACGACGGGCAGTTTCTTGTCGTTTTAGTCTTGATATTATTATTAAATTTCTTATAAAGAAAGTACTGGTAAGTTTTCGATCCGAGCTACACCAACAAACCTAGGGCGTTTTAAAATATCCCAAACACTCAAAAATGTAGTCAAAACGTGACTTTTCATTCAAACCAAAATGTCAATGGATGACTTTCTAAACGGCAACAACAGACCTAGAGCGTGTCGAAATGTTACATTTTTGAGTGTGAAAAAAACATTTCACATTTTGAGTGTGAGAAACAGACTACTTGAACATTTACTGGACAAACGATCAAAGCTCCCAATTCATAACAAAAGACTTATTTACATGACCGTGATTAGACCTGTTTAAACGTACAGAGTTGAGATTTGGGGCTCTACTAAACCATCCAATTCATCTCGTATCGAATCCTTACAATCCTAAATTCCTAAATGCTCCTTACATTGTCACCAATAGACTTATCCATAAAGATCATAATGTTCCATACGTTGCTGAGTTAGCCCAAAACAGATACCTATCCTTTCATCGTAAGCTCCATAGTCACTGAAATCCATTAGTTTCTCAACTTGCTTCCCACACCATTCCCGATAATCCTCTAAGGCGTCTGAAAAGAAGATGGCCTAGAGATCTTCTAGTGTAGAATTTTTAATAAAGTGCTACTGATGAGTAGTTCTTTTCAAGTTTTGACATCTTATTGTAACCGTTATCAGCTGATTTGTAAATTCCAATAAACGTTTATTTGAAAAAAAAAAAAGATTTAAATAAGTAGCAATACTAAAATTTACAATAGTAAAAATTTAGATGTATGAAATTAAATTGCAGAAACGAGGTTTGTTATACTGCCATATCATTTTAAGGTTAGAAATTAAAATCCATTTAGATTGCATCGATAAAATTATTTCTCATAAATAACAATAATTACCTAATCAAAATTTCGATCCTTTGCTTTTTGATATTGCGTGTAAAAATATTATTCATGGGCCTTTAGTTATTTATTACAAACCGTTAAATCCTGAAATATTTCAAAATAGCATCCATAAGAACGAAAACTAAAAGGACAACAATGGCGGAATATCTTTCGGATAATCGAGTTAAATTCGTTTTTAATGAATAGAAGTAAGTTTGAGATACTGTATCATATGCTTTAGCCATAGCTGTCTTAATAGATATTAGTCATAACATTTGATATATAAAAATACAATTATATATTATTATAAATATTTTATTCTGTACATTTGTCTTATTCATAGAAAGTATCGTAGGTACTTAAGGTATATACAGAGAAGGTATTGAATTATATAAAATCAGTTGTTGAAATGAATAACAATATTACATGACTAGTTCAATCACTAAAAACAAAGTAGTATTCTTAAGGATACTAATTCTAAGTGCGAAAAGAGAGTGGTAGGGGATGTCCTCCGCCAAAAATTGTCAAAAGAGAAAAACAGAATTCTTAAGGAGGAAAACTAATAAAGTCGTTAAATTTGGGGGGGGGGATACTATCCTTAAGGACGAAAACTGATTTTTAAGTGGGGAAGAAGAGTGGTCGAGGATGTCCTTTAGCCGCCAAAAATCATCAGATCCTCGCAGATCTGAATAACAGAATCCAGAGTGTGAGAAAAACGTTACTTTTTTCGTTTAAATCAATTTAGCTTCTAAACGGTAGTTCCTGGTGACAAATGGTATTTAAAAAAAATATATTTTCCTACATATTTTTAATGAGGAAACTTTCGTCAAATTCTCGATCCGAGCAACACCAGCAAGGCTAGAGCGTGTCAAAAAACCCCTAACAATAAAAAAAATTAGGCACACGTGGCATTTTCATTCAAACCAATATGGCTCCTAAACGGTATCTCATAGCGAAAATAATACATAACAACAAATATTAAATCCATTAAATCTATGATAAGAAATCTGTCGAAATATTTTTTGTTCGAGAAACACCAATAGAACTATAGCTTGTCAAAATGTTACATTTTTGACTGTGAAAAGAACGTTACAGCAGAAAAAAGAATTACCCCCAAAAAAATTACTGAAAATTGCAAATTATTCCTACTTAAAAAGTATTGGATACTTACATTACTAAGTCTACAGAAAAAATAAAAACAAATATTTCATTAATTAAGTTTTTATGTCTTTCAAATATCTGAATCCGATTTTTAACTTCGCTATCTTGATAAAGTTAAGCATTCGCAATAAATTTAATTTGCTTCCTATTGAGTTATTTTTGAAATTATTTAAGAAATCCGTACTGATTCAATATATACCTCTAAATTAGGCATTATACTTCAACGACTTGTGAAAAAAAAAAACTTGTTTTTTTAAAAATAATTTATGCCCAGATATCCGTCAGACAAAAATAACTACACCAAATTGACTAACAAACTAAAAACAGAAATAAAAAAATTCAAAATTCAAAATTTATATAAATATACTGAAAACCTTAACACGACTGACAAATCCTTATGGATGGCCACAAAAAAACTCCTGAACTACAAAAATTGTAATCACCCTCTTCTAACTGAATCCAAACGTGGTCAAGATCTGACGAAGAAAAATCTCAAATTTTCGGCCAGCACCTTTTCAATACCTTTAAACCCTATCCTGATATCCTTAACCTAAATCATCTTGAAAGTATTGAAACAGAATTAAATATCCCACTTCAAATGTCCCCTCCTCCTAAAGCATTCCATCCCTCAGAAATATCAAGTATCATCCAAAGATTACCCACCAAGAAAGCCCCTGGACATGACCTTATCACATCCTATATCCTAAAACACTTCCTTGGAAAGCCATCCTGCTCCTAACATTCATATATAACGCTGTACTCCGAACAACGTATTTTCCTGATCCTTGGAAAGTGTCCATAGTCAAAATGATACCCAAGCCAAAAAGCCACCGGAACACCCTTCCTCATATCGTCCTATCTCTCTCTTGCCAATTATGTGTAAAATCCTGGAAAAACTCATCTTAAAAACGCTCGTATCCTTTCCTAGATTCCAATCACATAATCCCAGACCACCAGTTTGGATTCCGAACATCACATTCCACAATCCAGCAATGTCATCGTGTGGTGGACGTTGTCTCCTCCGCATTGGAGCGCGGAATGTACTGCACGGGAGCCTTTCTCGACGTAGAACAAGCTTTTGACCGAGTCTGGCACCCGGGACTGCTGTACAAACTACGAAAATTCCTACCTCCTACATACTTCCCTATCATCCGTTCCTATCTTAGTGATAGAACCTTCAAAGTTAATTATAACTTTTCCTACTCCTCTCTCTTTACCCAATCTGCAGGTGTTCCTCAAGGAAGTATCCTAGGTCCAATCCTCTACACGGTGTATACAGCTGACATCCCGACGCATCCTAGCACCATCCTAACCACGTATGCTGATGACACGGTGTGTATTATCAGTAAACGATAATCCCTTCATTACCTCCCAGACACTCCAATTCCATATCATAAAACTTCAAGAATGGTGTCAAAAATGGAGAATCAAAATAAATCCAAATAAATCCCATCAAATAACCTTCACCCTCCGTCGTAAACCCACGACTTCCTGTCCTACAATATCCTTTAACGATGTTCCGCTAATCCCCGTTGAACAGATCCGCTACCTAGGACTCCATCTGGGCAAACGTCTTACTTGGAATCCACATACAAGACTAAAACGACAAGAAAACTGCCCTTCACTTCAACATTTACTTGACAAACGCTCCAATCTTCCAATTAATTACAAAAGACTCATTTACATGACAATAATTAGACCAATTTGGACATACGGAGTTGAGCTTTGGGGCTCCACTAAACCATCCAATTCATCTCGTATCCAATCGTTACAAGTAGTAATTATGTAACTGATATCATCTAATAGACTTTATTTTAGCTAAACTCCTAATATATCAATTAATGTTCACTACAGTGTGTCTATTTTTTTTTCTTATGGTGTTATGATAACATATCCCATTGTACATGTCATGCCAACATGTCGCATTGCAGTGGAGATAAATTGATATATGATGAGTTTAGCTAAAATAAAGTGTATAACATAATATATTTAACATTATATACTTCCTTTATTGAAGAAATAAAACGAGTCAGAATATTTTTTTCTTTATAACAGTAATCCCAAAGAAGCAACAAGTATAAACGTAGCGTCTTGAAGCATTTTCATTCGAGACTAATTAGTTAAGAGTCTTTAGTAGGGGAAACATTGTAAAGAAAACCCTCCTCCAGCAAAGAAAAGAAAGCCTAAGAGAGTAAAAGAAGACAAGATGACCTTAGTGTTGTCCCCCAACAGCAGACCTACATCCGCTACATAAAGAAAAAGAGGCGGACGAGAGACTCGTTAAAAATGAAAGGCTGATGGCTGACATTTGAGCGTGGTAATTACGTCACATTATATCAGGAAGGGAGGGGAAGGGGTATAGAGATGGTATTTAAAGTTGCCCTTAGGAGGCTAACCTTCTGCTCTGTCTGTCTTCACCTTCCTCCTCCCTCCTCTCTCCTCACCTCTCTCAGCTTATATCTCATTAATAATACCATTAGCACGTCTACGCTCCTTTATCTAATCTTCATATGCTTAATATTATTTAGTACATATTAAAACTAAAGAAATATTAATAACTATAAAAATAAAAAATGAACAAAAAAAAATCACTTGATGATAAAGAACTTCAAAGATGTTATTTTAAAAATATATACTTAAGCCACGGTTACACCAAAGTTGCCAACTAAAAGTCGACAACAAAAAGTTCCTCTTCTCAAATTTTGAGCAACAAGTGGAAAACATGTTGCCAAAGAATTGGCGCGAAAGGTTTAGATTAAGTGAGTTTCGTTCTTTTATGCATATATCTTTTAAGTGATGTTTAATTGTAATTACCGATTTCTCTGATAAGGGAATTTTCTGAAATTGTTGTTTTTCCAAAGTATGTTTTTGTTTGATCGTAGACGTGAACCATTGTTGATATTGTATATCGAGGCTAATAATTAATTATCCTCATACACAAGTATTGTTTCCTTTCGTGTTTACGGTAGTTAATTGTTGTTGAGCTCCACACTGCTGAGGCATATGTAATCTGGGATCCAATAACTGTTTTATATAATATATGTTTATTTATAGGACTTAATTTAGATTTTTGTGTAAGTAATCACAAATTTATCATTTATGTGGTCTGTGTATGTTAGAGACCTGTATAGAGTCAAACCAGGTATTTTACTGATTTGGACTTCTCCCTCAGCCGAACATCCATTGGGAATGCATTTCGAAAAAATTAAGTTTTAAGGTTTTGTTGATCTTTAATAACTTAAAGTATGTTTCCATAATTTTAATTGTAATTTTTGTATGTCATTTTCTTATTTCTTTTGCGAATTAATACTGATAATAATCTAAGAAATAAATGTTTTGTGAAAAAATTTCCAATTTGAATACGGAAGGAAGGAGAGACCTAGACGTTTCCGTTTTCTCCCGTTTATAGATATCTTTCTACCTCTTGTAAATAACTTACAAACTCCTTTTCTAGCTGATACATTTTACTATCATATTCTACACAACATGAATATTTTGATATATTTACCACCATTTCAGAAAAAAATTGAGTCTCCCCCTTTCTCACGTGGACTCTTCGTATGTTTAAAATAGAAAAAAAAACAGACATACATACCATACGTACATACGTATCTTGAATTTAAAAACATAAACTCTTTCATGACACACAAAAAAAAAAACCAAGACGGATTACAGAATAAGACGAATTATCGAGTGACGAAATAACGAGTTCCCATTGTATTTATTTTTTCCTCTGTACTTTGTTTTTTATTCTGGTAAAAAACTTAAATTTTCTTTTGATCATTTATCTTAACTTTTTTACAGCTTATATTATCTGCGTTGCTACTTTTTTTTATTATTTTCTAATATTATTTTATTTGTGATTTTATTATTTATACTAATAGTTTTATCTGTTGTTTTTGTTTTATTTATGTTTTTATACCAAATTTTATTTATTATCTTATCGGGGACGATGACTGCAATAGAACCAATAAAATCCCCTCTCGCCCTAAAGACCCCCTAGATTACAATGGACTGATCCAAATCCAATTAGACTTCAGAAGACGAAGTGCCGTGCAGTCAGTGCAGACCACCTGATCCAAGTCGTCCTCGCCGCAGAGAGGAATTTACTAAGATATATAAATTAACATTAGGTACAGCGGTCCTCTGCCCCATGGATCGATAGGACCCCCTTCGGACGGACCGCTAATAAAGTCTGTAGCCAACATAAAAGAAAAATATTGCCCTAAAAATCGGTAAGCCGGGACTTTATAAGGCTCATCCCTTTTTATCGTGCTCCCCAGGCCGCCTTAAATAAGGCTACACCGGGCCTTAAATAAGAATACAGTCACCCTCAAGGCGGGGAGACTTCACGTCATTATGTTCTGTCTTATCGCCGGGCACACTCAGGATCTGCTTACAGGGCTACTTCATATTATCTTCCGAGGCAACAGGTAATACCCACAATGCCTTCTATATTGGCTAGGCTATCTCCATCCATGTCCCTATATTTTAACACTTTTAATTAGTTATCAAGTTTTTTTTTAGTTTTCAAGCTATAGAAAATAACTTAGGAATTGATATTTTTCTGAATCTTAGCGATAAGCCCAACAAAAAACTTATAAACTCACGCAAGTTTATGAGAGCAGATAAGAAATTCATTAAAAGTAAACAATAATTTCAGTATCTGTCGAAGACTTCGTCCATGTTCCCGCTCCCAAAATATCTTTTTAGAATTTAAGCCATTGGTGGAAGAAGTTGTTAACTCAGTTTTTTTATATATAAATATATATATTTCAGATTTCCTTTGTGTTTTAGTACACAAAAATGTTAGTAGAGTAGAATTAACTTAAATTGCACATTAAAAGATGGGTCAACAATTTCATTTTCCTTTAGCAACGAGTTTTCAACAGATTTATTAATACTAATAGTCTAGGAGCTGACGGCACTAAACCTGTCATGATAGGTCTCCAAAAAAATCATTGTTTATCAATTTGTTTTTTAAATAAAATAAAAAAGTTCTTTATTTATTCTAAAAAACAATGTACAATCAGAGGCCTTCAGGGCCTCAAGATGGTTATGGAATATAATAAAATAGTAATTAATAATGATAACAAATACAAATTAAGATTAAAAATATTGATAAAAAGAAACAAAAATATTTTGATTCATTTGGGAATCAATTGTGTGAAAACAATACATTTTCATGTACATAAACTTTTATACTTTATATAACTATTAAGTGGATAATGACAGTTTTCATGGATCTGGATGGACAGTAGGTGGTTAAATAAGAGATATTTGAAAGTGGAAAGGGTGTTTGAGTGGCGAATGGTGTAAGGGATGGAGTTCCATAGGGACGAGAATCGGATTAGGAAAGATCTGTCGAAAGTAGAGCAATGAGCAGGAGTGTTTTTTTTTTGTAAGAAAAACCACTGCTGTTGTTCTAAACACGGTCAAGATGGCGGCAGCAAGCAAAATAAGGTTTCGTTTTCAGGAAATAACTGCTGAACTTTTATTATCAACGGATCTTAATATTGTTTGGAGTGCTGAATCCAAATCTGAAGTTTGCTACCATGGCAGCCGTCGGCTTCATACCCAAAATAGCAAAAAAAAGATGCCAAAAATAGCGGTTATTTTTGGTTTTTTACCTATAACAAGACACAATAATTTAGTACGTACGAAATATACAAAACAATACCGAAATTGAAACATTTTTAGTGAAGTTGTGGCCTTGGGAACATTGAAGAGATTGGCTAACTTACAGTCAGACCCACTTCTCCCCGAAAACACATTTATCGGTAATTGTTTTGCTATAACTCCAAGTCTATTTGTCCGATCCAAAATTTATTTTTTTCATTTTAAAGCTGATTGAATTTACTTTTAGACTCTTTATATGAAGTTTTAATTAAGTCCTTTAAAATACACATGCTAGCACGCCAAAACCCTAAATCTTGACCTATTTGGAAACGGCAGCAGTGGTTTTCTTAAACAAAAATAGATGATCTTTCAGATAAACATTGATTATTTGGAAGACCTATCATGACAGGTTTAGTGTCGTCGGCTCCTGTTCTATAAAGTAAGGTTAGCGACATGACTAAAATAAACAATTTTATAAAGAAAATACATGTCCTCTCATTTTTTCATTAATTATGATCTAATTGGTCTGCTCGTTCAGGAAAATCTCAAGTTGCAAGCGAACAGATAACTAGAGTATTAATTGATTCGTATCTACGTTTAACATTTGCTGAACTAAGTAAGGAGTTAAATGTTTGACAAACCGTTAAAAGGGAATAAATGAACAACAGATGAAAGGGGACGAACTTGCACATACTGTAATTAAAAATTAATAAAAAAAAAAAACTGCCTATAACTGTTCCAGGTAGATTCCATTTTACAAACCATCTTCCGCATGACCTCTTTTAAATCTTTCTCTATTTTCATCGTAAAAAGGGATCGCGTAAGATACAAAAAAAATAAAAATGCTTTCTAGGAATACGAGGACTGTAAAAAAACAAAAACTCTGCAATTGAACAGTTCAAATATGTTTTCGTTGAAGGTTTTTTTTTCTATTTTCCTAAAACGCCATTTTCTATTTTATTAATATTTTTTTTCTTTTCCTCAATAAAGCGAGTGAAAGGAAATTAAGAAAAATAAAATAAATGTTACTGTTTCCATTTCGGATGCTTCAAGTAATATTTTCAATGTCTCTTGTACAACTTACGTTATACATTAAGTACAAATTATTTAAAATTACTAACTATACTGCAACTACGTAACTAAATTTGAGATTAGTTCTACTCCACCTAGAGAATCTTTTTCTGATAGTTTTCATAATTATATACCAAATAATATATAATTCCACTACCACTTAACTAATACTAAATGTTAGGATTGACGAATTAGTTGCCACTTCTATTAGAATTGTTTTATTATATACCAGGTATGCAAGTTTAAAATGTCGTTTTAATTCCAATAGAATGCGCTCTTAGCCTATTGAAGGATTTGCTTATCTCTAAACGCTATTTTGTTTGTTAGTCATTTGTTTACAAAAGTCAGTTGTTTTTAAGTCGTTTACGTGGACGTATCATACCTTTCTTTGGTGTTAAAAATGTCTAATTTTAAGCCAAATAAAGAGCATTTGCGGCATGTCATGATTTTCTTATTTAATCAAAAGAAAAAGGCATCTGAATGTCATCGAATTCTTGTTGAGACTTATGGCGATGTTGCTCCAACCGTCAGGACATGTGAACGTTGGTTTCAAAGTTTAAAACGTGGTGATTTTGATGTTACTGATCTAAAACGAGAAAATCGACCAAAAAAGTTTGAGGACTTCGAATTGCAATCTTTATTAGACGAAGACAATACCCAAACCCAACAAATGATGGCAGAACAGTTGAATGTCACTAGGCAAGCCATTTCCGATCGCCTGAGAGCTATGGGAAAGATTCAAAAGGTTGGAAAATGGGTTCCACATGAATTGGACGAACGACAGATGGAAAAACGAAAAACTGTGTGCGAAATGCTGCTTTTACGCCACGAAAGAAAGGGTATTTTGCATCGAGTTGTAACTGGCGATGAAAAATGGATTTATTTTCAGAATCCCAAACGAAAAAGATCATGGGTAACGCCAGGACAACCATCCACATCGAGTGCAAGACCGGATCGTTTTGGGAAGAAGACAATGCTGTGTGTGTGGTGGGATCAGAAGGGAGTAGTCTACTACGAGCTTCTCAAACCCGGCGAAACAGTCAATACCGAGCGCTACCGACAACAAATGATCAATTTGAGTCACGCATTGATCGAAAAACGCCCAGAATGGGCTCACAGGCACGCCAAAGTCATTCTTCAGCATGATAACGCTCCTGCACATTCAGCCAGATTGACTAAGGAAACGATTTCTTCGCTTGGTTGGGAACTCTTACCCCACCCGCCGTATTCACCTGACCTGGCGCCTTCTGATTATCACCTCTTCTCATCGATGGGACACTCATTGGCGGAGCAACACTTCAACAATTTCGAAAACGTACGAAAATGGCTCGATGAATGGATTTCAAATAAAGATGAAGCATTCTTTTGGAATGGTATCCATATATTGCCCGTGAGATGGGCAAAATGTGTAGAAAGCGAGGGTCAGTACTTTGAATAAAATATATTATACTTTTTTTTAAATTACTGTGTATTTATTTTAAGAAATAAACGACATTTTAAACTTGCATACCTGGTAGAAAACGAGTTCTAAGCATATACAATGTTATATATATATATATATATATATATATATATATATATATATATATATATATATATTTATTGACTGATAATTGGTTTCTCTAACAATAAGTTAATGAAATAAGAACTCAATTTTGTTTTTCTCTGTAACAAAGGTCTTTATTTACAATATATATTTACATTAATCACAAGCTGTTAGCTGTTAATACAATACATTCACTCACCTACAACAAAACAAACTACATTCAAAGCCCTTATTCTCTTCTCCTTTATATATTCATAATATATAATAAAAATTAATGTAGAGTTAATATTAATGTATGTCGTAGAGGTTAATAATAACAATCCATTCTTATCATTCACAGCTGTTTATTGTCACTTCTAATAGGCATTATGGGTGATGGTGGTCCTAGTGCATCATGGGTAACTTAAGAAAAGCACTCGCGTATTTGAATGAAGTGGTTTTCTTTACACACACATGTATATATATATATATATATATATATATATATATATATATATATATATATATATATATATATATATATATATATATACATATACTATAAGTTTTCAAAAATGTAAGACAAGAAATCAAATATTGGTACTCACTTAAATGTGATATCTGAAATATATCCATTGTGAAAGGGGGAAGTAGATTAAATTTTTGGGGTTTACTTAGGAATTTCCCCTGTGACTCAATGGTTTTTTCCGTTCCTATTGGAAACAAATTCAAAATGGGAATATTGGAAATGTTTATCTCGTCATTTATCCCTTTGCACTCATTAACCGGTAATAGTCCGGCAAAATAAAAATGCAGTTCCACTCAGATTATAAGTTCCACTTGTCTGGCACAAGACTCATAAGCCGGGTACATACCGGCATTATTTTTTAAAAGATCCTCTCTTAAAGATAATATTGTTTTATTGATTTTTTTTTTAATTGTTTGTGTTTGTATTATATTATTGTACTTGATGTAATAAAAAAAAGTTTATACGTTTTATGTAAATATTATTTATGCCTTTTAAAACAATATTGAGTATCATGCTCCCAGCTACCTGAGTGAAAGCCACGAAAAGAATCCCTGGCATATGAGCTATGTGCCAGGCATTGGGTTCACGGCTTCGGAGTGCAAAGGGTTAAACAAAAATCTGGATCGGTTTTAATTTGTTTAAATGACCAGATAAACCTAAATTAAATATATTTCTCTTGAGACCGATATAAACGAAAAACTCAAAAATGTGAACTTCTCTCCTCCCTTCCACCGTATGCTCATCCTCCAGAGGCGAGGACTTTTAGTACATTTACCTTCTAACTACTCCAAACGAAACCCTGAAGACAAAACATATCGCATATTTCATGTACTCTACTCCATATTTATTGACTGGAATATAAATATTTTCTTTTTTTCGCATCATTCCTTTTTTTTTTTTTTTTTTTTTTTTTTTTTCTTTTTATTGAGTAATTATAACAATCTGCCACAAATATGGGCAATAAGTAATATAGATGGCTTAATGATTACATTCACAAATTTACAGTAAAAATAAAAAAAATATAATAATTGTAAAAAATGTAATAAAAAAAAACACATAAATAAATACAAACAAAAAATAAAAACTATTAAAAAAAAACTATGCTATACATAAATAATATAGAATACAGAACATACACCTGGGTGAAATATATAAATTTAAAAAATAAAATAAAATAAACAACAGTAAGTGAAAATAAGACAAAATTAAATTGAATGTAAAAAATACAATTATACTTTATTAACAATTTGCATTCATCCTAGAGATCCCCCGACCAGACCCGTCCCTCCACTTAAGGAAGGACAAGCCAGGCACAGAGAATTCCCAGCTCTTCTCTCTCAGCTGCGTCACTGAAGTAAAAAAACCCAGTGGATGCTGAGTGAGGGCGCTATATACATTCACTCAGGTAATTAATTAAGAAGCTGGCCATTGCCAGAACTCCAACATAAATAAATTTTACAAAAGTACTCGGGGCCACTGCCGTTTTAGTCTGCGAGGGGATCAGGATGTGTGGAAGCATATAGTGATTGAGCCAGAGGGTTAGGATGAAAGGAAAGATTACTATGGAATTTCGAAAATTTAAGACGTATGAGATCGAGGACGTATGGTATATTGAGATCATTATGTAGGGTTTTGTTGGAGACATAATAAGTAGCATTTCGCATCATTCTAGTGAAGACATTAGAACAATGTGAAATAATTGTGTAGTCATTGGTCCTTGACGGGTGTGCGAAATTTTAAGTTTATCAGATTGCTGAAGATTGGCGAAAATTACGATGAAAGATTCAGTTATAAACAGGTCAAGTTAATAAAATCTTATTAAAAATTAATAAATCTGTCTTAGGTTTATTATATATCGTTATTTTATTTGAGAGATGACTTAATTAAGACAATAGCTCGGCAAAATGATTTATAATGAGAACAAACTGCTAAGCCTTTAGTAATTTCCTCTACAGGGGAGGGGGGGGGGGTGGAATTCAGGGTGAAAAGCCAGTACCAGTACCAGTAGCAATAGACCCCCCGCGAAGGCTGGAAGGAGGTGATCCATCAGGCCCGTCAGGGCGGGACCACGCACACGACCTCCTTATCAGGAAGTAATTAGGGCTTATCTCGTCCCGCTCTTAGTACAATATGTTCCCTTTTTCTACATTCTCCCTTCCACTACCTCCATAGGGCACGAACCCTTCATCTCACGATTTCGGTGAAAAATATCTACATAAAGTAACTTAATCGTTAGCACAACAAAGTAAAGCGGAAATATGAAGGACGTGTGTGATAAGGCGGTGTCCAAGGACCCTTTGAGCTACTTGTCACTTAATCAATCCAACGAGTTATAATGTCTGAAAAGGAATTTATTACAAGTGATAAACATACATGTTATTGTTAAACGGATTAACAAGTATTTACTGAGGTCAAACGGACGTTTGGGATCTATCAAGAGTAGAAGGGTAAGGAAGATTAAATCTTTGAAGTTTTTATTTTTTTTTCTGGGTTTTTCCTTTGACTAATTGGATTCACAATAGTCCAAAAGGAAATGAAAAATTAGTTGTAAAGACAACCCCCCAAAAAAGAAAAAAACTTAACCTAGCTGGGCCCTTCTACTTCCAGTTTTGATAGATTCCAGTTAACCTATAAAATTTAATTAATATTATTCAAATAATAAAATTTACTTATATTCAAATAAATTATTAAATATTTAAATAAGCCTAAAACGTTAAGAAACTGCTGGTCGTTTCTTACTACTTCGACAGATAAACGTTCGAAGCTCCCAATTAATTACAAAAGACTCATATGCATGACTGTGATTAGATCTATTTGGACTTAAGGAGATGAGCTTTGGGGCTCCACTAAACCATCCAATTCATCTCTTATTCAATCCTTACAATCCAAAATCCTTCGAAAAATCCTCAATGCTCCTTAATTTGTCACCAATAACCTTATCCATAAAGATCTTAATGTTCAATATGTTACTGATATAGCCCACACCAGATACCTATCCTTTCATAGTAAGGTCCATAACCACTCAAATCCGTTAGTTTCTCAACTTGCTTCCCACTCCATTCCTGATAATCCTCCGAAGCGTCTAAAACGAAGATGGCCTAGAGACCTTCTAGTGTAGAATTATTCATAAAGTGCTACTGAAGAGTAGTTCTTTTCAGGTTTTAACATGTTATTGTAATCGTTGTCAATACATTTACTTGATGTATATATTTTGTACAGTTGTAAATTTCAATAAATTGATATATAAAAAAAAAAAAATATTTACTAAAATTTACAATAGTAAAAATTTAGATGTATGAAATTAAATTTCAGAAACAAGGTTTGCTATACAGTCATATAATTTTAAGATTAGAAATTAAAATCCACATATATTAAATCCATAAAATTATTTCTGCCGAATAACAATTATTACCAGATCAAAATGTCGATCCTTTTTGATATTGTGTGTAAAAATATGATTCATGGGTCTTTATTATCCGCCGTCTTAAAAACTGGGAAATCCTGGAATATTTCAACATATTATTTTTAAGGAGGAAAACTAATATATATGTAGCCCAAAGATATCCTTCCGTCATCATAAAATAGTATCGTTAAGATCGAAAACTAATAAAATCGTGAAATCTTGAAAAACAAAAAATAATATCCTTAAGGATGAAGACTAATTCTAAATGGGAAAGGAGAATGGCCAAGGAATTCCTTCGGCCGCCGAAAATCGTCAGATCCTGAGAGATCTGAAGAACAGTATCCTTAAGGTCGAAAATGAATAAAATCGTTAAATCTTGAAAAAAAAAAAAAAAAAAGTATCTTTAAAGACGGACACTAATTTTATGTGGGGAAGGAGGATGTCTTTCGGCCGCCAAAAATCATCATTTCCTCGCAGATCTGAGAAATAATATCCCCTTGGATTACATTTTTAACTATTAAATTTACTTGTTACCATCGATAATCTGTTTGACCTCCTCAGGTAAGTACCAATGTTTGATTTCTTGCCTTAAATTTTTGAAAACGTTAGTATACATAATCCATGTATCAAAGTGCTCATGTTTTGAAAGTGTTACATGTTTTAGAGCTGAAGATGAATGTTTCACATTCGAAACTAGTTTTCAAATAAAATAATTCCAATAGAAGTGGCAATTAATTCAGCAATCCTAAAGTCATTCTTAAAGAGTTAATTATGAAAATTGGAATCAAATGTTGTGTTCAAGCAGGACTTCCTAATAACATAGTGTTGTTTATATAACTTATAATATTTTCATTTGCATGTTATAAAAAAAGGAAATGTTTCATTTTGACTAGTATGCAATTTAAGCAACGTTGAAATTTCCGACAGGTTATACTTAAAGTTTCGTTATAACAAGCCATATTTTTTATATTATAAGTGAGTATTTGACAGAGATAAAATAATTTTAACAATGTTCATTCCGTGACGGCATTCAATATTTTTTCATTGTAATAAGCAGAGACTGAGGTTTATACAACTACGTGTTGATCTTAACTATAATCAGCTGGTGAGCTTTGTCCAAACCTGAGGGCCAGTAAAACAAAACGGACACAATCGAGAGGGACATAAGTTAGAGCTGTGATTGCAAGGTGTAGTATGTCCCCTCGGCGACACGTCACGAACCCCCACTGGCTATCTCAATTACAGTAGTGTAAGTGGAGACCGGACATGGTGGGTGTGCCATTACCTCAGTTAGGGCAAACGACCAGCTTAGCCAATAACCCCTCATTAGCGGTAATATACCCTCCGCTCCTTCTTGTTTTATCGCTCTAACCGCTAGATAGGGAGAGGGGGGGGGGGTCAATAGCTCATATCTTTAGTTTCATTTTGCAGGATATGCTAATAGAATCCTTCTTTTAAATCTTTTACCTAAGGGAAGACCTCTTTTGCTTTAAGTGTTTTGACATTGTTTTTTTAACTATATCAGCACTTATTATAGAGCCTAGAATACCTACAATATTCTTTAAAGGTCTCTTGTTAAACAACAGTTTCTTTTTTTTATTATTATATTATTAGACGAATTTTTAAAAAAAACTATTTGTTAATATATACAACTGTATACAATATACATCAAGTAAATTTAAGGAGAATAATTTTAATGACATGTCAATTACTGGTGAAGATCTCCTCATTAGCACTTCAATAAAAGTTCTAAAATAGAAGGTCTCTTGGCCGTCTTCTTTTCAGACGCCTCGGTGGGTTACAATGGATTCGAGTGGGAGTACAGATTACTATGGAAGGATTGGTATCTGGTTTGGGCTAAATCAGCAACATATGGAACATTATGGATGAGTTTATTTGTGACAAAGTAAGGAGCATTCAGGATTTTGGATTGCAAGGATTGGATACGAGAATTTGATGGTTTAGTGAAGCCCCAAAGCTCAACTCCGTATGGTCCAAATAGGTCTAATAACTGTCATGTAAATGAGTAATTTGTTTAAAGCTTGGAACGTTTGTCTAGTAAATGTTAGACTAGTCTATAACGAAGAAGAAATTTACAACTAACTATATTACAAATACATCTGGTAATTTAAACAAAAACTTAGCCATCCATGGTCATTTAATCGAACTAATCGAAATTTTTTTTTTTTTTTTTTTTTTTTTTTTTTTTTTTTTTTTTTTTTTTTTTTTTTTTTTTTTTTTTTTTTTTTTTTTTTTTTTTTTTTTTTTTTTTTTTTTTTTTTTTTTTTTTTTTTTTTGAATGACCAGAAAGCATTTCTAATGGTCCCATTTTGTTTTCAAAAGGAACAGAAAAATTTAATCTACCTGCCACTTACTCTTCCACTCTTGATGTATTTCAGAAGTCCGTTTGACCCCCTCGTATGAGTATCAATATATTTGATTTACTGGTCTTACATTTTGGAAAATTTTAGTTTATATAATGTAGAAAAGTGGTATGGTAAAGGAGGATATGAGGGTAGCAACTGTGCATTGGATTTCAATGCGGGATATAGACCAACTTCGGACAGTAATCAACAGGATCAAATTTCCGGAAATGGTTAAGACACAAGTTAATTGACGGTGTTCAGATGGAAAAAGAAAGCATCAGGCTGAGGTAATGAAGTGATATTGGAGGGAGCGGAAGAGGAAGAAATAAATTGTTGTCTGGTCCACAGGTGGCCGAACTCGTAAGAAGAAGAATTTAGCAAAGTGTTTGTGATCCGAAGTGAGATCCTTCCATAACATCATACGTACCTCAAACGAAAGAGAGTGGGTTCAACTATTTAGGGTCTGGCCTGGACGAGGAGATCTGTCTGAGATGATTGTAGAGAGGTGTAGGGGCAGGTACGGGAGGAAGGAGAGATGAAGGCCGACCGTTTTAGGGACGATTGTGACCTGGCTGATAATTGGATAGTTTAGTAAGTAGATTATGTAAATTCCATACTAGCCTTAGAGTATAGTCATTGTATAAGCATTTACAGTGACGGATTTCCCGAACTATAATGATAATAAAAGTATATTCATTAATAGTAATAATTATTTTCGTCATTCATGACAATAAATGAAATTAGTTTACCCAACAGTATTGCAAGGATCCAATAAATCGAATAGATAAGACACCTAATGATAAGAGCTAACATGTCATCAAGGAAATACTAATAATATTGGAATAGTATTTAATAACCCCAAGCTATAGTGCATTGTTGTATTGTTCTTATTGTTAAAAAAAAAATTAAAAAGAAACAAGTAGTTAGCGAGTTTGTGCAAGATGCGAAAGACAGATCTCCGACTGTGTAAAAAGAAAGAGTAAAACTTTTTCAAGCTGAATAAACAGAAAATAATAATATTCAAGGGGGAAATTCTCTGACTAATTCCTCAGAAAATCGTTAATCCAGAGAATAATGTTGCTTCAGAACAGCCCTAAATATGAAAATGAAAAATAATACACCCCCCCTCCCTCCTCGAATACTGCAGGGGCATAATGAGTAAATAAAGGCGGACATATATTCCCAGTTCGGCCTCCAGTAATAAAATCCCCGATCCCCGACCTGGCGAGAATATTAAGAGCCATTAGGACCACATTAAATAAGGTGATGTATGGGAAATACGCGCGGGGGAACAGGGTAAACTAATTGAGGAATAAAATCTTAACAGTAGCTACCGCGGCCTAAATCTCTAAGCCCTGTTGGGAAATATAATTTGAGAAGGTGATTTACTCATAAACCTAAAAGGCGAAGGAGGGCGTAACGAAGGGAACAATGAGCTGGGGTCAGCTGTTGGATCCTGGAGGCACTGCCTTTATTATTAATATTATAATCACTCTAGATTTATATTGTACCGTGGTTTCATACCAATAATATGATTATATAAATTATACCGTTTTATAAATTATACAGTTTTCATATACTTATTCCACAAAATGAATTAGATATAACAAAAAACTGGCATATTTTATTATGAATACAGTGGAACCTCGATATATCGAATTCCTTGATAAATCGAAGTTTTTCTATTCCCATTGAATCTGCCAACCATTCTTATGTTATTTTTGCCTCTACATATCGAAGGATTGGTTAAGATAACCTTGATACACCGAATTTTGTAAGATTCCTTAGCTTACACCGCACCTCTACAAAACGAAGTATATATCGAAGTTGACTTTTTAAACAAGTAAAGTTTAGACTGATCAAATATTCTACGAAGGATTAACTGTAACTCCCCCTGACATTTGTTTCCGGTTTGTTTCAGTTTCTGATAAAAAAACTTAAGCACTACGTTTCTTTTTCTGTTGTTCCACAATATTTTTTTTTATTCTCGAAAATGGTAAAGCGTAATACCGTTTTGTATGAAGAAAAATTAAAAATTAATCCAACCGTAAATGCCTGTGTTGACAGAAAGTACGATATTCCAAAAAAAGTTTTTGGAGCGAACACCTTATCCACAATTTTGAAAAATAGGCTAAAGTACGAAAATCAAGCTTTTTCATTATCAAAGAGGTTAAAAAGGTCAAAGAGATCAACGAATGTATTGTAAAATGGTTAATGCAGTGCCGTGACAAAAACTTACCAATAGTAGTCCAACCTTACAGGAAAAAGCAACAGAATTCGCTAAAGAACTTGAAGTACAATAAGAGAACAGAATCAAAAGCACTGGGACAACTTGGTCGGAAAATATGTAAAAAGAACCAAAATAGGAAAGAAAATAAGGATCGTTTAGGTCAGAATCGTGCCTAATAAATGAGTGATTAAAAAAAAAAAGCATTGGGTTTAGTAGTAACCTAAGGATGTTACTTGGCCAAAGGTTGTGAAAGGAGTTTTGGCCGAAATCACGCTCATATACGTATACCCCACAATTAAGGGTACCCAATTTATAGAGGCTGGGTGTGCCCCTGGAGGGTCTCCTGACTTTGAAATCGAGCCACGGCTGAATTAACGGGAAATAAATTTTCAGTATTTAATCGGACTCGAAATCGGTCCCGGGAGTTGTTAATGCGTCATGTGCCTTACCCACTGAGCTACCACGCTTCCGTGTAATTAAATAAGATGATTAAACAATATTTATGTTTCAATGGTTTTCAAAAACAGCTTGCACGGGGGGGGGGGGGGGGGGGGGGGGGGAGGCGGTGCAAGTTTAGAATATTACATTTTCTGTGTATTTTAGTTTAAATCTTGGTGATAAATATAAAATAAATTAAATAGGAAAGCACTATTACAATGGCTTGAATAACAGTAGATTTTGAGAACACATTCAAAGGAATATATATGTTAATAATAATTCGATTATAGTTATTTTTTTAATCCACTAATTTAAAGAGAATATGACATTAAACTACATAAATTAAGTCTCCGGTTACAAGAAGGAATAAAGGAAGAGTGGTAAAAGGGATAATCCGATTGGTCCTTCAGGGCTGCTAAGTTACAAGCTCCAAAGTAATTCAGTTAGCTAATCCCGTTCCGAAGATCACGTACCTGTGGGCCCGTGGTCACCGTCAGGACTTGAAAACTTTTCATCGCTAAAATTATTAGTTCATTAAATAATCTAAAAACACAAGATTATAGTCACTTGTGCACATGAAACATATATATTTTTTTTTTTTGACATGGGATAGGTATGTCTTTTGGCTAGATTTTTATGATTTTCTTGGTGTTTATCAACATTAAAAATCTAAAAATTTGACAGACACTAGCTCTGTCGATGCTGCTCGGATCCAAAATTTGCCAATTGTTTCCTCTTTAGAAATTTATTGGAGAATACTTGTGTTGTATAAAATTTGTATCTAGAACTTACCGTTCAGAAGGCCATCAATTCATTTTGGTTTGAACGAAAAAAGTCACATTTTGGCATTTTATGAGTGTTGGGACTTTTTTGACACGCTATAGCCCTGTTGACATTATGATAGAAATTTTGATGACTTTCTCTATCATAAGCAGTAGGGAAGAAAAATTTTTTTTCTACAATTAATATTTCATGAATTGTTTGCTCTAAGCTGTTTATACTCGTACATACAGACAGACCCATAATTTTGAATCGGGTCTTTTTCACATTAAGGCTGCCAGTTACTTGCCAATTCTCAACTCTCAGTCAAGATATAGAAATAATTTTTTAACGTAAATTCTAGTTTAGTATCCAATATCTTTATCACAACCAAAAACCTTTGTCGGGAAATAATTATGTTTACCGAAACATGATATTATTATTAAAGAGATTATCAGATTTTAGTTGTAGTAAATAGATAGGGTACAAAACTAAAATTTTACGTGAAAAAATTATTTCTCTATCTTGTCTGAGAGCTGAGAAATAAAACAAAACGTTATTTACATTTTTTTTTCTCGGCTCCAAATGCTCATCCAGGAAAATGAAATTTTAAAACCGATTATGGGTTACGTACCTTTAAATCGCCATTACGTTGTCACACAATTCACTGGTTGGTATCACTGGAAAGAGGAGAGGTCTCAGCTTTCTTTTGATGTATGTAAATGTAAAATTCGATAAACAAAAACCTATTAAAAAAATTGGAAAATCCGAAAAACATTTTGATTTTTAACTTGAGTTTGAAACCAGATAGGATGATGAAACCAAATACATTTCAAGCGTATTACCACCCTATATTTTGTGTAAAATAAGCTTCAGTTATTAGAACAACCCAGAAAAGAAATATTACAAAACGGGTTAGAGATGTGTTCTGGGTTTGAAGAATAAAACAAACATTGTAAATACTTAACAATCAAATCTAATATGTGGTTCTGTCTGTATATTATGTAAATATTAATTTGTAATAAATTATTATTACAATAAATAATTAATAATTATAATTATTTTAATAATAATTAAAGTAATAAATTATTTCTCCCAGTTAGTATATATATATATATATATATATATATATATATATATATATATATATATATATATATATATATATATATATATATATATAAATGTGTATTGGTATCTATATATATAAATACGTTTCCTGAGTTTTGAGGGTGCTGAGATGGAATTATGGGGCTAAATGAATTTTCTATCACATTTTACAGTGTAAAAGCTAAAATCTTTCAATAAAGTACGTTCAATATAATTTTTTCACAAGAACCGACATCGGATTCGAATTCAGCATTCAAGAGAACCCTTAAATACGAAATTCCATCCAAATAGAAAAATAAAAGTTTGTAAGCTTCAAAATTTGCCTGACCAAATGGTAGGCAACATTTGTTTAAATTGGTAAAAACATGAATTACGCTTAGACGGTTTAACGAATCAACTTTTTTTTACACAAAATATAGGGTGGTAATACGCTTGAAATGTATTTGGTTTCATCATCCTATCTGGTTTCAAACTCAAGTTAAAAATCAAAATGTTTTTCGGATTTTCCAATTTTTTTAATAGGTTTTTGTTTATCGAATTTTACATTTACATACATCAAAAGAAAGCTGAGACCTCTCCTCTTTCCAGTGATACCAACCAGTGAAACGTTTTTTGTGTGAAAAAATCTATAGAGGTAGTTTGCTTGAAAAACAAATCATTTTTTTAGAATTTAATTAACCTAAACCAAAATCAATGGAGCGACTGTATTTTTCCTTTAATCCGCAATCAAAACTGAAAATCTTGGCGCAAGAAGCATGTCGATATCAAATAAATTAGTTTAATGCTATTTTATTTTTTTTTCTCGGCTTCTAGGGCCCATTGGTCGGAACGGCAAAATACGTGTCTAATATTTTTTGACCAGGAACCTCCAAAAAAATTGCCAACAAGATCCTTAAGATACCTTACGTGTGTCCTCCCCTGACTTAGCTCAAACCAGGTATCAATCCTTTCACAGCAAACTCCACAACCATTCAAATCCATTAGTATCGCAACTTGCATCTCATTCCATTCCAGATAACCCTCCGAGGCGTCTTAAAAGAAGATGGCCTCGGGATCTTCTAATATAGTGCTTTATCATGTAGAACCTTAATAAGTGTTACCAATGGGTAGTTGCTTTAAAAACAAGTGACGTGTCATTTTTATCTATTTCATCACATTTACTTGATGTATTTTATTTTTTGTATATACAGTTGTAAATTTCAATAAATAATTTAAAAAAAAAAAACAGCTGACATTCCGACTCATCCTACCACCATCCTCATACGCTAAAGAGCACTTGTGATATCAGTTAATATATATTTTTTTATGCCTATAGAACTTTTATAGGTAGTACTTATGGGGTTACCTGTGGTGTAGTGGTTACCATAGCAACCTACTAAACCCAAGATCGCGGGTTCGCAGCCCAGCAGATGACCTTAGGATTTTTTAAAGGGAGTAAAAAATCCTTAGCTATGCCGTCCTTCGGAATGGACGTAAAATGGGGGTCCCGAGCCTGTGCGATGTCAGGTACTCGTTAAAGATCCCTATCCTAATTATACCTGGATAGGCAAAATTTAGGACTCCCACCGTAGCATCGTCCGATTAGCCATAGCAGCATAAAGTGACGTTAAACGAAATAAATAAATAAAATAGGTAGTACTTATAAAAGTTCTATATTACAAGGTCTTTTGAATTTGTAATAACGCCTCGGAGGGTTATCTGGAATAGAATCGGAAGCAAGATGAGGTACTAGTGGATTTGAATGGTTACGGAGTGTACTATGAAAAGATAGCTATCTGGATCGGGCTGAATCAACAATAAGATTTTTCAAACGATTTTGAATTGTCAGAATTTTATACGATATGAAGTAGAGCCTCAAAGCTTAACCCAGTATAGATAGATAGATAGATAGATAGATAGATAGATAGATAGATAGATAGATAGATAGATAGATAAATAGATCTAACTACCGTTATGTAAACTAGTCTCTTGTAAATAATATGAACGGCCCTAATAACTAATATCACCAACATTAAAAAATAGTGTCAAAATTAGAGGTTTATAATCTATCTAAACATATCTCATCAAATAATCTTTACCTTTCGTCGTAAACATTCGACTTCCTGCCCTACAGTATTGTTTAACAATATTCCACTGTTAAAAGAAGGTCTTACCTGAGATCCACATACAAGATTATAACGACATGAAATTAATACAAGCCGTTATAGACTGCTTCAACATTTACTAGACAATATTACCATGCACCCGGGGCCGATTTCGAATCCGCCTGAGGGAGAAAAACTATATCTGTTGTTTCAACCATGGACGGAAACCTGGGTTACAACCAGCCTATATAAAGTGGGTACCCTCATTAATTCTCCTCTGTATAGTAACAGTACAATCTTACTAAAGTACTCAACTCGAGGCTCTTCATAGCGGTACAGGATATTTATTCCTCCCCCCTTAAATGAAGAATCCATAAAATATTAACAGTTTATTATATAATGGCATCTCCCGTCGCAACTTCGCCCGCTCTTATAAGTAAAAAAATCAGATAATTTTAACTAATAAGTTTTATTTCTTTATCTTGTATCGTAGCACGCAATTAATAAGCATCATTTCTTCAATGATATTTTCACGCATAGCAGTAATTTTAATCTGGTTAAAATTTTACTATTTAGGTGGTTGAAAACTAAGTAAAAGCGTTTAGACATCCAATTTTTAATTTAAATGTAAGAATTAGTAATCGAGATGGACTGGGGCTCTAGCGGACCATGGACTGCAGTATCCTTCTTTACAACAAAAGGCTCATGAAACCAAAGAGACAGACATTATGATTTGATAAATTTTTACTCTGCAGAAATAATTTTATTTATTTTATTTGGTTCGATTTCAATTTCTAACCATAAAAGTATATGATAGATAGTGTGGCAAATCTTGTTTCTGGCAGTCACCTCTGTACATTTAAATTATTATTATTGTAAGCCTTTCTAGAACTATGAAAATAATAGTTAAAATTTTGGTAAAGATGGGTTTCGCAGTTTTATCATTGCTAACTGTGTTGCAGAATGGCGTTAGCCACATATCCGTCGATTTTTAAACTTCATTGGGCTCACTTCATGTCAAACCAAATATTCATAGATTTTTAACAGCATTGCATCTTTGAAACCTCTCATGTAGAATGATAAACTATTAGCCAATGTTCAAACATCATTATAAATTACCTACTATAGCTTTCTTAATAACGAATTAATAGAAAATCATCAAACCTTATGATTGCTAAACCTTGCTGGAACTATAAAGATAATTTGGTTAAATTTTGGTATAGATTAGCTCAGTAATTTTCGTGGCTAGTGACTAAAAACGAAAAATAGCTTGTCATTTTATGTAATAGTATAGATGTAGAAGGATAATTTAAAGGCTTGATTATTTTCCAAAACAGGCCAATATCAAGAGAACAAGTTATGTAACGTCAAAAACATTTCGATTGAAAACAGTTGGATAGCTCGAAGATTTTTCTAGGAATACGGAAAATATTTTAGCTTCCCTACCATTGCTTCATTTTACCGATCCCTCCGTATCAGTATATTAAAGTTTGAATCAAAATAACTTGAAATATTACGAGTAATACGAGAAACGATTAAACTTCCATACTCAATTTCTTCCTTCAATAGTCGAATAGGGTTTCGATATAAATAAGTATTTAAAGACACTTGAATGTCTTATGTTACGTATATAGTTGTGTAATCACGAAGTACTATATTCCGATACATATTGAAGTTTGATTGTGTAACAAGAGACCGAAAGTGTATTTTAGCATGTTCAGAAATAGGCCATTATTTTACATTTATATTGGGAAAGTTCAATGTTATTGACTTACCACCTGTCTTATTTTAACATGCTACATGCTTTATGGGGACTAACTCTGTTTCAAGATTGTAACCGCCCGTTACCTCTCGTAATTATTATTGTTATTCATTAATAACAATTTAGTTAATTTTTAGAAAAAAAAACAAAACAAAAATCGAGGTCGCTGCTGCGGCTGTAGGCTTTGGCTGCCGTTACCTAGCAACGGCCATATGATAGTTAGCCCAACTTGATAATTAGTTGTTTGGGAGCAATACAAGATGGCGGGTAGTTGGCGTCATTATTAAGACGCTGTTGTTTCATCGTTGATAGTTTGAATGCAGACGTGGGCCCACTAGCTCTTCGACCTCTTTCGAAGGCGTGCAGCGTTCACATCTTGTGAAGGTTCCTCACTCATCGAGACCATCTAGATCATAATCATCTCGTTGTGGCTGTGACCAGTTAGAGTAGTCCCGCTCCCTCTGCTAGACTCACTCATCAGTAATATCGTCCTATTTTAATTTTATTTATATTTTGTTATTCTTTAGTAATTTAAATTGTGTATAATTGTCCTAATATTGAATTAATAGGTTACTTTAAGTTTAAATTTTAAAGAGTTCAATAAATATTTTGTTATTTTATTCATTGCCTTGTAAATAGTGTTAATGTTTGTTTTGTTTTATAGAAATATATTATGTATGTTTTGGGTATAGTTTCAGTTTTCTCAAATAGATACTGATATTCGGAACATTAGTTTTTTTTTCTTTTGTTTATTTTTATTTAATTTTTTGAAGTCTCACAAAAGACCAAGTCAATTTTACCGGGGCTTCACACCTTTTTGAAGTAAACTTTATGGATCGATAATTCCGTTTTTACTAGGGAAGGTACTGAATTATTATATATCTGCAACAGATTGGAATAGAAAGGTGAGGTCATCGGCATTTCTCATCATTTTTGGGCATTTTTTTTTTTTTTTTTTTTTTTTTTTCCAGCAAGAGGGAATCATATTGGATATTATGAAATTTTTCCAAAACTTTCTAGTAGTATACTGAAGATACTATAATTAATCACAATAAAAGTTAACAAAAGGGGATGAAAAGTTCAGAAATTCTTTCACAGAAATAAATATTCTTAGCCTCCTAATATTAGCGACGGTGGCCCGATTATGGGAGGAATAAGGGGATCATGATCCCAGGTGGAAGTTGAGAATATTTCGAAAAGTATTAAAATATTTTTAGCGAGGGGAAGAGGAAGGTGGGAATGGAGAGCCGTTTATAAGCCCTCGAGAGGTTAGCGTCTAAATTACCGTTGGATTCCGCTCAAACAATTCCCTCGTAAATTATAAGTTAAAACGGTGGGGTTCCTTTGAGTTGATCTCTTTCATTGTATTACTCATTGCTATAAATACATTTAAACGACATAATTGTATTAACTCCTGGTCAAAAAATAGCTCACTATGTAATATATGAGGGATTTGTTGATTCCAGAATTCGATTATCGAGTATCGAGAATCGATGATCCTAACTCCATCACTGATCGATAGTGCTGACATTGGTGATAATTTTTGGATAAGTAATTATGTAATGACTAGCTCCCCTCGTCGCGACTTCGTAAGTAAAGAATTGATAATTTAAACTAATAATTAAAGCATTATTTCTTCTAATGATATTTTCATGCATACCGGTAATTTTTAACCCATTTAAAATTTCTCAGATTAGGTAATTGAAAATAACATAAAAGCATAATTTGACGTGCAATTTTTAATTTTAGTGTATGAGTTGATAATCTAGATAGACTAAATATCTAGACAGATCCCAGAATAAAAACTATTCATCATTTTAGTACGATACTGGTCTTAGAGCCCTTATAGTTTATTAAAACACCTTCCAGAGAGATATCAATGCATTCTCCCATCTACAGTGTTGATTTAAGGTTTTAGTAACATTTCTGTTTCCTTGGATGGTAAATGAAACCCAGAACCATTGAAATATTTATCTCATTTTAACCCTAAACCCACTGGCATTTCTTTCTTTCTAAATTTCTGACAGAATTTCTTAGTAAAAAAACAATAATAAGAGAGGAGTGGATCTTGTAAAAATACTTTTTATATATTTTTTTAATAAAAATAGTGAAGTTAATGAGCAAAATAGCAAGTTCGAATTCTTGGTAAATGAATTTTAAAGTCCAGATTTTACACCTCTATTTACATACTCCTCTGAGTCCTGGACAAGATATCAAGGGAAAATCATGACATGACAATGGAAATGCAGTATCTGAGAAAATGTTAAAACAATTATCAATCATTATAGCAGAAAAAAAAAAATGGAATTGCATTGAAACTCAATTGTAACATTCAATTAATAATTGACAATAAGCATGCCTGAATCAGTGAAAATTTCACTGCCTGCATATTAGTTAAAATACCAATATCACATTTTTTTTTTTTTTTTTTAATTATGCAATAACATTTAACCATGAAGTGACATATTAATAGCATGTAAAGCAAATGCTATCTTTATATTTTCAAATGCCTCGGAGGTTTATCTTAAATTTAAAACTTCAATTTCCATGTTTTTTAAACATAACTAACCGCAAATTAATCTGAATTTACGTTTCTCTTTACTAATGAAATTATTTATTTTATATCATTAAAATAATTTTACATTTTACCAATAAGTTTTTATAATAATGTTTCACAATTTTATACCATTAAAATAAATGTAAAATAATTGTAATTAATTTAAAAATATGTAATTAATTTAAAATACAATAGATATAAGATTTATTTTATTTTTAAAAATATTTAATATAAAAATTTCAAAAATAAAAACATGAGCAAAAAGTACTTATATACTTAGTATACTTCTTTCAATAATAAAAAATATTCAAAATTTAGATGTAAGAATAAAACAGTCAATTGTCAGAACAATCTAGATTTATTATAGATTTAATGTAACCAAGTGGTCCTTGATGGAAAAAAAAGACAAAGTAAATTTTGTATTCATATTTTTAGAGTTAGCCGTCGATACAAATTTTGAGTACCTATTCAGTTTGTAACAAGAATATTTTCCCACTAGGAATTATAAAATATTAAAACAGCATTATATAAGAAATTTAAAAATTGTGTAGGCATGAACATAAAAAATTAACAGTTGACCTGTGAACTATGCATTCATTAATTTTTTATGTCCATTTAATTTTTAATACACTTGACTTATTTATTTTATTTAAGATGAGTGCTTAAGTAATACTAATGAACTTGAAGTGGTATTTTGTGGGTTAAAGGTAAACAGTCCCCAACTACAGAAGTAATGGACAGTTGGGTAAGAGCCATCGAGTTATGTCACTCTCTTGAAACACTTGACTGTTCAAGTAATAATCAAAATATTCACCTAGGAATAGGTCAAGTGTTTATTATAAATATATATATATAAGTGATTTTATTATAAATATATATATATTTATACACATAAACTGTCCATTTAAAATTAACTGATTAATAACATATTTAATTATACATATAGTGTGTGTGTGTGAGAGGATAGATATGTTTAATTATTTACATTTCATTCATAAATACTTTAATATTTTTATGTGAATATTCATTTTTTTTTTTTTTTTTTTTTTTTTTTATTTAAAGGAACAAAAAGTACTATGATTCAGCAGGTCTTGAAGGTTATTGAGTTTAATAACTAATAAGAAATCTTTGTTTCTTTAACAATATAGATAACTTGGTTAGAATCATTTTTTCAGCCAGATTTTTCCTTCTATTTTCAATAAATACCTGTATGATTTAAATAACCTATTTACAATCTAATTTTGAAATTGAAAACAGCAGCTTGAAATAATATCTTGGAGATAAAACATTACTTAAAAGTTTTCTAACTTTTGTGTAATATAAAATATCTACTACATTGATGGTGATTAATACTATTATTTAAAATATGAAAACTAAGCTTGCATATGCAATAGTTATCTCTGTTTAGATTGATATATTGTTTGTTTAGAGAGCGTGAATCACATATCAAGAATGAAAGATGAAGAACTCAAAACTTCATTTTTAATATATATTTTCTAATTTATATATATACCTACCAAAACCTGAAGAGGTGAAATTAATACATTTAATATAAAGATTATGTAATGTCTCTAATATTAGGTCTAATTAAAACATACATTTTCAGTCGGATATATCATATGTATTAAAGTAACTGTTAAACTACCTGCTATTATACCTATTGAATGGTTTTATTTTATGGATATTTCTATTCACCTCCATTTTTTAAAAATTTTTCCTCCTGGAGATTATAGTTGTTCGGTGCTACAAGTCCATTTCAGTGGAAGAAGCTTCTGGAAATTAGGCTTCATGTCCATGTCTCTCTATATATAAAATACAATGCTTTATGTATATAATAATAAATAATTTTAGACTACTGTTAGGTAATGAAATAAAGACACAATTGCGTTTCTCTATATAACAAAAGTTTTATTTGCAATACATATGAGCATTGACTATTAAACAATTATATTATCAGTTAATACAAGGGATTCACTCAGCAGTAAGAAAAGAAAGTACATTAAAACCAAACTAATTGTTTACAATAATAACAATCCACTCACATCTACAGGTGTTGATAGTGACTTATAAAAGGCATTCTGGGTAGGGATGGTCCATTACTGTTGTAACGGTACGAGGAACGTTCCCATGGTTTTACTTCTTATCTAATATTTTAAATAATGTGAATTGTAAATATCTAGGATTATAATTATCAAATAGATTACAAATAATTGGTATTCTATATATTATGAGGAATATTGCGTTAAGTCGAAATTTGCTTGGAACGAAAAGGTAACGAATAAAATACCCGTTCCCGTCATGTAACGAACGGTTCCCTTAAATTTGTGGAACGACCCATCACTATCAATAGGGGGTCTGTCATGCAAAAGGTGCAGTAGTAAATTTTATGATTCAGTATGGTCCAGGTTGGGCCTGAGAATAAAATATCAAAAATGAAACTAAATTTGATGATGGAAAAATGTTTGGGGGGGGGGGGAGGCAAAAAAAAACCAAACTTCTTGAACTTTTTTATATTTTGGGGGAAAAAAAAACAGAAAAATGCTTTCAATCGAAAATTGTTTTACATGACGGGAACGGGCGTCATGTAACGAACGGTTCCCTTAAATTTGTGGAACGACCCATCACTATCAATAGCTAATTAAAAGAAAGATTTACGGATTTTCATAAACATTTTTAAATAATAAATAAATATATTCTGCACCAACTAAAATCGAAGTTTTTAACGAAAGGAGTATATAAATTTTTAAGTAAGATATGAGGTCTTTAAATGCTCTGGTTCCTATTGAAAAAGACCAGTTGAAGGTCTTGAGCAAGTTACAATTGTTTCCCTTCAAGGTTATTTTGCATGTTACAGTACTGTTGCAATTCTGCTAGTTTTTTTTGTTTGTTTTTAATACGCTTTTATTAATTTCACCTATATGTAACGGAATCTTGCATCATAATTTTCACCAATTTCCAACTATCTGGTTATTTTGAAAATTTGCATACGTGTTGGTAAAAATCGCATCTTAAAATTGTATACAAGAACCAATGACAATACTATAATTGCACAACTTTGTTTTAATGTTCTTACTTAGTCTAGTTAAATTACTCCCAAAATGGGGGTTCTGCCATGCAAAAGGTGAAGTAGTAGATTTTATGCTTCAGTATGGTCCAGGTGGGGCCTGAGAATAAAATATCAAAAATGAAACTAAATTTGATGATGGAAAAATGTTTGGGGGGGGGGGGGGGCAAAAAAAAAAAAAACCAAACTTCTTGAACTTTTTTAATATTTTGGGGGAAAAAAAACAAAAAATGCTTTCAATCGAAAAATGTTTTGTTTACAAAATTAAAGTTTATTAAATTGTGCGCCTTAAGACATCCCTTAAGCTGAATTTAATTAAGGCATTTACCCACAATCGATTGTCAAAAATCGAGGAATTTTGCAAACTTTCTCAAAAAATTAGTTTTGGTCATGTTTAAGATTCTATAATACGGAAACGACTAATCCAATCAATTTACATTTGCGGAAGATAGGATTTTTAAAAGCAAAAATTTGCCTATTTATACTCAGAGATATGTAAAAAAAAACAAAATTTGTTGGTTGTTTTTGGATAAACTGTGCAAACAAATCACAAATGGTACAGGGAAATTAGTTCCGAACCTTGAACTCAAAAAATCAAGAGGTCTGACTGCTGAAAATTGTTCTCCACACATAGCTTTTTGGTTAGGTTTGTTTAAAAGCGTGTTTTTCTAGTTTTTTCAAACTACGAGGGTAAGTCAATAATAGTATGCGGACGGGCATTGTTTTTTCAAACATATATTGCAGGCTTCAGCTTTTTTTTCTAATAAATTGACGATATGCAATACAGTTGCAATACATATTGCTGCTTTAGGGTGATAGCAGCTATCTAATAGCTACCTAAAAGATAAACAAGCCTGTTCAGTGGAAGTTACAAACTTATCGGCAAAGTTCCTAACTTTTAAATTAATACTTAACTTAAATTTAGATGTTTGGTCGATCAAAACATCTTGTGTGTATGAAGTATCCGATGTACACATACATAGCTACTCGAGGAGGATGCCATATTTTCGTATTGTACAAACATTTTATTCTTTGTTTGACTTAGGACTATTTTTATGAGTGCAGTTGGTAACCATGATTTTGCCTGATATATCGATTACCTTTTGTAACCTTCTTGCTATTTTTCTTATTATTTGATAAATATGTATTTAGTTTATTATCGGAGATGTAGATAATTAGGGTAGGCAGTCAAAGATATTCAGCCGATCTTGTTTATTTTATTTTAATTCTATTTAATAAAATAAACATTTTATTTTGATCAGCTGAATATCTTTGGCTGCCTACCCTAATCATCTACATTTCCTATATACATCACAGTCAACTATACCTTATGATTAGTTTATTATCTTTCACAAAATTTCTTTAATACAACTTATATTTAAATGTAATGTGAAGAAAAAACGTTACTACAATATATTTTAATTATATTAACTTATGAAATGTACAGTGGCTCGCAGTCAAAATGATGCAAACGAAGATTTATATTTCTGATGCTAGTTACTTTCAATTTGATAAAATTTAAATGCCAATGCACATGAAAGCATAATGATTCATTGTCATAGATTAAATTTATACTATCAAATCAACTCAGCTATATTTATACAAATTGGAAAAAAAAATTCTTCATTAAAACTCGTATGGTCTTGGTCACGGTGAAAAATATGCAACGTTTACTTACATGCAATTCTCGGGTACCGAGTTTATAATTTTTATTCTTTTAATGAAAACAAAAATAAATAACAAGAATACAATAACATGGGTCTTGTTCGAGCTTTTTCTTAAAATGGGTGCGCATAAAACTATTCGTGAACGAGAAATAGTAATCAACAATTTTAAAACAACGAGAATTCACCTCTTTTATCAATAGGAGTTATGTGACCGTTCAACATATTATTGAACGTTTTAGAAAGGAAAACAGAATTATAAGAAAACCTAGGGGGAGAGCAACAAAAAAGTTTTACTGGGAATGATGAACGTTGGATTGTGTGTCAAATAAAAAAGAATCCAAAATTAAGTGTTCCAAAGATGACTACATTAGTAATGAAACATTTAAATGAAACGGTATGTGCTGAAACCATTCGAAGGGTCTAAAGAAAAAAACCAATACAATGGTAGAGTTGCAAGGCAAAAACCTTATATCAATGACAAAAATAAAAACGTCAGAATAAATTTTGCTAAGGTTTATTTAACAAAAGACAGAGACTTCTGGAAAACTGTTTTATATTCGAATGAGTTAAAATTTAATTTGTTTAGCTTTGTTAGAGCTCCATGAAGAAAATCTTTGCCCAACCATCAAACATGGAGGTGGTCATGTTATGGTTTGGGGGTGAATGGCTGCCTTGAGGGTAGGAAATCTTCATTTTGTTGAAAGAACAATGGATAAACATTTATATTGTGATATCCTGAAAAAAAAAAACTGTTAAAGCAAGTGCAACCAAGCTTGAAAAAATAAATAATTTTGATAACGATCCCAAGCATTCTTCTTATCTTGCAAAAGAACGGTGTTTATATAATTGCGCCAAAACTATAAAAACACGCTCCCCCCCCCCCCCCAATCCCAATCACACATATCAACGTCATAGAGAATTTATGGAGTAAATTAGAAACCGAACTGAGGAAACATGAGATATCAAACAGAGAAGATATCAAATAGGCGCTTCAAGAAGAATGGGAGAAGATAAGTCCATCTTACACAGAAAAGCTTGTCCAATCCATGCCTAATCGTTTGAAAAAGGTAATAAAAAAAAAGGCTTATCTACAAAGCATTAAAGTTTAAAATATTGTAGTTTTTTTGGATGTTTTTAATTTTGCATCATTTTCACTGTGACCTTAGAAATGTATATTAATTTATGATTATTTTTTTTAAAATTTTATGATTTGATCTAAAATAAATTTTAACTATTGTAAATTGTAGTCTAATGTTCGTACTGTATTTTTGTAAGCAAAAATTGTTGATAATAAATTTTGGCTTAGTATAAAATAGTTTTTTTTTTAGTAAATCACTTGCATCATTTTGACTGTGAGCCACTGTATATTCCACTATATACTTCGAAAAATTGTTTTTTAATTTAAATTCGATTAGTAACATATTTCTGATCTGAAGGCCAGTGATTATATTGCTTTATGAGATAGTTTAAACTATCTATAATTCATTTTTAGTCTATGTAGATGAATTTATGTAAATCAAAAACTTATTTTATTACGAAGTAAGAACAGGCACAGACAAGTTCAGCACAATTTTCAATCTTCTAAGTTGAGGTTGGTAAATTGAAATTACTCAGATCTTTTTTTTATTTATTTATATGCAATAATTATCATTTTTGAAGACATAAAATAAGCTTGATGTCTATATATTTCATTTGGTATCACGAATTTTTTTTAATAAAATTTAATTTGATGAAAAATCTTTCTGGAATATACAATTTTAATTATATGTATTTCAACTTATGAAATGTATATTAACCTTTTTCAGGTCACAGTGTATACTACATTACACCATAATTATATAGATTGGAGAGGTCCTCTATTCAAAACATCAAATGAGGTTAAAAAAAAAAAAAATAATAAATGAATTTTTTTTTTACTGTTTTATTCAGTATTAGACCAATAACAAAGAAAAAAAAACCCAGTGAATTTAGAGTACGAACATGCACAGACATGTTGAGTACAATGTTCAATTTACTAAGTAGAGGGGGGTAACTCGAATTTCTTCAGATCTTTTTTTATGTATTTATATACAATAATTTACCTTTTTAACGACGTAAAATAGGCTGAGATATGTATAAATTCAGCTCATTAAACATATATAAATAAATACGTAAAACAAGATCTGAGGAAATTCTAGTGGCCCCCTCCACTTGGAAGACGGACATTGGACTCAACATGTCTGTGCAAGTTCCTGCCTTCCTCAGCCTGGTCCCAGCTCTCTGCCGATTCACTTCGCAATAAAATAAGTTTGTGATCGAAATCAGAATAAGATTTCATCTACAGTGACTAAAGATGAATTATATATTGTTTAAAGCATCTCAGGAAGCAACAGAATCGTTTATCTGCCGATCAGAAATAAGGTACTAAATGAATTTAAATTTCTATTACTGATTCGAATTAATAATTATCCTAACATATAAAAGCAAGCGATGAATTTATTTAATATATGTATGTACATTTCATAAGTTGAAATATAATTAAAATATATTCCAAGAAGGTTTTTTTAATAAATTAAATTTTATTAAAGAATTTCGTAATACATAATAATGCATTAAATGACAATCAAAAATACAAGTTTTACCTATAAATCATAGAAAGTATTGTTTTATTTGTGATCCAAAACACCAATATCCTTGCAATGTTCAAATAAACTGTCTCATTTCAATGCATTGAAAATCTAGATGAGTTCGAAAATAATGTTTTTTTTAAGAACATTTTTACCAATGTCATTTTTTTCCATATGAAGTTTAGAAGTTAACATTTGCTAATTTATTATTTATTATTTATTAGTTCAGACCTTAGGCAATAAGTTTTTATATTTTTGGTTCGTTTTTTAAAAAAAAAATAATCAAAGTGTAACAATGTTTATTTTCGTCAAAAAAATTATTATTTTGAGTTTTATATCTTGATTGCTTTACTTTGTTATTCAGTTGGTTGCAAATAAAGTATTTTGTGTCTATAAATGCCTTTGATTATTTTAACATCGAAAAAACATTATTTTTCAGGAAATTTAAAAAAAAACACATACTTCAATTTTGGAGTCGTAGGGAAGTTTTTAGCCACGCCGGTTAAGGGTAAAAAATGAGCAAATCTAAAATTTTTAGCGGTGTTCCAATACTTTCTACACTAGCTGTAATCGTTTTTCTTCCGATCAGAAATAAGATACTAATCAAATTTAGATTAAAAAAATATATATTTTCGAATTAATTGTAATTTTTTAGTTTAATATACATTTCATAAGTTTAAATCTATTTAAAATATATTGTTGTAACGTTCTTTGTTCACATTACATTTAAATATACATATATAAATTTTTATTAAAGAAATTTTGTAATACGTAAAAGCTAAATAATTTTTTTTTTTTTTTTTGCTCTTATATCTGAACACGTTTAGGATCGATGAATTAATTGCCACTTCTATTGAGATTATTTTATTAGAAAACTAGTTCTTCAGTTCTAAAACATACAAAATTTTTTCAACACACCAGTATTATGTTACATAGATTATATGTACTAAAGTTTTTAAAAAGATAAGACAAGAAATCAAGCATAGGCACTCACCTTCGAGGTAACTAAATCACTGAGTTCGTGAGAAGTAAAAGGGGGGGGGGCAGGTAGGTTAAGTTTTTGATTTACAATGGGGTTTCCCTCATGTCTCATTGGATTTTTCCGTTCCTATGGGGAACAAATTTAAAATGGGGCTATTGGATATGTTAATCTGATCATTTAAACAAAAATCTGGATCGGTTTTAAACGATTTTATTATTTCTAGTGATTCAAAAGTATTTAGTTTTAGGCTATTTTCTACTTGATGTAATATTTTTACTCCCGAGTCTTTATTAAATATGTGGTTATTTTCATTTAGATGGATACCGAAATTGGAATTTTCGGTCTTATTAAGTAAAAAATAGCCTAAAATTAAATACTTTTGAATCACTAGAAATAATAAAATCGTTTAAAACCGATCCAGATTTTTGTTTAAATGATCAGATTAACATATCCAATAGCTCCATTTTAAATTTGTTTCCCAAAGGATATACATATTAATTTAGACAGGACCAGCCTACCTTATTTCACAATACTACTTCAAGTTCAAATGGATTTTGTCTGACTACAATCTCAATTATTTATTTGATTCCTCAAAATGTTAATTTATAACCCAACCCAGTTAGTTATATTCTCTCTGTCAACTTTTTCAGTTCAAATATGGAATTCCCTCCCGATCGCTAAATCCCTTACCCTCCTTCAAGGAAGTACTTTATAAATCATTCATTAGTTGTACTGGAAAATTTTTCCAGTTTTTTGAACCTCCAGTTTCACATTGATTTTTTACAAACTTGCCATTAGAAATCGAAATATTGTGTGTTCAGCTAAAGTAATTGCTTCATGTTTTTACACAGATTACTTCCTCTTCTTCTTTGTCTTCCTCACAGTGCCATTTCTAGCGTCGAGGAGCCTCTATCTAGCGCAGCCACTCTTCCCGGTCTCCGCTTACCCGCTTCATTTGGTTGAAGGATTTGCCTCTTCTAACTCCATTCCTCTGTAAAAACTCCTGATACGAAACTCTGGGACGCCCTCGTGGTCTCTTCTCAGTGGGTCGATCCTCTAATACCTTTACAGGGTCCATGTCCTCGTTCATGCGGTAGACATGTCCAAACCACATTAATTGCCTGTTTTCCAAAGTGGTTTTGAGTTCGGACACTTCCAGCTGCTTAGTTTTCCCCACCGATCTACTTAGGAACTCATTTCCGCTGCTGTTATGCGACTGTAATGTTTGTCCAACTTTCTCCGCCGTAGGTGAGAATAGGCAGGTATACTGACTTATAGATGTGCATCTTTGTCTTTTTATCCACTTCACGGTAGCTGAGGATACTGCTAGTGATCTGGTAGTATGCTTGATCTGCCTTCGATATTCTGTTAGAAATCTCCGTATCTATCTTACCAGAGTCAGTAATTACGGTACCTAAGTAGGTGTAATCCTTCACCACTTCAAGAACCTCTCCGCTGCCAACCAATTGGACATCTTCCTGTTCCTCTCTCGCCGTAACCAGCACTTTAATCTTGGAGGCATTTATTCGCATACCTTTCCTCAGCAGCTCTTCTTCCCATTCTACCAGTGATTGCTGTAGTTTCTCCTTTGAATCGGAGATGAGGACAATGTCATCGTCATATAAAAAGCTTTGTACAAAGGCTGTTCTCATATTCCAGTATCCAATTTTAGTCCAGGCAGTCTGACGCTTGCAGATTTTATGGATCTCGTCCATAAAGTTTATAAACAGGAGGGGGCTTAAATTAAGTCCCTGTCTAACTCCTCACACAGATTACGTGTTATATTAAATGTTAAAGTGTAATAATAAATACAATAATAAGACATTAATGTCACCTATAAATATTTTGATGAAGGTAAAAATTATAAAGGGCATGAAATTATTATTTCCCTCATAATAATAGTATAAATTACAGAAGGTTGGATAAACAAGATATGAATGAAAATTAATATTGTGTTAAAGGTTTTGAAGCGAAGTTTCTATACTGCTGTTATATCATATATAAATTCAAATAATTACCTAGATTGAATCAAGGAGAGAGTAACGGAAAAAAATGTAACAAAAAAGCGTTACCAGCTGGATTCAAGACAGATTAAAAGGTTAAATACGTTATTAAAAATTTAACGTAATGTTATATACGTTATCGACGATTCTCTTAAATAACATCATCCATAATCGTTTTAAATGGAGTTCTATGGATATGGATTGACCAAGGTGCGAACCTAATAGACGAAAACTACATACATTTACTAATCAGTAGGTAATTTTTATGTGTTACTATGAATTTTATGATGTAAAATTAACAGGCAATGAGTCTATGAAATATTTTATAGTATCTACTTCCAAAAAGCACTACAAACATATAAAAATAAAAGCTAATTAAATTCCTATAAAATTTTAGTACTTGTGTACTATACGGACCCCCGTGATTTGGTACCGGGTAACAGTAATTAGATAAAAACAATTTTAACAACGTTACATATATGTTTATTTTCATTAAATATTTTTTTCTAACCAAATATCTTTTATATCTTTTAAAATTGCCTCAAAAGGATCCTCTTGTTTTAATTTATTTGTTTTACAGTTTACAGTTTTTTGCATTACATCCCCATCTAACACAATCTGTATAATATAACTTCATAGAATGTCCATAACTGCATATCTTTTCTTTTGAAATAATGTTAAAAAATAAAATTATTAGGTAATTGTTCTAAATAACCACTTTAAACTGTACATATTAAACAATATTAATAATCTGTATAGTTTTCGTAAATGAAAGATAAGGTTATTATATCTGTACCTTGGAGGTATAGTACACTATGTCCACTTTTTACTAAAAGTACATTATTACGTATTTTTATTCACCTTTTTCCCCTTTATACAGAAATATAGAATTTTATTTCCTAGACCAAATAGTTGTAAGGTAAGTTACATAAAAAAGTTTATTATTTTTTTTTTTTGGTGGAAGGGTGTAACATCATAATGTACTCCAATTAGGGCAGGAAGGACGGGTTACCAACCTATTCTAGCCTCAGTGATTCATTTCGTACGCACAAATAAACAGTTCAAGAAACGAATCTTTAAAAAAAAAAGATTCAAATTTCTCTCCTGTAAAGATACGGAAATGTGACATAGTGTTCTGTACTTCCGAGGTACAGATATTTTTAAATTATGTCATATGTTTATTAAAAGTAATATTCATATTACTTTTAATAAATATATGACATTATGGGGGTGCCCGTATACTACCCAAGTACCAATTTTTTATATACATATTTGTCGAACTTCCAACCGTTTTCGAGATATACGTTATTGAAAATCGATAAGTTTCGATAATTTTTAATTTACTTTTTGTTAAACATTTGCTTCTAGTGCCTTGTTTCTCGATAAAAATAAAAAACCAAAGTTGTAGAGAATCAAATTTACTTTAACTTCTTGTATACGGTTCCGACACTTGAAGCAAATGTTTGACAAAAAGTGAGGTCAACGTTTTTTTTTCTCGAAAATCATCGATGTTTTATAACGTATATCTCGAAAACTGTTGGAAGTTCCACAAACAATTTTATAGGAAATTTAATTAGATTTAATCCATTTTTTGACCTGTAGCATATTTTCCTAGAGTCCACCCTCTAGTTAGCCCTGGATGTAGCGGGGGGTATTGGGCCTTATGTAAACCGATGACCAGACAACTCAATCCCAAGCTCCCAGTAAACACAATAAACGGGGGCTTCCTTTATATTTGATCCCGCCCTCGGAAGCAGCGATCAACCGCTTACAATTCCCTTCCCGGCTGACATCCAACCAGTAAAGGCAGCCATTTTCTGTTGAAAGTAGCTTGTATTAGAACGATCTGGCGTTGGGACTTGGGTCCTCTCTCATATATCCACTTTAGTTCGGTAAAATTTCCAATCAATAGAACTATAATTTAAATCAATCAAAAGTGAAATATTATTTACTTGTAGAGGGGATGCGGATTAGATCAGTTTCAGAATTCCATAACGATTTTATTCTCTGACAGAACAGTGACATCAATATTTGTATATCTGCTACAATTACAAATTTACTAATCCAGTTCCCATTCCCGCTTATTCACGACGAAAAGTATTACTTGAAAAGAGGTGGCTTGCTCATTTTAATAGTTACTTTTCGGTAACCAGTTACTGTTTCACGGGTGCGCATTCTGGCGGTACCCTTATGAAATTAAAACTTTAAAATTTCCTCGGCTCGAGATCCTCAGATTCAAATAGAAAGCACACTAGGTACATGTTTTTGTAAACAGTACGTCAATGTTTAAAATTTTATTTTAATTAATAAATATGAAATCGTTGTTATAATATTAAATAGAAATGGTATTCTAAAAGTAGAAAAAAAATAGCCAGAAAATAAATAAATAAAATGTTTAAATTTTAGTATGCTTATATAAACTATAAAAATTATAAATAGTCAGCAAATGAAGTGAACAAAAATTTATAATAAACAATAGCAAAAAGCCTGAAAAGACTAGCTATAAATGGCAAGTTGTGAGAATGATTTAAATGTAAACCAATAATATTATTGTCATTAGTGGAATAAAATTATAAATATAATATATGAAGTATATTATATATATATATGGATAAATAATGGTAACGGTCGGGTTAAGAGGAGGCAACCCCTACGCGCGCCGAGAATACCTTTTATCGATTCTTACCTTCTTCCGATTTATTTCGGTGTTTTAGTCGCTACTTTTCGAGGGGAAAGGTTATTCTCATTAATTTACGGAGAAACTTTAAATCCCTGTTCAAAGTTATATTAAGTTCTGTTTACCTTATGATATTAAAATGAGAAATAAGAAAATGTCAAAATATAAAACACTAAATCAATTTTGAATTAATTTTATATTAAATCAGAAGTAATGTAATGCTAAACCACCAGTAATGTTAATTCTTGATAAACTTTGTGATGTGAGGGAAGTATAAATAACAAATTATAAATATTTATAAGACAGAATCCTTAAGTATTTATTTCACAAAACTCCTATTTATTTAACATTTATAGCTACATGTTTCGGAGAAAATGATCCATCATCAGGTTTCTAAAAATTTTTAAAAATACATTAATCTATAACATTACACCAAAAGTTATACAATTATGTAATATGTCCCTATATAATTATATAATAATTACCTCTTAATCAGTGATTATTTTCACATTGTCCATTCTCTATGTTATAAGGGATTATATAATATAAGACAGAATCCTTCTTGAAAGTTATGATGTTAATTTCTGCTATGCTTTCTCAAGGGAAGTGGAAATAAGAAAATATGAAACCTGTGATATACTTTCTCACATTTATTTTTATATCGATATGTTTTATTGAAATAATTTTACAATCTGCCCTACTTTAGGGCAATAAGTATTATGGATGACAAAGAATGCATTCACAAAATATGCATACTGAAATTTTATAACTTAAATTGATACAACAAATAAAAATATATAAAACACCAAATCCATGTTCTTACGTTTTGTAACACTTTTACACATTAGATAAGAGGAAATAAGGAAACATGAATTGATAAAACACTTAATCCTTTATGAAACTCATTTAGTTAACTTATGTTTCACTTATTTGCATTATGCAATCTATTGCACTTTGGGACAATAAGTATTATGGATGACAAAGAATCCATTCACAAAATATGCATACTAAAATTTTATCACGTCAATTGATACAACAAATAAAAATATATAAAACACCAAATCCATGTACAAATTAATGTTCTTAAGTTTTGTAACACTTTTACACATAAGATAAGAGGGAATAAGAAAACATGAATTGATAAAACACTTAATCTTTTATGAAACTAATGTTGTTACCTTCTGTTTCACCTATTTACATTTAAGAATACTAAATATCAATATAACAAACTAAACAGCACAATCCAAGTTGAAACTGTAGAAGTGATTGTTTACATGTGAGGTTATAGGAAAGAGCTATCGATAAATGTAAACTCGAAGTGAAGCGTAAGCATCGAACTGGTCGGTGTAGCGCGGGTCAAGCCAGTTTTCTGCCTCCTCTTAACCCGACCGTAACCTAAATAATATATGAATATAAAGTATTTATTTTATGTTTAAAAGTCATCTAGAATAATAAATGAACATTCTGTGGTTGCTTTTGCTGAAACGTTGTGAAGAGCGGTAAGGGAATTTTAAAGGATGGAAAACATCGGCGCTTAGTTAGTATGTGGTGATAAAGGGAAAATTGAGTTCTAAATTCGAATGTCTACCGCTAGAATGCGCGCTGGTTTAAACAGTAACTGGTTACCGAAAAGTAACTGTTAAATTAGGAAGTCACCTCTTCGCAACTAATACCCGAAGAAATTATAAAATAAAGGCAGATCAATCAAAATATAAAGAAATTATACAATACACTAAAAAAAATTTGAGGCCCTCTTAAATTGAGTCGGTCGTGGGTTGCCCTCTTGAGCGTGGATGCTCATATGTTTTCGCTTACCTGTCATTCATTTGTCTATAAATGATAAATTTTCAAATTAAATAGCTTGATCCTACTGACATTCTATGCTCTTATGTTCTTTATTTTTCCCCGCTTACCTGTATGATTTTAAATTAAATTAACAATTAATGAGTTTTTGAAATAAAGTTGAGAAACGTGAAAAGAGATTTTCAAACGTGACTTTATTCATTTAACCAATATAGCTCTTAAACGGTAGGTCCCAGCTACAAATCTTATTCAACTAAAAATATTTTCCATTTAATATCTGCTAGGTAAACTGTCAGCGTGCCAAAAACTTAAAAGCCCCTAAACTTAAAAATGGGGATTTCAAAAGTAACTTTTTTCATTCAAACTAATATAGCTCCTAAACGCTTGGTCCCAGCGACAAATGTTATATAGCTAAACATATTCTACATTAACTTTCGTTAAATTTTCGATCCGAGCCACATTAAAAGAGTTAGAGCGAGTTAACCTAAGCGTAACCTCCTCGCGTTCCCTAAAAACGTATCACTTTTGATCAACAAGGCTATGGGTTCAGCATGTCCTATGTTAAAAATAAATTAATGAATGTGCCCGTGTTGTGTGGGTTTGACGGATTTGGTGAAGTAGTGTTTCAATGTTGTTACCAGTAGCTATTGAGTCTACAATACAGATATTACTGAGTTACGTTGTGCCCTGCCGGTGTTATCACCTCTATGATGAAATAAGGGATAAATAATGCGATCGATGGGGGAGAGGAGAGGGTTTGAGAGATGAGATAGATTCAATGGTCCATGAATAGCAAGGTGCAATATTTTATGGCTCATTTATTTTTTATTATTTATTTATATTTACCAAGATCAAGACTAAAACGACCAGAAGCTGCCCTTCGTTACAGACTACTTCAACATTTACTAGACAAACGTTCAAAGCTCCCAATTAATTACAAAAGACTAATATACATGAATGTGATTACACCTATCTGGACGTACGGAGTTGAGCTTTGGGGCTCCACTAAACCATCCAATTCATCTCGTATTCAATCCGTACAATCCAAAATCCTTCAAAAAATCTCTAATGCACCTTACATTGTCACCAATAAACTTATCCATAAAGATCTTAATGTTCCATATGTTGCAGATTTAGCCCAAAGCAGATATCTATCCTTTCATAGTAAGCTCCATGACCACTCAAATCCCCTACTTTCTCAACTTGCTTCCCACACTCTTGATAATCCTCCGAGGCGTCTGAAAAGAAGATGGCCCAGAGACCTTCTAGTTTAGAATTTTTATTAAAGTGCTACTAATGAGTAGTTCTTTTCAAGTTTTGTCACGTTATTGTAATAGTTAACAGCACATTTACTTGATGTATAAATTTTTTACAGTTGTAAATTTCAATAAATTGTTATTAAAAAAAAAAAAAAAAAATATTTACCATGATAACATTATATACATAAAGTAAATGTGTAATCAATTTATAACAATGACTTCTCAACAACTTTTAAAACCAATACCCATTAGTAGCAATTCAATAAATGTTTTACAATAGAAGGTCCCTAGGCCATCTTCTTTTTAGACGCCTCACAAGGGAATCGATCGAAAAGACGAAATAGGTCTAAGTATTGCCATTTAAATAAATCTTTTGTAATTATTGCAAGGTTAGAACGTTTTTCTGGTAGTTGATGAGGTAGTTATAGGTTGTGGTACTAATGGAGATGTAGGTAGTTGGAGCAAGCAGTCGTGGATAAACAATTAAAAAATAAATTTAATTTATAGTGCCGACATTTTAGCCTACAATGTAAGCCTTCACCAGAGCTACAAAAATATGAATGAGAGAGTGAATGTTAATAAAATAAGGAAAGAAAAACTGTATGAAAAAATAAATATTAAAATAAACTGACGTTTAAAAAAAAAAAAAGAAAAATTAATAGAAATAAATAAATTAAATATTTCTTTTTTATAAAGCTAAGTTCTCACGGGGCAAAAAGACGAAAGCGTGGCACGCCTTCGTTTTCTCGTTCGTGGTGCTTGCCTGGAGTGGGGGAGAAAAGGGAACTAGCCGAGAGTCGTGGACAGTTCACACGACCACGATTCAGATTGCCCCTTGAAACTTACCATGGAGAAGCTTCTCGTGGAAAGTTGTGCAGTTTTGAGTTGAGTTTTTAGTGATATGTTGGCGAAAAGATTGAGAGAGTTACGTGGACATAAAAAAAAACGGAAGAAAAAGCGTTGTTGGGTCAGGAACTGGATACTCGCAAGAAAAATCATCGAATATTTTAAAACAGTATTCTTGAGGATAACAATATCTGAATATCCTTCGGATAACTTAAAAACCGTTAAATATTTAAATATTAATAAAACAGTATCCTTATAAGGACAACAATGGCGGAGTATCGTTCGGATCCTGGAATATTTCAACATATTATCCATTTTTGTTCTAAATAAACCACTCTCTTAACTAACTCTCTCGATTGGGGTGGTCCACGCCTGAAAATCAAACAGGTTTGATACCGAGCGTGAGCAGGGAGTGGACTCCCCTCTCTCTAGATGACGTCAGAGGCAAACTCACGCCACCTCGTTCAGACGGAGGATATTCCACGAATGTGTTGATCACACTAGCGTGCCACGCCCCGTGAGAACGCAGCTTTAAGTTGGTGACTAAACACAACTATGTACCCACTCATCAACAATTTACGTAAAAGGAAAAGAGTCCGGGATTTCGATTTCATTATTAGATGTTTTTCATTATGATAATGTTTTTTCCGATTCGAAATTCATCACCGAGTGATGAAGGAAAGATGTGCATTGTGATAATCCGCTGTCTCTGGGATTCTTATTTGGTAATCATTTTTGAAAATTTTCTCCTCAACGAGAATTTGAGAATCTGAAACTGGGTAAAAATATTTTGTAGTTTGATTTAGAACAAATTGCTGAATTGTTCTATATCGTTCACCATAGATGATATTTTTGTATAGCGCTAATAGCTATTTTTGTCCTCATACATAAATTTTAGATTCTTCCCAGTTCCTTGTAATTACGTATGCAAGTTAAAATCTAAACAGGAGAGGCACATGTTGTCATAGTTCAGATAACTCATTTCTACAGAATATCTATATATCTATATACAGGGTGAGTGCCTCTTAGTTTAAAAAAAAATGGGTGAAACTAGATTAAAAATGAAGAAAAACGCCGCAGACATTACCTGTCTATTCCAATCCGTTGCAGATATACGATAATTCAAAGACTTTTTTGGGGAAACCACGTTTTTTTCCCATAGAAAGCTGTAATATCTCCTTTTTGTTTTAACATTTTTGAAATTTTTACCACATTTTCGGATTTAGCATTAAATTTCCTATAAGAGCAGAGTGCATGTAACTTTAAATTTTACAAAAGTAGAGACCTAAAGAACAGTTTGATCTTTATTTAGGGAAATTACAATGTCTTATAATACTTCATTAATAATAATTAATACGCTCATCGTTTTTCGAATAACTATCCACAAAACTGCAAATCTCACAAAAACTTGTAAATTTATCAGCTTTCATATTGCATGATCAAAGTAATTGTTCCGTTTCCATTTTATGGAGAAATTTACTTTTAAAACTGTAAAACATGGTGTTTTCATTTGGCATACAAATTTTTTAAATGTGTAAATAAGACATTGTGACACCTGTGGTGTAGTGGTTAGCATAGCAACCTACTAAACCCAAGATCGCGGGTTCGCAGCCCGGCAGATGACCTTAGGATTTTTTAAAGGGAGTAAAAAATCCTTAGCTATGCCGTCCTTCGGAAGGGACGTAAAATGGGGGTCCCGAGCCTGTGCGATGTCAGGTACTCGTTAAAGATCCCTATCCTAATTATACCTGGATAGGCAAAATTTAGGACTCCTACCGTAGCATCGTCCGATTAGACATAGCAGCATAAAGTGACGTTAAACGAAATAAACAAACAAACAAGACATTGTGATAATTGCTTAATGGAAATATTTATTTTAAAGATAATGAACTCTTTATTGGAATAAAAAGCAAAGAAAAAATTTATTTTTTAATAGAAAATAAAGAAAAACAGCCAGTAAAGTTACACCAGATGAAATAATGTTATGTTATTACAGCTTTCGAGCTCTAGATAACACTATACCGTTGTAACCTCTCTTGTAGAATAGCGCTCGCCACCTATCGGTCGATTATCAAACTTTAATGGAATCCACATTTTTAATAAAAATTTAATTAAAAATCGTTAAATTTTATTATTGCTAAAACTTTCTTGAACTATGAAGAAAATGAGGTCAAAATTTGGATCCTTTGCACTTGTTCCCCGCTTTTCATTTTGAGTTTGTTTTCATATGTTTAGGTTACGAGTAACCTTCCCAAACGTAATAACATGTCAATGAGAGATCGTTTGATTGTTCTTGTTATTAAATAATTAAATGAAAAAACAAAAAAAAAATTATTTAATTATTTAACTAAATATTTTATTTAGAGGTAATATTATAACTTGTCAGACTATAATTAAACATATGATTGCTTAGCAGCATTACCTACCTCATATGTTATCCGTTTCATTGTGATATTCCGTGATATAATTTTTTGTATTATTATATGCGACGTGTCTTTGTTTAATTTGATTCGTCGAATAAATACAAAAGAAAAAGCGATAGAATTTCTTCAGGAAAAAGGTATTTTACACCGAATAACACTTAATAAAATATTTAAATAAATAATAAAATATTTTTTTAGTTTTTTATTTAATAATAAAAACAATCAAACGATCTCTCATTAACATGTTATTAAATTTGGAAAGGTTACTCATAACCTAAACATATGATATCAAACTCAAAATGAAAAGCGGGGAACAAGTGCTAATAGCCCCAAAATTTGGCGCTGATTGTTTCGGTATTTTTTTGGTTGGGGATCACAAACAAAAAATGTTTTGTTCTTTTATTTAAAGTATAGATATATATTGGACAAATGCCTTTAAAATATATCTCTGTACAATCACTATAATTGAGACTAATGTTAGGGCCATCAATGATGAAGTGGGGTCAGTTTATTTCCGGGTTCCTAATTACCGTTTTAATGTCGACGAGGGTACACTGATATTGATGTAGCATTAATTAAAAATGCTAACTGGATAATTAATCGATGGAAGTAAATATTTGTCACTGGGTGATTTATCTCCGCTACTATTGGTCCCCTGCAGTTAGCCTGCCTCCTGTATCGAGGTGACAATGCGCACTGCCATTAGCAGGACTATCTGCGGCCTGTCACAGTTTATTAAGCAGGCAGTGGATGGGAGATTGATTCTGCCCGCTCACCGCGGAATAATTCTCGGCGGGAATCGAAGCCCCACTCCTGTGGTCCCAACCAAATGGGCTCCTACCGCACCCTTCCCGGGGGAAACTATGAGCTGTTAGCTGTGAACGAGGAGGGAAATGAACGAAAAATCAGGATGTTACTCAATGATTGATTTTTCGATTTAACGTAGAATAAGAGAAGTAACACATTAAATCGATACGATAATCTAATGGAAATGCTATCGTAATTAGCATATTGTATACAAACCTGTCGCGGCTTCACCAGCTCTTATTAGTAAATAATTTAAATAATTTTAACTAATTATTAAAGTTTTATATTTCATCGATAAAAATATTGTATTGAACAATACAATTGAGAATTATTTCTTCAATTATATTTTCACCCGTATCAGTGATTTTTGCCTGGTTAAAATTGCATTGATTAGGTGTTTATAAAAAACATAAAAGCATAATTGGACATCTATTTTTTAATTTTAATATATGAGTTGTTAATCCAGATGGACAGAGACAATTAAGAAACTGGCGGATAATGAACTGCATCTGTGCTTACAACTAAAGGCCGATAGATCGTATTTTTACACACAGGGGTCGTCATTTTGATTCGGTAATAATTTTTATTCCACAGAAATAATTTTATCGATTTCATTTGGTTGGATTTTAATATCTAACCTTTAAAGCTTATGACAATGGAGTTATAGTACTTTGGAGAGGCCCTTCCCGTATATTGTTCCGTGAGGGGCGAGACCAAAACACTAACCGGCCACGCCCACTATGCCCAACTGGCGACGCACTCCATTTTGCTAGGGCAATTGAAAGGGTTCGTAATAAATAAAATAATTAAATCACTAAAATAAAATAACAGCAGTATAAAGCCTAGGAAACCAAAATTTGAACTGATATGCGGCTAATATACTGATAATACGGTGCACTCCAAAATGGCTGCCTGCCCTGGCTATTGAGAGGTAAGCCCCCTCCACTTGTCTATAACTCCATGCTTATGACAGTGTGACAAACCTCGTTTCTGTCACTTAACACTGTACATTTAAATCATTACTATTGTAAATCTTCCTAGAACTATAAAGATGATGTAGTTGAAATCAATAGTTTAACTAAAAAAATCTGTTGCGAAATGGCGCTAGCCACATATCGTTCGATTTTGAAACTTCACTGGAATCCACACGTCACACTATAAATAAATAGTTATTTGATAACAATTAAATTGAATAAAGAAAATTTTACTATAAATTTTTAGCTCTATATAATACTGATTCTTTGTAACCTCTCTTTAATGGTGCTCGCCACCTATCGGTCAATTTCTAAACTTCACTAACCACCACACATTTATCGCTTTTTTAACAGCGATTTAATAGAAAATATGTAAATGTTATTATTGCTAAACCTTCCTTGAACCATGAAGATGATATAATTAAAATTTGGTATAGATTAGTTCAGTAGTTTTTGCGGTTAGTGATCACAAACGATAAATGGCTTGTCCTTTTATATAATAGTATAGATGTAGAGAAAGTACTGATGTTTCGAATTTTTTGTATGTTTCTTAGAACTGATGATGTTTGTTTAACATTATTGTGAATAGTGAGTTAAGTGCATTATTATGTGTGTTAATAGTGCTTGTGAATTTTGGGCTATGCGTAACACCAAGCTTTTTTTTCTCTCTCACTTTGTGTATGATGGACATAGTTATTTGCTTAATAATGAGATGAATTTTCACTCTTTATTCATTGAGGATAGAATTGTGTTTTCCTAAAATACTATTTTTGTTCTTAACGAGGTGCCACATATTTTTGAAAATTACCTAATACTGTCTAACTTTTTTGATTGAGGTCTATATTTTTCTAATGTAACATTTTTTTCATCCTCAAAATGTAGAACTTCTCTTTACCTTTAAAAATGTAATATTTTGCCACTCTCTAGCTCTGTTGGTGTTACTCGAATCGAAAATTTAATAACAGTTTTCTGATCTAAAATTTGATAAAAAATATTTTTAGTTATATAACATTTTTCGAGGGCAGCCCCTCTTTCCCCAATATCATTCAATTTAATCTTAGAAGTCGTCATGAGACAGATCCGCACTAGATCAGAAAGATGTGTATACCAGCGGCTGACCCAATTTGCGGACGATGTAGTAATTACAGGAAGAACTAATAATGCGCTTCTAGGAGCTTTCGAGGAGTGTGAAAAAGCAGCAAGAAATGTAGGACACACACTAAATAAAGAAAAGACCAAATACATGGTAACAACCAGAGAAGAAAGAGGACATAGATACATTGTGGGGGATAGATATTACTTTGAGAGAGTGCCTAAGTTTAAGTAGCTGGGTGCTATTGTCATTGAGGACAATAGTATCAAAGAAGAAATAAAATCAAGAATAATAGCAGGAAACAGGAGTGAAATTTTTTTCAAAATAGAATCAAATCCAGCAATCTCAAAATAAGGGTATATCGAACGATCCTTCAGCCGGTTGTCATGTACGGGAGTGAGACATGGACGCTGACATCACACAAGGAAAAAGTAATTAACATTTGGAAAAGAAAAATCATTCGAAAAATATATGGTCCAACCAAGTATGGACTGAGTCTATTGCGAATGAGAACAAATGAGGAACTGAGAACTCTTTATGCTGCGCCAGATATTGTAGCCAATATAAAAATAGGCAGAATTAGATGGCTAGGGCATTTGCAAAGAATGGAGGCAAGTAGGCTCCCTAAGATGATGTTGGAGGGGCACCCGGGTGTAATGAGAAGAAGAGAAAGGTCTCGACTTCGTTGGCTTGAAGATGTAGAGGACGATCTTCGGACTCTGGGTGTGAGAAGATGAGAAAGGGCTGCCGAAGATAGGTCTCAATGACAGAGAATTGTAGAGGAGGCCAGGGTTCTACAAGGACTGGAAGGTGCCATAAGAAGAAGAAGGAGAACATTTTTCGCTAAGACCTACTGCTTAGTAGCTAAATTGGTTTGAATGAAAAAAATTACGTTTTGCCTACATCTTTTAAGTGTTTTTTGATGCTCAAGATCTGTCGGTGAAACTCGGATCGAAGATTTGACGATAGTTTCCTTATCAGGAGGAGTACATTATAAATAAACATATCCATGATCCATATTTTTTTTCCAGTCAGGGAGAAGTTGAGTTTTTTTAACTAATCAATCACTTGTTAACAATGCTGTTGATATCGTCTGCTTGGAGGTAAAATTCATTAAGTAACAAAATCAATTTTTTCCGTTTCAATATTCAAACGAACAAGACTAAAACGACAAGAAACTGCCCGTCGTTTTCGACTACTTCAACATTTACTTGACAAACGTTCCAACCTTTCAATTCATTACAAAAGACTCATTTACATAACAATAATTAGACCAATTTGGACATACGGAGTTGAGCTTTGGGGCTCCACTAAACCATCCAATTCATCCCGTATCCAATCCTTACAATCCAAAATCCTTAGAAAAATCCTAAATGCCCCTTACTTCGTGACGAACTAACTTATCCACAAAGATAAGTTAATATACCTTACGTTTCTGACATAGCTCAAACCAGATATCAATCCTTTCATAGCAAACTCCACAACCATTCAAATCCATTAGTATCACAACTTGCTTCTCATTCCATTCCAGATAATCCTCCGAGGCGCCTAAAAAGAAGATGGCTTCGGGACCTTCTAATATAAAACTTCATAATAAAGAACCTATATAAGTGCTACCAATGGGTAGGTGCTTTAAAAACAAGTGAAGTATCATTTTTATCTATCATTACATTTACTTGATGTATCATATTTTATATTGTATACAGTCGTAAATTTAAATAAATACATAAAAAAACATAATATTCAAACGAGAATATACTCATTAAAAATTTCTAAGATAGTTATATCGTGAATTTCCTCATTCTCTAATGAGTATATATAGCAGTTATATTTACTTGGTGACTTTTTATACTTACTTTTTTTACTTTTATATATATATATATATATATATATATATATATATATATATATATTTATTATATTTAAAAAAATCCTTTTAAAAAAATTTTAATGTTATTGCACAGTTCTTGCTAACTTTCACTTTTCTCACTTATGCCCTAATATTTATCACCCCTTTACTGCTTTGTACCTCTCAATGTTATACTTTATATATGTACTATAAACTATATAGCCAACTTTTGTTATTAATTTTATTCTATAATTTTTGTATTTACTCATCAACTTTACCTCATTATATCATTAACTTTATGTTTCGTAACTCATTTTTTATATTTATTATATTGCAGTATTCACTCATTAACTTTTAATTAACTATCACTCTGTTTAACCTTTCAATTAAAATTAATTCAGTAGCCTGTAAGCATTATTCTTCATGGCCTTTAGACTTTAACTTATTAACTGGTCCTAACTATTTCATTAACACTGTACCTACTCAGTTTTTATGTTTACCAATCATATTGTTGAATATACTCATTAATTTTTTAATTACCTATCACTCATTTTATTTTATTTTTATTTTAATCTTATTTCAATAGTCTTTAGATATTGCCTTTATGTTATTGTCTTTACTCTGATATATATTTTTTTCTTTTCATACCTTTGTTTTTTATACTCTCTACAATTTAGTCTTACCTTTATGTTTGTTTTCTTCTTCTAGCCTTGATGAAGGCTTGTAATGCAAATTGAAACGTTGGCATTACAAATTAAAAAACCAATTTTTTAATTGCTGTATATCTTTATGAGTGCATAGCCCAACAATCTACTTCTCTAAATACTTAACAGTCAACTATAGCTTATCAATATTTATAGGAAATGATAATATCAACATTTTTGTCGAATTTGGAAAAAATTGCATTGGTGACTTTTACCTCTAAACAGGCGGACGATAAGTACCAAACTCCTATTACCTAATACCTATTATATTTTCCAGTACAACTATCAATTAATATAATTAATTAATTTATATTTATTATGTTTTTGTTATGTAATTTTAATAATTTCTACTGCATAAACTGCAATTTACAAGCCTAAATTTCTGGTATAAAAGAATTTCAGGATGGAATAAAGAAACATTAAGTTGAAATTAGAGAATATTACCCGAAGAAGCAGCCATTACCGGAAGCCCTGGAGATATTTATCATCGGCTGTGAGTGATGGTCCAAAACTTATTCCCATTAATTAGAACTTCTCTTCTCTTCATTTTTCTTTTTCTTTCACAAATTCTCCAAACATCTCATCTCCATAAATTAGAATGCTGCATTTTGTTGTATGCACTCCAACGGAACCGAAAGCGCGATATTTAAGTCATTTTTTGGAGTATAAAAAGTTTCAGGATATTTTAGGTATATGTAAACCTTTTAGTACTAAATAAATTAAATTTATATTTAATTTAAATGTTTCCACTAGTCTCCGAACTTGCTTCCCACTCCATTCCCGATAATCCTCCGAGGCGTCTGAAAAGAAGATAGCCTAGAGAGCTTTTAGTGTAGATTTTATTGAAGAGCTACTAGTGAGTAGTTCTTCACAAGTTATTTTCATGCCATTGTATTTACTATCAACACATTTACTTAATGTATATGTTTTTGTATAGTTGTAAATATCAATAAATGAAAAAAAAAAATTTTAAGTTTAAATTTATATTTAATTTTTATTTATACATTTTTTTTTATGACGATTTATTGAAATTTACAACTGCACAAAATTTACACATCAAGTAAATGTACTGTTAACTATTACAATAACTTGAAAAGAACTACCCATCAGTAGCCCTTAAATAAAAATTCTACACTAGAATGTCTCTGGGCCATCTTCTTTTTTCAGACGCCTCGGAGGATTATCAGGAATGGTGTGGGAAGCAAGTTGAGAAACTAATGGGTTTGAGTAGTTATGGAGCTTACTATGAAAGGATAGATAGGGTTTGAGCTAAATAAACAACATATTGCTATGTATCAAACCTATAAGTTTGAAAATAACAAAGATAAATTCGGGCGTTGGCAAAAGGGTAGCAACCTCCACAGCACCCCACGGGTGGTCCGAAATTTCACATCCTTTCATACAATAAAAATTCTCTACCTGCTTGTTTGTCCCTTACCTTTTAAGATTCGGGCTAAACTCTTTATTTTGAGTATTTCTAAATATCATAACACTGGGAAGTCGGTGGGCGTGTTCTTTGTCCAGAGGGGCGGAGCTTATACATCAAAAAGGGATAGAAAAATATTGTCGGGATCAGTCTTGGAGAAGATCTTTGAGAGAGAGGAGTTCGTCGGAGATGTCTGGTTCCTAGAGATCGGGGGCCTGGCCTTCCGGGCAGCCTGGGGATTCTAATGTCAACCGATAATTAATTATACGTTGTTGTAATTTTTTTTAGTTCAACCGTCATCATTCATTTGCATGCCACTCATTATTAATATATTTTGATTCCTCTCCTTTATAATTAACAAATCTTAATTTCTGACCCCACGATAACCTTCTGGAGAAGATATTAGATTAATACATTAGTACTTAATTAGTTAAAAATATCAATTATAAATTGTCAGGAGATTAAGTCCTGGCTGGCATCCCTGTTTGTAGATTAATGCATGATCCGGACTGGACACACACAGAGGACATAGCAATATGGAATATTAAGATCTTTATGGATGTGACAAAGTAAGGTGCTGATGATTTTTCGAAGGATTTTGGATTGTAAAGATTGGATACGGGATGAATTCGATGGTTTAGTAGAACCCCAAAGCTCAATTCCGTACGTCCAAATAGGTCTAATCACATTCATGTATATTAGTCTTTTGTAATTTATTGGGAGCTTTGAACGTTTGTCTAATAAATGTTGAAGTAGTCTGTAACGACGAGCAGCTTTTTGTCGTTTTAGTCTTCTATGTGGATTCCAAGACGTTTGTCCAAGTGGAGTCCTAGGTAGCGGATCTGTTCAACAGGGATTAGTGGAATATTAAAGGATACTGTAGGACAGTTAGTCGTGGGTTTTCGACGAAGGGTTAAGGTTATTTGGTGAGATTTTTTTGGATTTATTTTGATTCTCCATTTTTGACACCATTCTTGAAGGCTTAGGATATGGGATTGGAGTGCTTGGGGGGCAAAGAAGGGATCATTGTTTAATGATAACACACATGTGTCGTCATTGTAAGTGGTGAGGACAGTGGTAGGATGAGTTGGAATGAATTTTTATATTTAATCTATTAATACAACATACTTTTTGTTTTAGTTTAGACTTTATTTATTTTGAAACTTTTATGCTTTCTGCCTGATGGTCAATACTTTTTTGGTGTTTTTCACCCTCAAAAAAATTAACATTTGACACGCTCTGTTTGTGTCGCTCGGATCGAAAAATACCTTATCAGAAACGTAATAGATAATATTTATCGTTTAATAACATTTGTCGCTAGGACCTACCGTTAAAGAGCTAAATTGCTTTGAGTGAATAAAGTCAATTAGGATTGATGAATTAATTTCCACTTCTATTGTGATTATTTTATTAAAATACTAGTTTCGAAAGCTAAACATTCATCTTCAGTTCTAAAACATACAAAATTTTCAACAAATCAGTACTATGTTTCATGGATTATATACACTAAAGTTTTCAAAAATGTAAGACAAGAAATAAAACATTAGTACTTACCTCAGGAGGTCTAAATGATATCCGGAATAAATCCATCCTGGAACGGAAAAATGGCAGGTAAGTTAAATTTTTGGGGTTTACTATGGAATTTCCCATATGACTCATTGGATTTTTCCCTTCCTATTGGAAACATATTTAAAATGGAAATGTTCATCTGGTCATTTAAACAAAAATTTGGGTCGGTTTTAAACGATTATATTATTTCTAGTGATTCATTAATATTTAATTTTAGGCTGTTTTCTACTTGGTGTATTATTTTGACTCCTGAATCTTTATTGAATTTATGTTTATTTTGATTTAGATGGATAAGAAAATGTGGAATTTTTGTTCATATTATTGTATGCTCTTATATGTTATATCCAGCAGAGAAAAAAATTCTTAGGTACATACATTTCTGAATTTCTGAATCATTGTCTATAGAGGAAATCTTAAATGTAGACTGTATTCAAAAATTAAATAGACTATATTATTTTGTAATATGTTGTGCCATTGACTGAAAAGCTAAATGTTATTTATTTTTTGGAATAGGGTTCTGACTATGGTCTTATTGTGGTTCTTTTCTAAATTACTGGGTCACTGATTCTCTGATTCTCTTAACCTTTAATTAAATTCAATAATGACTAAATATGAAAAGGTGGGAAGTTATAAATCTGTAATTCTGTATACCTTGTAATTGCAATGATCTAGTTATTAAGTTGATAATTATTTTATTTATTTATTATTATTATTTATTTTATTATATTTTTTTTAGGTAAAAGTGTCTAAACTATTTCTTTATATTTGTAGTACTTATATAATTTAATATCACCTATACAAAGTCCTAGTGCTGCTAGACAAAAAAATAATTGTTTTATTTCGTATGTTATTTGTACAAGAAATATCTTTTGCAAATAAATAAAAAAATATTGAAAAATATATGTTAAATCCAATGAGTTACAGGGGAAATCCCAAGCTGAAAACCCCAAAAGATGGTGAGAAGTGGAAGGTGGCTGGTAGGTTGAATTTTTTTTAGGATGAATTTATTTCCCATAGAAACGGAAAAATCCAATGAATTATAAAATAAATCCCATAGCAAATCACAAAAATTTAACCTACCTACACCCTTCCACTTCCCACGATGGGTATATTTCAGTTATCTCTTAGACCTCCTGAGGTGAGTACTAATATTTGATTTCTTGTCTTACATTTTTGAAAACTTTACTGTATATAATCCATGTAGCATAGTACTAATATGTTGAAAAAATGTTTATGTTTTAGAACTGAAGATGAAATGTTTAGCATTCGCAACTAGTTTTCAAATAAAATAATCCCAATAGGAGTGGCAATGAATGAGTTTTTTTTTTTTTTTAAATGGCAAACAAAAAATCATGAAACATCGAAAAAAATCAACTATATATTTATATGTAACAAATGTATGAATAAAGAACAATAAAGTAAAATAATATGTCATAATAAAATAGAAAACGTTACGTTATTTTATGTACCAGGTATGCAAGTTTAAAATGTCGTTTATTTCTTAAAATATATACACAGTAATTTAAAAAAAAGTATAATATATTTTATTCAAAGTACTGACCCTCGCTTTCTACACATTTTGTCCATCTCTCGGGCAATATATGGATACCATTCCAAAAGAATGCTTCATCTTTATTTGAAATCCATTCATCGAGCCATTTTCGTACGTTTTCGAAATTGTTGAAGTGTTGCTCCGCCAATGAGTGTCCCATCGATGAGAAGAGGTGATAATCAGAAGGCGCCAGGTCAGGTGAATACGGCGGGTGGGGTAGGAGTTCCCAACCAAGCGAAGAAATCGTTTCCTTAGTCAATCTGGCTGAATGTGCAGGAGTGTTATCATGCTGAAGAATGACTTTGGCGTGCCTGTGAGCCCATTCTGGGCGTTTTTCGATCAATGCGTGACTCAAATTGATCATTTGTTGTCGGTAGCGCTCGGTATTGACTGTTTCGCCGGGTTTGAGAAGCTCGTAGTAGACTACTCCCTTCTGATCCCACCACACACACAGCATTGTCTTCTTCCCAAAACGATCCGGTCTTGCACTCGATGTGGATGGTTGTCCTGGCGTTACCCATGATTTTTTTTTTCGTTTGGGATTCTGAAAATAAATCCATTTTTCATCGCCAGTTACAACTCGATGCAAAAAACCCTTTCTTTCGTGGCGTAAAAGCAGTATTTCGCACACAGTTTTTTTTCGTTTTTTTCCATCTGTCGTTCGTCCAATTCATGTGGAACCCATTTTCCAACCTTTTGAATCTTTCCCATAGCTCTCAGGCGATCGGAAATGGCTTGCCTAGTGACATTCAACTGTTCTGCCATCATTTGTTGGGTTTGGGTATTGTCTTCGTCTAATAAAGATTGCAATTCGAAGTTCTCAAACTTTTTTGGTCGATTTTCTCGTTTTTGATCAGTAACATCAAAATCACCACGTTTGAAACTTTGAAACCAACGTTCACATGTCCTGACGGTTGGAGCAACATCGCCATAAGTCTCAACAAGAATTCGATGACATTCAGATGCCTTTTTCTTTTGATTAAATAAGAAAATCATGACATGCCGCAAATGCTCTTTATTTGGCTTAAAATTAGACATTTTTAACACCAAAGAAAGGTATGATACGTCCACGTAAACGACTTAAAAACAACTGACTAACAAACAAAATAGCGTTTAGAGATAAGCAAATCCTTCAATAGGCTAAGAGCGCATTCTATTGGAATTAAAACGACATTTTAAACTTGCATACCTGGTAATAAGTTATTTTTATTTTCTCTTAAACATATTTTTTTACATAAATAAGTAATAAATACACTAATATAATGGAGGTCCAATTCTTTATGGTTGATTTAACTTTTTGTTTGTGAAACAGTATAATGTTGTATTGGATCAATTGTAAAAATAAAAAAAAAACTTTATGGACCAGATAGATACAGTTTGAAAAATATATGAGAATTCCTCGAATCATATTTGACCTTATTAAAGACTGTTTGTTCTTTTCCCATTCGGTTTGAATTTCTTATGTAAACCAATTAGAAGACGAAAAACGCGTTATTCAATTGTTAGCAAACCTAATCCAGCACGATTTAAAAATTGTTATCCAGAGCACAAATTGTTATTACCTGCTTTTGATATAAAATAAAAATTTCGTGGACATTAACCATTTATATTTTATATAGCTATATAAAGTATATTCTATATAATCATAGTTAAAATTTAACAATTTCAGCTAAAATATGTTTTTTATATTGTTGAAGAATGAGAAAGTATTAATAAAACTAAAACCATTATGACGAGGAAACTACCACTAAGAAGATATTTCAAACCCGAGCTTAGAATGGCTATATCCGTTAGAATAAAAATGTGAGCACTTATAGTGTTCTTAAGACGTCGACAACTCGAACAATAAACGAATTCTTAGGAAAATGATAAAAATAAAAATAAAATTATCTGAATTCCATCTTCAATATATTAATCTTTAAGGCTTGTGTTAAGGCATAACAGTTCTTGAGGAACTTTTATTCTAAAATATTACAATCAATTAGTATTAGCTACCAACTAAAAAAAATGGCTCAATAATATTTATATTAATGTATAATATTTAGAAATGGCCTGACTAAGACTTTGGCAGAATAGACGCTAGCCGAACAGTCAGCTGGAAAAAAGGCCGACTAGTCAACAAGCCGATCATCATTGCGTCGGTTTGAATTCGGGTGACATGGAAGTTGACATGTTCGAGGTGTTCGTTTATAGCTTTATAGCAGTCAGTACTATTTGATACATAATCCAATCAATCAGTGGTGAAGTTATGGGTTGTCAGAAGATAAACGTACTAACTAAAGGCCCCGCCCCTGGGTGAGGGGGAGGGGGAGGGGTGAGCTTACAGTGGGGGGAGGGGAGAAAGTCGCATTTTTGGGTTTTTCGATTATATCTCGAAAACAGTGGACTTTATTAAAATATGCTTCAGATCAAAGTTAAAGCTAATCAGATTTCCTATAAAATTGTTCTTATACATATTTATAAAAATTTCAACGATATTCAAGATATACCATAAATTTTCCTATTCTCCCCTCTTTACCCAATCTGCCGGAGTTCCTCAAGGTAGTATAGTATCCTAGGTCCTATCCTCTACACAGTGTACACAGCTGACATCCCAACTGATCCTACCACTGTCCTCACCACTTACAATGACGACACATGTGTGTTATCAGTAAACAATGATCCCTTTATTGCCTCTCAAGCTCTCCAATCCCATATCCTAAACCTTCAAGAATGGTGTCAAAAATGGAGAATCAAAATAAATCCAAACAAATCACACCAAATAACATTTACCCTACGTCGTAAACCTACGACTTCCTGCCCTACTGTATCCTTTAACGACATTGGGGCTCTACTAAACCATCCAATTCATCTCGTATCCAATCCTTACAATCCAAAATCCTTCGAAAAATCCTCAATGCTCCTTACTTTGTGACCAATAAACTTATCCATAAAGATCTTAATGTTCCATATGTTTCTGATTTAGCCTAAACCAGATACCTATCCTTCCATAGTAAGCTTCATAACCACTCCAATCCACTAGTCTCCCAACTTGCTTCCTCCTCCATCCCTGATAATCCTCCGAGGCGTCTGATAAGAAGATGACCTAGAGACCTTTTAGTGAAGATTTTATTGAAGTGCTACTAGTGAGTAGTTCTTCACAAGTTATTTACATGCTATTGTATTCACTGTTACACATTTACTTGTTGTATATTATTTTGTACAGTTGTAAATATTTTGTCAAACATTTACTTCAAGTGCCAGAAACGTATATATGAAATTAAAGTAAATTTAATGTTCTACAACTTTAATTCCGACATTTTTTCTGAGAAATAATAGTGGAAGGCACAAGAAGCAAATGTTTGACAAAAAGTGAGGTAAAAATTATTTTTTTTCGAAAATTATAGATTTTCAAAAACGTATATCTCGAAAACCGTCTACCGTTTTCGAGATATAACCGAAAAAAAACCCAAAATGGGACTATCTCCCCTCCTCCCCACCGTTAGCTCACTCCCCAGGGGTGGGTACTTTTAGTATGTTCACCTTCTAACTCCTAACGAAGCCCTAAATTTAAAATAATCTTATATTTCATTTACTCTACAATATATTTATTGACTGGACTAGACAGGTTTTTGTTTTTCTCATCTACGATGGAATGGCCAACCACGGACCGCTCGGCGTGTGTAAAACGCGCAAACCATTTCATACCACTAGTTTTTTTTTTATGCTAATCAGGTTTATAATCTCGACAAGAAACGTTTCAACGCCGTTAACCTACTATATATTTGTCAAATTCCACTCACTCATCTAACACGAAATCTCAGAAACCACCGAACGGATTGGAATGAAATTCGATATGTAGCTTCCTCTAGGGCCGTAGGTGCTCGCTAAGAAAGGAATTTAAAAAAATCGGCCTGGATCGCGGCTAATTCGCTAAAAATGCTATTACAATTTTTATTGGGTGAATGATAATAGATTAATTGTCATATGGTATTTCGAGATAAGCTAAGTTAAAAAATAGGTTAGATGTTTAAGTCGCACAATTTGACCACAAATTAAGTTCCTTATAGTTCTAAACACACAAAAATACGATCGATGTCGGAACCTTATAATATGGTAATGTCTGTGAACTCATGGTGGCTGCTGAGGTGGACCCTTACAAGTTTGAGTTGTTTCGTGCCGAGAAGCTATCAAAAGACTTATGTTCTCTGGTGAAGACATTGAAGTGAAGACAAGTTGTATTTTACAAGTTTTATGATTCACTGATTCAGTTCGCAACAAACAACTAAGGAACTCTGCTGCAAAATATATTCAAGCACATGTGAGAAGCCAACAGGAAAGCTGTTAAGAAATATATGACAAATCATCCTGAAATTAGTAGAAAACTGGTTAAAAAACTAAAGAAAGCCAACCTGAAGTTAAAGGATATGTTGTCTACACATATTCTGAAAATCACACAACTGTACTTAAAGGGACTGTACAGAAGTATAAGAAAACCCATCCTGAAATCCATAGAAAGTCTTAAAAAAAAATGATCAAATTTACTTATTGACATTATTCTTGGAATGGAATTCTTTACGTTTATTTAAGTAATAATAATTATCAACGTTAAGCTTAACTTTTACTAATTTCAGTTATCCTTAATCCTAATAATATTAAACCGTAGCGGAGCAGGGTATTTTCAGCTAGTACATTAGTGATAATTTACAGCTGTACACTACATTTTTTATTGCTAAAGAAATCATAAAACCTACACAGAATATAGCTAATAATGCACCATGCTTTTTATATAGAATCCTTTATTTTCTATGATACATTTGTTCACGTTGGCGGAAAGCCTTACGTGAACAGTTTAGAAAATACCGCCGTCAAAACAAAGAGTTCAATGACCGCACGGACCTTTTGACCGACCATATACTAAACTTTTTATCAGAGTAAGATAAAAAAAAATTAGAGTATTTAGATGTACAAAAAGAAAAAAAAAATCATAAATAATACAAGCCTTTTCTCTTTTTTAAAATATGTGTGTATCATTTCCAACTACGGTTGATACAAACTGCCTTACACAATCGCTCATAGCGAAACCTCTGATTAAAAGAGCCATTAAAAATAAAGTAATAAAGGACAGAACTAACAGACGAACCGCTAAAAAAAGGAATAAAAAAAAAGGTAGATAAGAGAGCGTAGTATTTAGGGGAGCCATAAGTCAGATCGATGGTGGCGCTCCCGTGGGGCCCGCGGATATCACACACATCCATTACAACTTTTTATTACAGGAGCAGTTTCTTTCCCTCTGCCGGGCCTCTTTATTGACGAGGGTCCAACAATCATCCAACATCCGTCTTTCTTTTTTCCTCACCGCCTCTCTGCAAACTCCACAACCGAAAAACCGGACTAATCGGCCTGTCCGTCTTCCAGCCTCGAGGTGATTATGAAGGAGGGGGGTGAAAAACTCCGATGAAGTTGGGGAGAGGGTCGGAAGAATACTGGGGAATGCTAGCCCGTGAATTACTGCAGATATTGAAAAGATGATGAGCTGAAAACATTCCGAGAAATGTTGAAAATGCCCGAATTGATTGTGTAATATAAAATACCCTAAATAAAAGACGGTAGGATTAATATGATGCACACTAAAGACCAAATGAAATCGTGGATAGAATTTGTTGCTATATTTCATAAATCTAGTAACTTAATAAATGAATAAATAAAATATATATAAAAATATTAATAATTCTGGGATCTGCAATAGAGGAAAAATTACATGAAATGGAAAGAGCATATGGTATTACCAAAGATATTTACAATAAAAAATACCTACCCAAAAATGTAAAAATATGGCATTACAACACATTGAACTATAATTTGGATAAATCGGAAAAACTAGAAAGGCGAATCAAGAGGAAAATATTAGGCCCACAAAATACAATAGAAGGTTGGAGGTTACGAAGTAATGATGAAATATATCAAAATGTAGAAAATATATCACATGTAATGGGGAAAAGAAGATTGATGTTTTTTGGTCATATATATGGAATGCCTGATAGTAGATTGAAAAATAAGATTTTCAGATATCTGTGGGGTAAGAAATCGACAACAAGCTGGGTCAATGAAGTAAACAGGGATTTAGAAAAAAAACAATATAAAATAGAGGAAATAAATAATAGAGAAGACTTTCGGCGAAAAGTATTGAAAATGGAGGGATTCCAAGGCAGGAAAGTGAAAAGGACTGGTGCAAAATGGTCTGAGGACAGAAAGAGGAAACATGGTGAACAGATGAAGGCATACTGCAAGAAGGGGGGGGGAGAATTGAAATTGGCACGTGATCCTCTGTTGGCCAATTCGAAAAAAAAAAATATTAATAAGTAGCATTTCACGTAGCGGCTTCGCCCGCTATCATAAGGAACTTAAACTTAAATAATTTTAACCAAAAAATAAAGATTTAATTTATTATTGATAACATTCTTGTATTCATGTATGTAACACGAATTTTACAATTGAGCATTATTCCTTCAATAATATTTTCACGCATAACAATAATTTTTAACCTGATTAAAATAGCTTTGATTAGATGTTTCATTATTACCTAAAAGCATAATTAGGCGAAGTAGAAAGAATAAACAGCTATAGGACATCTATAATGATCAGTCTTTATCAAATTGTATAAGATGAAGCGGGATGTAATGGTTTGACTACGCCAATAGAATGAATGAAGACAGATAGGTGAAGAAGGTATATAAAGGAAAGATCTTCGGCACTAGAGCAAATGGCCGATCAAGAGCTCGATGGAAGGAGATGGAAGAGGACATGGAACTGGCAGATATCCGTTTAGTGAAGGACAGAGCTCTGTGGCAGCAGATGTTGAAGGCCAAGGACCACACTGGTCTCTACCGCCAATAGAAGAAGAAAATTTATTGAAATTTACGACTATAAAAAAAAAAAAAAAAAAAAAAAAAAAAAAAAAAAAAAAAAAAAAAAAAAAAAAAAAAAAAAAAAAAAAAAAAAAAAAAAAAAAAAAAAAAAAATACAACTAGTTAAAGTAATTGCATATGTTCATAATAACATGTCAATAGCTTGTGAAGCAACTATTTCAATAAACGTTTTATATTAGAAGGTCCAGAGGCCATCTTCTTTTCAGATGGCTTGGAGGATTGTCGGTTATAGAATGGGAGACAAGTGGATTTGAATGGTTACGGAGTTTACTCTGAAAGTAGGGGTATCTGGTTTAGGTTAAATCAGCAACATATAGGACATTAAGGCATTTTTGGATACCAATAGGATTGATGAATTAATTTCCACTTCTATTGGAATTATTTTATTGGAAAACTAGTTTCGAATGCTAAACATTCATCTTCAGCTCTAAAACATACAACATTAAAAAACTAAAACACATCAGCACTATGTTACATGGATTATATATACTAAAGTTTTTAAAAGTGTAAGGCAAGAAATCAAATATTGATACTCACCTGAGGAGATCTAACAGATATCTGAAATATATCCATCGTGGAGGAGGGAAAGAGGCCAGGTAGGTTTAATTTTGGGGGTTTTTAGCTTGGGATTTCCCCTATAACTCACTGGATTTTTCCGTTCCTATTGGAAACAGGTTTAAGATTGGGCTATTGGAAATGTTTATCTGGTCATTTAAACAAAAATCTGGATCGGTTTTAAACGATTTTATTATTTCTAATGATTCATAAATATTTAATTTTAGGCTATTTTCTACTTGATGTATTATTTTAACTCCCGAATCTTTATTGAATTTATGATTATTTTGATCTAGAAAGGAAATAGGAATTTTGGTTCATACTATTTTATGCTCTTATATGTTAAATCCAATGAGTTACAGGGGAAATCCCAAGCTGAAAACCCCAAAAGATGGTGAGAAGTGGAAGGGAGTGGGGGGGGGGGGCTGGTAGGTTGAATTTTTTTTAGGATGAATTTATTTCCCATAGAAACGGAAAAATCCAATGAGTTATAAAAGAAATCCCATAGCAAATCACTAAAATTTAACCTACCTACACCCTTCCACTTCCCACGATGGATATATTTCAGTTATCTCTTAGACCTCCTGAGGTGAGTACTAATATTTGATTTCTTGTCTTACATTTTTGAAAACTTTACTGTATATAATCCATGTAGCATAGCACTGATATGTTGGGATGTCAGCTGTGTACACTGTGTAGAGGATAGGACCTAGGATACTATCTTGAGGAACTTCGGCAGATTGGGTAAAGAGGGGAGAATAGGAAAATTTATAGTATATCTTGAATATCGTTGAAATTTCGATAGAGGAAATCCCAACCAAAAACTCCAAAAATTTAATCTAGCCTCTTTCCCCCATTCACGATGAATATATTTCAGATATCTGTTAGATCTCCTCAGGTGAGTACAATACTTGATTTCTTGTCTTACATTTTTGAAAACTGTAGTGTATACAATCCATGTAAAATAGTGCTGATGTGTTGAAAATTTTGAATGTTTTAGAACTGAAGATGAATGTTTAGCATAAACTAATTTTTCAATAAAATAGTTCAATTGAAGTGGCAATTAATTCATCAATCATAATTATACAATTTGTGACAAAGTAAGGAGCATTAAGCATTTTTCGAAGGATTTTGAATTGCAAGAATTTGATACGGAATGAATTAGATGGTTATTGCCCGGTTGCTAGACGATGACCTTAGCGAACCAATAGCTAGCGAACCGCTAACTTTATTGATTCGCTAAGTAGATAACTGCTAGCTAATTTGTAACAACTTGATAACTTAGCGATTCGCTAAGTAGCTTCTTTATAAATCCAACAGATAGAGCTAGTGTAGTTGTTACATTTATGGAGCCTCTTTTACGGTTAATATCGTATATTATGTTGTCGTCTGGTGCTCCTCACAGCCAAATTTAAAAATTCAATCTTCAATGTTGGAATTGATCATTATTTTATCATTTCTAGAACGTCAGGTATCTTGTAAATATCCCTAACCTCAGAAAAGCGTTGCCTGGATACTAGCTAACTAATTCTTTCGCTAACTTTAGCGGCTTGTTAACTAATCGTTCGCTAACTTTAGCGGCTTGTTAACTTATTGTATCGCTAACTTAGCGGTTTGTTAACGTATTGGCTTGCTAAAGTTAAACGATTGAATTATATGAGATATCTCATTCTGTATTGGATAATTTATATTATTTGCCGGTTATCACAAGGTTTGCTTACTTTCAAAATTTTAATCCTTTTCATATCAGGGCTTTCCAGACAGGTGCAACGCACTTCCAACAATTTTTTTCATAAAAACTTTTCTATTTCCAGTCACGCTATAGGGTGTTCAAGTTAAAGTATCTAATGTCAAATAATGATAAATAAAATCTAAGGACGAAATTTAAAAAAAAAAATTTAATTGACACAGTGTCCCTTATGAGCTAGCCGGCGCTTTACCGCTGATCTTACGAAGCCTAGATCGTAATTCCGATGGGAGGGACTTTTTGTTTTTTAAAATAATTACTTTCCACACACACACACACACACACACACCTATATATATATATATATATATATATATATATATATATATATATATATATATATATATATATACATAAGCACACATATATGTGTATACTTATAAGAATCAAATTTGGAATTGAGGATTGTGTGAAGAATAATTTTGAGCTGAAGGCAACATCACGAAGAAGCTATTGGGTATATATTTAAAGAAGAGGGGAAGATAAAGGTTGTACAATGCAATTTTTATTTCCTTTTTGATTATCACTGTATTGTTAAATGTGAGTTGTTATTAACACTGTTTTAAAGATCTGCCAGGATCTGATGATTTTTCGAGGCCGAAGGACACCCTTGGCCACTCTCTCCTTCCACAATTAGAATTAGTTTTCGTCCTTAAGGATGCTATTTTAAGATGGCGGAATACTAATAGTTTTTTTTCGTCCTTAAGGATACTGTTTTAACGGTTTTTAAGTTATCTGATGGATAACTTCCGCCATTGTTGTCCTCCAGGATACTGTTTTAAAATATTTAACGATTTTAAGATGGCGGACTGTCATTGTTAGTGAAGCCTTCATCTAGACTACTTCAGTAAGTCCATTTATTTTAATTTCTCATGTTTCCCCAACCTCGTCCTTCATTATTGTTATGCCAACTTTATTATTTTGCTTACCATTCTATTTTACCATTTTTCTTTTCATACAGATCCCTTATACTTTTTTTAAATTCCTATTAAAAACATCTTTTAATAAAATTGTTACATTGTATTAGTTAACACAATTTAAAATTTGTATTATTCAATTTAAATTATTTTATTTATTTTATTACAACTGTATCTTTTACTAGACTTTGCTACTATTTTGTATTCAATTATCTAATTAATTACAGATATTTTTCTTGTTTCTTTTTCATTTTAAAATTATTTTTATTAATTATTTATTTATTTTTTTTTTTTATGTTTGTATCATCTTGGTTACATCCAATGTTTGTTATTTTAGCCTGACGAAGACCTGCAAGGCAGGTCAAACGTTGGCACGCCAAAATATAAGTTTTTCATTTAAAAACTTGCCGTGTTTATTCATCCTGACTGCACCCCTGACCCCTGACCATTTCATCTCGTTTATTTTCTTTAGTTCATGGACTTATTAAAAAGACAAAACAACGACAATCAATTGAATTGTCCAAAAATTTACGTATAAATTTAATTTAATTTTAGTGTTCAATATATTATATCAAGGAACAGATATATGATTTCTTGAAGTTTTATTTTTTTCTATGTGATTGGGTAATTTTAAAATATTTTTTAAAACTGCATACAAAAAAAAAAAAAGCCCCCCTCAGATGTTTGTTATGGGTCACTCCATGCCAAATCAACCAATTCAACATCAGGTTTGGACCTTGACCTTTCCGATTTCTATGATTTTTGGTATAGCAGCTATTATATTTTTTTTTATAATATTACATTTTTAGATATTACATAAAAAAATATTACATTTTTCTGACTTTTGGTTTTTGAAAATTCAAAAAACTACTGTTTTCGGTCCTGATTTAGTATATTCAAAATTACGCCATTAAAAAACTATTTCTCCCAGAGAGCTCAAATTTGAGGCATTCTTTTGTATTTGAAATGTCCTTTAATATGATAGGTCACTTGATATATTTTCGGTTCATTTTGAATTTTTTCGAAACATTCTAAAACGGTTAGAGCTATGATATCTGATGGTCTAGAACCGGGTGCTAAGAGAAATCTCATAAATTATCGATCCTATAACTTTATCGGACGATTTAACAAACCTTAACTAGTATCCAGGCAACGCTTTTCATAGGTTATGGATATTGATAAAATACCTTACGTTCTAGAAATGATAAATTAATGATAAATTCCAACACTCAAGCTCATATTTTTAAATATTGTTAAGAGAAGCATCATACGATAATATGATATAAGTTATTAACCGTAGAAGAGGCTCCATAAATGTAACAACTATACCAGCTCTATCTGTTGGATTTTTAAAGAACCTACTTAGCGAATCGCTAAGTTAGCGAACGATTTAGCTAAACAATAAATTAGCTAGCTAGTGTTCTAGCAACGCTTCTCACAGTTTAGCGGACTGTTAGTTATTGATGAGATATCTAATGCTCTAGCAACCGGGCATAAATGAATTACCCCTAGATCTCAATTTTTTTACATTCAAATAGGTTTAATTACTGTCATGTAACTGAGTATTTTGTAATTAATTGGAAGCTTTAAACGTTAATAATGAATAAGGAGATGTCAGTGCTAAGAGGTGACAAAAGAATAACTCTTTAATTCATTGAAATGAAAAAAAAAAAAAAAAAAAAAAAAAAGACTCCAAGATTAGTTAGATAAACTGAAGCCGTCGAAGGGGAGCCAACTAATATATTTGTCCGGGTACAAGGGAGGGGAGTGGGGGAGAAGAGGTGAGGGAAGTCAGATGAAAGATGTAAATGACATTTGTAAAACAAGGAAAGTGGAAAAGTAAAATGAAAAAAGTAGCAAATAAATTAATTAACCCGATGATGGTTATTCCGGACACGTCCCTTCAACAAAGGAAGGAGGGGGGTATCTCAACTCCCGCTGGTATAAAAGAAGCCTTGATATTAGAATTGTAAAAAGTCCGGGTCGAATTTAAGGCGAACGATTTGTAACGAGGAACCGGAAGCCCTGATTAGGCAAATAATAAAGCCGGAGGAAGGCTTTGGCTCTAACGAACTGTGGCTAAGGGATTAAACGCTTTGATCAATTTGCATTAAGAACGGTTTCTTTTCCTCGCCAAAGGGAGACCGTGCTTCTTCTCTTCATCATCGCCATCATTTCTCTCATTTCCTCTTAATTAATATTTGTTTACGACTCCCGGATTGTCTTCTAATATCGCCCGCCGGGCGGAGGTAGCAGGATTAGGAGCTGTCTCTTCAAAGGATGTTTGCCGAGGAAGCGGAGCTAGCTGTAAATTATCGTCGAGTCGAGTCCCGTAGGAGGCAGTCTACAATACACCCTCGAATTTCGAATTTCGTTCTAGGTTCTAACTTACGCATTATTTTTTAAAGAACACAGGCCAACAAAAAAAATGTTTTTGAAAACTTTTTTTACTTTAATTGCTGATTTTTATAGATTTTTGCGTGCTGAATCCAAATCTGGTCTTAGTTTCTTTGCATCACCCATAGTTTTTGATAACTTTGTTTTTTTATATAATTTAAAAAAGCTTATATAACTGTTTCATATAAATATAAAGCATTATATAACTGTTTCATGAGGCCTAACTTTATATGTAGAGGTGGTAAGAGAATGTTTCTAGGATCTACAAGGTTTTTGCGGAGAATGTTCTTCTCGCCGGGTTTTAAAGACTCCCTCACAGGCCAGTTCTTTCTGCACCAATGTTGATCCCTTGCTCTACTGTCCCATTCACACAAAAAACATGGAAATTTGGTAAAACCGCCTTGCTGACCAAAAAGCATGCATCTTACTTTCAAGTCACCACTTATCATCCAACCATAAGCCGAATAGCCAATTTTATTCAACACTATTTCTAGGTTTTCATAGCTCTCTTTCATATGTACAGAATGGCCAATAGGTATAGATGCATAAGTGTTACTATTGTGTAGTAAAACAGTTTTTAAACTAGTTTTGGAAGAATCAATAAACAGCCTCCAGTCTTCTTTTATGTATACTACACCAAACTCTTTGATCAGACCTGGAATGTCTGAGCAGTACACTAAATCACCTTCTTGTTCAAAAAGTTTCGAAAACTGCTGCTCTCTCTTCCTATACACATATATGCTAGTTCCAACTGCCAACAAGTTCTTTTCTTTTAGTCTAGAACCAAGCAATTCAGCTTTTTCTTTTGTTAACCGAAGATCCCTAAGTCGTTAAGCTCAATCTGACAAGGGGATGTTGGCTTTTTGTGTGGATAGTAGAGACCTATCATAGTGCAAAACTAGAGTTATAACCGCCAATAAGCATTAGGAGCCGAGAAAAAAAATAAAATATGAAAATCACATTTTATATTTTTTCTCTGCTCTCAGTCAAGACAGAGAAATGATTCTTTCACGTTTAATTGCAGTTTTGTATGCTATCACATACAAAAATACTTTTGTTATGCTCAAGACACTATCCGGCTTTAGGGTGCTCAAAAATTAATTTCCAAAGTCAAGTGTGCTCCTTGGGCCACATATTTCCCGAAAGAAAAACAAGTATTTCTGGTTTCCTTTTGCTTAATTTTTGAGTGAACCCTTGAGCTCTAGGAATTCCGAATTCAATATCAAAAGAATTCGACACTGGACAGAGATAGATCAGCATAATTCCGAGAGTTTCAAAACTTGAGAGTAAAAAAGATCCATCGATAGTCGACATTATCGATAGTGACCATCGATAGGCATGACCTATCGATATACCGATAGTAACTATCGACTATCGCCCAACCCTACTGTGTATGTAGCAACACAATAAAGTTGGACAATATGTTTTTTGTATTAATAATGCATATCTCTCTCTTGTGTAATTGGTAAACTTTTAAAAATAATTTTACTGGCAGAGAGCTTTGTATAAATACTGATCGCTTCTTTAAAAATTTGTTTTCCCTGCCTTCAACTGTAAGGTGAATCTAGTGTATTGGTGCGATTGAGGACTTGCCATTACGAAGACATGGAGCTAGGCACCGAGTGCTGACCAGCAATAAGGCAGTGACAGGGCGAGCCACGTGGTGGTCGTTCATCACCAGCGGCCAACCACACCTTTTTTCAACCAAACTCCTCCGTGAAATATGATTTTTCAATAAAGGCCCCCCAACACTAAACGGCTTGCAGATTAGAGGTCATCCATTTGGCCCTATCTCCAATACACAGTTCCACGGCCTCCTCTATAATGCTCTACCCTTTACCTTCTCACTCTCTCTCTCTCTTTCTCTCTCACACTCTCTCTCTCTCTCTCTAAATGACTTCATTCCTCTCACAGCTCTTTTTCTCTCTCCTAACGGTCAGGGACGCTCTACGGAACGTGGAAATTGCTGGTTCGGCTTTAGTATCTCCGCTCCATTATTCAATTTCATTCTTAAATGGGGCACAAATTCTCGAAACTCAATGGTGTTATTAAAAAAAAAAAAAAGAATTCTTGTTTTACTGAGAAGATTTACAGGATTTTCTTTATTTAAACATATAAGGATATAGGTAGTTGGGAAACGCAGTCATAGATACACAACAATCATAAATACATTTTAATTTATGATGCCGACGTTTCGACATGCATTACAAGCCTTCATCAGGGCAAGAAGGTAAAGAAAACAAACAAATAGAAAGTATAAAACATTTATGAAATGAATTTATCTTTTGCACTTGTTTCCCACATTTCATTTTGAGTTTATTACCATGTGTTCAGGTTACAAGTAACCTTCCCAAATGTATATAACATGCCAATGAGAGATCGTTTGATTGTTCCTATTATTAAATAATTAAATAAAAAAAATTACAAAAACAACAAAAAATTATTTAAATATTTTATTAAGTGTTATTCCATGTAAAATACCTTTTTCCTGAAGAAATTCTATCGTTTTTTCGATTTATACGACGAATTAAATCGAACAAAGACATGTTGCGTATAATAATACAAAAAATGATAACACGGAATATTACAATGAAACGGATAACATATGAGGTAGGTAATGTTGGTGGCATCATAACCTGACATGGTCGAATTAGTTGAGGTAAGTGACACCTGAGTGCTGTATGCTTGTATGCTTGTATGCTTAAAACATACAAGTACCGAAATTTGTTTGGTATTACGGTAACCACACTGTAAATAAATATATAAAGGTTGGAAGTTCGACAAATGTAGTCAAACCATGGACCACATCCGTTCAATCAAATCGTAGAGAGGAAGTAGTCTTGTGCAGGCTAAGTATAGGTCACACAAACCTTACACACTCCCATCTAATAAACAAGCAGCCACCGCCAAAATGCAAATACTGCGGTGAGATAATCACTGTTAGTCATATATTCCAAGATGTCCATACTTTATAATGCAACTAAAAAATCTAGGACTTGCACCCGGCATTTTTCAAATTCTTGGAGATAAAGAAAAAAATTTAAAAAATCTGTTCACCTTTTTAAAAGCACAAAATTTAATTAATAAAATATAGACCCACCAAAAAAAAAAAAAAAAGAATTTAAGTGAAAAAAAAGAAAAGAGAAATAATAAAATAAATAGCTAAAAGTTTATAAAAATCCGCAGGCGTTTATGACCTTTGTAGTTTATCGCCTATAAACAATAACAAACAACAACGACGTTTTTTTTTGTTGTTTTTTTTAAGGTGTTGCGGGCCCCTAGACGCGAGCCTATGTAGCCTATGCTTAAATCCGGCCCTGAGTCTCAGATTATTTTATATATATGTTAAAATTACCTAATTAATTTATTCTTTATTTAATTATATATGTTTTAATACGTACTTATTATTTTCTATACCATTTTAAAAAAACTATTGGTCCATTATTATTATAAAAGTTTAAAGTACAACTTAGAGTTTGTTGTATACTTCCTATGCAGATCTCATGTATTTTAGTATATCTTTTACCTTAGCTTATCTTCCAACCCCAAATTTTGATAAATAAACTTAATAATTTCTAGAACATTAGCAGTGCGTTCTAATTTGCTATCCATTAACAAAAGTGTTATTAATTTTTATGACTCGTGGTAGGAATAATTGAGAACAGGATGCGAGGAGGTTGGAACAATAGCTGATTCTTGAAAAGGAAAGAGACCTTCTCGGAATATTCCAAAACAGTTTCTGTTTAAAAGAAAAACAGAACAATGCTCTTTTAAATGAATTTCGCGACCTCTTTTGTTCAAACGTTTTTAAAACAGAAGCCGCAAACTGTTCATAAAAGATTTCTATGAAAATATAATTTAAATCTACAATGGCGACATCTTGATTTTCCTCCTAAAAACGAATTTGTACGTTTTATTCCCGGTTGAAGGGGATAGATTTATGGTCATACTGAACGCTATGGCCCGTTTGAATAATATATCATCGCCGAATCAACCACTCGCCATAAGTCATTTTTCCCAGCATTACAAGAGACATAAAACAGATTCATTTATATGATTATTAGAGATGGGTCGGCTTGTCGGAGATGCAAAATTGTTCGGCCAACTTTTTTCATGCATATTTCTACCCTTAAAAAAGGTTGTCTGAAATGAAAACATAGAATTTATCAACATGGAATCACAAAAGTGTTTTGTCAAAGCCTGATCCAACCTGAATTTTCTTATTCGGGTTTTTACATAGCCAAAGTCATAGTCAGTCCATCTCTAATGATTTTCATTATAAAATATAAAAAAAAAAGAGGACGTTGAGGGCCTCCATGTCGCCGCTATATCTATCTATTTGTATATGGAATTTCCATGAAATTGCACGGAATTTCACGTTTTGGGAGTTTCTGCACAAATTTGCCTATTATATTTTAAGACTAGCTGCCCCAGCAGACGTAGTTCTGCCCTATTTTCTCTAAACAAACACAACATTGATTTTTTTATGTAAATATTTCCTCCCCGACAGACTTTGTTCTGTCAAAAGTTATTGTCCCTTCGCAGTAATAAAACATTTCAGAGTGATCACTTTATTTATAGATTTATGTCTCCATAATAAACAACGATTGCTTACAAATATGTTTTCTATTTTGTACATTGCAAGACTTTAGTAGTGTAATCTGGTATTTTCATTGTAATGCCTTATGGTAAACGATATTTTTTGTTTGATTACTTGGCGCATAAATAAATAAAGCTGTAAGTTTTCCGACGCGAGAGCAGGCAACATACAACTGTCCATGAGAGAAGCATGGGTTTTGCAGATTGACGCCGCGCAAAACACTCAACGACTGACCCTGTGCCTAAACAAAAACGATTAAAAAAAAAATTAGCCGAATTGGTCGAGCCGTTTTTGAGTTTTACGCCTAGTAACGCATTTAGCGATTCATTTTTATTTATATAGATAGATAAAAAAACTTTCCTTGTGCCTAAAAATAACGTTAAAAAAAAAAATTAGCCGAATTGGTCGAGCCGTTCTCGAGTTTTACGCTTAGCAACACATTTGGCGATTCATTTTTATTTATATAGATTAAGAAACATAGCAGATTTAAATGAAAATGCTCGTTTCCGACTACTTCAACATTTACTAAGCAAGCGTTCAAAGCTCCCAATTAATAAAAAAAGACTTATTTACATGACAGTAACCAGATCCATTTGATATTTCATTAAAAATACTGTTTGTTTTCTTATTTTTCAATTTTAGAAAAATTGTGATTTATTTCTAAATCATCAACAATAACATTTACCTACATAATGTTTCAAGTAAGAAAAAAATAAATAAATAAAAAATATAGTTTTTAATCATTTCTTCGAACTCAGAAAGAAATGGTATAATGTTGAACGTTTTCTTTGTATTAACATTCGTAGAATTTCTAATATAATTCTATTCCACCTTTCAATCTACTCTTTTATTTCCATTTAATTCTACAGTAGAGATTAGTTAGGTAAACAATTACAAATAATAATGAAGATGTCTATAGTGGCAGCCAGCCAATCGTCAGTAATTAACATTTGCATAAAACCATATCCAGAATTGAAATCAGACGGGAAATCAGTTTTTTGCTCTTCTTGCAATGAATCAATTGGTTCCAGAGAAAATCACTAGTCGGTCCTCATTGCAACTCAAGTAGCATTGCAATTCCATTTTCTAATAAGTAGCACACGATTTAATTTGATTATTCCCAATATATTTTTATGTTAATTAGTGGGCACACACAGTTAACTGCAATTCAAAAATCCAAGCGAGCTCCATTGTTACATTATGGTTCCTTCCAATATTTCATTAGATAAACTGCTGTACAGGCCCTTTAAGTCATGTTTGCAAAAATACACAATTCGAAACATTCCTCATGAGGGCATTCTAAAAAAAAATAATTTCAAACACGGTTGTAAACATTATCTTAAGAAGAAAAACATAAAAGAAAAGAAAACAGTTATTTTTATATCATGGCAGATGAAACTACAGACCCCCGGATACTTGAAATCAGTAGAAGGTTGAATTGCACGTTTCTCAATCTGTTTTCGTTTTTTTATTAGACGTTTTTGCACATTTGGCTAATTTTGATTGAATTTTTTAAAAATATTTTTACATTACGAAATCCAGTCTTTAGTGATCAGTAGGGCTGTGAATTATATGCAATAAAAACTGAAAAATATGCACATATATATGCAGATATATTGGGTAAAATAAGCAACTATTTGCACTATCAGAAAAATAAAGAAATCGAGAACTCAAGTTTAAATAACTGATTGTGTTGAAAAGGGGAACATTAGGAAGAAAAACATTAAAAAGCTAATATTAAAAAAGAAAAACGAATGTTAAAAACCTTTATTGAAGATAAATAAAACACATTGAACAGGGAACGAAAAAATCAGAACATCATTAATTTCCAGAAAACTTAAACAACAATCACAACCAAACTTTAATACTTATACTTTATAATACAGAACAATATACATCAAAAACAACCATAAAGAAACTCTCCCAACTTATTCATGCCACTTATTCACTGTTGTAGATTTGAATTGCAGACAACCACTTTTTCAGGTTTTCGAACAAAATAGATCGTCTATTGGGCCCCAAAATAGATTTGAAACGGCTAAACGACTGCTCTACATCATATAAATATAAAACGTCTCCATCACTCTCGAAAGTCTCATTTGAAAGCTCACCTACGCACTTTCTAACAAGATCTTTTGTCTTTGAAGCAGTGACTTTCGGTATTTTAGGTTAACACAAAAGAACAGTTTACGAATGATACGTCTCGGTGAACACTGTGTGAGAGACTGTGTAATGGAATGATAGAAGGGAGAAGGGTGAGATGAAAAGTGAAGTCATAATATTCCACTTATTTGAGCGAAGTATAAACGAGAAATTAATCGGATTAAACAATTCTGAGAGAAGCAAATCCGATCGAAAGTTCGCTGAAACCGAAGAATCGGCACTTCGACACATACAAACGCATTGATTAGGCGAAAAAAAAATAATGGGAGGAGTTCTTTTTCGGTTTTTATCTATATTTTATTTATTAATCTGCTCGGAAACAAAAAAATTAAATGTCAAATGCTGATATGCAGGATATGTAGATAAATATTAAAGTCTAGTTTAAAATACGTAAAAATATGAATTTATGGCCAAACATTTATTCCAAATGCCTCTAAACATATATATTTTGATAATATTTGATGTTTTAGTTAGTTAGGAGAAATATGCAAATGCATATATTTCACAGCCATAGTGATCAGGTATTTTGGATGAGAGTTCAAAAACGATTTTGTTACCAACTTTTTACCTGGAGTTCACTGTGACCTGTGCACACTGTATATGAAAGGGGCTTTTATAATATTCCTTGGCCTAAATACAGTTAACAAATTAGACCGGGGCTGTTTGGACTGAATATGGTTTGCAGAGGGAGAGAGAGAAAAAAGTACAGCGGATGGCAGATGAGCTGGCGACTATAAATGAGACCAAGTCCTGGAGACTATTAATTTGCCTCTACTAATCTGCGCCGCCATTACGTGCAAGAGCAAAAAGCAACCCCACTTAGGACTCGCTCGGAAAAACGGTATTTAGGACAGAACTGGTTAGAGAGCAGTGCACTCTATGTGCTGCCATAGGTGTCAGCCGAGTGTTGGTATTTCCTAAATATCATTATAATGATGGAGAGTCACATAGTTTTAATGATCAACTGTGTCTGAAGGAATAAAGATAATTAATTCAAGAACGTGTTAATATTGGTACTACCCCCCAATTTATAATTACCCCCCAATATATTATTATTATTATTTAAATCAAGTAAATGAAGAAAACTCTAGATGCAGAGAGGTGATCCAGAATGCTATAAGAAGAGGAAAGTGATTTTGGAGAACCTTCAATCAGTAAACTGGTCACAGATCCAGACTGAACTCAATTTACACGTACCCCATGAATACAGGTGTAAATATGAGCACCCTTTTTTGTTTTTGGTTTAAAGTCACTTTTAATTAGCAAAATTAAATAATTTGAAAAATAACAACTATAACAAGTTTCCTAAATGCCAAAAGGCAAAACAATGGTTAACATCTATTATTTCATTTCAAAAAAGACGATTTACAAAAAGTGTTTGCAAAAACCCACCAGAAAAAATGGGTTGTAAATATGAGGCCTCTTTGAAAAAGTCACCAAAAATAGTTTAAAAACAGGATAAAACAAAACTAAACGCTAGATAATTCTTTTTTTTCTTTTTTTTGAAGGCCTTTTGTCTTCCCACCCCTGCCACTGACCGGTCTCTTACACCGGGAAAACTCAAGGACCTCTTCTTGAGAGTACTTTTGTCAAGAGACTAGGCCAACTGATTCTTGTACGGTGATCCGGTGATGAGGCTGGACCTTGCTGCTTTGCGTCCACTTGTAGTGTGGTTCTTTTCTTAATGTTGGGAACAAGAGATATATCCAACTTCCGGGCCCAAATTTACACCAACCCTACCTAAGAAAGATGACCATTATCAATTTGACCTAAAAGCGTGCGTGACTAAAGGTGTGCTTCAAAAAGTAGCTTAAGATATCCGCTTTCCAGATATCATTGTAAAATTATTTTTAATTGAATACAAGAACATGAAAAGATAACGATTTCACATGCCTCTCAAAGGTTTGTAGTCCAGAATAAACACCAATTTGCACAATAACTCACGCCGCATCCGTACTAATTGAAAGAATGGTTCCAACTGCTTTTTACTATCTTATATTAGCAACATATACATTGGAGTAACCTGTGGTGTAGTGGTTAGCATAGCAACCTAATAACCTCAAGATCGCGGGTTCGCAGCCCGGCAGATGACCTTAGGATTTTTTAAAGGGAATAAAAAATCCTTAGCTATGCCGTCCTTCGGAAGGGACGTAAAATGGGGGTCCCGAGCCTGTGCGATGACAGGTACTCGTTAAAGATCCCTATCCTAATTATACCTGGATAGGCAAAATTTAGGACTCCCACCGTAGCATCGTCCGATTAGCCATAGGCAGCATAAAGCGACGTTAAACCAAATAAATAAATTTATATATCCCTCATTAACAGTTACATTAAAAACATTACCTAGTATCATTTTCGAAGTATTTTGTATCGATGTGTTTATTTGCGGGCTTAACACACATATTTTGGTATATCAGTATTTTTTAATTTTTTGGTAGTACACACACGAAATGAATGTTGACCTTCCCACCCTACACTAGAATAGATAAGACAACCTGTAGGACAACCCGTCCTTCCTGCCCTAGTTGAAGTGCATAAGGACGTTAAGTCCCAATAAAGGAAAATGGATAGCTTCAGATGTTCCAAATGAGCGAACACAAACAATTTTACAAGAAAAGGGAAAACTGCTGATGCAAGTAATACGAAAAGGTGACGGTTAAGTCTCAAAGAAATATATTTTAAGTCCAAATATTTCAAAACAACTCGTGTTTGCATTGTAGAATTCTATGTAGCGCCCCCTCCACAATGTTTCTTTTTAACTAAAAAAAAACTTTCCATTTAAACTTCAAAAAACAGTAATATTCTTTGATATGACTTTTTATTATTAAAATATCAAAATAATCCTAATATGTATTGTTTTTAAAAATTTATGTAGTTCTCTTTTTGTGCAACTGGTACAACCTGTTGTTCAAGGAAGCCATATTTGTTTACATTTACATTGGTTACATCTATCTAAGATTTCAAATACAAAGCTATTTATGTTCATTTCGATGTAATCTAGTATGTTTTGTCATTATTGTAATGTGTGGTTGTAAAATGCCTCTAAGCGACACCCATCTGAATATTTTAGATTTGTGTCGTTTATGTCTCGGTGAAGACAATAGTTTAATACCGGTTTTTGACAATTCTCTAATAGGCCATCAATTGTGTGACAAAATTAGTGTCTGTCTCGCTGTTGAAGTAATTTAATTTCTTAATGTTGCTGCTTAATTGATAAACATGTCAGTTCTTTTTTTCCTTCCAAATCTTATTGTATCTTATTGTTATGTTTTAGATTAAAAATGAAGATGAAGTTTCACAAAAAATATGCAGTCAATGCCTAACGAAAGTAAATTCTTTCTTTGATTTTCGTAATAGGACTTTAGAGTGTCAAAAAGTGTTACAAAGATGGGTCAGTGAAGGAAATCAAAGTGAATCAAATTTTTTAAATGAAAATGTGGCATTAAATAATAAGGTATGTTCCTGATTGTGCAGTCTATTACTTGTCATTTAAAAATTTATTTGTCAAAAAAGTGATTTCAAGCAGTAGAATGTTCTTTTACTAATACTAGGTGGTTGTTGTGAGATCATATTTCATTAGCACTAAAAAACATTGCTTGTAATATTATTAGAAGTTTTATACTAGGCAAGTAATTATATGTTTCAATGATTATTTAAATATGTTGACATTAATGTAGTCATATTGATTATACAGCTAGTGTAAAAAGTATTGGGACACCAACAAATATGTTAGTCTTACTCGTTTTTTAACCAGAATAAATTTCCTGAGAGTACACAGCTGGTGTCAATAAAATGGGAATAGACTAGATGAAATATAATTCAGGTATATCTTGAATAAATTATATTAATATAGGAAAATGCCAAAGAAACATGCGCTAAAAATATTGGAACACTATGATATTGATATAAATAAGGAGATTACTGCATATTATCAGTTTGTTGTGACTGGAATTTTGGCCAGTGGTGTTAGGGACATGTATCAGGTCCTCTATATATTTTCTGACATTCACGTTTAACAATGGGATGGAAAGGAAAAGGAATTTTTGCTGAATTACAAAAAAATAATGAGTACAAACATTTGGGTGAAATATAAAAATTGTTATATTTAAGTCTCTGATATTATAAATAGGTACAGTTTAAAAAAGTTTTATGGTCTGAAGCCTCGTTCCGGCCACCCAGAAGATTTTTTGGCATTGGATGATTTAATTATAGTCTGTAAGCTATAATATTTTTAAGGATGCCTATATATTTGACATAGTCCATTATCCATTGAATAAACCTCAATTTTTTCACTCCAGAGGCCCCCCCCAAATCATCTCAGAACCTACTTCATGTTTAACAGTGGGCACTGAGTTTCTGAATTTGAACTCTTCATATACTCTCCCTACCATACATTCTGGCAACCTCTTTGGTAAACCATGATCTACTTTCACTCATTAGTAAATAACACCCACTCCCGCATTTAGTGGGGCGATTAACATTTTCATTGACTAAAGATCTTTTTTCTTTTGGTTCAGTTTGCTTTCAAGATTAAGATATATTTCATAGGTGCTGTTTGGCAATGTAACCCAATACTTGGTTGGAATGGTACTGCAAAAAGGTGTAGAGAATACACCAAGTCCATAAGATATATTTTTTCAGAAGAATCTGAGAGAAGGTTAGTATTAAAGTCACCAGTTATGATGACTTTATTATATAGAGGAACATAAGTAAAAAGAGATGATTCGAATGATGGGTCGAGTTTGACTTGAGGAGGGCAGTAAACTGAGGCAAAGGAGGGAAAATGATTCCGAGGAGATTTCAGTGAACGTGTATTAAAAGTGTGGAATATCAGGAGAACTGGATTTAAGAAGAATTTTTGTTCTTAGATTATTGCGAACATATAAACAAACATCTCCACCAGTTTGATCCGTCCGATCATGGCGAATAAGGGCGTAATCAGGAATAGATATAGAAGAGGAGGGGATATATGATTTCAACCAAGTTTCAGGTACAATAATTGTCACATAACCATTAAGGAACAACGGGAAAACATAAATACGTCTAACATTAGAAAATTTGAAACATTGAGATATAAAAAATAAAAATAAAAATATTACATTGTACAGAGATCTAGATATGTAATTGTTTCTGAAAAAAACAAATAAATCGATTGGGATACAGACAAAAGTAAAGATGAATCTGATCTGAAAAGATAAGTAGGTATTAAGAGTTGTGTTCTTGAACTATGACTTTTGTAACCACCTAGTTAGATTAGGCCTTGATTTTAATTACCAGTTTTATTATTTATAGGAAACAGACAACGGGTTTAAAGAGGAATCAGCTACAGACCTTAACAAAACTAGTGAGACTGATGAATCGGAAAACGAATATGAAACTGGAAGTGATTCTGAAAGTTGTAGTTCTGGAAGAAATGATGACGACAGTGTCGAAGAGCCCAATTCGTTTGAAAATAGCGTTCAGACCTCAGCTTGTGGTATTGTTTCAATAGAAAGTGAAGTTCCTGGTCCATCTGGCCTTCAGCAAGGCAATAAACGATCATCCCTTGTTGAGTAAGTTTTTTTTTTTTTTTTTGTTTTTAATTTAATTTTAATCGTCATATTAAATATAATAACACCTTTTTTATTTTTGGAAACTGTTTCCAGGCGAAACTCTAGACAAACCGCCAACTCATCTTTGAGCTTGTGATGCCTTATATTTTCCTATCATTATCTTAGTATGATATCTAAATTTTCAGTTCTTATATCTTACCATGACTCCACCCCTGTTCCTGCCTGAATAAAATACCTATTTTTCTATTGTTACCCTCTTTCAGTATATTTTGATGTTGCACTTGTTTTAGTGGTGTAAGTCTAGTCTTCTTAATTCAAATAAAAATACTGTCATTATCCACCTCTATTAATTACCCTCACAGTTTTTAACAATTTTAATTCCTACTTGTTATCATACCCGGGACCTACAATTAACCATCATCATAAACTCATTATACTCACGTCTTATTTATGCTCCTTTTAAAAATTGTCTTGTGGTTTTTATTATTAACCCTTTAACAGTCAATGTATCCTGGAGGATACACATATTTAATGCCTTTCGCTCAAAAAATTACATAATATCCAAAGCATTATCCTACTCATTATTGTCTAATATCCTTTATTCAACCTTAAATTTCATGATACATGTGTGGGGGTTAGCGTGGCTATAGGCATTCAAAGGAAAAAAAAAACAAATTTATTCAAAATTCCTGGTCTGCCCGTTAAAGGGTTAATATAAAGATAATAATAATTTGTTACCCCTTATCAATACTTAATATGAAGTAAACAATAACATATCTTCATGTAAATCATTACACTCATTTATTATCATATTATTATGCATTCTTTTATATTACAGTTTAGTATCACTATTTTATTTTTAGAATGTATTAGGTGTTGATAATTACATCAAAAACAGTGAAGTAATGATTAGATGTGAATAGGGCTCTGGAGAAAAATTGTCAATTTTATGCCCAAAACGATATTAACATTTGTTATCTCAGGTTGTTTTTAACATTTTAAGTTTTGGTTAATGGTTTAAAGTGTTGGAAAATGAAATGAGATTAAATAATAAAAATGGGGAGGTTATGGGGAACACATATTGATGAATCCTAAATTCAAAGTGAAGATTCAAAATTAATTGATATTTAGCTGCAGTGCAGATCTGATGATTTTGGTGGAGTTGGACGTGTACTCTTTTGTAATGTCTATCCCATTGCCATTATTATTAACTGACTATAGTTATTTTTGTTATTTAAAAGATGCTAGAAAATTCTAATATTAAAAATAATAAGAATAGAATTAGTAAGGCAATAGTCGGAAAATATGAGATATCATGAGCTCGAAGACAGGAAGCAAGTTTGATCTGGGGATGTATTGTTGGTCTTTGTTAATATGACCCCTCCGCTTTGATACTTTTGCTGAAATGTTTGAAAGTTTGAGTTGACATATATTTTATATTATTTGTTTTCAAATATTATGTTTGAGAAAAAAAAAAAAAAAAAAAATTTGTTTTTGTAAACACTATAAGATTATTAAGTCTAGTTAAGTTTTTATATCTCGACTGTTGATTATATTGTTTTAGCTTGCTTCATCTTGCATTTTGGGAATATGATTGATTGTTGGTAGTTAGGTTCTGGTGGTAGTTTACCTTCATACAAGCATGTTTAATTATTTGTTCCTCGTAACTTCTTTTTCCTTTGGTTTCAATATTACTTTCTGAGTTTTGTTTTGTTGAAATATTGTGATTATTTTTTTTTATATTTCTCTTCATTTATGAAAGAAGAGGCTTATTCATTTTTTGTTTATACGATGTTTTACTAGTAGCATATGTTGAAGTAAGATCATTGAACTTTCTCTTATCCTGCATTGCATTAACAACTGGTTTGCTCTTATATTTTAAAAGGAAAAAATAATCTTATTTTTTATCAGTTTTCATTTGATTTGATTTTAATTTATGTAGTTTTATTTAAGGGTTAGGTTATGGATTTTTTGTTTTAATAAAAAATATCGTAGTTAGAGAAACCTTTCCCTGAAAAAAATATAGTTTTGACCTCAATTACTCGATTTTCATAAGACGTATTTTCATTTGAGTTATCAGTACTTGAAGAGTTATCGTTATTGAAATTCGAAATGTTAAGATCAAGAATCATGAGATTTAATATTATCAAGGTTATAAATAAAAAAGTTATCGATTAATATTGAAATCAATAATAAACACCCATTATAATATTTAAAAATGAAGTATGCTATTTTACAATTTATATCGATACATATTTTATTATCTTCAATTGTATTTTGTCACATTTTCCCAAGATTTATCGATAAATCGCTTTCTAAGATGATTAGTTTAAATTTGAAGGTTTTTTTTTCCTAAGCCTTTATCATTTTCTTTGGTACTTTGTAAAAATTGTATATTGTAAAATTGTGAATAATTCTCTGGTCCAGAATAGCATATTATTACAAAATTATGTATAAATAGGACTTACCGATAATTAAAAATCATTCCTTTCCTGAATAAATATGGATCTGGGTAGAGGTGAGGTGGTTTAGCATCGAGTTGTAGAGGTTCTAGATGAATTCATCTTCAAGTTTCTGAAGCTTCCTGTCTTCACCCCTATTAATCCTGTTCCATACTTGTAATTGTTCCAGATATTGAATACCTGGTATAATTTATCTTCCAGTTAATGAAGTTTTTGTAATTTTAATACCTTCTTTCCACAATACAGTCCAAAATGTGAAATAAATATAAATTTTATGAAACCACTAGATTTCTTTGAGTTATTGAAGTTTGGCTGTTAATGAATAATATGTTATTTCATGTAAAATTTATTATTGCTTTGGGATTGTTGATACAGTAGAAACTCGATAATTCGTCATGAGTGGTGGAGAGGGGGTGACGAAATAACAGAAATGACGAATTACAGAATTTTGCTGGTAAAGTAACAAAACTATATAATTTTAATTTGTTTGCATTTATTGAATGTAAAAACGAACAGATGAACATTATACACATTGGACCTGAGGTGAGATAACCTGAAGCAGAAGTTGCTGGGCCAGGTGCTAATGTTTTTGTAGGAAGAGCTTTCCATTATTAACTGATTCCGGGATTTCGTCAAATGCACTTTTACTTCCCTTTATCTGTTACTACAATCAATTGAGGGATCGACACCGGGCTTTTTCTTTTCGTTTTTTTCTATGAAATGATTTACAAAATGTATAAATATAGGCATATTTTTTAGTGACAAACAAAATGAGGCGGTTTAAAGATTGAATAATTAGCAAGGGGAAAAAATGAATTACGTACATATTTAATTTTGTTATTTATAGTTGCCAATATTAAAAAAAAATATATATATATATAAATCTGACGAATTACAGAATATGATGAATTATCGAGTGACGAAATGATGAGTTCCCACTGTATATATATATATATATATATATTTTTTTTTTTTTTTTTTTACTTTAAACAATGACAAATAAATTAATATTCTCTTTAATTTTATTCTTTTGTATACTTCATTTCGTGATGATGTAGGTTATACTTTCCCTAAATAAAGTTAGAATGAGTTACATTTTCTCATTGCAGATCAACAGAAAACGAAGGACGGCCTGATGGAAATAAAACAGTCATTAATAAAGCATTGTATACTTGTGAATTTTGCGGCCAGTCTTTTACCAAGTTCAAACTTCAACTTCACCGAAGGAAGCACACGGGAGAAAGGCCCTTTAGGTGCAGCGAGCCAGGCTGTGATTGGGCCTTCGCTTCCAAGGGCATGCTGTCGTCGCACAGGAGGGTACACAGCATTAACAGGCCTTATTCTTGCGATTATTGTTCAAGTTCGTTCAAAACCGCAATACATCTGAGCAATCACATTAAGATCCACACTGGAGAGAAACCATACTATTGTGATCTATGTGATTATTCCTGTATATATAAAGCGACATTATTGATACATCGAAAGAGACATCTGAAGCACTATTCTGTGATTTGTGAAATTTGTGGAAAAGGTTTCTATAGTGCTTCAGATCTAAAAGAACATGTGTCTGGGCATACTGGAGAAACACCATTTTCCTGTAGTAAATGCGATCAAAAATTTCCTAACAAATATCAGCTTCGCAAACACAAGACCACTGTTCACGATGAGATCGTAAATTCACCTGTACCCATTCAGTGTGAAAAATGTTCTAGAATTTGTCCAGATAAACGTTCTTACAAGAATCATTTAAGACGTGTGCATATGAATAAAAAATTTGAATGCGACATCTGTGGAAAACTGATTGGTAACAAGTCATACTTGGCAGAGCACATGCGTATTCATAGTGGAGAGAAACCTTACATGTGCAAGCTCTGCGGCAAATCTTTTACAGGACGAAAGAGTATGAGGATGCACGAGGTTGTTCATACTGGTGAGAAGAAGTATGAATGTGAAGAATGTGGAAAAAAGTTTACTCAGAAATCATCTCTCAATGCTCATAAAAAATTACATATGGCTAATATTTGACTAATGTGGAGTTACTTATTCCTGATTTTAAGACTTGTGCTTTAACTGATTGTTTTATTTAAGTTTCTCATTTGTATTTTTAACTAATATCTTTCTTATAGTATTCCATTAACATTTATGATTCAATGAAACTAAACACAATGAGCTCTCGTGTCAGGCTTTCTATTGGCTGATCAGCACATAAACTTATTTTAACTGAAATAAAATTCTATTTTTGTTAATGTTCTGAGAAATATAACAAAACTATATTTATTTTAGAGATTGAAATTGGTTTCCTTGGTTAGATGAGAACTATGTCGGCTTGAATTTTACTTAAAAATGTATTCTTATCTTCGTTGCAGAACATTAAATTTCCTTTAATTATATTATCTAAAAGTATTCTTATGTTCTGTAGTCAAGATATTACTACATATTTTATGAACGAGGTGGTGTGAGTTTCCCTCTGACCTCATCTAGAGAGAGGGGAGTCCACGACCGCTCACGCTCGTTATCAAACCTGTTTGATTTTCAGGCGTGGACCACGCCAGTCGAGAGCGGAATCGAGAGAGTAACAAATTTTTTTTTTTTTTTTTAACAAAAATGTCTGAGCCCTCAGAGAAACGTGTAATGAAACTTAACGATTGTGAAACGCTAAATTTTTTATTATTTATTAGTATAAATCAAATCAATACAATTCATTATTTTTACTTTACTTTAATAATACTAATATTTTTTGCTTTACCTACTTTAATAACACTTTAAGTACAATGTTAACATTAATTTAATGCAATAAAAATTAATAAATAAAATAATGATTCACTTTCATGAATCCTTCAAGTTCCTTTATGATTGCTCGGCAAGTTTCTGGCACGAAGTTGCTTATTGTATTTTTTGCCACCCGAAACATATACTCCAAGGTTTTAAACGAGTCCCCAGTAGTTAAGAAGAGTAGCGTTACTATCTGACTTTGAAATGTGTGGTGAAGCGTGTTCCAGAAGGAAATCAAACTGATCTTCATACATTCATAGCGTATTTTTAAAATCTTCAGGTGCATGTTTCTTATTTCAGTCAGTATCCACCAAATTGTTTTCTCCCTAATTTTTTCTTGAAAGTTTTAAGTTAAATATACGTTGTCATCAGACCCCTATTTTTGGACCACAGATTAAGAAATCGTGCTTTATTTGTTACAAGCTATAAATGTATTGTTGGGTGCTTTAGATTTATTAGGATTGTCCTAAGTATGCAGGCTTACAAATTGTTAATCGCCTACATTCCTCCAGTTTTTCCAATTTGCCTCTTATGCATTTAAATAAGTAAGTTTATCTGTAATAAATTATTTATGCATTTTCTTACAAAGAAACAATGTAATGGGCTAATCATAAGAATATTTATATATTTTATCTTCCCTTAAGCCTGAATTATCTTTTCAGGTTGAAGGCTCGATTTAGGCGCCATAATTTTGTGGACCCTAAAGGAGGAACAGATAAAAAATCACCTGGAGGTAATATTAGTCAAACTTATAAAAGTGATCAAGATATAAAAAAAAATCAAACTCATTTAGAAAATTTATCAGATCAAGTGCCAAATATAATTGAAGAAACATCGAGTAAGGAAGTATGTGATAAAGAAATAATGGATGGTAGTAAAAAAAATTTAGAATGCAACCTTTGCCAGTTCACTGCAAGATATAAAAGCCAGCTCGACATCCATATCAAGAGGCATAAAAAGGATTACAAAATATTTTGTGACGTTTGCAATAAAGGGTTTTTCTATCAGTATGAAATCATGATGCACAAGGCTTTGCACGAGGAAACGAATAGGTTCCAGTGTAATGTTTGTCAGAAAAAATTTGTATATAGGCATAGTCTCATTTCACATTCTAGAAAACATTCAGGAGTAATCAAGCCTTTAGAAATTTTTCAGTGTGATAAATGTGATAAAAAATTCAGCGACAGATCCTACTTAAAACGTCATATAGATGTTCATACTGGTGTGAACAGGGTTGTATGCGAGGTTTGTGGGCAAATTCTATGCACTCCCAATGCGCTTCGTTCTCACAGATTGACACACACCGGAGAGAGGCCATTTTCTTGTGCCATTTGTGACAAATCATTCTCGTCGAAGAAATATTTGATTGTCCATAAGAGGATGCACACGGGTGCGAAACCATTTAAGTGCAATGTTTGCGGTAAATCTTTCTCACAGCAGTCGACACTTATCGTTCACAATCGATACCATTCTGGAGAAAGACCTCATCAGTGTCAAGTCTGCTTCAAAGCTTTTGTCACTAAAACCATTCTCAAAGTTCACCAGAAAAGTCATACTGCCTGAGGTGAATATCAGGGTTGTTGGAAAAAAGTATTGTTTAATTTTTTTTTTTTTTGGAATGCTTTAGTACAGTAAAGTTTAAGTAAAGGTAGAAAATATATATTCTGTTATATCAGCCGTGGATAAACTTTGAGGCCGGGAGACACCTAATCTCTATAAAGCAGGTTCCGTTAATTCTGGAAAAAAACTGTTGGTTGAGCGTGATTTCGACCAAATCTCCTTTCACAACCGTTGGCCCAGTAACAGTACATCCTTACCTAAGTACTGAATCCAAGACGCTTGATGGATTGTAAGTGGCACAGGTTTATTTTATTTTCAGTTATGGAAAATGGTGTTTCAAAATAAAAAAATTCATCAACCCTAACGAGTTTTGTGATAATTGTGCCATTAAAACAGAAATTGTTTATATGCATAGTAAGTAATCATGCTGTGATTGTTATATGGCTGCTGAATAGGTTATATAGAAGGAAGATAATTAATTTTTTTTATTTTTATATCGCATTTAAAGATTTGGTGTTTGGGATGAAAATATGATTAAGAAATAGTTTTTATCGATGATTGCTACGATATTTTGATATGAGTGATCTGCTTTTTATTTATAAAAATAAAATACTTCAATTCAATTTTTAACTGTTTAATGAATTGAAGGTCTGTGTTTTCATTTTGGTACTCTCAGCACATTCTATTGTTGCTTGTTTAAACTAAGATTTTTATTAATTTTTGTATTCTGCTTGAAAGGCTCTATGAAAATTAAAAGAATTATGCTCTTGACATTCAAGAGATGTTTTGGTTTTGTTCAGCTTTCTTTCAATCAATCATTAGTCTTTCATACTGCTTTACTTTTTAAAATTTATAGTTTTGAGTCAGAAAAATCACTGTTTTTTTTACAACAGGTTTTTAGTGTAGTAAAGAATGTATCCAATTGTATGGTGTAAATGTGTATTATTGAGGTTTTCCATGATTTACCAGGAAAAAACTTGAGAGGATTTTTTCCCAAATTTTTTTTGGGGATATTTATTTCTTGAAGTAGAAATTTTTTTAGATAAAAATAAGAAATCATTCCTTAAAGGATGTAACTCCAGTATCAGAGAAAATTTAGTGTACCATGACATAAATTTTATTAAATAAGGCAAGAAATCCTCCATTTTTAATGAGCAATTGAATTATGCTACTTGAGATGATGTGTTGCGGAAACAAAAGAAAATATGTATTTTATTTGTTATAAGTTTTTCAGAATTTTATCTATTTTCTGAAAATTCGTTTTTATTATTTGATTCGTAATAATCTATTTATTTTTTAGTAGAATACAAATCGGTTTTTGTAACCTGAATTCATGGTGTTCATTATGTATTGTGTGATTATCAATTCTTAATAATCAGTTTAATATCATTATAATTCAAACTGTCTTACAAAGTTAAACTGGTTAAAGAATGAATAACAAAATTAAATTATCAATGAATCATTACTGCAAAGAAAACCAATGCTAAACCGAAGCCAAATGCCCAAGATGCTGACTAACACATTGATGGGGTACATCCAGAGCGTCAGGTTTAGAAGTTGTGGATTTGGTTCCTACCATGGTCAGTTATTATTTATTTTCAGTAAATATAGTGAAATTGAATCTTGAAATTCTCACTGTTGGTTAGCCCTCAGTGGTGGCCCAAAAAGACCGATAGACCTGCTTGCAATACTATTTCCTCTACCAATACCAGTTCGATTAACACATGGATTGAAGATAGTTATAATTTTGATTTTATAGAAATGAGAGGGTTTTCTAAGGAGAGGTTTCAAGATAAGCAAACATTATTGAGAAATCAGCAGCTTTATAGATTATGTCAATTAAATAGGGACGAAGCACACTATGTTGCCTCAGAGCAGAGATTTCCTATCTAACGTTGTTCGGAAATGTGCTCCGATCCATCAGTAGTCCTAGCCTTTAATTTACTCTCATTTGTGATATTGTTTTCAAAACTTCAGTTTCTTTAAAATTTATTGTATATCAGTTTTAAAATTTTTATTAATATCAAATTAGGAAATCTTGTCATTTAGTTTTCAAAATAATTCATTGACTTTTAATGTCAAAGCTTTTTCTAACTCTGTGAAATGTCATGTTAGTGAAATCTCATTTGATTCATAGTAATTAGTCTCAATGAAAAAAGTTAGTTTTTAGTTATTATTTTCTATCAGATTACTCTATTTTTGACCAGCTAGTACTAGACTAGAGTTTCTCGTTTGAAAGAAAATCAGTCTTTTTTTTAAATGAGAATTTAACAGTAAAACTTGAATTATTATAGTTTTACATATATTTAATATCTGTGTATTATTTTTAAATTTAAAATACAGATTGCATAGATTATATTTGATATCATTATAAATCTTGTACATTCCCTTTTTATCTTTTTCTTTTTTTGTCTCCGTTGACCATTTTCACATTCTCAAATCGTCACAATTATTTGTTCAGATTTGTCTAAAAGGTTGGTGCTTTTTTTGTTTTGTTTTGCTGAGTGTCTTAAGTCCCTACAGCATATGTGAATACTGTTCTTATATCCTTTTTTTTATTCTACTCTTCATTAGCTTTGTTGTTCAACGGAATGAAGGGTCGAGACTTCTAGATTACACACAGTGGAACCTCGATATAGCGAATTCCTTGATAAATCGAAGTTTTTCTATTCTCCTTGAATCTGCCTACCATTCCTATTTTATTTTTACCTCTTCATATAGAAGGATTGGTTAAGGACCTTGATATATCAAATTTTACACTGCACCTCTACAAAATGAAGTTTTTATCAGAAAACCTCTATAAATCGAAGTCGATTTGTTAAATAAGTAGAGTTTAAACTGATCAAAGATTCTACCAAGGATTAACTGTAACTCCCATCCTTACATTTGTTTCCGGTTTATTTCAGTTTCTGATAAAACAATTATGCGATACATTTCGTTTTTCTGTTTTTCCACAATATTTTTTTTTATTCTCAAAAATGGTAAAGTTTAAAACCCTTTTGTATGAAGAAAAATTGGAAATTATTCAAGCCGTAAATGCTGGGGTTGACAGAAAGTTGCAAAAAAGTTTGGAATACCAGCGAACTTAGTATCCACAATTTTGAAAAACAGGCTGAGGTATGAAAATCAAGCTTTTTCATTATAAAAGAGGTTAAAAGGGCCCGAGTTCCAAGTTATTGACTTAGACAAAGTGTCTTTTAATAAGTAGACAAACTACTATTTCAGATTTTTTCCCATAGGTTCGCTTAAATGTTTCTTGAATTTAATTATAATTATTCTTTTAATAAAATATGTACATATTTTCTATAGTAACATAGAGTATTGTATTATAAACCTCTAACCTCTATATATCGAAGTGAGTCCGAAATCACCTCGATATATCGAAATCCTCGATAATTCAAAGTTTTCTCGTTCCCCTTGAGGTTTGTTTTGTCAAGGTTCCACTGTATTTTCAATACCTAGGGTACATATTAGAATAGTTATATTGTAGCGCTTGTTTTTTTTCTCCTTTTATGTTTGATTTTTGTTTTCAATAAAATGTTTTATTAATGAACAGTAAAACCTTAGTCAAAAAAACATGTAGTAAATACATTTTACATTATTTCTATCAATATCAATAAGGTCTGATAAAGTTTTTTTGTTTTGTTTTTGTCTTTATCTTTAATCCTCACCTGATAATATATCTATAATATCTGATAATATCTTAAAAAAGATATTATCAGAGCAGATTTCTCAACCGAATACAAGCCACACAAATGAAATTCCTGAGGAAGGCTCTTGGCAAGACAAGGTTGGACCGAATCCGAAACCAAAGAATAAGAGAGAATACGGAGCAGGACCCGCTGATAGACTATATTCACAGAAAAGAATTAAAGTGGTTTGGCCATGTACTAAGAATGCCAATCAATAGGTTGCCAAAAAAAGTATGGGAAGCAAAAGCAGTGGGAAAACGGCCTTGAGGACAACCGAGAAGTAAATGGGAGGACCTCATATCCGATCTGGCGAGAAGGAGGGGACTCACTATGGGAGAGATTAGGAGGTTGACTGCGGATAGAGAGGTGTTTAGAGCATGGTTGCTGGCTGCCCCGACACCGTGAGGTATAAGGGTTAGGTGAAGAACCACCTTTTTTTTGGGCATTTTCTGCCATGTTTTGTATAAGATTGTTTGTTATATCCATGGAATTGAAGTCTGAACAGACAAGAAAATTTTAAATAGTGAAAGAAAAGGGTTTATTGTGTTAGCTAGGAAATTTATCGGCTTAATTAATTGATTATGAATATGATTAAATAAATTATTATTTCTACAGAAATTAAAAATAATTAATAAATTCATGTGTAGCAGGGTTGCTCAATGTGTAAGGTACTAGAGTCCTAACCCCAGGAACAAGTTCTCGCCTGGCTGTTAGCAGACAGTTCATTTTCTATTATTTTAGCCTGGAATCAACTTCAAGGTTGAGAGGCTCATATCCAGCCTCTATAAAGTTGGTACCCTTAATTGGGGACCCTTAAGTCTGGCGGTTGAGTGAGGATGCTGACCGCATCATCTCTCTGTATAACCATTGTTCTCAATGCAATAATTTCTTAACCCCAGACCGTTTATGGGTTGTAGGAGTATACAGTATTTATTTCAATAATGTTTGTGTATTTTGTAGTTACAGTTAATTATGATTTTGAATGGCCATTTGATTGCCGGTAGCAAGTTGGCATCCAGTCTTTGTTTTGTGTTAGCTAAATTGAAGGTGTGGTTATAATTTACGATTGAACTCGTTTTTCCTCATTTCCTCCTGTTTATCCACTGAATCCATTTTTCTATTAACTTTGTTTATCTTATATGTGGTGATTGAGGTTTTACTGAATTTTTTTTTAATGTAAATTTTAGAATATCATTAAAGAACAAAATTAAGAGAAAAAAAACTGTTAATTTGTATATTTCCTTTTAGGGATGGAAGATTGAAAGGTGTTGATCGTACATTGAAAAAAATGTCTAAGTTGCAGTGTGGTATTTGTATGTTGGAATTCAAGACAAATGTCTTACTAAAAGATCATATCAAGGAACTACACTCAAACTACGCCTGTCATTGTGGTGCCAAGTTCACTTCTGCTAGGTATCTGGCGAGGCATGAGGCAAGGCACAACGCCAAACCTACCGTACCTTGCAAGCTTTGCAATAAGCTGTTTATCACAACTTCAGAAATGAAAGATCATCAGAAATCACACCAAGTCGGCCAGAAACTTCGTTGCCATTTGTGTAATTATGTTTCCTTGTACAGATCTAATATGGTGAGGCACTTAAAGAGGCACAACAAAGAATATGCAGTCTTCTGTGATTCTTGTAACGAGGGGTTTTTCTGTAAAGATGAACTCAGTACGCATCAAATAAAAAAACATGGAGCCGAACCTTTTTTCTGTCCAATATGTTGCAAATCATTTACCAGTAAAAGCTATTTAAATGAACACAACAAAACTATGCATTTTACTACAACGAAAGATTTCCTGTGCGAGACTTGCGGAAAAGCTTTCAAGACTAAAACAGCCACTCGAAGGCATATGAAGATACACCTGGGCCTCAAATATAAATGTCACATGTGCAAGAAAAGTGTAAACAGCCCTTATTCATTAAAGAAACATATCAAAGCTCACCTCGGTGAAAAGAACGTGGTGTGCCATATATGTGGCAAAGCGTTTGTAGATAACAAGTATATGGCTGCTCACCTTCGCTCTCACACTGGTGAGCGTCCCTACGAATGTATGGAATGTGGGAAGCGCTTCACTCAGCCCACAACCCTTAAGGTGCACTTGAGGTACCACACAGGTGAACGTCCATATTTGTGCCAGCAATGTGGGGTTGGCTTCGTAACTAACAGCCTTCTAACCAATCACATCAAATCTCATTCTAGTCATTTTCATATAAAATAGCTTTTAGACTGATGAAATCGGTGTTTTTTGCAGTCTTACTTCATTTAGATATTAATTTTGATGCATTACTTATAAAATCTATATCAATGGTGACACCACCAACTGTTTACACACCTCTCTCCAACCCACTCCCTCAAAACCCAAATCCCCAAGGTCAGTCCTGATGCAATCCTCCCATCTACATCTCGGTCTACCCCCACGGCATTATTCGGACTTTGTTCATTACTAAACCCAATAACTTTACATGCCCATTTTAACCGTCTCACTGTTATTATCTAAACTATATTTACTGGATATAACTCCCGCAGTTCCATGTTGTGAAGCCTACTAAATTCTCCTGTTTCTTCATCCTTTTTTGGGCCAAATATTCTACGCAATACTTTATTTTTGAAAACTTTAAGTCATTCTTCCCTTAATGTAAGCGGCCAGGTTTCGCATCTGTAAAGAACTGTTGGTAGTATAGTGCAATAGTCTTATATATACTAATTTTTAAATTTCTAGAGAGTAAGCCTGAACTGAGTAGTTTTGCGACTGAGAAATAACAAGCATTACTGGCTTTTAAAATGGCCTTTATCTCCTCTTGGATTTCATTTTTCCTTGATATGGTAGACCCCAGGTATTTGAATTGCTCAAGATGTTTAAACTTTATTCCAGAAATATCTACATCACCACAATTTTACATAAATAAAAGTTAAGTAGAGAAGGGCATTTCAGATGTTTGAAAAGCTTAGTTAATTGAACATATATTATATATATAAATATATATAGAAAATTTGTAGGTATGTCTATAAACTGAACAAAATATTAACGAGCATGTGAATAAGACACTGCTTTACTGGGCTTATATACTGAAGTACTCACATACTGGTGGAGGGAATGGGTCTGAGAAGTGCATCGTTGCAAGTCCGAAAGTGTTAGGACAATCGTTTTTTAATCTTAGTGAGAACGTCAAGATTCATTACACATAATGAATATTAACTGTTCCAAATGATAATTTAACCTCATTTTGCCATTGTTGACCTAACCATGAGGGTCTTTGGCCTCGTATCTCATGCTTGATCTGATTTTGAAATTTGAATTTCTGTGGCAAGTGTAATAATTACTATTTATTAGGTGATCATTTAGTCAAAACATTATTGAGAGTATACTCGAATAAGTTTTTTTTCTTTATTTGTCATGCATCAGTTTTCTGAAATTATATTTTCAGTCTCTATCGTGCTATTCAGATGTTATGGATAGATATGTATGGAAACAGTGGGAGAATAATTGATTGAAATTATGAATCTTATGACTTGTAAAGAGAGAAACTGCTCATTGGTAGTATTCATAAGTTATATATTAGAAATTTAGAGACAATCTTCAAATGCTTGTAGAGCAAGTTGATAGGCTAGTGGGTTTAAATGGGCAAGGAGTTGATAACGAATGGATTGTTGTCTGAACTGAAATGTTAAAACAATTATAAATATTGCTTCAATAATTTTTAGCTTATCACTTACCTGTTTTTTTTTGTATTTATTTATTTTTATTTTTTTTATTATTTGCAATAGTGTTTATTATCTGTTCAGGTGCTGTAAAATAATTTATAAGTTATTATTAAGCTTGTCTTCCGTCCATTTCTTAGAAATTTGTGAATAACCATGATGAACTTGTCCAAGTAAGATTTAAATGAAGAACAATAATGTATATTTATATATTAGTATTATTCCTATCCTGCCATATAGTTAGTTATAGTATGAGGATGGTTTCTTTATTGTCTTCTCAAAACATTCCAAAATTTCTTTCTTTGACTAAGAATCATTACTGAGAACTGAAATGTTTTCTGTTTTTAAGAATCATTAATTACAAAGTTATTTTTGAAATTAGAATTGAACTGATTCTAGAAATAGAGCTGACTCAATAATTTGAAATTTTCTTCTAGTCTCTTGTAAAATACTGTAAGTTATTATTATTATAATGTTAGCTCATTAACCAGCAAGCGAGCCAGCTTCCTTTTGTTTTTGTACTCATATCCTGGCCTAAATAATTTATTTTGTTATTGTATTGTCTGGTTCTCGTATGAAACTTGGGGAAACATTTTCTAAAGGCTCCAGATCTGAAACTGTATATGGTTTTGACATTTGTGAAGTGATTTCATGATAAGTTTGTTTTCAGAAAAAAAAAAAAATATATCTTTTCAGTCTTTCATAAGATGTATTTTTTTTTGGTTTCTCAATGGAAATGTACTAAATTAAATTACTTCTAAAATTATGTATTAAAAATTGATCAATTATTGTTACTAATTTTAAGGACAAAAAACAGAAACCATCTGTCAACGAAACTAGTGTACTTTTTATAGTATTAATCTTTTATTGTGCAATGACTTTGTATGTGTATATAGATATATTACATATTTTTATGCTGAAATAAATATATTAATTACTTGAACTTTTTTTTTTTTTTTTTTTTTTTTTTTTGTAATATTTGTAACACATTTTTATATATAAAACATATTTCTTTTAATTTCCTCAATATTTAGCACTAAACCTATCATGATGGGTCAAATGATCCTTTTCAGACTTTTTGGCTAGAAATTGAATCTAAGCCTTGTGTGAACGTTATGGGTCATTTTAAAGTTTTTATATCAAACGGCTGTGATAAAGTTAAATCACAACTGTAAGCAGTTGCATAAGTTTTTCTTTTGTTATATGATTTTGGAAGCATACTTATTATTAAATATTTTTAATTATTCAGCACAGAATCAATCTGTAATTAAATGTTGATTTCTCACTCCCTAAGTGCTGTCACAATCCAGAGGTACTCTGATGGGAAAAAAACATTGTCGACTGGAGAGGACTCTATGGCTGAGCAAGTTTGGGCGAGGGTCTCTTCCTACTCGTTTTAAGCATTCATAATCATTTCTAATGAGGCAAAACGTGAAAGGGCTGCTTAAAGTAGGTCCTAGAATAAACCAATGGTTTCCATTAGAAGTGTCAATTAATTTATCAATCCTTATGGTATTAAAAGGAGGTGCTGTAACTCAGAGGGTAAGGTACATGACTACCAAGCTCCTGGGCTGTGGTTTGAGTCCGACTGAAGGCATGTAATTTCCGATTATTTGGCCATTGCTCGGCTTCATGATCAGGAGACCCTCCTAAGGCACACCCAACCTCGATAAAGTGGGTACCCTAAGTTAGGGGGAAAAAACTTGGCCGTTGAGTGTGATTTAGACCTAATCTCCTTTCAGAATTGTAGGTCCATTAGTAGTACTCCTCACCTAAGTACTGAACCCCCAAGACCCTTCATGGGTTGTACTGCTACAGGTTTTTAATTATTTTTTTTAAATGGTATTAATCTTTTATAAACTATATGAAACATACCTCTTCTTCCTCTGCTCTAGATATCTCAATTGCTCCTAAATAACTAGATGTATTAATTATTTTAGCCCAATATTTTAGAGCTGTTGGCCTTTGCAGCAGAAATCCAAATAAAAAACAATAACAATGAAATTTTGAAGTCTTCTTCCATATTCTGAATGAACAGTATACAGATTTCGTGTGAACTTTTATATGTATTTACTAAAACACGAAATACATTATTGGTTAATAAATTATATTGAAAAATGAATGTTGCAAACTTGAATTTAAATAAATAGATCAACTAATGACTGGTGTATTTATTTATAGGAATAACTTCAGTTTCAAAAGTGATGATAACGACAAGGACCAAAAGGCTGTTCTCGAAAGTTGTCCTGTTTGTAAAAAACAATTACAAAATACAGAACACGTCCAGAAACACCAAGAGAAACATTTAGGTAATATCCAATGTGAAATTTGTAGTAAAAAGTTCACAAGTTTAAAAAAATTATCGCTTCACAGTAATAGGCATTTGAAAAAGCACATGTGCTCTTACTGTCACTATGCAAGTCGTTCATCTAGTAATTTTAAAATACATATGATGAAACACAATAAGCAGTACCTCATCGAGTGTGAAGACTGTGGGAAAGGATTTTATAGCTTGTCTTATTACAGAGAGCACAGGTCCGTCAAGCATAGTAATGAAATTATTGTTAACAAATGTGAAATTTGTCAAAAAGCCTATCATAGCAAATTTTATTTAAAACAACACTTAAAAATACATTCGCCTAATTTTGTTAAAAAAACGTACCAGTGTGAATTATGCGGAAAAACCTTTCAGTCGTGGAAGGGTGTGAAAAAACATAACGATTCTATTCATGAAGGTGCCAAGTACAAATGTGATTTGTGCGGTAAAGAGGTCTCCTGCTTACAGTCTTTGAAGAACCACAAGAAAATTCACAGTGGAGAGAAATCATTTGTTTGTGACATTTGTGGTAAGGGATTCATAGCCCTTAATAATCTTGTTGTTCACGAGCGGATCCACTCAGGAGCAAAACCATACAATTGCGATGAATGTGGGAAGTCATTCTCTCAACGGTCAACATTGAACGTTCATAAGAGGTGTCACTCAGGGGAAAAGCCCTACCAATGTTCCCAGTGTCAAAAGAGGTTCATAACACTTTCCCACATGAAGAAGCATGAAAAAACCCATAAACCAACAGCAAAAATGTTTGATTAAAATTGTTAATTTATTATAACTTTTATGCTCAATAAACTTAAAATATTTCCTTAAATAAATTAATTAATTACCCAACCTTCATAAGAAATCTAATCTCCTATAACTTTGTTGTGGTATAGACAAAACTTTTGATAATATAGAGTTAAAATGTTTGTTGTGGATCACCTTTTTGTGATCTGATACTAATTCTTAAAAAAAAATATTCAAATTGGAGATATGAACACATTCAAAACATCTGACTATTGCCAGCAGGCAGAGTTGGGCAAAGTTTAATCAGAGCTAAAATATAATCATAGCCACTTGATAACTAATTTCCTGAATCCAATCACCTAATTTAAAAATGATTAAATCTTATAGTAAAATACCCATTAGTTCACTAAAAAATGACTGAAAGATTTAATAATTAAATTATGTGGCTGATTCTAGGACATTAGTAATGATTAAATTTTGGTTATTTTTTAGCTATGATTAAATTTTGCCCAACTCTGCCACCAGGCAGAGGAGATGCTGATAAAAGTGCCTGAAAGAGATGGTTCACTGAATCAGTGAATCATAAAACTTGTTAAATAAAACGTGGGCCTGGTTGAGAAAAGCCGATTATCTTGTGACCGGAAAACTGAAGGAAGAGTAGTTGGGGACGAAGCTACTGGTGAAACAATGTTGGTGGATTGCTCGTAAGGAATATGTACATCGAACTGGCCTTACATGTCAACATAAGTCTTTTAACCTCCTCTTTAACATAAGTCTTTTAATAGCTTCCCGTCATGAAACAACTCAAACTTGTAAGTAACCTCTGCAGCTACCATGAGTTCACAGAAAGTACCAATATTATAAGGTTTCGACATCGATCGTATTTTTGTTTACAATTATAAGGAACTTAATTTGTGGTCAAAATGTGCAGCTTAAACATCTAACCTATTTTTTAACTTAGCTTATCTCTAAATACCATATGACAATTAATCTATTATCATTCACCCAATAAAAATTGTAATCGCATTTTTCGCGAATTAGCCGCGATCCAGGCCGATTTTTTTAAATTCCTTTCTTAGCGAGCACCTACGGCCCTAGAGGAAGCTACATATCGAATTTTATTCCAATCCGTTCGGTGGTTTCTGAGATTTCGTGTTAAATGAGTGAGTGGTATTTGACAAATATATAGTAGATTATCATCAATGATATTACACAATCAGGAAAAAACGTTATTTCATAACCTGTACAGTTTATTTATCGCCATTTTAGTATAATTAATATACTTACAATAATAAAATAACGATTCAAAGGAAATAAATAATTTATTCACAATTCACTTTTTAAAGACATCATTTATTGACAAATCTAAAATTTATGATTTTCAGTCTGTTTTGCAAATTGAGAGAAAGATAAAAAACGAAAAAAGAGAAACTCCCAATTCCGTATGATTCCAAGGCGTGAATATAAATAAATAAGATCATTAACAATTTTTTTTTCCTTTTTATGTTTTTACAGCACAACTTAAATATTATGCCAAAGTTTATCTAATTTACATAAATATATATATAATGTATATACATTTATATATATTCGAGAAAGAAACAACAGAGAATAATAACATTTTAGGAAATATATATACCTTTAATAATATAGGCATTTTTTTTTTTTTGTCTATGTTACTAGTAAGTACATAATATTAAAAAAATCTAGTCTAATGTCTATAAAAAAAGTAACTGTTATTTATTACAGTGTAAATGCAAAACCTTTGACAAGTTGTTACACTCGTTTAGATTCCATTTTTTTTTTTTTTTTTTTTTTTTTTTTTTCCTGTTTGGTTAACATTTTCTGTAAAAGAAAATCAACTTATCCCTTCAACAATGTTAAACATGATTCTGTTCCGACAAGCTAATACGTTCAGTATTTAACTATGATCACAGAGAGAGCTAAATAACTTAAATATCTCAAAGGATATCCGAGTTCTCAAATACTGACATAACCAAACTGCTTACAAATCACCTTGGCTGAAGATTCCATTTCCGCTATCGAAGGGTGGAGGCTGAAGTCCTATAAAAAAAAAAAAAAAAAAAAAAGTTAGAATTTAGACCCACTTATACAAGATAAAAGAACTGAAAATAAAAGAAAGTAGAAATGACAACTCCAGGGGGAAAATGTTTATGTCCATTTGTATTTATTTTGTGAAAACGGCAAAATAAAGTGTACCACTGACATCACCATCATTTGGGGGATCTAAACGTTTCTTCCCCTGAAACAAATATACAATCTAAATTTTAGTCGCAAGTGGGTTGAATACCACCACTAACTCAAATCCAACAAAAAATAGACAAACGTTTTATCCTCTGGCCCCCTCAAATTTCTCATACAGTTATATTATCACAGTCTTTTTTGCTAATAAACTGTCAGTCCTCGAGACTGATTAGTTTGTAATTTCTACAATTGAGGAAGTGTAAACCTTCAGTTCAGTCATAACCCGAAGGTCAAGCAATACAATGAATTTTCCCCTGAAGTGACATTCAGATAATTGCAGCTAGTGACCAACTTACGAACTTAGCAGTGGCGCCCAAAAAAAAACAAACAACAACTCAACTATACTTATATTAGGAATTCCTATAATTTTTATCTGCTATTTCTGTATATTTATTATATTTCTGCATAACAATGTTTTGATTTTATAAATAAGCAAGTAGGAAAAGGATGTTCATTTGAGTCAACCTTTGACAGTGGCATTTTCATACAGTGTTGGGCAATAGGTCAGCTTTGGCAAAATGGCATTTTATCACAGGCAGCAGAGCCACGGAAATTCAGCAAAAGTAATGATGAAATCATTTTTTAACCTTCTAGCCTTCATCTTAGCACTGCCTCAAAGTTATTCTTTGGCATGAGATAAACCTCTTTCCTCAAGGCCAATACCTCCTCTCCTTGCTGAGACTGATCCTCTAGTTAAAATTTTGTAACATCTCTTTTTTTATATCATCTTTTTAATCCTGTCCGGGTTATCTCTCATGACCATGATATGCCTCAGTCGTAAACATGAAAGGAGTCGAGACCTACTGATGTAATAAATTAATAAAACATAAATAAGTCTAGATATCCAGCTTTTAAAAGAAAGTGGGTTGAAGTATATACATATCTGTAACCCCAGAGTCCAGTAACAGTTAACTTTAACATCATTTTTATTTTTAACGTAGTTGAAATTTAGTAAAAAAATACTAATAATAAAATAATTATAAGAATAACATACCCTGCTTCTTGTAGAAAAGTATATAAGCATTACTGTAATCTTCCTCGAGTGGAGATTGTTTCGAAACGAAGCTGTCGTTAAAGTAATGCCATTGGTGAGTATATGGATGCTGAGCGTAGGTCGTGTAGTGTCCGGCTGAAACACCTGCCAACAGCAGATTAGTGAGAACTCGAAAGTTTAGAACAAACAATATAAAAATAAGAAAATAGGGTTATTATATTTGGTCAGATCATTTATTTTTTAATGACTTATTGCTATTTATTATTCAGCCAATGTAATTTTATTCATAAAGGTGAATTGATAACAAAATGTTTTCAATAACATTCTTAACAAAATGCTATTAAAAATATATTTAATAAATATAAATTTAAAATAAAAAATAAATATCCAACAAAGGTATCAACAGCTCAACAGTTATTTTATGGCAATAGGTTACTAAATTCCTGTTTTCATCCAGTAATTGGTTCCGCTAACAGGTGGTTCTAATAATTTCATGACTTTACAAGCCAAAGTATTATGTTAAATAATAATTTTATATTGTACATTTTTATTATAATATAGTAGATATTATAAATTAATTTGACTATTCCGACAAAAAAAGACTTTAGTTGTAGCATCCAAATTATTTAATAATCTTACTAATGAAAAACATGTTAAAATTCTGAAAATACATAGCGTATCCTCGGAAAACAATGAAGAGTTTTACATTAAAAGATATAAAAGTTTTCAACAGGAGAATGCTGATTATAGAGAATGATTATATTACCTTGCAACGGGTGATGAGAACTGATACTGATAAAATTACTATTTTTTTTCTTTAAATTAAAATTCAATAAATATCTAAAAACATGCATAGATACATTAATTTTTAGGTATTTCTGTAGATTATAACTTCATAAATGTATACATTTTTATTATTATTTTATTTTATACATTTTTTATTTATAAAATAATAAATAAATTTTTAAGTAAAATTAATTAAATTTCTATAAAATAATAAATATTTTTTTTATTTTATAATTTTTTTTTTAATAAATGTATAAAATTTTTTTTCTTTTAATTAACCTTTATATTAAGTCAATAAAATGTAATTAGATTATCTGTGGTTTTTGATTATCGGCGAACTCATGATTACTGATAGATAACAGGGGTTCTACTTAATATTATTTTATTTTAAATTTTAAAATACGTGCCTTAAGTTGTAATAAAACCAATGTATTAAAAACAAATAAAACAAAAAACATTAATCTTCTTATTTATCTTCCTCCTTTGTGCCATTCAGCGTGGAGGGGCCTCAATCCAACGCTGCCAGGCTTCACGGTCTGTATTGGGTTGAGAATAATGGACTGTATTTTGAAATTGGGGACTGGTTCATGAGGGAGAGCCGTGATGGGACGAAAATAATTAAAGTTTGGCTTACCTTGGTGCCGAGAACTGTGGGCATGAAGAGAGAAACTTACCGGCTGACTGCAAGGTGAAATGAAAGAGGTTGAGGGTAATTGCGAATAGGATAGGAAAGGTACATGAAATAAATTGCAGAGCCGAAGTTCCAACAAGTGTTCAAGTCGGTGGCGGAAGAAGAAGTGGGGGTTCGCGAATCCTGCCACCAGGAGCGCCCCCATCGAAGGAATAGCAAAACCCGGGAAATTTGAAGGGGCATAAAACCGCGAATATTCAACATAATCCCCCCCTTGAGCGTATAAGCTTCAATAAGCAAAGCAATTTTTTTTTTAAAATTTGTTAGTACTCATGCAATTAGAAGATAAATGTTGGATAACAAAGATTAGTAAAAACTCAAACAAGGGTTAATTAGCAAAAATAAACAAACTAACGAAATCAAGGGGTCAGACCACGCACACACTGCAGGCATCCCTGACATCCAAAGGAAGAGGAAAAAGTCGCAAAACCGGACGAGTGTATTCTCCACGAGAAGTCCTGACCCTGGCAATTCGCACAACATTATCAGACCCTGGAAAAACCTCGACAACATGCCCGATAGGCCACTGAAGCGGAGGTAAACTCAAATCCTTTATAAACACCACGTTGCCAACCCTCAAATCAGGCGCATGAGTAAACCACTTTTGTCTCAGTTGCAAGGTGTGCAAGTACTCCCTACTCCACCTCTTCCAAATACCATTAAAAATGTGTTGAATATATAACCATCGACACTTGAGAGATGGTTGCTCATATAATTGTGCATCATCAGGGGGTAAATCAACCTGATCTGTATACAGATATTTCAGAAATGCTCTGTACACTGAATAGGAAAACTGCTCAATCCCCAGAACATTCCTTGAGTCTTCCCGCCAATTATACTGGAACATTGACCTAAAGTGTTGACATCGTATTTTTAATAATGCTTTGTGAACAAATATATCTTTACCTTCAACACGAATTATGAGATCACTTGTGCTCTGGTCATCAAATGATGATTTAATACTATCATACACTTTAGTCCCATTCTCGCATGCCACGATGAGTGGTTTATAAGTAATTGAAGGAGTAGCATAGCAAGCAAACACTTCATGAAGGCCATTAAATGGTGTTAAAATAGGATGCAAAACAATCCGACCTCTGCATTGGCCCCACATATATACTTTAGAGTTCTGTGTCATAGCAGCAGAAATATCACAGTAATGACTAGCAGCAATATCAACAATTCCTCCAATATCCTCGAGAATCTGTTCTGGTGCATAGAAATTTGTCCCATTCAAACAGGCCAGCTGACCAAATGAGTTGGCTCCCCAAGCATAAACTTTACCTTCATCTGACAAAGCTAATGTATGTGAACATCCACAGACCACCTCTCTGGACAGAAGGATCCAGGATGAAAATTTGTTGTAAAAAGGTGTAGGAACAGAGGTAATGGCCAAGCTTTCGAGTTCCACGGCCTTTAACTCTTGGCTAAAATCTGACTCCGAACACTTAGGGTCAGAACACTCAACAGGCCAAACTATACGAGGACCAGAAAGCCACTCAGGCCCATTAAACCAAAGTTTATGACTCAATAACTCTAAAGGTAGAGCACTGCGGGAAGCCACATCGGCAGGATTAGACGAGGAGCGAACATAAAACCAGGAATTCATGAGGGTAAGATCCTGAATATGAGCCACACGATTTGCCACAAAAGTTTTAAACATATGAGGAGAGCCACGAAGCCAGGCCAATACAACTGTAGCGTCTGAAAAGCAAAGTCTTTCTGAAATGATGATTTCTTTAGAAAGTAAATTAAAGACATAATCAAAATTTTGAGCAAGCAAATATGCTGCGCAAAGCTCTAGCTTAGGCAAAGTTAAAACTTTCAGGGGAGCAACACGAGTTTTGGAAAATACAATGGAGACATGATGGCTGCCATTACCCAATTCAGTACACAAATAAATGACTGAGGCATAAGCTTCCTCTGAACTGTCAGAAAAACCCAACCAAGCGATGAATACCCTTAGAGGAAAAAGAGAGGACGATTAATTTCTATAGGCGGCATCAGTGAAACATGATCAAGAAAACTTTTCCACCTATTGCACATAGAAAGGGGTAAGGGTTCGTCCCAAGAGAGCTGGGTAAGCCAAATATCTCGCATAAAAATTTTTGCCCAAAGAACAATTGGGGAAATCCACCCACAGGGATCATAAATCTGAGAAAGCTGGGAGAGAACTGATCTTTTAGTGCATGAATTACTTGATGAAGTATCCAATTTAAATTCGAGAAGAAATTTATCCAATTGGGGATCCCATGAGACACCCAGAATTCCAACCAATGAGGCCAAAGAAGTGGAGAGCTTTTGATTCTCAGGCAAATCAGCAAGTAACGAGGGGTGATTACTAGTTCACTTACGCAACTCAAAACCACCAAGCATGAGGAGTTTTTTAAGCTCCGCCATGAGCGTCTGAGCTTCTTCTAAAGTGTATTCACCATTTAGATGATCGTCGATGTAGGTTCTCTCCTTCAGTGCAGAAGCAGCACGAGGGTACCTCCAACCTTCATCTAAAGCCAACTGCTGGAGGGTTCGAATGGCCTGAAAGGCTGAAGGGCCGACACCAAAAGTAACTGTGGTGAGCTGGTATAAACGAAGAAACTCCAAAGGGTTCTCACGCCAATAAACCAAATGAAAATGGCGATGAGGTGGATACAAGCTTATTTGACGATACATTTGGCGAATATCGCAAGAGAAAACATAAGGAAAAATCCGAATTAACAATCAAATCAGGAATAGAATTCTGCAACTTAGGTCCAGGAAGCAGCACATCATTTAGGGATAAACCATTTGAGGTGGGCTAACCAGCGTTAAAAACCACCCGAATACTCCCAGTATCTCCGTGGCGCTTGAAGACTCCATGATGTGGCAATACATAATGTGGACCTTTTAAGACATCTGGATTATCAACAGGCACTAAATGGCCCGCACGTATATACTCATTGATGCATTCCTGGTACTTCATGAAATACTCCGGATTTTTGGAAAAACGTTTTTCTCCAGCGAAACAAAACATTTGCGAGCAGTACCGGCTGAATCCCCTAGGGGCAATGCAGTAGGGCGAAAAGGTAAGTGCACCATATAACGACCTTCAGAATCTCTCATCGTGGTTTCGGAATAAATTTGCTCGCAGAGAAGGTCATCTTTTCTAGGAGGGAGAAGAGGCGGTTGATCAATTTCAGAAAATTTTTTGATGAGATTGGAGACCTGTTTGTTATCAGAAACATGGCAAGTGATAAGACCCGTCACCCCCTCAGGAGTGGAAGCAAGTGCAGGAGCTGAACCCATAAGAACATACCCTAAACAAGTCTTGTAAAGAAATGGCATACCCTCCCCAAGAGACGCAACTCTGGTTTCCAAAATAGAAGCAGATACGTCGGCGCCAAGCAACACATCTACCCTGGACGGGACATCAAATTCCATATCGGCTAAGGGATACTGGGCTACTAACTCCTTAACTGAAGGTGCAATAGGAGAACTAGGTAAATCATTTGTAATTTTATGGAGAACCATAAATAAATGTTCATCCTTAATAGTATTTCCATCAGTATCACCAACGCCTAGCTTGGCATATCCAAGAGGTTTCACAGGAACAACAGAAACACCATTTAATTGGTCACAAGGTTGAGGGGAGAAAACATTAAGAAGCTTAGCACATCTCTCAGTAATAAAACTAGCCTGACTTGCTGGGTCCAGCAGGCCACGCACAATAATGTAATTATGAGGTGAAGAAAAAATCCTAACTTTAACTGTTGCGAGTAGAACAGTTGAAGTGAACTGTTCACAAGCAAGCGACATTTGGTTTGGAAGACAAACTTTGAGACTTATGAGAAAGAGAAACAGGACTTATAGGCATGGCAGGCGAGGTATTAAGAGAAGGTACTCCAACAGAATCAGAAGCATGAAGAGTGGAATGCCCATCAGGCTTAAAACTTTGAGATGCTTTATGGGCATTAGATGAAGAATTAGAATTAGGTTCATCAAAATGTAAAAGAGAATGGTGACGTTTATGGCACTTGGCACACTTCTTTACAGAATTACACTTATGATTAAAATGTTTAGACAAGCAATTAAAACAAAGCTTAAGTGATTTTACCTTCTCATGGCGCTGCCTAACATTTAAGCTCAAGAAAAGAGGACAAGCATATTTTTTGTGATCACCTTTGCAAAACATACACACAAGCTTAGTGTCCGCTAAAGCAGTATGAAAGAAAGACATATTCCTTTTTGGGACCAAGCTAACAGTAGCAGGTTTAGAGAGCTCTGAATTTTTATAAACATTTAATTGATCTTTTATGAAACTAATTAATTTATCCAGTTTAGGAAAGGTTCCACCCAAATTTTGCTCAAATCTCAAGCGAACAGTTTTATCTAATTTCCGAAGAAGTAATCTAACTAGCAACTCAGCATTCCCCGACTCTATATCCACTTGATAGCACTTTAAAGTTTGAACACTTAAAAGATAAGTATCAAGAAAACCCTGGAGGGAAGCTACATTGGCAGCAATGGAAGAAATATCCAATATCCTGTCCAAGCACTCATTAATTGAAGCCCTTTTATTTTGATATTTGGAGATTAAAAGATTTAAGGCAGCATCGTACCCCTCAGATGTAATAGGATATGCCCTAATCAACCTTAGAGGTTCCCCCTCAAGCAGAGATATCAAAAAATGAAACTTAGAAACCACAGATAAGCTTATATTCTGATGAATTAAGTTTGAAATTTGGAATTGAATAGATCAAAATCACCCTTACCATTAAAATTGTCAATTTGAATCTTTGGAAGAGAATGCAATAAAGAATTACCTGCTGCACTATTGAGCTGGGAATCGTGACTGATATTACCACAGTTGTCATTTAAAGGAGTCAAATGAGACATAATTAAGCTCAACTCTAAGCACTGAGAAGTGAAGTCCATGAATTCAGACTGGAGTTCACCAATAACACTTTTATCCTCAGCACTATCCAAGGCAGATTGAAAAAAGGATTTTGCTTCAGCTTCAAGCAAATTAAGTCGTTCTTTAATGACTGATAAGGCGGTAGCCGATACACGAGGTTTGGCTTTTTCTTTCAATAAGCCAAGGAAATCCTTAAGAGAGCAAATATGACTTTGAACGTGAATATCCATAACTGGGAAATTATAAAATGCCAAAAGATAACAGTTCCAGGAGAAAACAACGAGAAAAGCGAAAAAATTTCCAGCGAGCAAGCACACGTTATACCTCCAAGGAGATACGAGAGAGAAAAAAAAAAAAAAATACAAAAGGAGCAAATAATATTAAACGAGTTAATATAGGCGAAGAAATTAATATAAGCAAGAAATTTAAGCAAAAGAACACGAGAAATGCGCAATAGGTCAAAGTATGCTGGAGCAGGAATGAACCGGCATGCGCGTGAAGGTTCCGACCCCCTAACCCGAGAAACGCATTTTATTATTATGCAAACCAAAATAATTGGCACACAGCAAAAATAAGAGCAAATAAGAGCTTTGAGCACCAACAAATGACTCCTTCTCCCACCCACGAAATGAGAAATGTAAAAAAAAAACAAGAATGAAGCAGCGAGCGATAAGGGAAAACGATAATTTTAGCAATCTTCTCAACCAAAAACGGGAATTTAATTTAGGTTCGGCCGGAGGACCATGTATTGGGTTGAGAATAATGGACTGTATTTTGAAATTGGGGACTGGTTCATGAGGGAGAGCCGTGATGGGACGAAAATAATTAAAGTTTGGCTTACCTTGGTGACGAGAACTGTGGGCATGAAGAGAGAAACTTACCGGCTGACTGCAAGGTGAAATGAAAGAGGTTGAGGGTAATTGCGAATAGGATAGGAAAGGTACATGAAATAAATTGCAGAGCCGAAGTTCCAACAAGTGTTCAAGTCGGTGGCGGAAGAAGAAGTGGGGGTTCGCGAATCCTGCCACCAGGAGCGCCCCCATCGAAGGAATAGCAAAACCCGGGAAATTTGAAGGGGCATAAAACCGCGAATATTCAACACGGTCCTTGCAGAGTTGTTTCAGTTCCTGGAATGTTTTTCCTCCGATCCTCTGGATATAATCCTCATACAAAATCCTAGGCCTTCCGCGTGGCCTCCTGCCAGTGGGTTGCGCCTCCATCACCTTTCTAGGTTCCCGGTCCTCACTCATTCGACAAACAGGGCCGAACCATTTTACCTGACGTTTTTCCAGGATATTTTTCAGTGCAGGAGTTTTCAGCTCCTCTCTAATCCTTTCATTTCTTACGTGGTCTCTTCTCGTTTTTTTTCCTACGACCCGGATTGCAAATGCTATAATAGATCTGGTTAGCTTTCGTGATCCTATTTGCTATTTCCCCGTCTATTTTTCCTTGTTTGTTTATGTTAGAGCCCAAATAGATAAAGTTCTCAACTACTTCAAGAACTTCACCATTACAAACCACCTCCACTGTTTCCTCCTCATCTCGGGACAGGACCAGTATCTTACTCTTAGAGGCATTGATGGTCATTCCTTTTCGCTTAAGTTCTTCTTGCCATTCCAAGAGAGCTTGCTTTAATTTTTCTTTAGTGTCACATATGAGGACGATGTCATCCGCATATAAGAGTGATTGGCTCAGTATCGTCCTCATGTTCCACTTTCCTACCACTGTTCGTGCGGTACGCCTTTTACAAATTTTATGGATCTCATCCATGAACACGGTAAATAGAAGTGGGCTCAGGCTGTCTCCTTGCTTTACTCCTATGGTAATGGGAAAAGGAGCAGTTTCTGTTCCATTAATCCTTACCACTCCTTTTGAATTTGCGTATACGGATTTTATGGCGGTAAGGAGATCTCTTGGTACTTTTTTTGCTGCGAGGGCGTTCCATATTTCTTGACGTGGGACTGAGTCAAAAGCAGCCTTAAGGTCCAGGAATGCTAAGTATGTGTTCTTATTTCTGTCCCATGACTTTTCTAATATATTCCTTATGACAAATATATTATCCTGGGTCTGCCTCCCGGGGCGAAAACCTGCTTGCTCTTCTTCCAAATGTTTCTCCACGATTCGTCGTAGCCTTTTCTCCAGAATGTGTGTGTACATTTTGTATGCCACAGACAAGAGGCTAATTAAACATTAATCGTAACTTGCTAAAAATCAGTACAATCATTTGAAATGGCGTTTTTTAATAAATTTAAGAAAACGAATGTAAACCTTCATTTATTATATTGCAACTATTTAACTATTATAATTTTTCATAATGTTTACTTTTACTACAGATCATCACTCACTAGAGTGAGCAATTGGTGATTGTTCCTATTAATATACCAATAACTGCATTACTATAGATAAAACCACCTCTTATCAATCACTGACTTATTACCCATAAACCAACCAAGTTATCAGTTATCATTAATTTTTCAATGACTGTTGAGCATAACTTATTCTGTTGTCCTCATTCCTGATTGTAAATTTAATACATTCTATATTATGGGCCTTACTAATGATGAATATGACTATCACATAAAAAATTTCCTTTTATTTAATGAAAGTTAATAAAACTAAACTAATACAAATATAATAAAAAATAACTTATTTAATCTTTGACTACATATAAGTGTTATAAAGTCACAATAATGGTAAAATGAACATTAGAATTACCTCCAATATGACATACACAAGCGTACAGATCATAATCAGAGCCCGTAGCCAAACTAAGACCTGTCAACGGAAATAATACTTTCTCTTCGAGTTTTGTACTTATTTGGTTATGAAAAACAAACCTGAAACAGAATAAATAAATTATAAAAAGAATAGCATTCAAATAAATAAATAAATTAAACTACTATTAAAATATAATAATCACCTTTTTAAATAAACTATCAGGTAATCGGGGTATCGCCATACAGATAATGTTTTTGTTGCACATCTGTTTTGTTTGCATTGAGGACAGAACCAAGGATTGTTGCCATCAAGAGTTTCACTGCAAAAATTGTTGCATTGATATTATATATTAAATATGACTGCAGAAGAAATCATATTCAGTATTTAAAACTAAACCTTCTTGAAGAAAAACAATTAATTTAATAGATGAACAGTACAACATATTGAAATTACAATTATCATATTGGGCCATTAAATTTTAAATATTGAAAAAAAAAAAAAAAAAAAAAAAAAAAAAAAAAAAAAAAAAAAAAAAAAAAAAAAAAAAAGACTAAAGCGATAAGAAACTGCTTGTCCTTACAGACTACTTCAACATTTACTAGATTAACGATCAAACCTCCCAATTCATTACAAAAGACTTATTTACATGACTGTTATTAGACCTATTTGGACGTACAAAGTTGAGCTTTGGGGCTTTACTAAACCATCCAATTCATCTTGTATCCAATCCTTACAATCCAAAATCCTTTGAAAAATCCTAAATGCCCCTTAATTTGTGACCAATAAGCTTACCCATAATGACCTTAATGTTCCATATGTTGCTGAGTTAGCCCAAACCAGATACCTATCTTTTCATAGTAAGCTCCATAACCACTCATATCCATTAGTTTCTCAACTTGCTTCCCACTCCATTCCCGATAATCCTCCGAGGCGTCTGAAAAGAAGATGGCCTAGAGATCTTCCAGCGTAGAGTTTCATTGAAATGCTACTGATGAGTAGTTCTTTTCAAGTTTTTACATGTCATTGCAAAATTTACTCATGTAAATTTCTCATTTACTCATGTAAATTTCTCATTTACTCATTTACTTGATGTAAGTATTTGTATAGTTATAAATTTCAAAATTTCAATAAATTGATATATATATATATGGCTACAGGATCTTAAAAGGAAAACCCAGTAAAGGAAAATGAGTCAACAATAAATCACACTTGGGCACAGCATTCATGGTCAAAAAGAGCTTCTTAGAGTCTGTGACAGAATTCAAGAGCATCAACTCTAGAATATCACTCCTAACTATAAAAGCCATTAACAAAAAGTACACTCTGGTTAATGCTCATGCACCTATAAACCAGAATAACAGGGATAATAAGGAGAAAGTGGTAGAATTTTGGGAGATGTTGGAAGAGGAAATGAGTAAAATACCGGGGATGAACGTCAAAATCCTGATGGGCGACTTTAACGCACAGATAAGAGGAGAAAGGAAGTACAGACCAGAAGTTGGATTATACCCAGCCCCTAAAAGAACCAATAAAAATGGGGAAAGACTCATCGAATTATGCCGTAAATACAGCCTAAGAATAATGTCTACGCATTTTAAGGCGAAACCGAACAAGAAAAAGACTTGGGTATCACCAAATTCTCGGCTGGGAGAGTTTCAACTGGACCATGTGGGGATCTCAAGAAACCACCAAAGGGAGATCCAAAATGTTAAAGTCAGAAAATCAGTCAACGTAACATCAGACCACTACCTTTCTGAGATAAAAATTAAATTTATACCTAAAAGGAAAACCAAGAGAAGCAAGCCACAACACCTAAGGTAGACAGAGAAAGATTAAAAAATGAAGTGAAAAAAATATGAGGAAACATTGAAGAAAGATCCTAAAAACTGGAAAGAGATAACAGAGGAGCTAGTGAAGGCAGCAAATAAAGTAGCGCCCTTAGAATTAAAGAAAAAACACGCATGGTGGAATCAAGAATGCGAAGAGGCGATTCGGGAGAGGTTGAAGAAATGGGAAATATGGAACTCGTGTAAAACGGAAGAAAACCATAAAACACTCCAAGAAGAAAAAAAGAAAGCACATAACATCATAAGAGGTACGAGAAGAATGTACCTTAAAAGACAGATCGCAGAAATGGAGGAAAATTTTAAGAATCAGAACACAGGATTATTCTATAGGGCATTCAAAAACAAAATTAAAGGGTACACAGCTCTGAACCTAAATTTTCAGAGGAAAGATGGGAAACTAGCACAAAATGACAAGGAAAATTGCGAGATACTGGCAGAATACTTTGAAAACTTACTAAACTGCAAAGAACCTACAACCAAACTAGAAACGAATTCAAACAATCCACAAAACCCGAATAGTTTACCACCGACAATTGAGGAAATGAAAGAAATCGTATTCTCATTGAAGGATAATAAAGCGACCGGGGAAGACGGGATAATAGCTAAAATGGATATCTTGCTAAAATGACAGAATTAATGCAAGAAATTTGGGAGAATGAAGAAATACCAGAAGAATGGAAAACGGCACTTATACACCCACTACATAAAAAAGGGGCGAAGACAGATACAAATAACTATAGAGGGATTTCGCTACTTCCGGTGACGTACAAAATTTTGTCGAGAGCTCTGTTGAATAGACTAGAACCGCAAATCGATCATCAGATAGGAGAATACCAAAATGGATTTAGAAAAGGAAGATCATGTCCGGAACAAATACTGAGTTTAAAATTAATCCTGACATACTACATGATTAGATCGAAGAAAATTTATGTCTCCTTTTTGTGGATTTTCAGATACTTAAAGAATAAGAAATCAGAAAACAATAGTATAAAAAAAACTTTAAAAAAAAAAGAAAAAACCGAAATTTAAAAATAATGACGAATGACAAGGAAAAATCGAGACTAAATATGGTAAAATCAAGTTGGTGAATAAAAAGTTTGAATCAAATACTTGGGAGAACTTGCGAACTACAAAGGAGGAGACTTGCAAGCAACGCATAGTAGAGAGGTAAAATTGGATAGATTAAAGTTTTCAGTCAGGAGTTTTTATATTAAAAAAAATCTTTCCATAAAAGCCAAAATTAGACACTAGAAACAGTCATAAAACCTGTGATCCTCTACGGGTAGAGACTATGGGATTTACCAATATGGAAACCTTGTTAAGGACGGAAAGAAAGATATTGAGAATGATATACGGACCGAGAAAAGTGGGGGAAGAATATCGATTAAAAAAGAACGATGACCTTTATGAACAATTGGAAAACTTAGAATCATCGATGAGGAAAAGGAGATTAAATTTTTTTGGACACATGAAAAGAATGAATAGCAATAGATTAAACAAACAAATATTTGATAAAGTGATGAAATTGAAAAATATAAAAGGTTACCCAGAGCAAATGAAAGAGGAAGTTAAAAAATTGGATATCACGGAGGGAGACTACAAAGATAAGGATAAATTCGGAAAAATGGTTAAAAATATAAAGGTTCTTGTAGCGGAGAAGAAGAAGCATGAAAGTAAGAAAGAAAGAGGGAAATGGGCGAAAAAATGAAAAGAATTTGGGCAGAAAGGAAGAAAACCTGAAAATGATATACGCGTGGTCCACCGTTGGCCTGTATCGCGATAAATAAATAAATAAATAAATAAATAAAAATATATATATATATATATATATATATATATATATATATATATATATATATATAGAGGGAAAAATCTCTAATTATGGTCACCTTACCAGTTATGGGCAGGCTAATACAATTATCGCAATAATAAGAGTCTAACCCATTTATTTGTGATATCACCAGGAGAAATATTTCTAAAATAGGATTTAAGATTCATTAACTAATGAAACTCTCCCTCCTATCCCTTTCCAGGAGCCGTTAAAAAATATTTTTCTCAAATAGTGTCCTGAAATACCTCTTTTTTTAAAAGTGAGGATAGTGAAACTGCTTTATTAATTTTTAGTTTTTGAGTTATTACCTTTTCATCAGAATTCAGGTTTCCATACAAGCTTCATTATATTGGACTATCTGATTTTAATTAACAATAATTTTGAACTGACTATAACCGGTTTATAAAAATACACGATAAGATTTATGGTCACCCCTATCCATTTCAATTTTCTTTAGTGTTAAAGACTTTCTTTCTGCTAATAAAGAAAAAACAGAATTTTCTTCATTTGATTATGTCATTTTAAAACTTATAAACTACATCCCTTCCTAATAGCTGTCATGTCAGAGCTTACGTCTCTTAAGTGACCATTAGTTAATATAGTTAGTTATATTCTGTACTTCACGGAAGGCTACTGCTGTTTAAGAAAACTGGATATATTGAGAGTAGATAATTTACAAAAAAATACATTCCGATTTTTTTTAATACATTCATTTTTTGTAGTGGGGATGATTACCATATTGTATGCCGTTTCTGCTTATGCAAAAAAATCAACGAGAAGTGCGGCAATAAATTATACACAGATCAATCATTTCATGATGGTTTTCTAAACTAATAAGTAACTACAAAGTTTGTGAATGAGTGCATCAAGTGATTGTGTTTTTGAATATTTATTTTACTTTTTTGTTAGACCTCGGTATTTTGATTATTTTTATAGTTCTAGTTGTTTATAAATTAATACTCATTTTTAAATTATTAAATCCTTATAAATATAAGGAGGGACAGTGTCGAAAGTAATGCTAGCAATCTGTTGGGTGTGCAACTTTAGTTTGTAACCACACAGAATTTGAACGGATGGCGAAAGCTGCCAGGGAAAGTCCTCACTCAATGATTAGATCATAATATGAAAATAATAATAATAGGACAAGGATAACATTTAAACATTTTTAAACAACCTTCCTAAAAAAAATAGCCATAAAATTTATTATAAACACCAACTTAAATAGTGTGCATAAAGACAATGTATCAATATATAATGATACATTGTAAGTAATGTAATAATAAACAAAATTATATAAAACTTAATTTTTTAATTTGCTTACCTTTGGCTAAAGGCTTGGATACAGTCATAAAGCGTGAGGGACGATGTTTGCGACGATAGTAAAGCAAGAGATGAAGTGGTAGGTAAAACTTTGACGGGAGTGGTGAAGGTGACGGCAATCGTGTCGCTGGTGTAAAGGCTAACCTCCTCCGGAAGTTCACAACCCCTGCAATGGCTATGGTACAAGCACCTTGAGCAATGCAGGCCCTGCCAATAAAAACAAAAGCTGAATTGTATATTTAATATATAAATACAAATGTTAAATTTAACTTAATATATTTATTCGCACGATAAATTCTTACTTTGAGAATGATAGATAAATTTTTATTTTGAAAAAAATTAATTAAAGACTAACAGCACCTATTGCCTGCTATTATTCTTGCTTTAATTTCTTCTTTGATACTATTGTACTAAGTGATAATAGTACTCAGGTATTTAAATTTTGGAACTCTCAAAGCACTATCCAGCTTAAGACCCTATACGCAGCCAAAGATATTGTAGCCAATATAGCGAGAGGCAGAATAAGACGGCTAGGGCATATACTAAGAATGGAAGCTGGTAGACTCCCTTGGCTCGCAGATGAGGTGGGCGATCTTTGGACTAGCTGTGGTTAAAGAAGGATAAGGCAGAGAGCCTCTAAAAACAATTTTTTTTTTTTTTTTGTTAATTTTTATTCCAGAAAATAATAAAACCATTTGCGGTATGGGTAAGGATGCTGATATCGAAGGATTGATAAATTATTTGACAATTATATTGGAACTTTTTATTTGTAGTTATAAAAACCAAACATTAACCATAAGGTTGTTCAACATGAAATAACGGTTATAGTTTTGTTGAAAGCATGAGCTCTTCTGTAATCAACAAATGCAACTATTTAGAACTAATAATTAGTTATGTTAACTATGTATAATCTATAGTTATTAACTCGCACAGGAGAAAATTTGCAGTCTAAATCTTCATGACTACCATTTGAATAAAAACTGTAAAACGAACACTCACATGGGGGAAAAATCACACCGAGCACAAACTTTGAAGGAAAAAATACCGTATTGAAGGTCATGGAACAACTAGTTTACTGTCCATGGTGGTATCCTTTGGAGAAGTCTTCCCTCTCCATGTAGACAAATGGAGATCTTTCCAACTACCTTTGTTTTCCAATTAAAAGGGTTTTACTGCCAGCGTGAGAGAAAACCTCACCCAGCAAGTTCTCCTGTGTTAATACCAAACTTACTATTATAGGTACTATACCCAATTATTTGATAGCCATTTTTAACTTTACACAAATTCCAAACACAATAAAATCTAGGTATGTACTAACATTACATTAAAAAATCACAATATAAAGTCAGGTAGAATTTTATGATATTAGTTATTTGTTCAAGTTCTATTGATATTACTGTAGAAACTCTATAATTTGTCATGATTGGGGGAGGAGGCATGACAAAATAACGAAAATGAGGAATTACAGAATTCTGCTGGTAAAGTAACAAAAAAGCATTTTAAACTATATAATTGTGATTTTTTTTTTTTTTTTTTTTTTGCAATTTATTGAATATAAAAATGACCAGATGAACATTATCAACATTGGACTTAGTGACAATGACAAAAAACACAAAAACCTTGGAACACAAAATTTTAAAAAAAATGAAATCATATAAAAAACGTGTATAAAATGAAAAAAAAAAAAAACCTGACGAATTATCGAGTGACGGAATAACGAGTTTCCTCTGTACTTTTTCTATCATAAATTAACATTTAAAAACTAAATATAAAGGAAACCTATTAAAATATGTACATAATTCATAAACTATAACAAAAAAATAACTAAACAAAAATTAAATAGTTTAAAGTACCTGTCCATCAACAAGGAGGAGCCGATAAGGTTCTTTATAAGGTAGCAGCGAGGCGATCGCTTCCCTTAAGGCTTCTGATCTGCAATGGTTAGGGATTCGAACCAGCATTGGATGCCCGAAAAGTTCAACATTTTTCTGATTGTTGTTTCCATCGCCAACTGTATCGACGCGGAAGACAAGAGGTATATTGATCATCCTGTAAACACTAATGAATCAATAACTATAAGATATAATGTAAAGGACGGGTAAAAAAGATAAATAAAAAAACAAAACAAAGCATATGCATATAAATATATCTGAGATTTAAAAAGAACATTTTCCTCTATAACAAGGTTGATTTTATTTTGTAAAATTTTTTTCTTCATCAAATATTATACCATATAATAAAAAAACAACTCAAAGCGATAATAAAATTTCAAAACTATTAAAAAGCTTTTATTTTTTTATAGAAACAGATACGTAGTAGCAATTTGATATTTATATTATTGATTTAAAAAAAAAAGAAAAAAAAAAAAAAGTAGTATTGAGTAATTATCTAACAAATTTTATTCTAAGAAAACCATAATTTAAGAACATCCCCCTATTTTTTAGACCTATCTAATGTTATATGTCAAATCGAATGTAGGCTTCAAAGTACTGAGAAACATTTTTATTTTGGACGAAAAAGATGAATGAATAACTAGGAAAATTTTAAAACACTTGACTGCCGGTCAAACCTTTGAGAATACTCTGCAACAATATCAGTAAATTTAAAAGTTTGATATTCAGTGAAAAATAAATGGATTTAAATAAAATCTAGTTTTTAATAGATAAAAAGTGATAAATAGTTTAAAACAAACTGTTACTTTTTTTTTTTTTTTATATACAGTGGAATCTCACTTATACGAATGTGAGGGAGAAAGGAAAATGTTTCATATAAGTGAATACTTCTTATAACTGAATAGTTATAAGATGGTTATTTGTTCGCCGGGAACGAAAAATTCTTCATATAACTGAATGTTTCTTATAGAATATAAAGAAAACTTTATTCTGGGACAAAGTCCCTTAAGAATAACATTAAATAATACAAAGTAAGATCATAACTGGCCGAGAGGCTGTTAAAAATAAAACAACATATACAGAGAAAAACTAGAAAAAGAAAAACTATTAGTAAAAAGAGAGTGAAATAATAAATATACAAAATAGAGGTTAATATTGTAAACAAAATAGCAGAAGAAAAAAAAAAAAAAAAAAAAAAAAAAAAAACAGAAACTTAAAGAAAAATAAAAGATAGAAAATCAAAAATTATCATTACAAGAAATCAAAACATTATCATGGTCAAACTATAATGTTTTATGTCTGACGGTCTTAGTAAATATATTAGACGATTACATACATAGTAAAATACATCCTTATAATTAGAGAGTGTCGGGTTGGAGGGAAAGAAGATGGTGAAAGAGTAGTGTTTCGAATGTTCCAAGGGAAGAAGCATAGCAGATACAGGGGGGGAGAGAGGGGGGGAATACCAAAGAGTAGAGGATCAAGGATAAGCGAGTTTCCTATAAATGAGACTCCACTGTATATACCAACAATTTCATTTGCCAACAGAAAAACCTGGAATTAAAAAAATTGTGAAATTAGAGTTAAAAAGAAAATTTATTAGGGGTGTTAAATGAAGGCAACAGTAGTTTTTATTCAGCTATTTCAAATTTAGTTAGATTTTTAAGAATTAAGCCCCTTTCTTTCCAACATGGAACATCTAGGAATCTATTTATTGTGGAAAAAAACTCAATAGAGAAAGAAAGTCTTATCAGTTATAAAAAAAATATTTAAAGAGAAAGAGAGAGGTTGAGATATAAAAGATATTAAACAATTAAATTTACCAGTTTTGACTCAGAGTGGTCTCAAACTTTTGACTGGCAGTGTGCGAGTAACAAGCGTTTGAGGTTTTAATCTGTAGTTGAGACACAATTAAAATTACCCCTAAATAGCCCAGTCAATGAGTGCATGAAATACGCAATAATTTTTACGTAACTCGTATTATATAACGATAGATAAAAAGGCCACAATCAGACAAACAATTTGTTTGTTCAGTTTCACACAAAGCAATTTTTAAATGCATATTGTTGTCATATACAGGGTGTACCACACATAGTGTAAAAAAAAAAAAAGGGTAATACTGCAAACTAAACGGGGTAGAATGGCGCAAAAAAAACGAGTGTCCTATCTCAATTTTTTGAGGAGATAGAATTTTTTTCGTTTTTATTTTTAAAATCTTACTTTTTTTCTGAAAAATTACAGTTTTCTCTACTTTGTTTTAGCGTAGAAACTAAAACGATGATATTTTCTTAATCAGCATTAAATTTTCTAAAAGATGAAATAGGTCTAGTTAATTTAAATTCACTTTTAAGGGGCCTTTTAACGCGCCTAGATTGAAAATATTTAAAAAAAAAGTACGTTTATGTAACATTAGGTAATCAGCAAGAATTTGGTTAACCCCCCCTTAAGTCCCTATAAATAAGTTTTTTTTTTTTTTTGGGGGGGGGGGGGAGGGAGGGCTTGCCACCTTCACAACTCTTTATCCATCATGCATATGGACAAGTGATAAAAAAACTAATACATTTATTCAATTTAGTAGGTATGTGGAGCAATCAAGTATTTATTCTCTAGCGTGTTTTTCATCAGAAAAACGTCTGTTAGACTCAAAAGGTGAAGTGCAATTGATCATGAGTTACACAATAAAAAGCTAACTAAATTCTGCAGTTTTTGAGAAATTTGACGGCTTCTAGGGTTCTCCAGTGAGGAGTGAGTTATTTTCAAAAAATATTAAAAATTTAAGTTTTAATAAATGTTTTGTGTTTTGCGCGTTAAAAGGCCCCTTAAAAGTGAATTTAAATTAACTAGACCTATTTCATCTTTTAGAAAATTTAATGCTGATTAAGAAAATATCACCGTTTTAGTTTCTACGCTAAAACAAAGTAGAGAAAACTGTAATTTTTCAGAAAAAAGTAAGATTTTAAAAATAAAAACGAAAAAAAATTCTATCTCCTCAAAAAATTGAGATAGGACACTCGTTTTTGCGCCATTCTACCCCGTTTAGTTTGCAGTATTACCCATTTTTTTTTTTTTACACTATGTCTGGGACACCCTGTATAATACTAGTGTCGAAAATTAAAAAGGCATTGGTGCTGCCTATCATTAAATTCAAAAAAAGAAAAGAAATTAATTTAAGATTTCACTTGTTTTATATTTTATTATTACTTTTTTTTTTTTTTTTTTTTTTTTTTTCACTATTTGGTTGGGTATCATACAGCATATTCAACTACTTTATATAGAATATTTAAATATTTATTATTCAATATAAATCTAAGCCTTAATTATAACAAATAAAGTATAGCTGCTTCTTATAAGTGCCGGTGATTGTTAATGCGAAAAAAACTTTCAAGTGACGCAACGCTTATTATTTGATGAGGCCTACAGCCGTTGTGTAAGGCAGCCTTACATTAAATTATAAGAACAAAAACAAAAATGCCTAGTCTGAATAAATTAAAAAAAAAACAAAAAACCAATACATATATAAATATTAAAACACACCTAGCAGTCATATTAGATTGAGGTTTCATGTTTTTAAGATGCTCCTCTGGGTTTATCTCTTTTCTGCAGACGGGACAATCAAATGTAGAACCCCCATAGTGAGTGCAGGAGGCCTGCAATGAAATATAATAAATTTTGAATCTAACGATCCAAATAACTAAGAAGAAAACTTTTACCACACAGTTACACTCACACACAAATTAATACAGAAAATTAAATGAACAAAAACAAAAATTATAATAATGAAATAAAACAATTACAATAAAAAGAATTAATGCGATAAAAAAGAGATAAATGTATGTATTTATTTATTAATAAGATTAAAAAAAAAAAAAGCATAGAATAAAGTAAATTTAAACTTGAGGGAATTAAAAAACCTAAACTAAGCAGATCACTGCCAGCAAATTATAACAGATAAAGCTAAACCTCAGACCTCAGCAGGTCGCTACCAAAGTAACACGCTGCTCTACAAATCTATTGCATTAGATAATTATAATTACAGAGTAACTCACCTCTAATATCTAATTATTAAATTAATATGAACCCATTGCTATGTTTATCTTGTCATATATTTCATGGGGTGAGTCAGAAAAAATGACCGTTTTAAAAGTAAAAATCAAAACTTATTTTTCTTCTACTTACAAGGTTTTTAATAATCAAAATATAAACCATTGTGCTCGTGCTCTATGGTTTGACGCCACCTGGAAGCCATCTGTAGAATTCCTTGATGAACCACTCTTTGGCTTTTGAATCGAAGAACTCACGATCCCCATTTTCAACTTCATTTCTATTGTTGAATGTTTTTCCACCAAGGAAATGAGTCATTGATCTGAACAAGTGGTAGTCTGATGGTGCTAGGTCTCGACTATATGATGACGGGTGAGGGAGAAGCTCGATTCCATCCAAATTAGCTAGTTTTCCTTTTGTAAGGCGAGAGGTGTGGGGTCTGGCATCATCTTGTTGGAACAAGACTTGCTTCCTGTTGACTAAACCTGGATACCGCTGAACACAGCCATAGTAGATTGTGAGTGGCCAAGTTCAGCTGAAAACTAACGAGTGCTTTTCGTAGGATCGGCTTCAATAGCAGTGCGCAGAGCGTCTTGGTTGACTACTGAAACACGCTACAGTGACTACGAAACAACCTTCTCTCACTGTCCTTTCATTCAAAGAGTCTTTACCCTCAAATTCAACCACTAAACGAGTGGCTTCAGCTGCTGAAAACTTCTATTTCCAGTAATAAAGCAAGATTACGAGAATTTTGTACTTTACTGTCATTGTGAACAAAGGAAAGCTGAAGAAATACTGAGTCCGGATAGAGGGCATGCAGATTACCAAATAACTTAGATGGGATTCCCTGAAGGATAATCCGTCCTTTCTGGACCTAGTTGGAGTACAAAAGGACGTTAAGTCCCGATAAAAAAAACAACAAACAAGTTTACACACAACCTACTGCTTAGGTGCACAATACAATAAAATCATTTTATAGCTCCTAAACGATAGGTTCCAGCGACAAATGTTATATAAGAAAAAATATTCTCCATTATATTTCTGGTAAGGAAACTGTCGGCAGCAGGCTCTCAAGGGGGGCATTTTTTTAAAAATTACTTTTGTTGTATTTTTTGTATGAAGGGATTACCGTTCATTACTGTTGCTATTCCTAGCTTTCCTTGAGTGAGAAAGGTAGATATTAAATATTCAAACAATAAAAGCAATTTCTAAAAAAAAAATGAAACATACTTATTTGAGACGCCCCCTTTCGTTTTAAATACCAGATATACAGGGTGTTCAATATTCGAAGGTCACCCCCTTTTTTTCCCACATATAGCTGCTAAACAGTTTTTGAAATTTTGAAACAAAACTCTCAGGGTCTTAACTGTGTCGAATAAAGTTTCTTTTCAGGTAATAGTCTGCTCTCCATCCTTCTCCAGCGACCCTAACTTTGGAATTCCCAATGGGATGTGGTATTTTTTATGATGGATTTCGATAGAAAATCAAATTTTGAATCGATTTTATACCAGTGATTTTTTTTATCCGGGGCACCATTTAGCCGCAAATCGCAATAAATCATTTTAAGAAAATAAGCAATCTAAAACTGGTATTGAAAAAATAAAATAAACTTTGAACAAAAATATGAAATTAAGGCCTTCCTACGACTGGTAGGACGGGCGTGAGAACAAGTCTACTTGGAAGGTATTAAAATTTGATTTTCTATCGAAATCCATTGTAAAAAAATACCACATCCCATTGGGAATTCCATAGTTAGGATCACTGGAGAAGAACTTGAGAAGGTCAGAGAGCACACTATAACCTAAGAAGAAACTTTATTTGACACAGTTAAGACCCTGAGAGTTTCATTTCAAAATTTCAAAAACTGTGGGAAAAAAAGGGGGTGGCCTTCAAATATTGAACACCCTGTATAAGTGACTGTTCAATAAAATAAACAATAAAAAAACAACAACAAATAATAATAAAACTTTTATCATATCTTAACTTAGGAAATTTAATATTAATTTTTATAACCAGTATCTTTAATTTTAAAACAATAACCTAAGTTGCAATATTTGTAGAGCAGTTTTATTTAACTCATGCAACAAAATCTAACTCATGACTATATAAATTTTCTTCAATATCTAAAAAAAGCACGCTTTAAAAAAAAAAAAAAAAAAAAAAAAAAAAAAAAAAAAAAAAAAAAAAAAAAATAGTTTCACTTTGGGTAAATGTATTCAAAGATAGGAATATAAAAGCAAAAGCATAACCCAAACCTAGCTATTTGTACTTTTGAATAAACAAACATAATTACAATAACTACAAAATAATAAAAATTATATATTAATAATGAAACAAATATAGAAGAATGAGGCTTTTTTAATCAATAATACAAAAAATAAATATTTGATAAAAGAATGTAGATTTGATTCAAACAAAAAACATATCAACAGCCTCCGAATAAGCAATTGTCTAATTTTATTAACCCCTTCAGTGCCAGAAATTATAAAATTTTAAAATGATACTTTATAATTTAAATTTTTAATTACAAAAATGACGAGAATACTTCAAATAATGGAAAATTACACTTAGAAATGGCAAATCTCAGCACATGAAATTTACTCCCTTAGACATGGCACCTACCCCTCTCTCCCAATATATATAAAAGTATTCAACAAACATACTTCATTACATATGACTTATATTCAACAGGACTAAGACCCATGTGTAATAAAGAAATACCTATGGCAAAAGAAAAGAACAAAACTAAAGTGCTCTATATCATGAATGACTCATACTTTTTATACATTTGAAGACTGAATACTTACACACACTTATAATAATTACAACCTTCATAAAGCAACATATCAAAAATTTTTGTGACAGCAAAAAAGACTCATATTATAAAACCACTAACTTTTCAGTCAAAAATACTGAAAAAAATTAGACACTCACCCTGTTATGTCAACAACAAATTTACACAAATATATTGTACAGTATCATATCCATACTTCATCCAAAAGATCCAACAAAAACTCCATCGATATTACAACAAACTTAAACGGAACACAGCAACAGTTTATATGACTGAGTCAAAGGGAGAAGGCTGAAAGGAATGGGTCAAGGGAGCTTTTAAGGTAAAACTGTAAATTAGTCAGGAGTTTTAGTCTTGACACTGGCTGATGGCACTTAGGGAAAAGTGGAGGGAGGAAGGTATGGCTGGTCAGGGCCAATGAGATTGGTGCAAGGTTGCCGGTTCTCTTTCCACCTGTCTTGAGAGGTTCATTACAGTTCTGCCTCTCATACAGGTCACATTGAGTTTTTACTTTGTATGTTTAAATTTTAAGTTAGCATTATAAAGTGGCAGGGGAAAGCAGCATATCAAATCGCAAGGTGCTCACATTGCAAGCTCACAAAATGTTTTATATGTCCGGAAAAAAATAATGTCAATGTTTCCTCAATTAATTTTTTAAACTAACATTGACACATTTTTTATTTTTTTACTTGGGATAGAACAAAAAAAAAAAAAAAACTTTATTATTGTACTAGCTACCTAAAGAATAACAATTATGAATAGAAAATACAAAAATCGTCTCTGGTTATGAGACCTTTTGTGTACATATTATACTACTAATAAACAAATTAAAAATTACATTAAATGAAAACTAAGAATAAAAAAATGAGATAAGACAAAATTATTTATAGTTATTTTATTATTTTTTCATTTCTTGATATTTACAACTGTACAAAATAATATACATCAAGTAAATGTGTTGATAGAGAATACAATGGCATGTAAATAACTTGTGAAGAACTACTCAATAGTAGCACTTCAATAAAAATCTACACTAAAATGTCTCTAGGACATCTTCTTATCAGACGCCTCGGAGGATTATCGGGAATGGAGTGGGAAGCAAGTTGGGAGACTAGTGGATTGGAGTGGTTATGGAGCTTACTATGGAAGGATAGGTATCTGGTCTGGGCAAAGTTTAGTTCTTAGAAGAACAAAAAATAAAATAATGCTAACTACGATCCTTAAAAAGGCTAAGATGTAGTTATTTATTTCCGGATTCATAAAAACATTTTGCAAGCATGCTATGTGAGCACCTTACTATTTGATATGCTGCTTTCCCCTGCCACTTTATAATGCTAACTTAAAATTTAAAAATAAAAAGCAAAAACCCTATGTGACCTGTATGAGAGGCAGAACTGTAATGAACCTCTCAAGACAGGTGGAAAGAGAACCGGCAACCCTGCACCAATCTCATTGGCCCTGACCAGCCATACCTTCCTCCCTCCACTTTTCTTTAAGTGCCATCAGCCAGTGCCAAGACTAAAACTCCTGACTAATTTACAGTTTTACCTTAAAAGCTCCATTGATCCGTTAAGGAACTTTGGCAACGTTGCTCCCCGACCTCTCACCAGCCAGGTGCCATCAGCCAGCACTTAGACTATAAGTACCAATGAACTTCCCCATGTCTAATGTGCCAGCTATATTGTTTTGTTTTTTTCATTTCTGTTAATTGAAAATTAAGTAGTACCATCTGTGGAAAAAAAATAATATTGAAGTTCTGAACGAAAGGACAATCTTGTTTATAAAAATAAAAGAATGGATAAACCAGTTTCGTAAGAATGACAATTGTAACAATTCAATGAGAACACAGACAAGAGCTATAGGAAAAGAAATAAGTTAATTTTTAAAAACTTTAAGATTGTTAAGAACTATAAAATTTTTAGATGTACTAAAAACTGAACTCTAAGCAACTAAGTAGGTTGAGACCACAGCACTGAAAAGGTTAAAAGAGCAATCTTTTTTTTATTTTTAAATCAATAATTACAACAAATTATATTTATTCCTGTTAGTATTTTATAGTAAGTACTCACAGCAATGCAAGATTCGCAAAGAATGCAGGTGCAGTCAGCGTGTTGTTTCATGTTTGTATCCTTGTCCTCAAGGCAAATAATGCAAGATGTGTCCACCAGATACTCTTCAACCTAATATATAGTTTTTATCTTCACAATATTCAAACATTTACATTTTTTTTTCTGTTTTTTTTTTTTTTTTTTTTTTTTTTTTTTGCTATGTGAGTTTTTTTTTTTTTTTTTTTTTTTTTTTTTCATCTTCACACAAAAAGAAGAAATTTAATTAAATAATTGTATAAAAGCTTTGTACTTTACCTTACTGTCATCGATTGGTTCCAAAGCAGTTTTATCCAACAATGTAGTCACCTCAAATGCATACAGGCTACGGTCGCAATCATTTAAATATCTTATCAGCTGATGATCTTCCTAAAGAAAACATTTTTAAATTTTCTAAACAAATCAAATGTTTCAACACCATAAAAAATAAAAAATCAGGAAAAAAGGGAATTAAGAAAATTATACCATACTTCACTTTATCAGACCAAACCATCTTGAACTATGATCAATAATAAATTTAGTTAGTTATTTTAATAATTCCATATTTGAAACCGATTCCCCCGAGACCATTTTATCATAGTACAAAGTCAGCATAACCTTCATCAGCTCCAAATTGTTTCATAAATTCCTTTGATTTCAATTACTCAATTCTCAATCAATGAAAACAGACTTTTTGGAATACATCAAAAATCCAATTCTGCCAATGACATGCATCTGCAATAGAGTCTTGATAATTTGAAGTTTTATTCTGGTCAATCGAACTCGAAAAATTAAGGAGACTAATGAATTGCTTCATATGATTTATCATTGTGCTCGACAGACGGTCTCACGTATCTTGCCGGTACAATGAGCTAGGGTGGCTTTTCCCTGATTTTCGACGGCAATACTTCCTCGGCACTTTCCTATTCCAATCATTAAAAACCAATAAACCTTCCTATATCCTAGACCTACTTACTCTGCATTCCTCCATTCACCAGCTGAATACAAGATCCCAACCTTCCAACCTAAATACTCCCTCACATAGAACTGCCTCCTTTGAAAAATCCTTAGTTATCTGTGCTACCTCTTTTTGGAATTCCTTACCTATCCATATTCGCAAAGCCTCTTCCTTAACTTCTTTTGAACATCTTTTATTTATCCATCTTCTCGATCTTCAATCTTCCACAAAAATGTAAATAATGTGTAAATGTACATAAGTGTGTTATATTGTTTACTGTTGGTTGTTTTTTATTCATTTTTTACTTAACTTTAATTTTTTTTTTTTATTTCTTCTCTTCTTTTTTTTCTCATAAATTAATTTGTAACAATGATGTGCTGATTAGAAACTAATCTCAGCCAGAAAATTGCACCTTTTATTGTGCACTTTAATTATTCTAAGGGGACAGTCTGTCCCAGAATAAAGTTTATTTTTAAAAAAATGTGGGCAATTTAAAATTGTGGCATAGGAACTCGCCAAAATTTGAAGCAATGATTCCCACATCTCTAATGATAATATGAAAACCCTCAATTGTGTGATTATAAATAATCATACATATATTATATAATTTGTGTTTCAACATGTACTCAACTGTTTGTATTCATCCACTGATTTAAGGAATGTTAAAGAAATTCTACTCCATCAAACTAGTATTAAACATTTTATAAAATTGAAACAAAGAAATAGAAAAAATTTCTTTCCAAAACTATTTCCTTCAAATATTTCTAATAGTAACCCATACATAGCATACCAACCCTTTCTAGATTTCTACAACATTCATTAAAGCTTTTTCATATTGTTTTACAGTATCAGATTTGATATTTATTTCTTATTATTTTTACTGTCCCATCATCTGTTCTATTTAATATTATTAAATATAATTAATTTATTGTTATCTAAATTTAAACAACACTCTAAACCTATCGTAAGATTGCCTTGAGAACAATCTAAAATTGACCAAACCTTCACCGTTAACTCGGTGCAATTGGCCTTCTGAATTTCCAAGAAGGAAAGGTGGTTATAAAGATCTAGGAAGGAATAAAAATATGGTCTATAAATATAAAATAGAGTGGTAATAAAGGACATGATTGTTCTGGAATAAAGGCAGATCTATTCGTTAGATCGGTTTCAACGACCCATAATAAATTTTTTGGACTGTTTTCCATATATTTGTAGCAAGTTGTAGTTGATAGAACATGTATTTGATCCAAAAGCAAACAATAAGTTTCTATGACACCTTTCTTTCTAATAAAACTTCCAGCAAATGGCGTTCAATAAAACTATACATTTCAAATCTGATGAAATTACAAATAGATGAACTTCCACTTAGCTTATACACTGAGTTTAATAGCAGACACAAAGTACCTTCAAATACAAATATTGGCATTTCAAAGTCCAGGCATTAGCTGTGATACTAGCAAACCTATAAAAAGAGCGGAGCCATATTCGCACACCCAAATATTTCCTAAAAGTATTTGTTTATTTAATTAACAGAAGGTATTAATATACATTAAATTTAATAAATATATATTATAATTAATACCATTACTTTAAATGATAAAGTGGACCACTCAATTGAACAGGAGTTGGCCATCCATAAAATAGCTATTAAAAGAAATCTATAGTAATAAGTAATGATAAATCTATGAGAAATAGGTAGATAGGCAGGTTTTACATAATCTGATACAGAATTAAATTTTCTTTAAGATTCATCCTTTCATAACTAATCAATTATTCTTTCATGTACCAATCCTAATTATCCTACCTACCAAGCTCAGAAGGTTGTAGGTATATGTATTTAACACTCGGCTGGTCGTGCCCTGTCTCGTAACACGACCGGCCGCGCACCATAAAAAGTACGGGTTCCTGGGTTTCAATATTGTTTTCATCACTAGCAGCTTTTTTTTTCTTTCAGAATATGTTTTAAATGCATTTAAGGTTATTTGCAGTATATTATAATTAATAAAAAACTACGCAATGATTTTTTTTTTTTGTGTAAATCATTTGCTTTTAGATCAGATTATTTAGGTATATACAAACATGTAAAAATTAATAAACAGTTGTATATAAAATTTTAATTCAATATTGATTATTCACTGTCTTGAAACGGGAACTTCTGTCGATGGATTGATACAATTTGTACAAACAAACATGGAATGAGTTTTACAAATAAAACTATTACACTTCGCATACAATTTCGCAGTATTACTCTTTTTCTTATAATGACACAACTTGCAAGCTCGTCTAAGTCGTCTAATGCATATTTAGCAGAAAACTGACTGAGATGCAAAGAATAGACAATGCCTTTGTCCCAGTAGTGACCCTTGTCAACTTGTCAGGTAGAGCTCTCGATACCTGGTCAGAACACTTGGTAATGATGTTACTATTATTTTTAACCTACTATATAATGTGATCCTTTCTAAAACCCTTCTCTTATATGTTCTGTGGTGATTTATTGCTGTGGAGAAAAAAATGTAACACGGCCGGTCGCGCACCGTAATTTGTACGGGTTGGGTGTTTTTTTCTATTTCGACCATACAATTATTATAATAGTTAAAGAATATAATTTTTTAAAATATTGTAGTTAGAAATGTCTAAAGAAAGCATACCTCAACGATTAGAGCGATTAAAATATTATTAAAGGAGTTATAATAACTTTTGTACCCAACCTGTATTTTCTACGGGTGCACGACTGAGTGTTAATAATGACCAAATCCGAAAACAAGAAATTAGCACTGAACCATCGAGTAAATTTCTGAGAGGTACATTGAGGCTTGATGGGGTGTGGTAGAAGGAGGCTGCTGGTCGTGTTGGCATCAAGTGTTCATTAATCCTTTACTAATAAATTAAATAATACTGTTTATAAAAGTTTTAATAACATGATTTTACATTATAATGATGTGATTTTGTTGACTGTAATTATAATTGGGAAAATAATAGTCCAGTCAATAAACACATTGTAGAGTGCATGAGATATGCGATAATTTTTGACTTCATAGCTTCGTTAGGAATAGTTAGAAGGTAAACATACTGGGGGGTGAGCTAGCAGTGGGGGGGAGGGGAGAAGTTCAATTTTTTGGTTTTTTAGATGATAACTCGAAAATGGTTGACTCTACAAAAATATGTTTCAAATAAACATAAAAGATAATTAAATTTACTATTAAATTGATAGTATATAAATTTGTCATAATTCTAATCGTTTACGTGATATTCGTTATTGAAAACCGGTGTTTTTTCGAGAAAAAACAAATGTCACCTCACTTTTTGTCAAACTTTTGATTCTAGTACCTTCCAACAATCGTTTCTCAGAAAAAATGTCGGAATCAAAATTGTAGAGCATTAAATTTACTTTAATTTCATATACACAGTTCTGGTATTTACTTCAAACGTTTCACAAAAAGTGAGGTAAACATTTTGTTTATTTCTATAATTATCGATTTTTAATAAGGTATATTTCGAAAACTGTTGGAATTTCGATGAATACGTATATAATTAATTTTATATGAAATTTAATGAGCTTTAATTTTGATTTGTAGCATATTTTTCAAGAGTCCACCATTTTCGAGATATTATCGAAAAACAAAATTGGGACGCTCTCCCCTCCCCCCACCCTTAGCTCACCCCCCAGGGGTGGGGACTTCAAAAATGTTTACCTTTTAACTAATCCTAACAAAGCTGTGAAGTCAAAAATTATCGCATATTTCATGCACTCTAAACCCCTCATTTCAGCACAAGTAAATTTAATACTCTACAATTTTGATTCTGACATTTTTTCTGAGAAACGATTGTGGAAGGTACTAGAAACAAAAGTTTGACAAAACTGAGGTGGCATTTGTTTTTTCCCGAAAATCACCAGTTTTCAATATCGAATATCATGTAAACTATTGGAATTACGACAAATTTATATATTATCAATTTAATAGTAACTTTAATTATCTTTTATGTTTATTTGAAACATATTTTTCTAGAGTCAACCGTTTTCGAGTTATTATCGAAGAAACAAAAAAATTGAACTTCTCCCCTCCCCTCCACCATTAGTTCACCCCCCAGTGGTGGGGACTTTTAGTATGTTTACCTTTCAACTATTCCTAAAGAAGCTATGAAGTAAAAAATTATTATACTGGACTATAATGATAGTTGAGGCGTGCGGTTATTTAGAACACAATAAAAACATATTAATTTATTGTGCCGACATGTCGGCATTATGGCCCCTGAGACATCGTCTGCACAACAACCGTTGGGAGTCACTGCCATAACCATTCAAATCCACTTGTCTCTCAACATACTTCCTATTCTATTTCTGACAACCCACCGAGGCGACTAAAAAGAATGTGGTCTTCTCATATACAACATATTACAACCCATTGGGTAATTGCTTCACAAGCATGTGATTTACGCTATTATCACATTTACTGTATGCATGTTTTGTTTTTTTTATGTACAGTTTTAAATTTAAATAAATGGATAATATCAGTTTCAGATATTTGTAAATAATTTTAAAAGCTAAATTTTATAAAAAGTATATTACAAAGCTATTTATATATATACAAGTCAGCAGAATGAACAAGATTTAAGTCTTGAGCCTCCCGATGAGGCTGAAATTAGTGATGCCATCAGCAGGCTTAAAAATAACAAGGCCCCTAGAGCGGATGCTCTCTTAGCTGAACTCCTTAAAAGTTGTGGAAGTGAGTTCCTTAAGGTGCGTTTACACTGCCCGAACATCCTCAAGCTACGAGCATCGAGCATTCACCGGTTTTCAACAAGCACGAACGCAAACGAGCCCTCTGTTCACACTGCACGAGCATTTCTGACGATCAGTTGCTCGTGAGCAATCACAGCGAATGGTTTTGGCACCCAGGCTATCCAAAATTGCAGTTTCCGCAGGACTATATTTTCTGGCTGCCACAGCTCTGGGTACCCCTCATACAGCAAAATTAACAAGAGGCACTTTTGATTGTCCCACTCCATCAGTCAAACACTGAAAATCACTCTATAGAATAGTTGGGAAATAACAAAAAAACAACAACAATTCATTGCGAAATCACTTTGAAACCATAATTTTATATAATTTCTAAATTAATTGAGGAGATTTTAGTTTTTCAGCAATTTCCTTGAAGAAAAAATAATAATAATAATAAAACCAATTGTGATTTAGCCAAAAACAACATTACTTATAAAACAGGATTCAAATTGAGAATAAATATAAATAATAGAACAAATAAACTTACATAGAAAATTAATATATACGATTATTAAACTTTAAATAATAGAACACATTATCTTAAATAAACATACATTCAAAATAAACAATAGCTACCGCACTCAAAATAGGAGGAAACGTGTACCCTTCAACAGCTAGGCGAGAACCAGATTTGGCGAACACAATGCGGGTGTTAACTAAGAGCGAGTGAGGAACGACACCCCTTTGATGATTCCCCGGAAAACAGACATCGGGCGGATCAGGGCCGAGCAGGAATAAGCATTCGCTTGGGCCTTGTTCAGCTCGTGGCAACACTGCCACATTTAACGAATGGTCGTTCGTCACCCCCGTTTGCGATGAATGCTCGGGGAGTGTAAACGGCCTTTAGAGTAATACAAGATCTCTTCCTCTTGATTTGGACAGAAGAGGTGATGCCTTCTGATTGAAGCAGATCTATTATATGCTCTATACACAAAAAGAGTGATAGGATGGTATGCAGCAATTACCGAGGAATCTCACTGCTTTCCTGTGCCTATAAGATACTGTCCAACATTTTGTTTAGGCGACTCTTGCCATTTGCTGAGAGAGAACTTGGTTCTAACCAATGTGGCTTTAGGAAAGGAAGATCCACCTCGAACCAAATCTTCTGTGTAAGGAACATTCTTGAAAATGGGTGTGAATATCCTACTCGATATGATTAAAAGCATAAACTGTTCCTGAATATAGGATGACCGAATAATTTACAAGATCAATAATAATTTATGAATTAATTATAATTATTCATTAATTTAATAAATAATTAATTATAGTTTATTAATAATAATTTACAAGAACAAATTTAAGAAAAAAAACCTATATTCAAGAAAATATGGTAACCAGAATCTCATTTATACACTCAGAGCAAACATGAACCATCCAGAGAAATATTAACATAAAATAATTTCTATCTCTAAAATTAAAAAAATCATTAAATACACGGAAGAACTTACCAATACTTTAGCTATGTGGTGATCGAAAACTTCAGCTATAACGATAGGACCTTTAACTTCACAACCGACTTTTATTAAAATTTGGTCCCTCAAATAGTTAACGTTATCGTACTTGTTCAATTCTAACATGAACTCGGTAGGGTGTTTTAATGACTCTCCAATGAATGTGACTTCTAAACAATACAAAAAAACAAAACAGAATAATATAAAAATTGTATAACGAGAAATATTTCATAAAAAATAATTATTGATTGCTTACTTAATCTCTTTTGCATTGCGTTCGGTAAAGGAACAGAGAGGTACATAAATGGTTCATACGTAACAGATATGAATTTACATACAGAGCAAACAACCTGAAAAAAATAAATAATAAATATATAAACATATCCTAGAAACAAATATATTCAGTAAAAAAAAAAAAAAAAAAAACAGCAAAAAATTAATAAAACAAAAACAAACATAATAACTTCAATGAGGAATAACAAATACCCACAGTGCTTTTAAACTGGCCCTGAAAAGTATTTACAACAACACTTTTGTTTTCCGCTAAATGTTTCTGCCAATGTGAGTCAGCTTCAACTTCAGACGTCTTGTCGTAGGTAATATCAGCAAGATTAGGAGAGAGGAGCGAACTGGTAATATCATCTTCCGAACTGTCTTCCTTACAGCTACCCTTTCTTTCGCATTCCATTCTAAAAATGCAAGTATTTTAATATGTATAAAGAAAACACATTTAATACAATAGGAAGTCTTTCAGTTTTAAATTAAAAATCTCTTAAAATTAAATCAATGCTGAACTAACATACATACATGTATTTAGATTGTTGCGTAATAATGTAGTAACATTAAGTAATAAATAAAACCGAGAATCTTTGAAACCCTAACTAAGAATTGGTAAAATTAATTATATTTTTGTACATCGTCGACATTGTAGTCAACTTACACATATATTGTTGATAGTAAGTACTCTTTATTAATTTATTTTAAAATAATTTTGGTGTTTTTAATACTCTTGACCAGTATATAATGGAATATTTCATCATAATTTTCAGCAATCTGATTGAGTTTGCACAGGTGTCAAGGACCAATTATTATACAACTTTTTTCTAATGTCCTCAATAGTATTATCAGAATAAATAAATGATTGTGGTACCATTGATGTCGCTAGAGCATTTTTAAATAGAAGAACTTGATTGCTCAAAGCAGGGCGGACAAGAGCCAAAAAATACAATTTATATTTTAACTAATAAACTACCATGTTTAATTAATTTTTAAATATTATTAATAGCCACAGAATCGTTTATATATAATAACACTTGTGGAGATGTCCAAGGCATAAGTAAAACTTAATTAAAAATTCTAAAAATTAACATAACAGTGTAATTAATTATTTTGTAAATAACTTAAGTTTTACTTAAATTTTTCTATTGTGTATTTTGTTTCATGTAATATTTCTACCTTTTCAAAATCAAATTGGTTTAAATTTTGTGCATGGTCCAATAGCGCTGTTTTATTTTTATTTGTTTTAATGATCTTTTTACAGTTGTACTTGTGTTGATTTATTCTTTTATACAAATTCTGTTTTGTTTCACCTATGCGGTGTTTTTTTGCAATTTAAACAGTTAATTTTATATATTATATCTTTCTTATCTTTATGATCTATTTCATTATGTGTGATTATATTTTTTACTACCTGTAACCGGCGTGTTTTGTTAACTGCTAAGCCAAAAAAAAAAAAAAAAAAAAAAACCTCAGTACAATTAATGTAGTATTGTTTGATTTATTGTGTAATTTTTTCATATGTATATATTTTTTATTTGAATTGAAAATGTGTTCAAAGAACTAAATTTTTTACTTTTATTTATTTCATTTTTAGTGCTGATGGATATATAATATTTTTGGTTTTTCAATCTGTTGTGTATACAAATAAATCAGATGGTTTTCTATTGTGTGAGCTGGCCACATATAACTGACCATGAGAGAAGCATGGATTATCCATATTTGTTCGAGGGCAGTTCTAAACAATCAAATTAAATCGTTGTGTTGATCGGAAAAAGTTAGCAATGCAGCGAGAATTTTTCATTTAGTGCCAATATTTAATCGACAACGTTGATCAATTTGTTCAACTGTGTTTCCCATGAAATAAATTTGAAGAAATCGGTAATCTTCGTCAGGCAATGGTAGCAGCGACCCAGCTTGATAAATTTGCCCCTGCACTTTGAAAGTTAGCATATAGTTTTCCCGAAGGATATTTGTGGCGCCGTACGATGTCATCTGAAAGTGTGAATTGGTCTCTCCTTCTTATTTTTAATCACCTGGTTTCTTAATCTTTCACAATAAACAAAATTGGAATGACTCAGCTGTTAGAGATACACTGATTTGTTGAAGCAATTTTTATTAATTAATGATTTTTACATTTTGGTCCATAACTTGTCACCTATGCATCCAATCAATGTACCAATAGGCCTATAATCTTCCCCTGAATATGTGGAAAAAAATGCCGCCTCACATGGAGCATTATCTCTTACCTTTTCAAAGCCTATAAAGGACACACACACATACACTGATTTTTATACATATAGGTTTTAATTGTGTTATATAATGCTATATCTTTTTGAAAATTTTTGTTCTTTTAATTTTTGATTATTTTTTTAGTTAAATTGGGAATATATTTTACTTTTTTATAATTTTTAATATGCTTCATTATTTCCATATTATTTTCTTCCTTTTGAACAACTATTTCAATTTCATTTATATTATGTTTGTTATTTTTATAAAATTCCATTATTTTCTGTTGTTCTTTTAATTTAGCTTTTTTTAAAATTATTTTCTGAGGTTGTTTTTTGTGTATTACTATTTTTTATTTCATCAATTATTATATGTTCTTTAATTATATATCCATTACTAATTTAATATACATTATTCTATCAACAAAACATAGACATTAGGGTGTTGTCAACCTGAAGTATGTCAATCAATGAAACATATTACTATCAAATTTGAAAAAAAAAAAAAAAAAAAAAAAAAAAAAAAAAAAAAAAAAAAAAAAAAAAAAAAAAAAAAAAAAAAAAAAAAAAAAATTGTTTACTGATTTTAGGTTTTATTTCAAAATTGAATCTTCATCTCTCTCAACAGTCATTTACTGTGGTTAAATAAGTTATTCGAAATTGACAGTATGAAGATGATGAGATATGCAGTTAGAAGAAAGAAATAAATGCAAGTAAAAAACTTTTATGAAGTGCCAAAGTTTGGAGCTGCAGAAGAGACATCAATGTCATCATAATTGCTATTGTCTTCTATCCTGACTGGTTCGGTCACCCTGAAGAAGATTGGCAAAGCACATCCAAACGTTGGCACACGATGAAAGTTTTTTACTTTGACATGTTTTTGTTTCTTTCACCTGACTGCACTCCTGATGCATCTTCTTCCTATACTTGGTAACAGTAACAGTCCTTATCCTTATCACATAACAGTGATAATAATATTCTTATTATCAATATTGACAATCAGCTAAAACTAGATACCTCTCATTTTTTTCTAAGAGTAAGTCAGGAGATTTACACTGCCTTTCCAGCTCCATTCTCTTATTCTTTTCTTCAACTTCATCTGCAATCGAATGGAGTTTTACCCTTTTCAGATCTAGTCCATCTTTGAAATCAAGGGATATTGGGAGATTGGATAGGCTTGAATTACGTTTGCCACATGAGTTGTTATCGAAAAGATGAAGAGAATTAACATTAAATAATTCTCCTCTTCTACGTGAATTATCACTTCTGGGAAATTTTTCGGAATCAAACCTACAGAAATCAAAATATTTCAACGAACAATGAAGAAAAAAATTATCATAAACTAAATTACTTTAAATACCTTATTTCGTTATTAGCTTCTTCCTTAGCTACCAGAACATTTAAGTTAGACGTCTTGGCTTCTTTTAAAATATCCTCCAATCCGGTGATACGAGGGGAGGTATTATTTACAACTGAAATAATGCCCCGATTTAATAAAACCCACTGCTTTTTATTAAGCTGCTTAAAACAGCTTAAGTTATTACATTTCTCAATATGAGATGTTATATGTATCGGAACATAAGGCTCAGGAGAGCAAAAATTATAATGCGTACCTTTCTCAAGATTACTTTTCTTATCTTTTGCATCCTTCACCTTGACGAGGTCTGTGAATAGGTTCACATCTTCACGTTTTGGCTCACAATCAATTACAATATCCTCGCTGGTAGATTGAGAAGTAGAAACTTTTACCTGAAACACAAATAAAGTGAAAAAAAAATTAGAGAAAAAGACACTAAAACAATTAGATTAGAATGCTAAAAAAAAAAGATATATATATATATATATATATATATATATATATATAAATTAAAATTAACTAGAGATGTTGAAAAATGGCAGTATATACAACCTTAAATGTTAAAAATCTCAATACCCAGATTAGGAATTAAAACAAAGGGTTAACCTCTGGTTATAAAAAACAAAGGAATTTCTGAAATTTTGGTCTCTCCACTTCCAAACCTTCTTTGCAACTTGGCATTTTCTTAGCCATTAGGGTAAAGAATGGGAAATTGATTGCTTAGAATCAACCTCACACAGATTCAAGTTTGGGATCTTCCGTTTACTATGGTTCCAGAAGGTACTTTTTCCAAATAAGTTACCACAAGTCTACTTTTGGAACAAACATAAAAATGGCAAATGAATCAAAGACTAATGCACAGAAAACAATAAAATGCCATAAGAATGAGATGTATTTCCATTAATAAAAACTCAGTTTATTAATAACTGACGAGTTTGGTGGTTGAAGGTGCTATGTCACATTTAAAAAAACAAAAAACAATCCAGCTCATTAGATGAAGAACTTAGGTACAGAAATGTTCATAGCGAAATCTGAAAATTTCAAAACAACTAGAAAAAAAAATATGAAGAAGGGACTATGCAACATTTTCCAGCAAAAAAAAAAAAAAAACCCTTCAATTAAGTTCGTCTTTCACAAATTCTTAAATTTCAATGAAGATAAAGAAAATCCGAGGTGCCAGAAAACTATGAAACTAACAGCAATCTTGATGTTCATCAGAAGAGATGGACTGTGGTAGAGGTGGGAGAGAGCTTGCGCAGTAGCTCGAGGCAGGGTCACCTGTGGTGTAGTGGTTAGCATAGCAACCTACTAAATCCAAGATCGCGGGTTCGCAACCCGGCAGATGACCTTAGGATTTTTTAAAAGGACTAAAAAATCCTTAGCTATGCCATCCTTCGGAAGAGACGTAAAATAGGGGTCCCGAGCCTGTGTGATGTCAGGTACTCGTTTAAGATCCCTATCCTAAATATACCTGGATAGGCAAAATTTAGGACTCCCACCGTAGCATCGTCCGATAAGCCATAGCAGCATAAAGTGATGTTTAACGAAATAAACAAACAAACAGTAGCCCGAGGCTCCCCCACTACTCTCCATTTCCCCCCTCACAGCTGTCATTAATGAATGACTTCTGCTAATTATCTGAGAGGAAAGTGAAGGAGTCACGGTGGGGGAAGACTGGCTGCACGAACCCCCCACCCCTAAGAGCACTTCTCTTCTATGGCGGGCTATACTAGCATTACATATGGCAGGACAGTGAGACTTAAAAGGCTGAGGTGCACACCTTAGTGGCTCGCTTAGTGAATTAGGGCTGCCTACAATCTTGACCACCAGTCAAGTGTTTTCTTTCTAAGAGTAACCGATTATTTAGCTGAGGCTTATTATTTTCTCAGGGTTATGCCTCATCGAAAGCAAATACTCTATTTTGTAGGTAAGATCCTTTATTACCTCTGTATAGCTTTGTGCCTTCAAGATCATCCAACATTCCACACTATGGATTAACAACAACCTGATTGGATTCCAATATAAAAAACATTTATCTTACTGTAAAATGATTGACAGAAAGGATATTCAAGATCAATGAAAATTTTGGGTAAAGAAAAGGAGGCACTTCTGGATTTGAGTAAGAAGAACAAATTAACTTAAAATTTGGTGATATACTTACATTACGTTTTTCATGAAGATCTTCCGTTTCAACTTGACATGCAATTTCTTTACTCGTGGCAGTATTTAACTGTTCATGGAGGCCATCAAGAAGAAGAGCAAGGAACTCTTGACAATCGTGCTATTAAGTTCAAATATTAATATATTTCATAATGAAAATATCTAGAAACTTATAAAAAAATAGAAATAACAAACCTGCCGAAAATCGTTAAACTGCGGAAAATGTGAAGCTAATGCCAATTTAAACTGCATAGGCTGAAATGTTGTATAGCGCCCACACCAAATTTTTCGGGTGAGGTCAGCGAGGCTGTTGGTAAGAGGATGGTTTGGAGAAATCGGAGTTTTATAAAGCGCAATAGCTATTGGAGCAGTCGCCATCAAACATTGGATCCCAGCGCCCATAAAACAAGTATTTCCTAAGTTACGGAGCCCACAAACGCCAGGCTCGGCATTTCCCACACTACTACCATCAACTGAAACAAAATGGTAATATTAAATTAAAATGTTAATGGACAAATTAATTAAATAAATACTAAAATCAGTTCTGTTACACAAGCATGTCTCCAAAAAATCTACCTGACCCACACTACATCGACCAGTTTGATCCTTAGGCTTCACTTCGAGTTTACATTTATCGATAGCTCTTTCCTATAACCTGATATGTAAACCATCACTTCGACAGTTTCGACTTGGATTGTTTTATTTAGTGTGTTATGTTGATATTTAGTTTTCTTAAATGTAAATAGGTGAAACAGAAGCTAACATGAGTTTCATAAAGGATTTAGTTTCATTAGGATTTATATAAATTCTTGTTTTTTCAAATGTTAATGCATAAAAGTGTTGCAAAAGTTAAAAGATTAATTTCTACATGGTTTTGGTATTTTATATATTCATATTTGTGGTATCAATTAATGTGAGAAAATTTCAGAATACATATTTTGTGAATGGATTCTTTGTCGTCCATATTACTTTTTGCCCAAAAGCGAGAAAGTATATCACAGGTTTCATATTTTCTTTTTTCCACTTCTCTTGAGAAATTATAGCAGAAATTAACATCATAACTTTCAACAAGGATTCTGTGTTTTATATATTTATATAATTTGTTATTTACATTTCCCTGACATCAGAGAGTATATCAGGAGTTAACATTACTGGTGATTTATCATTATATTAATTCTGATTTAATATAATATTAATTCAACATTGATTAAGTGTCTCATATTTTGATATTTTATTTCCACTTAATTATTTTCTTATTTCTCATTTTAATATCAGAAGGTAAAGAGAAGTTAATATTACTTTGAACAAGGATATAGAGTTTCTCTGCAAATGGAGAATAACATTTCCCTTGGAAAAGTAGCAACTAAAACACCGAAATAAATCGGAACATGGTTAGAATCGATAAAAGATATTCTGGGCGCGCGCGTAGGGGCTGAAGACATGCATGTGTAACGGTCTCCTAAAATCTTTAGATAAGTACTATAATAAAAATTTTATAAATATTTAGAGGAACAGAACATGAGCTGAGTGGCCTTCCAACAACACAACCTTCTGAATAATTTAAGTATACCGAAAGGTTTTGCTAGTAATGTTAATGAAACAATATAGACAATGACTATACATTACTTATAAACAAAAAAACTATTGGATTTTAGTTACACATTTCTCACAGATTGAAAGCAGCTTTCAAAAGGAGGGAAAGCTATATAAAATCAAATTCTACAATTTTATAAATATAACATCAAATTAAAATATAAAAAGATGGCCTGAAAAGCTAAAGTAGAAAGGTAAAACAATCCCCAAGTTAAAATTTTTTAACGGAGTGCCAACATTTTGACCTGCCTTTCAAGTCTTCCTCAGGGCAACAGAACCAGTTAGGAGACAGACCAACAATAATTAAAATTAGTAAAAAAAAAAATAAGAAAATAAACCAATTAAATTATTGGAATATTAGCATTTATATTTCAGAAACATGTACGTATTATTTGAGTAGTGGAGATGCAAAAGGGAGTAAATCCACTTTTTATCATTTTTAATTTTTTTTAAAGGTTTTTTCACCTCTATAATATGATAAATTGTTCACCCTTCAAAACAAGCTAAATCCAATCTAATTTTACCTTCAAAGTTTAGGTATAGTTTCAGAAGCGGTTAAATCCTTGTTTCTCAAAACAGCGAGCATCACTTACGTTTGTAATGAAAGTAGTAATGAACATTTGAAAAGGTTTTAGTTGTCGATATATTTTTACACGTGTGATAATCAATTTATTGTGGTGTGTTAAATATGGAGGAATATCCTTAAATAAATATAACAGCATCAAGAAAAAAAATCTGGTAATGAAAGTAATTGGAAGGGGACTTTGTCAAAACATCAGGGGTTTGTACAATCTTCATTTCCTATTTTCTATCTGTTCTTACATCTGCCGATTCCAATCTAATTTAATAAAATTGTACTTCAATAGATGTGCCGCACCTGGAACTTATGCCCGGATACTTAAATGTAAACAGCTCAAGCACAAACAATTAAAACGCTCCATTATTGGCCCCAGTGATATAAGATTTTTTTTTAACATCTTCTACTTTTTTTTTTAACATGTTCTACCTTATTATGGATAAGGTTTGAAGCCCTTTAGTATTTGTTAATTCTGCTTTAATGACTGGCTCAAACTCAAGACTTGTGTTCGATTTAAAAAAAAAAAAAATGATGAAAAATTTAAAGAAATCTTGAGAAAATTGTTTGAATCAAGTTTGTTTTTTTATTCATTTTTTTTTTTTCATCAAAGTTTGTTCAATGTTAAATTAATAAAACAATACAATGTGGTAATTGTCATGAGTTTTTTTTTTTTAAATTTATTTATTGCCTTTTTTAAATTTTCCCTTGCAGATTGGCATAAATCCAATTTATTTAAATTGATCAAAAATTTGAAGTTTAGAAAAGTTGAACAATACTTTACAGATACGTTTCTGATGTTAAAAACTTCTGATCCAATAATAATTGTTTCAAAAAAAGAATCAATTAAATTATGCATATTTTTGGGTTTACTGAAAAATTTTTAATTTTGGATTTACCCCTCTTTTGCGTCTCTACACCTCATTTATAAAAATAATAGAAACAAAACAATTAAATTAAAAAAATTATAATAGAAAGGAAAAATCAAATAAATAAAACAGGCAAAAGAAACAAAAATTTTGCATGCCATTAGCAAAAATAAAGGATATTAAACATATGACAGTTATGTATAACAATTTAAATTTCTAGAGCATCGGCTAACTAAATGCATAATGAAAATCAAGGATGATGAAACCTACATAAAAAAAATAAAAATAATAATAAAATTGATTATAAATAAAGCCTAATTAAATAAAGTAGAATCAGGTATTCCATCTGATAAAGAAAATTACTTCAAAACTTTTGCTGAATGAACTATCAAATTATTCCAATGTTGACAAGGACTCTGAGGATTTTTTTTTTTTTTTTTTTTTGTTTCTTTTTAAAGTAGTTCTTACATATCCTGTTGATGGCCTTTTTCATTCTATCTTAAAAACCATTTGATTAAAGTGGTAATGAAGTATCTCCATGTATTACGATGGCTTGTCAATTCTGGACGAATCTTTTAATTACTATTGGTCAAATATAAACTTATATTTCAACATCTTGCGCTGAGGTTGAGAAAAGATTTTCTTTAATAAACACTATTATTGCGATAATTCAAAAAATAAATTTTATACTAAAATAATTATGAAAATCTATCGAAATAAATGATTGAATAAAAAAAATAAAATTATGAAAACAAAATTGATAAAAAGCCTCACTTCATTAATTTCATATGTTTATTTAACTGAGAGTATCTTCTATTTTTTCAGCCATTGAAATCCAAATAAAGATGATAAACAAACATTAAAATTCAAATGGAAAAATATAATGTCTAACGAAAAGTTTTGTAAATCAATAAATTGAATATATTTAAAAAACAGTTTATAAAATTTAAATAATTTCTAACCTCACAAACATGTGTTTTAAATAATTTTTTTTATTATTAATAATATGTAGCATTTCCAAGTCTATTTGAACCTTTTCCAAGTCAACTGTAACCTTTCACAAATCAAATGGAACCCATTCCGAGCCTATAGCAACCCATCCCAATTCAAATGTAACCCATTCCAAATTAGATGAAACCCTTCCCAAAGCAAATGTAACTCTTTACAACTCAATCGCCACCCTCCTTAATTCAATTGTAACCCTTGAAAATATTTTCAAATTGTAACGCACTATGGAATAGGTGAAGTTAAGATCACAGAACTTACCAGGATAAATCATAACAGCATCTATTATTTGTTTATTTAAAATTTTTTCAAAATTTAAGTTCCTGTGGAATGAGTGAAGTTAGGGTCTCACTCATCAGGATAAATAATTACATTTTTTTTAAATCACAATTTAGCTAGTAAATATAAAAGAAAAATTGAAAAAAAACAAAAAACAATTAGGCAATTTTTTTTTTCTTAGAAAGTTTATTAAAAAACATAACTTAGTAACTTCATAGTTTTTGCAATAAAACAATAAACATAATAATATTATTGTTTAAAACAATTTTAAACAAAAAGTTGATGTTTTTTTTCTCTCTTAAGATGTAAATATAAAAGAAAATGGAGAAATGTAAACACACTCAACAATATAACATTTAAAAAAATAAGTTTTTATTCCTAAGGAAAAAATAAAATAATAAATTTTATTTTATAAATTTTTAAAAAATAAACTTACAAAAATTTGATTAAAAAATCTCAGTGCCTTCATAAAAACTTTTTATTTTTGAGTTTTTATGAATGTAAATTCAAAGAAAGAGACTTGATAACTTCAGTTCATATACTTTCTAAGAAAAAAATGCACATCAGTTTGCTGCTATATAAAATAATTGTGTGAATAATAATTGAATAGGTCCGCCAAAAAACGTTCTAAGCAACAAACATAAAATTTTGAGTAATCAGTGAAAGAAAATCATAATCTAAAGTTGTTAGTTTCGTTTGTTAGATTTTATATACACATTTTCTTTACGTATTTATTGAAATTTACGACTGTATACAATATAAAATATGATACATCAAGTAAATGTAATGACAGATAAAAATGACACTTCACTTGTTTTTTTAAAGCACCTACCCATTGGTAGCACTTATAAAATTTTTATTATGAAGTTTTATATTAGAAGGTCCCGAGGCCATCTTCTTTTCAGGCGCCTCGGAGGATTATCTGGAATGGAATGAGAAGCAAGTTGTGATACTAATGGATTTGAATGGTTGTGGAGTTTGATATGAAAGGATTGATATCTGGTTTGAGCTAAGTCAGAAACGTAAGGTATATTAAGGTCTTTGTGGATAAGTTTGTTTGTGATGAAGTAAGGAGCATTTAGGATTTTTCTAAGGATTTTGGATTGTAAGGATTGGATACGGGATGAATTGGGGATTTTATATTTAAATATTAATTTGTTATATTTACATGTATAATGACATAATGGAGTACTATATCATGCTATGGCGTACAATTATACATTTTAAAATCTTTGAAATCTCCACTTCGGAAATTTTGTTGCTTAGAACGTTTTTTGACGGACCCATTGAATTTTGAAATTAAAAAAATATATATAGTGTCATGATTTATCCCAATGAGTTCTGATGTCTTAACTTACCTATTCCACAGAACCTTAAATTTTGAAAACATTTGTAAGGGTGACAGTTTAAATGGAAACGGTTGCAATCGGTTTGCAAAGAGTTATATTTGTTTTGGAAAGTATTTCATCCCACTTGGAAAGGGTTACATTTGAGTTGATTTGTGAAAGGTTACAGTTGCTTTGGAAATGCTATAAACAAATAATAAAAAATATTTAATTAATTAAACTTAAATGCACATAAAACTGAAGTATACATACACCTGAATATATACTCAATAATAATAATAATAATAAATATATCCATTCTATACAAAGCAATTGAGAATATTCTGAAGTATCATAATGATACGGAGAAATGAAAGTAGCTACTTGTTAAATGAGGTTTAGTATCCCAAGGTCCACCATCCATATGGTTACCAACGAGATGGGTTATTACAGGTTGTCAGAGCGAGAGGTTGGAAATTAATGTTGTGGATCCGCCACAAAATAAAACTATACCTACCAAGGGCAGATTTCAACCGGCAACCCTCGATTCAAGAATGCTGAAGTACTCAGCACCTTAAAGCTCAGCCACAACAGCCTCAGAAGTAAGTGTTACGAAATTAATTAAGCAAAATTCATTCCAGGACTTATTTTAGGTCCTTTATTATATGATAAAATAACGTCTCAGATGGGCACTTTGTAGTTTAAGATTGTCAGGCACTTTAGCATTCTTGCAAACTCTGCAGAAGAGGTTCGAATACTGACTGGTTATGCTGAAATCTATTTTATATCAGACCAGCAAAATCAATATGAACCTTCCCAACTGAATAGGTTGGTAACCTGAAGGATAAACAGCCCTAACCGTCAAAGTTGAAGTACATAAGAACTTTAGGGTCCCAAAACAATCTTCTTTCTTTCTAACAACCTTTATCACAAATCGTCTTATAGCATGTTACTTTATTACATTTAATAACCTTCTATGATACAACACATTAGTTTACTATTAGTCATTTGTTTATTATTATGACTCATGTGATAAATAATATCTGTACCTCAGAACCAGAAGAGCATAAGTCACATTAGGCTAAATTTTCAGGATAATAACGTAAGTGGACTTACGTTTGTCTGGCTCAATCATAGATAAGGACTTACATTCTTACAACCCTAAGGAAATAGAAAAGGCGATTTATCAAGGGACTTAAGAAGTTATGTTTAATGTAATATAAAATTCTACAGTGGTTCAATTACCTGAAAATTTTAAAATTTGGACTTACACTCTTCTGGTTCTGAGGTACAGATATATACTACTTCAAAGATTTGATCTTATTTATAACTCACTTATAAAACTAAGCATTATATCAATCTATCCATTAATCATGTACGAATCAAGAGGCAATATAAAGTGCCTTTTAAAGGAAAACTAGAAAGTGAAATTTACCATTAATTCAATAGGTGAGCAAATACTTAAGATTTTGAAATATTTTATCACATCTTTGAGATTTACAGGATTTTTTTTTTTTTTTTTTTGGAACAAGAGGAAATAACAAATAGTAAAACGTTCATTGAAAAAGTTAAGCAATCCAATTTATCAAAAATAACTTACTATCAACCATAGTGTAAACTAACCTATACATAATTAAAATTAAAATGAGATGATTTACAAAAAATAAATTACAATTAAAAGAAATCATAAATATAATGAAAATTCTTACGTTCCACTGCATCTATAAGTTGTTTTTTCCATGCCATGAACGTTACAATCGAGATTAAAATATCTTGAAAACTCACTTCATTATCTTCATCAGCCATTTGATTTAATGTTAAATTACAATTAAACAAATATTTAACAGTATTCTTCTAAAGTGTTAAAAAGTATTAAAACAAATTATAAATAAAACTGAAACTGTAACACCCAACCATTGCTAGTATGTTTCTTCCATACCACGTATGCTTCGACTGAGAATTAAGTATATTGAACACTGATGTCATTGTCTTTTGATTTATCTAATAACAGCCTCAAAAATAGAACAACATAATCGAAACTGGTAATAATTAAAATATAAATAGGCATTCATGAATAGCTCCACTGTTAAAATTAATGTAAAACTACAATGCTCAGATAAGAAATATAATGGATACTAACAATGTAGTCCTTGTAACTCTACTAATGAATACATGTAGTATATTTCGAATAAATTTTTTTTTTCTTTTTAATTGTTTAAGGAGAATATTATTTTATATTTAGAATCCATTGGATATTATAATGATGAAGTTTACACATTAATAGAAAACCATATACATAATACAAAACAAAATAAGCTAGCTATGTAATAACTAGGGCTATGAAATGTATGCATTTGCATATTTCTCCTAGCAAACTAAAACATCTAATATCATCAAAATGAATATGTTTTGAGGCATTTGGACTCAATTCGATTTATTTTTATTTTGCATAATTATCTACATATCCAGCATTTTTACTATGCAAAGTTTTCGAGAAATACATAAATGCATATTTATCTACATATCCGCCATATCAGCATTAACTTTTGAATTTTTTTATCTTTCTGAGCAGGTGAAAAATAAGTATAAATCAAATCCAAAAAACAGCTATCAGAACTCCTTCTATTCTTTTCTCCACAGCCAAATAAATAAGCTTGTGTTTTTACAAGTGCTGATACAATAGAACAAAGTTCAACCTTTGTGTGAACTTTTGATTGCATTTGCTTTTCTTGGAATTGTTTAATTGGATTAATTTATTGTTTTCGCTCTGCTTGAATACTTTGAATATTACTTATTTTTTTCTTATTTCCCTTCTCCCTAACATCATTCAACTATCCAGTCTCTCACACAGTGTCCACCTAAACGCATCATTCGTGAATTGTTTATTTATGTACTCCAAAAATCACTCTGGCAAAGACAAAAGATCTAATGCAGCACATAAAAACAGAAAAGTACCCATCTAACAAAGGTAAGAAATCGAAATTTGAAAAAACTTCTGTTACACAAACTGCCACTGGATCAGAAAATACTGGTTTTTATACCAATTTATGTCCAACTGACATACCCTTCCATTTTTTTTTTTTTTTTTTTAAATATTCGCTAGGGCTTTTTGTTTTTAAATAATCTTATTCCAATTGCATCTCTTTTCAACACAATTGGTTAGTTAAACTTGAGTTTGTACATATATATAAGTATGTATTGCAATTTTTTTTTTTCTCTAAATAACATAGAAAGTTGCATATTTCTGGTATTTAAATGCATATTTTACCAAATATATTTGCATATATATGTGCATATTTTTCAGTTTTTATTGCATATAATTCACAGCCCTAGTAATAACATTCAATGTTACATTATTTTTGTGAAAATAAAAGTAATAAGTAACAGAAGTTGGACAATGAGTGTCTAATTAAAACATATAGTTAGGAATTGATTAACAATTTGCATTCTTATTCCTAGTTTTATTAATTTTTCTATACCGTAATGCGAATCTCAACTATTTAAAAAATCTCTGGAGGTTTTATGTGGTCAATATCAAAATGGGTAACTCATTACTGATTTGATGAAAATTGATTCTATTTATGCTCAAAAATATAGGTGATACTTTTTAAGCTATAAATCTTGAAAAAAAAAAATTAAAATCCTGATAACTGCTTCATCGGAAATCTCAATGTTAACCATCAACAAAGTTGCCAATATTTTGGCAACAAAATCATTGAATGAACAGGTTCCCTGAAATTCAAATGAGACTATAATCTGTTGTAATTAAAATAGTGATTATTTTTACTCGAAACAGTTAAATTTTGACTGAATAAAAACACTGAAAAGGATCTCTCTTAAAGCCTGATAGCAGACTTTAAGACTGGATATAAGAACATTAAATAGCTCTTTCTTAGTGTGTTTGAACCAGATTATTCAAACCTTCACAGGACATTTCATATAAAGTGTTATGAATATACAATTTTAATCATACCAAACCATGATAGAACACGCTGAGAGCACCAAAACAATCCAAGCAAACTTGTAACGGAATGCATCAAAAGGATACACATTTAAGAGTGAAAATAAAAGAAATGGATCAAGCAAATACTTAGCTTTTCTGATCTTAAACATCAAAATGTAATAAAGGTTTAAATTTAAAAAAAATTGAGGATGGTCCAGGGGCACCTACTCTGAGTGAGTATTTTAACTTAGTTTTAATTTTAAAAGATGATACTAGCCAATTCTTAAACATATAAAACACGCCATTAAAAAATATAGACATAGTAAATTAACCTGGGTTGATGTTTGATCTAAAATTCAATGATCCCATACACGGCTTAAGATTTATGACAGCACAATAGAAGTAGAAAAAGTGGAAAAGAGAACAGATTTGATATCAACCAATTCTTGATATTCAATTTTTGTTATAGTTGGCTTAATAATTAGTATAAAAATAGCAATAACACGAGAAAGACACACAAGGGTGAGACAACTTTTCATGCACCAACGCTAAGATTAACTAAACATTCCGAAAGAGAACTAAAACAATGTTGAGGTCAGTTCCCATAAGCCAGAATAAAATGATAAAGAATGATAAACAAATATCATTTGATATAAATATAACTCATTGTGGTCATAAGTAGATAATAAAAACGCATCATAAAAATGTAATAAGTAGACATATTAAAATAAATCCGAGCTCTAATCATAATAGCAAGAACGTCTGTATTCGATATAATATTGACTATGTAGCCTTATTCACATTATTAATAGAAATAGGTTGCTTATTTATTTATGTGATTTTCAGAACTCAGTAACTTCACCATACTAGTCAAATAACCTTTCATAAAACAGTATACTAATAATAAAAACTATAGTGACAGGAAATTTCTTTCTTAATTAACTCCCCATCCTAGAATATCCAATTTAAAAATTAGAAGGCATAAAACTCCTACTTTAATGCATGATAAAATAAATAAATTAACACCACCATAGAGAACATAGATCCCAACCAGGAAATCATTAAAAAAGCATAAAATAATTACGTATTGAGTCATCTTGAGCTTCATTGGCTTGGCTTACTGGTGAGAAGAGACAGTCAATTTCTTCCAATATTGGTGCGTTGGATGTAGTAGAATCTTCAAACGTTACATCAACATTGGTAGATGGTGGTGGTAGAGGAATTGGAGGTAAATCAGGTATTGGCGGTACAACAAATTCATCATCTGTCCTATAAGTAAAGTTCTGTTACTCTTTATCTTCATTGACAAATTAAAGATTAAGAGAACATTAAATCATGCCAATATAACAAAACTAATTAATAGCATAAGAGTAATGAACAAATAATTAATATAAGATATACAATTAAAAACGAGAAAGATTACACTTCTCAATCAGAAGTGTTGAAAGTAATGTAAAAACCTCCACTGCATTGAATTTATTAAATAACACTAATAAATTCGACATAAAGAAATGCCTACCAAGTATTTTCTAGTCCCATGTTATCACTTTCAAGAACACCATCTATGCTCTGGGGGTAAATAGTATAAATGTTTTTTAATTCCGAGTGATGCTTCGGAACATCGATTTCCGAAGATAACAGTCCTACATCACAGTCCATTAAAGGATATTAAAAGAAGCATGCCAGTCACTAATCTATTTATTAAAAGAAATGGAATGAAACTGATATACAATAAAATTGTAGCCAACAAAGTTCATAACAATAAGCACTTCACTGATACTACACGTTACAGGTGACAGAACATAGCTAAGAGAAAAACTGTATGACAAGGCTTGCCAACACCGTTACGCTCAGAGGCCATCAGAACAGTGATAAAAATTTAATAATTTATTAATCCAGAAAAAATATTTAGGTTAAACTTGGTTACACAGTTTATCTGTTACATAATTTTCAAATGACTAGCTTATCAATCCTTATGTATTTATATTTTAACTAACCCCTAAAATTATTAGAGCATGTGAGTGACCCATATAATATCGTACGAGATCTGCATTAGAAATTCCAACGGCGTTTTTTCATCTTTTGTTTTTAAATGATTGGATTATAAAATATTTTTTACAAATATAATGAAGTTCTAAGTTTTGAGTAATATTATGACTCATAGGAGGTAGGTTATGGTTGAGACTTGCCTTTTAAGGTTATTGAAGTGAAATTTAAAATCCAGGTCAGAACCTTGGTAGTAACTATCACGCTTCTCCCAATTTATTGCCGTTATAATGCAGGTAAATTAATTTTTGTTAATGATTTGTGTCACAGTTAATTCAAATAGCACTTAATTCATTTTGTTTAGGATCCAAATGAAGATACTGAATGGAATGACATTCTTCGAAGTAAAGGAATTCTTCCTCCGAAGAAAGAAAAAGAAATTACTGAAGATGACATTGTCAACTTAGTGGAGCAGACTATAAAAGAAAAGCAAAGTAAAGGTAAAAGTGAATCATATGCTTTAAACTCTATATTATATTTAAGTTTATAGTCTCATTCAGGAATCCAGCAAGACCCTTTGGATTTTGTTTAAGTTAAAAAACTATTCCTGCTATATTTTGTTTACCTTTTTAACATATAATTTTCTTAATTTTATAAAATTTAAAAATTCAATATCTGTACTAATAACATAATATACATGTGGGGGTACAGAGTGCCTGCGAGTCATAAAACTACTTCATGCCTAAGACAAGTGTTACATACCATGTGCAACAATCGATACTAGTTATCTGATGTGTGATATTTTGACTGTTAACCATACCATTAATATTTCTATTACAATTAAGTGGATTAAGTGGACGTGAATGGGACTGGGACCACCTTGAATTAACTAAAAGTAGAACTTTAGATGTTTATGTGGATAAGTGAAATTACCAAAACTAAACTCTAGATATTGGTTTCCTTTTGTGAGTTCTCAAATTAGAAAGTTTCATCATATCAACCATGTTTTCTCACTTTGATATCTAAAGAAGTTCCAATCATTACCTTACTAATTTTGATTAAAGTATAGTTGACTGTTAAGATAAATGGAGAAGAAGATAATGAGGGATGCAGTCAAAGAGGAACACCACGTCTAAGAAAGAATTTCTTCTTAGACGTGGTGTTCCTCTTTGACTGCATCCCTCATTATCTTCTTACTAATTTTATTTAAATTACTTATTATCACCCAACCAAAGTATGTTTAGCTGGAATTTTATTAGTTTAGAAATAAGTGCTTATTTAATAAAAAGTTATAGTTCTAAATAACACTAAAATGTTCATAATTGATATAATATTATTTATTATTTTGATGATTTGATCGATTGGAACATTTTAAGTTTTAGAATTTTATGTTTAAAGCTACTTAGTTTGAAATTAAGGGCTCAATTTCCATTGAAATGGACCACTTTGGTTTATCTCTTGAGTGAGCTTAAGTCAACAGCATTAGTCCATTGCATAAAATATATATGCACTAAACATATCAGGTTATTTATTTGATTTGTTTTATTAAGAAATATGTTTTTTTTAATTTTACAGAGGAGAAGAATTTGGAAGATTGCTCATTAGATGAGCTTGATCTATTAGAGGATGAAGAAGATGAAAGGGTTCTACTTGAATACAAAAACAAACGATTGGCTGAAATAAAAGCTTTCATGCAGAAGGCTAGGTATGGACAAGTATCTGAAATATCCGGTCAAGATTATGTTAATGAGGTCAACAAAGCTGGTGAAGGAGTATGGGTCATTCTTCATTTGTACAAAACAGGGTAAGTTTCACTTGTAGTTTTGTTTTTATTTTTTGTATAAATAAATAGATAAAAAGGCTTAGCAAATACGAAGGATAGATGCTGAGACCATCAATCTCTGACTATACAACTCTCTCCATCCTGCTCTTAAAAACCAAAACTCTCAAGATATGCCTTGGCACAATTCCCTGATCAAACTCTTTGTCTACCCCTCGGATGTTTAACACTGATTACTTTTTTTGAAATTCAGTTATTATTAAATCCATGATATTACTGGTCATTTTATCTGTCGCACTGTTATTACCTGAACTATACCCACCGAATAAACATCATACAATTCCACATAGCCTTCTCAATTCTCTCGTGTTCACCCTTTTTTGAGCCAAATGTTCTATGCAATAATTTACTTTAAAAAAAATTAATGTTTTCTTCCTTCAATGTAAATAGCCCAGTTACACATATGTCTTGAACTATAGTTAGAATTATATTCCTGTAAATCCTAATTTTTAAATTCATGGACAGTATGTGAGCACTAAATGGATAGTTTAATATAGTGTATTGCCCAAAATATTGTTGCAGCTGTCCACCCTTAGTGTTTATTTGTACTTGAGATCTAGGTATCTACAAAATTAAGATATTTTAAAATTATATTTATATTCATGTAAACATTAGTGTATTTGTAAAATGTATTTTATCTTATTTTTTCTAGGATTCCTTTGTGTTCACTCTTAAATATGCATTTATCCGAATTGGCACGTAAATTTCCAACAGTCAAATTTTTAAAAAGCATATCAACTACTTGTATTCCTAATTTCCCTGATAAAAATTTGCCAACCATTTTTGTTTACTTCGAAGGAGAAATGAAGAAACAATTTATTGGACCTCAGGAATTTAGAAGAGAAGATATAACATGTGAAGGTAAGCGCCAATCAAAATAACTGTTTACTGTATTCAATCAAATAATCAAGTCGCTAAGAATTTTTATCCTTTTCGGTTATTAATTTCTTTCTGTTTCAATTAATTCAGTGTATTAGGCGTCTGTTTTGTCATTGTAATGTAGAGATTCTTAAAATTCATAGCTTATTATTTCACTAACAAAAAATTCAGAACCAGGTATTGATATGATTCTCTTATTAAATTAGGGATGTTTTAATTATTATAATTTAACTAATTTTGTTTCTCAATTCTACTGATTCTCATGAAAGCATTAATTTTTGAGAATTAATATTCATAATTTAAGCCAGTGGTGAAAGAAAATGTTAAATCAGTTTTATTTGAAAAATCTTTTTTTTTATCACATTTTGTCACCTGCAGTTATCGTTTTGGTATAGCCGACCACAGAAGAGAAGAGCTCTGAGGGGTGGGGGTTCGCGCAGCCAGGCTTCCCCCACCATGGCCCAGTCCTTCACTTCCCCTCTCAGATAACGCAATATCCAGTGCTACCTAGAGAAGTTTGATTTCTTTTTCCCATTTTTTAATTGATTTTTACTTGATCCACTTGAATATATCAAGTGGATATATTCCAGATAAATCGCATTCAGATTCCTCAGATGAGTCATAATCATTCTCTGAAGACTCCACATTTGATAAAGTAATGGAAATAATAAATTTGTCAGTTGTGTCAATAATAGACATTTCTCCTGTACTCATTTTCACAGTTAATTGAATTTTCACATACTTTTCTCCATCCATTAAAACATAGAATTAAATTTATCTTTTATTAATGTCTTAACTGTGTTTAAATTAAAATTGTCATTATCTTTTGCTACATAACTTTTCAATTGAGCCCATATTTTCTCAATTGGATTTAAATTTGGATGATTTGAAGGCAATCTTAAAATTTTGAATCCATGTCTTTCTGCAATCCGATCTAAATAATATTTGTCGTGCTGTTCTTTATGTTGTGTATTAATTGCATAAAGTTCAGGTTTCAATAATTTTGAATGAAAAGGGATATTTTTAGATTGCAGCCATTTAATCATTTTGTTCTTACGGGAATTGAATGTTACATTTTTCTCATATAATTTATTATGATAAGGTGCATTATCTATAACAATGTCAGTTCTTTTAAGTAAATTGAGAAGCAGTTTTTTTGTTAACATTGTTGCTACCAGCCAAATGTCAAAATTACATAATTAAAATATCAAACTGTCTTAGCTGAAGCTCTTCTTCATTCTCCCTAATGATTCTAAAAAATAAATAACATTACAATTTGAAATAAATGCTGGCAGACCAAACGCACCATTTTAGTATACATTTTTGTTTTTCTTAAGGGATTTATGTTTTCCCTTAATAAAGATTATTTTTGATGAAATAATTCTTAGTTATTGATAAATATTTTTTAAATATATTTTTTATCTTTTCTCTTCAAAAATAAAAAATATATTTAAAAAATATTTATCAATAACTAAGAATTATTTCATAATTTATAATATAATTGACGTATGTCAAATAGATCCATTTAACAGTAATGTTCAAAGAACATTCATCCCCGATTTGTACATCGCAATTGCGAGTGCCTGGGGGTATGGATCAGTGAGAGAAAGGAAAGGATTTCCCTGGTTCGGATACGAGCTCGGTGGCCTAGTGGATAAGGCACCACGCTAGAGAGGTGGAGACTTGGGTTCAAATCCCAACCGGGTCAAATCTTTTCTCTTCAAAAATAGAAAATAGATTATTTTTTATCTCGTTAGGTGTTCATACTGGTTCTTAAGCTATGATAAACTTTCAAAACAACATCTAAAGAAATATCAGTGAATCCTCCCGTTTACATTGTTCTATAAAAGGTTTTACCAACATTGTGATTCTTTAAGTCATAAATGAAACTCAGAACCGTTAGAATATTTATCTTTTTAAACATTTGATAAGTTTTAATTAACATATATATTATATGTTGTATTTTAAACATGCTATTTGATGTTCATGAGTTTATTTCTTGGATAAACTGAGGTGTCACTATCAACAATCTAGAAATTAGGATTGATGAATTATTTTCCACATCTATTAGAATTATTTTATTTCAAGACTAGTTTCGAATGTTGAACATTCATCAATCGTAATTGTGTTGATCCTTCTATATGTACTCAGCGCGTGCCTCAGGTGAATCTAGGTATTATTTTTTGGTACTGATACTGGCATTGAGAATTTTGAATTTAAATTTTTTCATTTTTTTATTGAAAAATTTTGATCCCAACTTCGTTGCAATCAATATTCAAAATATTACATTAAACATTTCTTCTTAATTATTCATAATCATAATATACCACTCATGCAGTCTGATTTGTTGTATTTATTTTTATTACATTTTTTTTCTTTTTTCAGAATTGGAGTGGATGTTAGGAAAGACGGGAGCTATTCAAACTGAAATTGATGAAGACCCTCGACCTAAACCAAAACCTCGGGATATTCTATTCACCTCACTGAGGAACGAAGTTGGAGGAGACAACGACTGGTTTTAATAAGATTCACTTTGCTCAAAGTTGAATTGTATTTATATTTATTTATATTCTGAACTTGTGATTTCAGAACTGTATCCATCTTCTAATTAACTGTGTTCAGTTTTTTATTTTCTTGTTTGAAACAATTTTTATATATTGTTTTGTGTGAAATATTTTTTTTTACCACTAATGCCAAAGCGATATTGTAAATATTTTACATTGTTAAAAAGTTATTGTTTTTTATTTGTGTTTTTTTCAATTTTACAAGAATTTTAGTTCTGAAAATAATGAACCCTCTCCAGTTTATCAAGTACTTCGATTTTCTACTCTAGAGGGCCCTCTGAGAAAAACAATGTAAGCTATCGATTGATCTGAATGTTTAAATTTACATTTGTTACAAATTTACATTACATTTCAAATTGTGGCAATTGAAATGATCATATTAAGATATTATGCTGGATAAGATATGATTCACTTGAAAAGTCTCTTTTAGTAGCAAAGGGTAAAAACTGAAGGTTAGTCTAAAACGCAGATAAGAGTATTGTGTTTGGTTTGATCTTGTAGGTTCGGTGTTGAAGAGGGTTCAGCGGAGTAAAGTATTATTATAATTGAATCTTTTCTTGAGTCATCATTAATACCAAAATTTTTTAGAACTTCTATATTCATTGTGAATTTATGTACCTTACGAGTTTAGGTATTTACTCACTAATTTTTGATGATGATATTATTGTTAAGATTGTTGGTGGTCAACCGTTCATGATTCCTCTCGATAACAATTTATATTCGGAGTTCTAGCCTCTAAGGTGAATTGAGATCACATCTTCAGATCGAACTGACTTCCTGCCTTCCAGCTCGAGTTAATTAATTAATATTTGAAATTGAATATATTTATTTAATATAACACCATTTAAATTATTATCGAAAAAAATAGTATGATAGAAATTTGAGAAGTTGGTTTATTTTAAATTAAGGATTGTGTTATTAATACTGTTAAGTAGATACTTTTACCTAATGAAACACAATTTAATTATGATTATTGTTCAAAGGTTCGTGGGTAAGAACACTCAAAGTCACGTTGTTAAAAAACCTCAGAATTTTAGATATGGCTATGATCGTCCTTGGCTAATATCCTATATATTTACCCATTAATAACTTCAGAACAATATTCTTTGTTATCTGAATGTCAAATATCTACTCTTGCAAATAGCTATCTGTTTGCACTGCAATCTCAAATTGGCAAAAAATGGACTCTGATTTTCTTACCTTCGACACTTGTTTTGTTAAACATGTTTAAAATATTGTGCTATCCATGATCAGTACAATGATTGTATTATTTTATAGAAATACTCGTTACCTCTGAGGGGTATTGTTATTCTTCCAATATTTAATGGAATGCACAAATGTTAAAAAAATATTTTTATTAATTTTTTAGAGTATTAATATTTATGAGTTTATAAATATTAATAAATATAGTTTGTAAAAATAATGTTTTTTTATTTATTATTTTATAAATCTTCACCTTTTATGTTCATTTGTCAAAACTGGCATTTGATGTAACCCCCATCACCTCTCTATCTTACATTGATTCAGTGATACAGGGATTCCATTTTTGTTTTTCAACTGATAATTAAATAATCGTTAGGAGTTAAATAATCTCTTGAGTATACTTAGATAATTCAGCTAATCCAAGTTTTTATTAGTCTGCTGATTCTTCTATTAAAAAATAGCATACCATTAAGATAAGACAAAATTTAATTTGTCTAGAGAATTGGTAAGCTTTGTAGTTTGAAAGGTAAAAAAAAATTCTAGGTTATAGTAAATACTTTTGATATTTTTGTATTATTCGTCTCTAATTTGGGAACTATGTCATGCGTAAATACTACTGAAACCTTTTGATAGTTTGTATTTTAGTTGAATTTATTAATTTATTGCCTGTTATACATCATTTAATGCAGTTTAGTTGTTTTCATGTTAATCCCCGAAGAAGACCTGCCAGGCATCTCAAAAAATCATCGCACTAAGATTTTTTCTTTGCAATAATCTTGAATGTGTTTTCAATTTTCTGAACCCCCTGACCAACATTTCTACAGTTCAATCATACATTAAAAATACGTCTTCTTTCAATTAAAATTGAATTGTTGAGTTTAATTTTGAAATGGATATGTCTTTTGGCTGGGGGTCTATCGTTTTCTTGTGTAACATTTTTTTTTTCACGCTCAAAAATGTTACTTTTTGACAAGCACTAGCTCTGTTGGGTGTTGATTGAAAATTTGACATCAGTTTCCTGATCAGAAATTTAATGGAAAATATTTTTTGTGGTATAACCGACGGTCTCCTCATTGTTCCAATCAACAGTCATAAAAGCAACAAAAGGGTTTGTATGGATGTAAGGAAACGAAAAATCCAACATTTAAAGAAACAATATGTCACTCATGCTCCTTGCAAGAAACCACTAATTACAGATGTAGAAAAGAGTACCATTCAAATCAAATTCAAATTACAGAAATACAAATACCATAATGTTGATTAACTTTACAGTATAATTCAAAACATTAACTTGGATTATTTAAAAATAATAATAACATCCAAAAAATGAAGAAGCACTTTTTTTTTTGAGATTGGATCATTATCTCCTGTACAAACATCCCTCAAATTTATTTATTTATCTGCACTACGTCCCAAGTATTGCCTTATAATAATTTATCCCTCAAATATTGTGTTAAAATATTTGATAGACCTAGTTACCTAGCAACAAATGATGCAGAAAAAATATTTTCTTCTCGTTGGGTGATATCCAGTTGACTTAATAATCCGAACTAATTAAAACCAGGACAGTTCGGATTAGAAAAAATCAAGGATTACCAAGCAGAATAATTTAAAAAAATAATAATAGACACAATATAAAAAAACTTGTATTCTTATAATTAAAAAAATAAGGTATGAACATACAATAAGTACACATAATTGTAAGGAAGAATAGGAATCTATTTTTTAAATTCCTTTTAATTTTACATTTTTTTTTTCTACTTCCTTCTTAGTAGCCTCAATAATAATATCTGTAACAATAAACAGAAATAGGGGGTAAGTTTGCCAGGATTCTATCCATTAGCTTTTAATTTGATCTTGAAAAGAAGAGGTATGAGAACTACAATCTTTGGCATATTTTTATTACATATCAAAATGATAGGGTAGAAGTATGTTGAAAAAGATAATAAATATTTGGAGTAAAATATATTTGATTTATTAGTTATTTCTTTATTTCCTTTCTTCAAAAATGGACATTGTTTCACTCATATTATTATGTAATTAGAATAAGGATAGCTATTGTTATTCTTCATTTTATAGTTAAAATAGTAACAATAAGAGCTCGAGAAACGAAAGTACCAATATACTCTCTCTGGAGTGGTTTGAGTTTTGATTTGTCATCGATATCATTAACGACTTATTCCAACATTTTTAAACAATGAACTTTGTTAACAAGTAACTTAAAGGAGGTTTCTTTATTCTCGGGCGTTATCGTAACAGCTATGTAATAGATTCGTTAACATTGCAACAAATTAATAGTGGTACTACAGCAATGTAAACAAAGCATGAGTAACAGTTGTATAACCTCTCCCTTGAGGTTATTGAAGCCTCTTTGGCTATTATTTAAAATCATGGAGTTATAAGCATTAACTTGTTTACAACTCCATGATTAAATTGTTCTTAAAAAATAATTCAGTTAAAGTTGTTAAGGTTATAGAAAGGGCAGATTGATTTATCTCGAAATGATAACTTGGCGAAAGTCGATTTAGGAGTCCGGATTTTGGTTGAAGATGTAACCCATTAAAAAAAAAAGGAAACCATGTTTTTTTTTATTTATGCGCATAAATATTCATTAAAAAACTAGGATGGTATAAACTGCTGGGTTCAGAACCAGCATAGCCGATTGGGAGTTAAAAATTTATGTCGTGGGAGCATAGTTTTGAAATTGGGGTTAGATTTTATCAAATTCTTAATTTTAGATATAATTTTATGATCATCTGTTCGCAACAAACAAGCCCTAATACAAGTAGTTGAAGGTTATATATAAACAAAACAAAAACAGATGCTGATTCATAAATACATTTTTAAAAAACATTACAATAGTACTACATAGTATCTTATTTATACAACATTTAAGGCTTACGGACATTCGACTGATTGGCTGTTTGTATCCCAACATCAAAGAACCTCTTATTTGGAAAATTGTTTGAATTTGTTTTATTAATAAGATTTTGAAAATAAATACGATAGTAAAATTAATAAAAATCTAAAAATGGTCGTAGATTACCTAAGAATAGGTTATTATCCCTAATTTAAAATAAAATATAGTTTTTAGTAAATATAACAACAATTATGTTATGTATTGGTTTTTTGAATCAATTGTGAATGTGTTTAGTTGAAAATATTCGGTTAGTGTAAGGGTTGTGTTAAGGAATTTCGTAGGAGCTACGCTGTTTATTTTCGAGGGTCCAATCCAAGTTGGATTCGATCCCAAGATCCCTAATCCGTATCAGAGCAGCTGTCAAAATTGAAAGATAGAATTATGTGTACAAATAGGTTAACCTCCTATCTTTTGCGGAGTAGATAGGATAAATCGCCGTGAAGACGAAAGTACCTAAATTCGAATTGATGGATGGAAGTTTACGCAACAATTTTCATGATGTGAGTAACCAGGTGTCTGTTTATAATCAGCCTAACCTCAACCCAATCCTATTAAAGTTAGTTCCTTTAGCCTCAATATATAATTCAGAATTATCTAGTAGTTACTTTTAATTCCATTATTAAAGAGTTCTGTTCTAAAATTTAGAGTATTATCAAGTGGAGTAAAGAAAAAAAAAGTTCAATAGTGTGTGTTATATTTCAAAGAATTGTACCTACCGTAGAAAGGAATCCGGTTAGATATTTCTGTAGTGTTATGACAAATGTTTCTGTTTCAAGAAATATGATGAAATGTGATATTTTGTATTAAATCCTTGACCAATACCAGACCTCGTATGTATTTTTCTCGTTTTAAACGGGTTTACCTCCCTCTCAGACATATAAACTTGAAACAATGTCTTGAAATATCATTTTGTGAAGTAGAGGACGTATCCATTGCCATATCATTAAACATTATATTCTTATTCAGTTCTATTGAAACCTATTTTAGTGCCAAATCATCTCCTTTCCAAAATTGGTGATTTTTGTTATCAAATAAAAATCCTTTATTTCTCTATTAGGCATATTGTCCCTTATTACTCACAAGGGGACGTTTGCAGTTGTAACTCACAGATTTGAATGCCGATTTGTGTGTGGTTAGTAGGGACCTATAATAGTGCAAAACTAGAGTAATAGCCGCCAATGGGCATTAGGACCCCATTATATATAGGTAAATATAGGACCTTATTATATAAATAAGACTCATATAAAAAGATCTTTTTCTATTATTATTTTAGTTTTTACACAATAAATTTCAAATAAGACCATTTAAAAAATATATATATATTTTTAAACCAGAACCTGATATTAATTTTAGATTATTCATCAATCTTAGGATTTCTATGCAATTTAAAATAAAAATATGTCATTTTAAAACGTTTTATTTATATAATATAGGTGAGGAAAATTTTTTAACTAAAAACTGATATTATTTTCAGATTCCTCATTTAAAAAAACATGTAGAAACTTAATTTTGTCGAATTCAAAAATAATGTTTTTTTACCTTTAAAATTTTGTAGGATTTTAGAAGGCAAGGGGCTGTCAATTTCTGAAAAAATGTAAATAATTTGCGCTATCTCACATATTTCGCAACCCATTAAGACAAAATTTTAAGGTCATCTAGAAGCCTTAAAACTGCATAGTTTAGCCCAAATCTGGAGGTTGTAGGATTTCCCCTTATTGAAATATCTCAAGTTATAGCTGACCTTGGATTTTTTCATTCACATCAGTTTTTGTCCACTAAAATCGGGAGTAAATCCAATGTTATAGGCATGGATAAAAAGCAGAATGTATGCTGATTCTAGTGATGCTATTACTATTGCAATCGGTTGAACACAGCAGTTGTTATGGCCAGTAGAAAATGTTGATGAAATCTCAACTTCAAAATTTTAACCTCCTCGAAAGGGGTAAAAAATCAATATTTTTTTTTTTATTTTGATAATATTTCACATATAAGGGTTTTATGGTGTTTTAAATCGAGATTTGAGGTCAGTTGTTCATAAAAAAAAGTTTCCACTGATTTACAGCGGATTTCCTTGGAATTTTGTCATTTTTTTAGAGTTTTTGAGCACCCTAAAGCCGGGTGTGTCTTGAGCATAACGAAAGTATTTTTATATCAAATACTTTACATAACTTCAATTAAACGTGAAAGAATCATTTCTCTATCTTGACTGAGAGCTGAGAAAAAAAATAAAACGTGATTTTCATATTTTATTTTTTTTCTCGGTTCCTAATGCTCATTGGCGGCTATAACTCTAATTTTGCTCTATAATATGTCCACACTACCCACACAAAAATCGGCATTCAAATCTGTGAGGTACAACTGCAAACGTCCCCTTGTCAGTAAATATTTGAAACTTCTTGAAGTTTACCATTAGTGGTTACTGAATAATATTTTATTAAGGATTCCCCATTTTCCTTGGTTTTTATTACATTTTAACGGTAAATTGTACTTTGTGTACTCCAGATACATTTTGTGGTCACATGAATGTTGAATGTCTTTGAAGTTCCAGTTCAATTTTTTAGTTGGATAATTTAAAAGTACCTGTTAGAATGTAAACTACTGAACAAAACTTTTGTATATATTTTCTAACTCTCAACATTTAAAGATATAGACTTTATATATATATATATATATATATATATATATATATATATATATATATATATATATATATGCATGCATTCTAAATTAACTTTGACCCATGAGGGAGTAACATTGAACCTACTTATGGCCTAACATGGCCTTGGTATTTGAGTATCAGTCTGTGTGGAGCATTAAAATTCTTATAACAGCAGATTGGTTCATTCTCAGACTATTTTGGGTCAAGTTGGGAACCATGTAACAAAGTAGTCATTTTTATTTATAGAAAAAAAAAAAGAAGACGATTATTATATCGTCATCTAATTATTTAAGATAAAATCAACCTTCTTTAACCTTCCTATTAGGCTTTAAATAATATCAAAGTTATTCTTAGGAGCTACTTATTTTTTTAGTTGTCTGAAATCACAAATTTGTAACAGTGTACTCCAGGGGAGAGGTACAATGCTACAACCATAGAAGTACAGTATAACAAGATTGGTACACTATAACATAATATAATATGTCATCAATAGACTTTTTCAATAGATTTTCTGCTTGTATTTTTTTCTTCTGATTTTTTTTTTTTAATGCATGGTTCTATCACTCCTGGTTGTATCGATCTTCTATACAATCATGAATACCTTAAGTGTTACTATCTTTTGTTGACATTTCGATGGTTCCATTTTTAATTATATGTAATATGTGAAATGTACTTATTGTACTTATGCTACTGCAGGGGTCCCCTGGTAGTTAGTGAGATATACGCACTTCGAAATGTCCTTTTTATTGAAGATGGTACCTTTTCAGCGACTTTAACGTAAAGAGGCAAAAATGCAGTCTATTGATGAAACATTGAAACATACTGTTATAGTGTACTCCTATCGTTGTAACACTGTACCCCACCTCTTATCTAATCTGTAACAAATTTGTGATTTAAGATAACTAAAAAAAAAACAGAACAAGTAACTCCTAAGCATAATTTTGATATTATTTAAAGCCTAATAGGAAGGTTTAAGAAAGTATATTTTATTTATAATATAACTCTGGCAATCTATTCATCAATCCTAAAGATAGTAACTTTATACAATCGATATATATATCTCGAAGTGATAACCCAACGGATCGGTATGATCCGTGTCGCGCCTTTGGGTCTTGCCTTTCGCTGAAGCTTAAGTTGTGTACTGCTAGCGACAATGTCTGTGGAGAACATAGTGTTGGGAGTGAAATCAAAGGTATTATCCTCCTAAGTATTTTTGCACCTTCACTTAAATCGATTAATTTAAACAATCAATTATGTTTTCTATATCTATCGCGCTAAGTTAATGTTGATCTACAGTCGAGGAATTCTGTTAAATGAATAAAAAAATAAAAAATATATATATATATTAGATTCTTCAATGTATAATTATAATGTTTCAGTTTTGTTTCCCATGTTCTATCAAGTTTCACTCAGACATTTTCTTCACGGCTAAAGGATGGAAGGGATATTGCTAAAATTCGAAGGATGGTATACTTCCAAGATCATTATAATTGTGAACACAATCAAGGAGGCACTGTTGAGGGAATAGCGCCATTATTAAGTAGGGAAAAGAGAGCAAATAATGATGACGATGTCAAATTAAAAAGAGGAAGATTTATTAATATTGAATCTCATACTTTTGTTTCAAGTTCCGAAAAAAATAATTTCAGATTATATCGGAAAAAGAAATTGTCGGCTATTAATCAGGATGCATTCCCTAGTTCTTCGACGAATCAGATTTTTAATTGTTTTCCTAACAACACCAAAGTTGATTTTATAAAATCTGATGAGAACAAGACGCTGAGGCAAGCATCAACACCTCTTCCTTTTCCTGAAGCCGAAGCATGGTCCGCAAAGCGAGCAAAAGGAAGGTATGTAACTGTTAGGCCTTGGAACCAATATTGTTCAAAGTGTTTTCCTTCAACTGAACATGCTGATAAATGTATTAAAATACGTAGAACACGTGCAACCAAACGGAAGAAGAGAAGAACGACTTGCCAAAAGATTGTCATAACTTCGGAGGGGGAGAACCAACCATGGTTGTTCTTTGTAAAATCAACCAAGGCGCCAGGAAGCTTGTGCAGCCCGAAACAGTTAGATAAGTGTTCAAGCAAAGCTACCGTTTCTCATAAGAAACTAGAATGTTGTGATAATAATAATAAAAATAGCTGCATCGATAACTTATATATCAGGAAGAAAAAGTATAATTATTTTCTGCCGGCTAATGGTTATCTGGATATTGTTCAAAGTGCAAAGAAGAGATACAAAGAAACGAGAAAGAATCGCCATATCCCAGATTTGTTGCCTAAGACTCACCTTGAGTTGATTGGTAAAACGAATGGCTCAGAAAAAAGAAAATTGGATCCCTCGGATATCAATTTCTTTCACAATAACCTCCTTAATGCTGTAAAGCAATTGAGAGAGGCGGGTTTTAAACAAATTAAAAAAGGAAACTTGGCTGAATCGATTCGTCATAGACGAATGTTTAAGAGCGTTGATAAGGGAATACCACCATGCCAAAAATCATGTTTTCATAATTTAACAAATTTAGTAAATGCTCAAACTATATTACCTGCTGAAAAATATATAAAGAGACCATCGATTGTTTTGTGCTGCAGTGATGAAGAAGACAATTCATCCTCTGCGCCTTCTGTAGCATCCACCAAAGCCAAAGTGACAAGTTCTCAAAAACCTGATGACAGCTCTACAAATATTACTGATGATTCGAATATGGCAGGAACTGCAACAATTGCTGGTGATTTATCTTCACTAGGTACTTCAAATATTGATCAAGTATCGACCACCGTTTCGGATCTTACTACAAATCCTCCAGGCATGCGAATGTTAATAAAGTTACGAACTATCATTCCTAAGAAACAGAAAATATTTTCAAAAAACAAGGAAGGACAGATAGATTCCGATATGGAGGGATCGAAATCGGAAAGTCGCCCAAAGTCTTTATGTTATTTGATTTCGTATGAAAGCAATGATACGTTGCAAGACAGTCCTTTGATGCGCTATGTAATGAAGACGGCCAATCCCAGGGATGATCAGCCGTGGGATAAATATTGCCCTAACTGTGAAGGTGAACCGTCCACCATCCCGTTGGATATAGCCGCCCAGCCATGGGTTTCTACATGCTGCTACTCAATCAATTATACTATTACTACGCTTGAACACGAAGCTTTTGGAACATTAAGGCCTCGAATACGTTCGAAGACGACTCCTCCCGTGAATATGCGCCTTATAGTACCACCAGGACCACCGGTAGTACATAAGCCAGTTGAGGCTAAATATATTCAAAACTTGAGCCCCTTCCCGACTAATCGTAGTGACATAAAAACTCTTGTCGTGATTCGTGTTCCCGTCGGAAATACTAAAACATCACAAGAGATCCTGAACATAAATTTAGCTAATAACAAATATACATCAGATGCATCCCATACGAAACGTATTAGGGCAAGGAGCATATTCGATCAGTTTCTGCCATCTTTGCTGAGGAAACCAACCATGCGCACAATAGATTTGATCAATCCGTGGGAAGATTCTTGGGGATTCAAGCAAGAGAAGTTTAACCTATTTACAACTTGCTCCAGGAGCATAAACAGCCCTATCTCTACAAATGAACCCCCTTTTCTTAGTAAGAATTTATTCGAATTATTTGCCGAAACCTCCCTCTCCTATCCGAAAGACAGGCTAAAATCGTTGTTCAAAACAACGTGCAATTATAAACAACTAAATGATAACGAAAAAAAGGAACAGTTGAACGATGGAGAAGTTGACAACGGCTTTTTCAAACTAAATGAAAATACAATAGAGAAAGCCTATCCTAAGTATGTATCATATGTTTGGAGATTTCCAGGAGTTGATTTGATTAACAATTGTTCTCTTCCTATGAGTAAAGTGAAATCGAAAATGAACGGCTTAACAATTTTGCAATCGCTTGGATCGCCTCCAAAATATTACGTCGAGGTACCAGAGTTGTGGCCTGGATTGAGGAATTTAGCTGAAAAGGGTGGTTCTTCTAGTACTTGTTTGTCAATAGCAGAGAAGTCGAAAGAGCGTTCAGTAAAATTGAGGCACGTAGGGCCTAAAAAAGCTTTATTTTTGTATCTTCAGCCCTTCGAGGTCAACGGGAATGAGGTTTATTTACCTCAGAGCGAATTGGACAGTCCTCATAAGGATAAACTTTCAGGTTCTTCATATACAGGACAAACAGTGATTCAGGATTACCAAGATTTCACCTCCTACCCACGAAGTAAACACTTAAGTCCTTTGGTGCACAAGAAAGATTCCGTATTACCGTTCTTCCTTGTTCCGGCTTATTTGGCAATGGACCCAAATATTGAATTCTTTGCAAGTACAACTACCGTTGCACCAAAACTCGGTATTGAGGATTTGGCACTCCCTTTCGAGGATCTGGCGCTCTCTATTGAGAATGTGACAATCTCTACTGAGAAGCTGGCACAGAGTTCTGAGGATCAAATAACATTTTTGGAGAAACAGAAAGACTGTGTTGAGATACAAACACCTTGGCCTGGTGTATGTTCCGAAAATTCTTCTCCGACAACAATGGAAATGGATTATGACCTTTCTATATTAAATGATAATATTTCTGAGAAGAGAAACAATAAAATGGTAAATCCTCAACATTCCACCTTTGTAACGAAAATAAATAAGAATGATCGTATTGGAGTGACAAGGAAATTGAACGGAATACTTGGATCGAAGAGACCTCGGATCACTTCCCCAAGACCCGCTTACATCATCCTTATGAATGGACTAGACGATGCTCCGTTCCCCCAAAACCAACTCGATGACACCTCAATGGATCAGAAGGGAGGAGCTACCAATGAACCGTTCGGAAAGTACGTCCTCATTTAACATACATGGCATTGTCATTACCAGATATCTCTGCTTCGGCGGTACCCAAGTCCGATTAAAAATCAGGAGCTTTCAATTCCACGCGTTTCATATTAAGAGGGAATATCGTTTTATACGGAATATTTGACGAGAGCCGATAGAGAAACGGCCTGAACTTTGTCAACCTACCTAAAATTTGCATACTAACATTAGAAATGATAGCATGCTGAATCTTACGCCAGCCATTTTTTTTTTTTTAAATATTTTGCCAACTACTAACTCCGCCTGAGAAGAAACTAATGTTTAGTAGCAAATAAAAGTGCTGTTGTTTTTAACCCGTTTTAGTAAACAATTTCATCTTATCTTAATCAGAATAGTCATTTATAATATCATTATAAATTATTTATAATTGTAAATATTCTTAATTTTACCAATAAAGGTATCAGAATTCAATGAGTAGGTCGCAGTTTTATTTTCCTACTTAATATATCTATGATATTATTTAAAAATCTCGCTCAATCGAGCTTTATTGCCAAACTATTTTCCATGAAGTCTATAAAAGTTTGTGATAATTTTGAATTAAGTATAGCCTTGTTTACTCAGTGGGTGGGGCAACAATATAGCAACAAACCTATTTTTGGTACGAATAATAAAAAATGACTGTTTTCTTTTTGTTCAAACCAAAGTTCGTTGTTCCTTTGTTATTTACATTCGTCTGCTAAAAATTGTGATTAGAAGTTTTGTTTTGATCCCCGAATCATCTTAAATCATTTGTGAATGATGGCGTAATACGAAATTTTTCTAATTTCGCTCTATTATTAGAAACCAGAGTTTCTAGCCGGAGAAACTTGTTTATTATATCAATTCGAGTATGAAGTCTCTTTAAACGAAATGGCGGCGTCCAGGTGGTTCTAAACACTTAATAAAGTTTATGAGAATCTTCAAAGGGGATTATGGAGGCGTCATCTAATAAAAAATAAATACCAGAGCTCCATTCCGTCAATTCAGAGCTTTATGTGGAACAACTGCAGATCAATTTGAGAAAATCATCAAGTTTTTCGCTCACTCTGCATCGAGGCAGAGTACCTTCAGTTCAGGTCAATGGCTCAAACCTTCAACAACTTGAAATGAGGCGAGTTATTGGATTGTTGTCAAAACCCAAATGTTGATATCAACAAGGGTTTCTGCAGCTGGCTTCCAGGTGACGCCAGGGGACGCGAAATCGTTTTTATTTCGATCTTTAAAAATCACGTAAGTAGTAGAATAAATACTGATTTTTATTTATAAAACGCTATTTTTTTTTTTTTTTTCTGAATTACCCTATTAGAATTATTTACAGGTGTAATAATGTCAACAAATTCACCTATATTATATCGTTTATTGATTGAAATGAGGTTAGAGTCACTTTTTAAAATGTATCCCATAAACGTCTTCCATCTCGTGATACTACGAACAGGATAAAATATGTTTATATATTTATATATCTGTTTGTGTATGTATATACGTAGTAAGGTCCAAACGTTTCTGGCCTGGTATAGAAGGAAAGGTGAAAGAAAAAAACTGGTCTTACTGTTTTTCAATTTATATTCCGTTAAGTTCAACACCCTCAATACAAAGCTTTAGCAACATTTCTATACTATGGAAAAAAAAAAAAAAAATTCTTCTTTGTTAAAAAAAATATTCTTTCCCTGCTGCTTGGAAAAAATTCTTGGAAAAAACGCGTAAAAATTCATTGCAGCAGTGAACTCGTTCCTGTTTTTGAGCAGCTGAAAGAATTTTTGGAAACCATCTTGCACTAACCTTGTTTATATGCAAATGTTCTTTGATGATTCTCAAAACATCTGTTTTTGAAAGCCCCAACCTCGCGTTATTTCCTTGGTTTTCAGTCGCAGCAGTCAGACAGCAATTCAAATTCCACAAGTTGGATTGTTTCAGTTGTGACAGCTTCCAATGGGCGACCTTGACGCCGCTCATCTTCTAGACGTTCTCTCCCTGACTTAAATAATTTTGGCCATTCTTTCACTGTGGAATACGAGGGGGAGGACTGCCCGTATACACAATCCAAGCGCTCTTTAATTTGCGCAGAAGTAAGACCCTCTTTACAAAATAATTTAATAACCACACGATACTCGAGTTTGAACATTGTGAAAATGTGGAGTTTCCTTCTAGGCTGGACACTGACTGACAGGACTGAGGAAGTGCGGGCGATGGGAATGGAGTGAGCAGGCATGGACCTTCATAGGCGTGCAGGTCCCGTCACATTTGAAGGAGGGGGGAAGCAGGACAGGCCCGGAAACATATGGACCTTACTACGTATTTCTGAATGTATTATCGCTTAAAATGCATTCGGTTAGTATATTCCGGTTGCACTTCATTAGAAACAAATTGTTTTTTATTCCAGTCATGATAAAAGCTTCCAGTGTAAGCCGAACCGTTGGCACCATAAATAATCAATTTTTAGTTCACATCACAACCATTTTCTTCCTTAAAGCAAGTCGATGTGTCAATTCACGATTCAATCGATTCTTGGGAATAAATCGATATCCCAAAGTCGATTCATGGGAACTGATCGATACTGCTGACGTTAGCGATATTTTTAAGTGGTACTTAATTATTTTTTTATTTTTTTCTCATTTATTGAAATTTACAACTGTAACAATATATAAATCTAGTAAATGTGTTGTTAGTGATTACAATTACATGTCAAAACTTGAAAAGAACTACTCATCAGTAGCACTTGAATACCTATTCTACATTAAGATCTCTAAGCCATCTTCTTTTCAGATGCTTCGGAGGGTTATCAGGAATATAATGGGAAGAAAGTTGAGAGACTTGAGGATTTGTGTGGTTATGGAGTTTACTATGAAAGGATAGGTATCTGGTTTGTGCTAAATCAGCAACAAATAGAACAATAAGTTTTTTCTGGATAAGTTTATTGATGACAAAGTAAGGAGCATTGAGGATTTTCCGAAGGATTTTGGATTGCAAGGACTGGATACGGGAAGAATTAGAAGGTTTAGTTGAGCCCTAAAGTTCAACTCCATTTGTCCAAATAGGTCTGGTAACTGTCATGTAAATGAGTCTTTAGTATAATATCGGAAGGTTTGAACGTTTGTCTAGTAAATGTTGAAGAAGTCGAAAGCGTCGAACAGTTTCTTATCGTTTTAATCTTGTATGTGGATTCCAAGTTAAACGTTTGTCCAAGTGGAGTCCTAGGTAGCGGATCTACTCAACAGGGATCAGTGGGATGTTATTGAAGGATACTATAGGGCAGGAAGTCGTAGGTTTACGACGTAGGGTAAAGGTTATTTAATGGGATTTGCTTGGATTGATTTTAATTCTCGAATTTCGACAACATTCTTGAACGTTGATGAGATTAGAGTGTTTGTGAGGCAATGAAGGGATCATTATTAACTGATAACACACGTGTCATCAGCATACGTGGTGTCGACGGTACAAGGATGGCTTGGAATATCAGCTGTATACACCGTGTAGAGGATGGAATCTAGGATACTTAATTATAAAATTATTTTACATCGTTATTATAATACATCTTGCTGCAAAATTTTAAACAATCCTCGTCAATAATAAAGGATTCCTTCAGATAATTAAATATTAATTGCTCGATACTTATACTTATTTGCTATTGGAAGGCTAGGAAATAGGAAGTAAATTTTAAAACTGCGGAAACTGAACTAATAACAGAAATCATACAGTTAATACAGATAGCAGCACCATTTATCGTTCATTGTTATTCTTAGGAGAGTTTTGTTATACCAGAATAATGATTATTTTTCATTTAATTACATGCAGCCCAATAAAGAGCCAGTCAATAAAGATATTCTAGAGTGCTTGAAATTTGCGAACATTTTTGACTTCATAGCTACGTTGGAAGTAGTTAGAAGGTAAACACGTAAGCTAACGGTGGGAGGGGGAGGGGATAAGGTCCTCGATTATATTTCGAAAACGGTGGACTCCAGAAAAATGTGTTTCAATTCAAAATATAAGCTAATTAAATTTCCTATAAAATTAATTTTATACATATTTGTCGAATCTCCAACGGTTTTCAAGATATAGGTTGTATATGAAAATAGGTAATTTTCGGAAAAAAAAAAAAAAATGTTACCTTACTTATCGTCAAACATTTCCTATAGTCCAGTTTTCCCATTCATTTAGCTTTACAGTAATTACTGAAACAGTTACTGTGAAAACAGTTCGTCTATTTTGTCTTACGGTGAAGAGAAATAAGACGATAAGATTTACTTGAGTAGTCGCGCGGATGACGATAGTTATCCTCTACTCTAAAAATCGCTCTTGTTTAATATTTGTTTTTGGCAGGGGCGAATATGACGGGTCTTGAGTCTTCTAGGGATGGCTAGGGGGTTAGTCTTAGCACTGGCGACATTCACGATCTGTAAATCCATGGTTTTTGGTTGTATGAGAATTGTCCTCCACGCGACTGTTCAAGTAATTTTTTTTTTTTTCAAAATTTATATTATTATATTTTGTTATAATTAGTTTGAATTACTGTGCTGATTGAGCGAATTATTTGTCATCCCGTCATTATTATTTCCGATTTAGAATGGGGTTATAAAGATTTATGTTTTTGTTTTTTTTGTATGTATTTATATCGAGTGCATAATTTATTTCTCTCATACTATGTAACTTATTTAAAAAAAAAATTAAATGGATTGAAAAAAAGAAGAAGGCACATATTGTTTTAACACCCATTAATTTAGCGATCTTTTTTGTAACTAACGACGAGACCACTCGAGGGTTAATGATCAGATAAACGTTTCCAATAGCCCCATTTCATATTCGTTTCCAATAGGAACGGAAAAATCCAATGGGTCATAGGGGAAATCCCTAGGTAAACACCAAAAATTTAACTTACCTGCCTCCTTTCCCCTTCCACGATGGATATATTTCAGGTATATGTTAGATCTCCTCAGATGAGTACCAATATTTGATTTCTTGTCTAGCATTTTTTAAAACTTTAGTATATATAATCCATGTAACATAGTGGTGATGCGTTGAAAAGTTTGTATGTTTTAGAACTGAAGATGAATGTTTAGCATTCGAAACTAGTTTTCTAATAAAATAATTCCAATAGAAGTGGCAATTAATTCATCATTCCTAGTTGTAATGAATTTGAAATTAAATAAAATCCCAATTTATTTAGCGATTTCAAAATACTTGTATTCGTGTCCATCTTAAGTGTTTTTTTTTTTGTTTATGGTTTTAGTGTTGTAACTTGTTATAGGGAGAGAGTTCTTGTTGCCTTGAGTGCTGTCAGAGCGGAGCCCGACAGCCTGTCAGATCCGCAATCTAAGACAGAATCTAATCCCAATTGGTATTCTACCAGTCCTCTGCTCCACGGATCTGGTGCTCGTATATTAAAGACGTCAGTCATGTGTACTCCGAGGGAACTACCAATAACGCATGTCTTCGGGTCATGGTGTCTCCTAGTGAAATATCTTCAAACAGCGAATAGTCCATTAGGTTCAAATATGTTCTTTTTAATTGTACATTGAGCTGAGTAAACGAAAGTAATAGGGTGTATAAAAAAAAAAGAAGACCTTTTTATCAAATTTCAGAGTTCAAAAGTCTGTAAAAATCATAATGCTATTTATTATTTATCAATACTTAATAATCCCTTTAGAGCATTCTCTAAGCTTGTTTACTAACACTGGACTTCTTAAAAAAAAAAAAAGCCTCAGTTCAGTTATTTATTTCAAAGAAGAAAAATGACATTGTCCTACGAAATTCTCGTAATTTTAAGACATTACTTAAAAAAAAATTTCACAGCCACTGAAGCAACTCGTGAAATTATTAAATGTGAAGTAGAAGGTGTCTTTAAAGAGTGCACTGAGTGGCGTTGGTTTGAAAAATTTAGAAGTGGAGATACGACGTTGGAAAGGAAGAAGGGCTCCGGGCGGCCATTATTCAATATTGAAGAGGTTCTGAAGAAAGCCGTTGAGTCAAATCCGTCCAAAAATACTCGCGAACTCACCAGGGAGTGTGGTGTGTAGAAAGATACTGTTAGTCGCCATCTTCTCTCCATGCGGAAGGTGAAAAAGACCTGTAGACTGGTTCCTCACGAACTTACTCGTCAACAATCAGCAGAAAAGTTTACTGAACTACATGGATTTGAACTCCTGCCTCATCCACCATACAGTCCAGACCTGGCACCTTTGGATTACTACTTGTTTCGATCTATGGCCCATTTTTTTCAAGGAAATGGAAATTTGATAATTTTTTGTGAAGTTGAAAATGCTGTCCAAGAGTTCTTTGACAGCCATCCCAAGGAATGGTATCAGCGTGGCATCGAGCAATTGGCTAGCAGATGGGTAATGACGGTAGATAACAATGGACTATACTTTGAGTATTAATTGTATTTTATATCAAAGAAATAATAATACAAATATTTGCTTAAGAAACGGTAATTTTTTTTTTTACACACCCCATTATTTATAACTAGCATGACCCCGTCGCAGCTTTGCCCACTTTCATAAATAAAGAAATTAGATAATTTTAAATAATAATTTGAATTTCATTCCTTCATTGAAAAGAATCTTTGCTTAAAGTATGGAATTTAGAATTGGTAGTTTCTAACCTTAAAAGTATACGACAGTTTGGCAATCCTCGTTTCTGCCACTCAAGACTCATTATTATTGCCATTTAAATTATTATTATAGTAAAATTTATTATTATATACCCTCCTAGAACTATGAAGATATAGTTAAAATTTGGTACAATTGGGTTTTATAGATTAACCATTGCAAATTCTGTTGCAGGATATCGGTAGATTTTTAAACTGCACTGGGATCAACATGTCGCTCCATATATTTATAGCATTTTTAATAACAATGGAATTGAAAATAAGTAAATTTTATTATAAATTTCTAGCTCTATATAACACCGTACCTTTGTAACCTCTCTCGAATGGTGCTCGCCATCTATCGGTCGATTATCAAACTTCACTGCAGACTACATATTTATCACTTTTTTATGATAATGTAATTGAAAATATTTAAGGTAGATTGTTGGGGTATGCAGTCATAATAGTTACACAGCATTTAAAAAATAAGTTTTTTAATTTGTAATTCCAACGTTTCAACTTGCATTGGAAGCCTTCCTCAGGGCTAGAAGAAGAAAACTAACAAAAAGGTATGACTAAATTGTAGAGAGTATAAAAAACAAAGGTATGAAAAGAATAAATATATAATACTAATCATTGTGTTTAGTCTTATATAATAATTCTTTTCATACCTTTGTTTTTTATACTTTCTATAATATAGTCATACTTTTTTGTTTGTTTTCTTCTTCTAGTCCTGATGAAGGTTTGCAATGCTGTTGGCATTACAAATTAAAAACTTTATTTTTTAATTGCTGTGTATCTATTATGACTGCATACCCCAACAATCTACTTCTCTACCTGTGTAACTTATATAATTGTATTGTAACCTGTTTTCTCCACTGTAGAGCATGATTATGAGAATGATATATTCTCAAAACGTCGCCATAAAATAGTTGTTATTTTATTGACAGAACCATTATAAATAAATATAATGGAACATTAATTTCTCTTTCCTTATCAATAAAACGTTTCCTCATTTTTCTAAAGAAGTAGACGATTCTGTTTTTTTTTTTTTTTTTTTTTTTTTTTTTTTTTTTTTTTTTTTTCTCTTTCAAACACTCAAATTAAAGTGCCTCCTTGATATAAATTGAATTAACTCTAGAAGGCAGTTTAGTCATTTAGCGGACATTAACAGATTAGGATATCGGGAATAAGATTCAGTGGAGGGGGGCCTCTTTAAGTCGAGAGCGGTTTTGTGAAGGCTGCGTATTAAAGAGATAGCAGGTGTAATTTATCAAGGGGGGAGGAAGACGGCCCTTATCGGCAATCTTTTTCATTCCTCGGCCATTCACGGCTTTTAATCAGAGCCCCGTGTCCTTAGGGCCTTCCCTATCGGCTTATCCGCGTCCTTATCCGTGGCTCCGTCCTGGCAGCAACTTGTTGGCGCTGTCGTCTGGATTACCATTTAACAGTGACTGAAAAAAACAAAAAAAATTATTGGATAAAGTAATACAAAGTATACCATTAGTATTCATCAAAAGCCAGTGAAGGTTACTGGTTTCAGATCTTCCAAGATCTGACGATTTTTGGCGGCCGAAGGACATCGTTGGCCACTCCCCTTCCCAATAAATTAGTTTTCGTACTTAAGGATACTATTTTTTTTTTTTTTTAATCTTCTAGGATTTAACGATTTTAAGATGGCGGGAGGACATCCTTGGTCACTCTCCTTCCCGATTAATAATTACTCTTCGTCCTTAATACTGTTTTATTTTTGATAATATTTTGAAAAAAACAATTTTAAGATGGCGGAAGGATATTCCACCATTGTTGTCCTTTTTAAAAATTTAATTAATAATTACTTTTTATTTATATTTTTATTAAAATTGGGAACTATAAAAAAATTAGAAGAAAGAGGTATGTACATAAAGGAACTAAACATTTATGTATATAGTATACTAATCTATTTTATTTATTGTCATTTTAAATATACTTGTTCATGTATATATATTTGCATATGTATGTATATATGTGTGTTAATGTATGTAGATATGTGTGTATGTAGGTATGTATGAATGTGCATGTATTTATATAAATATATATATATGTGTTTGTGTGTGTATAGAGAGAGAGAGAGAGATTTAAGAATATATAGTTACAATTTTTGTTTATTTTATTAATAGAATGTTATATATTTTTTTGTCTTTAAAGTTTGTTTTTTTAAATTAAATTTTATTTTTTTAGGGGATATTTTTTCATTCATTGTAAATTATGATTACACCTAGATATATATTGAAGTTGTTTAAAAAGTATATTTTAAGTTTGAGACTGGTCTATTTTTTCTTGGTCCAGTATGTAAAAAAAAAATAAAAAAAAATTACTTGTTTTAAAGGACACATTCTCTTCTCGTTTATAATTTTCACTTCAAACAAATATAGCTTCCAAACGGTCCTAGTGGGAAATATATATATTGTATATTATATTATATGTATTGTAAATAAATGGAGGATTGGAAAAAAAAAAAGTGACAAATATTATAAAACGAAACATATTCACTTACAAATATACTTTACTGTATGTAGGTTCATCTGTATCATTATCATTATTATTTTATTATTACTAATAGTTGATTCTAATTATTAACGTTCTAACAACTAGCTGAAATTAATAAACTCTACTGAAATGATCTCAAAAAAATAATTATAACTCACTTTTTGTCAAACATTTGCTATAATAACAAATTAATTGAAAATCAGTAGATTTTATTATTGCTAAAACTTCCTATAACTATAAGGACAGTGTGGTTAAAATTTAGAACAGATTGGTTTAGTGGTATTTGCGGTTAGTGATCACATACGAAAAATGGCTTTTCCTTTTATATTATTGTATAGATTTATATAGATTTATATAGATTTCAATATTTTATAAAGTTTTTATTTCACGAATGATACTTTTAACAAAGTCCACATCAGAACGAAGTAATACTTTTAAAATCGCTGTAGTAAAAATTTCAAAAGGTAACTTTGTTTATCTTTATTGACTCATTTGTAAAAAGACCATTGACACTGATCTATGGCTATCCAAGACAAGGGACTTCGCAAGGTAAAATTAGGATAGTGGGAGGCTCTTTGAATTTTTCAAAACTTTAGATTGGAAGGAAGAAGGGAACTCATTTTCTTTCGCCCGATACTTGGGAGGGGGGAGGAGGGGAGGAGAGGTTGGCTGATGAGCAGGCTAAAGGGCCAGATCGCTATCGATACTGTAGTATCATTGGATAATCTCTTCATTACCTCCTCTCTGTGTCCCTAGGCATGGCCAACTGCCACTCCTTCTTCAAGTCTAATTAGTTAATATCCTCTACTTTAGATGTAATAAATCGATTCTATAGTTAAATAGAAAAAAACATAGAACAAATATACTAAATCGAGATTTTGTGCAAACACAGAAAATATGACTCAAAGAAAATATTTTCGTTGTGATTGATGAGAAAATATATTTGTCATGAGGCAAGCACCAAATCTGAAACTGAAAAATTTAAACATTCTTTATCATGTCTCTCCTATCTTCTCATTATTGTTTCCCCTTCTTCATTATTATAATTATTATTATTATTAATCAAAACAATATGGAGGTCTATCATTCTCTCTCTCTCTCTCTCTCTCTCTCTCTCTCTCTCTCTCTCTCTCTCTCTCTCTCTCTCTCTCTCTCAATAAAATGATTTATTCACAATTAGCAAATTAACGAAAAATTGCCTCTCTCCCCCCCCCCTCCTTAAAAATAAAGAAATAAAATAAAAAAAAAAAAGAAAAGTGAATAATAAACATTTTTGATAAAAACTCAATTCCCACTTACTGGGAAAAACAATAGATCATGGTTCTGTATATTTTTAATCTACTGCTTTTCTCAATTTACATTTTAGAATCAAAATGATCAAATTACTTAAATTAATAATTAAATTAAATTAACAATAAATCATTATTCAAAATATACTATTTGTAAGTTTAGAAAAAATGAGGGTTCTAAACGTTACTTTTTTTATTTAAACCAATTTATGTAGCTCTTAAGCAGCAGGACCTAGCGACGAACGGTATACAACTAAATATATTTTCTATAAATTTCTGTTCAGGAAAAACTACTCAATCAAATTTTCGATCCGAGCAACACAAACAGGGCTATAGCATGTTTCACTTTCGAGTTCGAAAAAAATGTTACACAGAAAAAGTGTAGACTCATACCAAAATACGTATCAATATCAAAAAATAAATGCATTAATTATTTTCAAAATAAATTCTGTTATTCAAAATAAAATTTGTCTAATATGTATTAATTTGCTTTTACGTTCTTTTTTCACAAACACAATATTCAGGTACCAAATTTACTTTATAATTTTTGTACATCGTGATCAGTGGAAGTTTTGTAACATTCAAAACCACTGAATAAGTATGTCGATGATATATTATGCCACAACTAATAGAAATGTCGATTTTTATGTTTCAGTTTTGTTTCCCATGTTCTATCCAGTTTTTCTTCACGGCAAAGAGACGGAAGGCATGTAACACATCCTAAAGTTCGAAGAATACCAATCGTTTACTTCCAGAATCGCAATAATGGTAAAGAGAGTCAACAGGATGCAGCTTTGGAGTACTTACTGGCTTTGGCGGGGGAAGATGTAGAAAAAATAGTGGATAATTTTAATCGGAATCCTCGATACGATAAAATAATCAAAGCAAGAATCCCTTACGTAAAATTACAAAGAGGGTCAAGAAATATCATACACAATGCCATTGTTTCGAGTCCAATAAAAATCAAATCAAGATCACCATCACCGCGTTGGAAAAAATCATCGGACAGTTTCGACTATGCATTCCCTACTGATGTGAAAACAGAGACTTCAACGGTCGGAAATGCGAACAGTACCAAAGTTGATTTAAAAGTCACGGATGACAATACAAAAAATATTACATCCACCCTATCAGTTTCAACTCAAACACTACCCGAAGCTTGGGCTAACAGAGCTAAAATGAATTTTATAACAGTCAGGCCTTGGAATGTGTTCTGCCAATCTGAGAATGGCGGAAAGTGCGACACACTAAATGAACCGACAACTAATACCCCAACTGATTGTAATACCGACGATACAACGGTTACGCTTTGTAATCCCAATGAAGAAATATATACCACCACCTGCCAAACGCGCCCTACGAAAACGACCAAGCCGCGGTACCCTACCAAGATGTGCACAGAAGAACTAGACCAGTGGCTCTTCTTCGCAGATCCTACAATGTCCCGAGCTCAGCCGAGGATTCCGAGCCGGTCAAATATTTATACAACGCAATTTTTTTTTTGTGGAACTACAACGGCCAAACCTGATACAGAAGAATATAATATAGGAAATTATTTCTTTAAACGGCCGAAGAAGAATAAAAGAAGTCGTTCTCGGCCTTCTGAAGATGAACTCGATATTCTAAAAAGTTTACTGAAGAGATACGGAAAGGGTGCTAGTAAAAAACGTTTTATCTCGGTCGCTGAAAAATCTAACAAACGAGATACAAAAAAAAGATCCATGTACGGGCTGTTCAAAAAGAAAACGAAGAAACCGAACTATTCAATTCACAAAAGTAATACAGACCATCAATGGTTATTTTACGTACATCCAACAAAGAAACCATCTCAATCTAGCTTTTGGAATATTGTTTATCAATGTTCAACTGATGCTATATCTGAAAATAAACCAGAAAGTTTAGATATAAAGAACCATGTAGAACAATTACAGATTAACAAGGCCAGAAGGAAAAAAAGAAATTATATTTTGACTTCTAAGAGCCAACTTGATATGATAAAGAGGGCATTAAATACATACGAAAAAGAAACAAAGAATCAAAGAAATAAAGATACATCTTTAGCAGCCGAGTTGTTGGGTATGATTAACAATATAAAGAAAAAAGAAATCGACCCTTTTTCTGGAAGTATCATTCACAATAAACGATCTTCTAAGATAAACCAAAAGAATGAAATTAATATGAACCAAAAAAATTCCGAAGTTGTAGGATTTATTCCCCTGAGGCTATTTAATAAAGAGAACTGCAATTCGAGCGTTAGAGTTCCCCAATGCCAGAGGGCGCCATTTTATAATTTAACAGATTTAGTTAATGCTCGAACCTTCAAGCCTCCAAACTATTTCAAAGACAGGAGACCTTCAATAGTTTTGTGCTGCCCCGATGAAAGCGAATATACAGAAGGATCTACACTATCTTCTATATTATCTTCTATATTATCTTCCATATTATCTTCTAATGGAACTACTTCCAGCTCCAACGAGCTCGACGTTTTGGAGACAGCCACTTATAATCCGGATCGCTCTCCCACATCCCTCTCGGCTGCATCTGATAACTCTACTGTCAGCGCAAGCGATTTGACCACGGTATTTCGCATGTTAGTGCAATTTCGTAACGTATCAACGAAAAAAACGAGCCCAGTATCTAAAAAACCTAAAGAAGAATTTTATTTGAGATTACTGATAAAAGGAGAAGATGTTTTATCAACTCTGAATGAAACAAAGCAGGAACCTGGATTAGAAAATGCCCCACAACTGTTGAAATATTTGATTTCTCTACAAGGTAATGAAAGTTCTCAAATGAACCTTTTAAACAGTTATGCAAAAAAAACTTCAAAGCCAAATCCGTGGAATGAAAAGAAGTTTTGTCCTACCTGTACGAAAAAGAGATCCAAAACGACCTGTTGTACCGAAGATTCTAGTAAAATCAATTTACAACCTTGGTTTTCTTCATGTTGTTATGAGTGTAATAATACAACTAGTAACTCTTCTACGGTGAGTAGCAAAACTACTGTGAGTAGTAAGAGAACCAAAAGGGCTAGTACAACTTCCAAGACGAGTAGCAAAGTATCTTTGAGTGGAGATAGTTTGGGGGCAAGCACGGGTAACCAAACTACAATAGTGGGTGATGAAACTACAATGATGGGTGAGCAAGCTAAATCAACGACCGATAATCTTCATGGGAAGACACTATCACAATCTTCAAAGCTTCCGATAGAGAAGGTCCCTAACGTTAGTGCTGCTATCTTAGAACCGATTGCAGAATTATCTAACATGAACAATCTTAGTTTAGGACCCGATGAACAAAATGTCCTAATCCTGGTCCGTATTCCTCTCGCTGTTGCACGAAAATACAGTAGCAATGGAAACTTGGGTTTAATTTTGCCCCTCGGTACTCCTTTACCAAAGTTGCTTAAGACTAGGAGTATATTTAGTAAGATTTTTCCATCCATGTTAGGGAAAGCTATTCCGCAACCTACCCCGAAGTCAACCTACCACTCCCTCCTATCGACCTCTAAAAGATTAAAAAATGGCGACAACAGCTTACTTAGCACTCCTATTCACAATTTGATTAACATCTCTGATAGCACGACTTCTAAACCTCCATTAGTTAATATAAATGTAGCTAAATCAAGTCCTAAAGGCACTGAAAAAATGAAAGAATTGATCTTTGAGGCTGTTAGGAATGGCAAGAAATGCAATTGTATCATTGATAACAACGAACTTTTTTTCGAAAGAGAATCGGATAACGATTATTCCAACAGTTGTGAGCACTCTACAGAAGACTGCGATGGGAAATACATTTCATACTTATTACAATTCCCCAAAGAAAAATTAATCGTGAGCAGCTCTCCTATCCCTAAACATTCACGCCCGACAAAAAGAGGTTTGACAATATTACACTCACGCGATTCGCCTCCGAAGTATTATGTCGAAGTACCCAACATTTGTGCAGATTTGATAGAAACGGATCGAAGCACTCGGATCGTAACATCGAAACCGCTAAAGAAGCCAGAAGTTACTCCTAGTTACAAAACAGCATCAAGGCAAAAGAAGAAGAAGAAGAAGCCCGTAGTTTTGTGCCTACAGTCGTTTGGGATCAACGGGCATAACGTATATTTACCAATGCATGGTCTTAATAACATTATCAAAGGCAAATCAAAAACCCCGGCGAATACTTTTTCAGATGATTACATGGGCGACGCCCCCGAATCTTCCAACATTAAGCCATTCATCAGCGGTTTCGTTGGAAAGAACGGTTCGGTCTTACCTTTCGCTCTGGTACCTGCCTATTTAGCAATGCAACCGAATTTACCTTTTTGTACTGAAGCTACCAAGAGCCCCGATATTCCACTTGATGACGTTGAAATTGAATCTCCTGAAGATTCTCATTCCAGTAAAAAAGATGACATTGGGTACACGTTAATGTTAAATCATCTCCCCACTGATAAGAAATTATCAAAGTTTTCGAAAAATGTTAAAGCCTTCTCCGACTATTTGACAACAATTAAACCGTACGTTACCAGGAGGACGACGGGAAGCCGAGGCAGAACAAGAGCTACTTCTGAAAAACCGGCTTACATCATCGTCTTGAAAGATCCCATGGATACACCGTTCAATGAACATTCCAAACTTCCAAACTTAAATAAAGTTCGTATCCCTATTTTGGAACAGGACGATGCAAATACCGTTCAGCCAATAGAAGATTATTTCATGGACTGAAATCTTCTGCTATTTTACTAAAATGTGAGAAGGAGTAAACTTCTTGGGGTATTCTGTTCCATCACCTTTTTTTTTTTGTAAATAAAAGGTTAGGTATTCTATTAGTAATATACGGCGAGCACCAGCGAGAATTGTGTTCTTGGCAATGAGCAAACCTGAGCTAAGTTGAGAAATGACAGATGAATGATATAAACATAGAAACATTTATTATTTCACAAGTTACTGATTCCGCTTCAGAAGAATGCTAAACAATAAATAAAGGTTCTGTTGTTTTTAATTTTTTTTTCTTGGCTTAAGAATAGCTGTAAAATCGCTAACAATATACGAGTTATGTCGAATTTTAACAAAAATGAGTTATGTGACTAAAAAGAACCGTGGATGTTTTTCTCCTTGGTATGATGATCATTTTAAATAACTATATTTTAAAATGAATATCTTATTTAAACATTTATTCACTTAGAAGAAAAACTCCACGATTTTTAAGTCACTAAACTCGTTTTGGTAAAAATTTGATTTAACCACTTATTCACTGGGATTGGAGATATAATGCACCAATAATGGCAAAATGAGTAATGATTAAATCAAAGGTTATCGTGAAAAAGTCGATTTAATTTAAAAACAAATTAACTGCCTTTGAATCAGGATTTTAGCGGTTATTAAACTTGTGAAAAATTGGTCAAGTTGTGCTTCCTAATAAAGACTTAAAATATCTATTTTGGCATAAACATCCTCTTCGGCTAAAAAATGCACAATTTTGACTTCGTCACGACTGCTATAGACAACTTCAACATTAAAAAAGACTCATTTACACAACATTATTAAAACTATAACGATTCTTCTCGTATCCGATCCTACAATCCAAAATCCTAAGTAAAATCTTCAATGCTCTTTAATATGTCACAAAAAACTTATCGTTAAAGATCTAAATGTTCCTCATGCCATTGGCTTGCCCCAAACCAGATACTTTTCTTTCCATAATAGGATAATTACCCACTCGAATCCTCTAGTCTCCCAACTTGCTTCCCTATAACTGACTAAAGTGTCTGAAAAAAAGATTACCGTGAGACCATTGTATAATGAACTTTTATTAAAGTGCTACTAATGACTAGTTTCCTTACAAGATATTGTATTCTTTTCTTCAACAAATATACTAGATGTATATATATGAAATACAGTTGTAAATATCAATAAATAAAATTTACAATAATAAAAATATAATTATAAAAAATTATATAGATTATGAAAAATTGTTGTGTATTAAAGGATCAGTTGTTATTTTATCCATACCTGAATATATTTGAACATTTTCAATTACAAAATAATGGGATTTTATATTTAGATGAAAGATCTTAACATAAAAGGTTGCAGTATCAGATTTATTGACCTTAGTTAATAAGGCAAGTTGGCTAGGACCAGAGATGGTTAGACAGCAGAGGGCGCCTCACGACTGTGAAGGAAATATCTGCTAATCTGTACGGAAAAATCACCATAATGTATAGAACTTACTAATTTATCCAGGGACTGTATTCACAATAGTCTATGCGAGTTATTACCGCATAATGACCTATTTCTTGCATCTCAGTCATATAGATCCTTAAATGTATCATAAAAAATCTAAAAAAAAAATAATATTAATGAGCAAAATAGGGCTCCATACATCTTACTTGGAATCCACTTATAAGATTGATATGACAAGAAACTTCCCGTCGTTTTAGAATCCTTCAATATCAACGAGACAAACTTTCTAATCTGTTATTAATTAATTACAAAATACTCATTTACATTACATTAATTAGACCTATATGAACATATGGAGGAGTGCTTTTTGGTTACATTAAAACCCCTAATTCTTCTCAGTTTTATCTTTTTTTTTTTTTTTTTTTTTTTTTTTTTTTCTTACCCTCCTAAAAATTGTTGGATAAAATTTGTTGGAGGATAAGAAATAGTTGGAGTAGTCTATATCAACGAGCAGTATCCTATATCCTGTCGTTTTAGTGTTCTATATTGATTCTAGGTTTTAAGTTGGTTCAGATGGAGTTCTAGGCATTGGCACACTCGGACGAAAATAAAAACATAGATTTTTAATTATTTTTTTATTCATTAACCATGGTTTACTAGTTATCCCTATAATTTGTACGGTTTCTACACTGCTTGCGTAGGTGCCTCGACGGAATTGATTGAATCACCCTGTTTTATTTGGATCCCAAATAACAGACTCTGTTCGCAGGATATCCAGAAAATAACATGTTGCTGTGATCAGCTCCTAGCAGTTTTTTATCGTTTTAATTGTTTATGGCTTTGGGTGACAGCAAAAAAAGTCGAATATCAAACGCATTCAATCCTTCCAATCCAAAATCCATCGAACTAACATATAGTAAATGCTCCTTACTATATATCCAACAAAACCTTACATAATGATACGTCTTCGACATCACGCCCATTAATTTTTTTTAAATCCACCCCAGCCTTTCCTTCCATCCTGACCCTGTCGCTCATTCATTATTCAGTTTCACAAATCCAGAAAATCCCCCTCGCAGATTAAAACGGCATTGGCCCCGAGATCTTATGTGAACATTTATTTATGTTGGAATTTTGGCAATGGCCAGGCTTCTGCCTTGAGTGGCTGTACTGTAGCGCCTTCTCTGTTTCTTTTTTTATTTATACTAGCGTTGCATCTGAGAGAGAAGAGCTGAGACCTCTCTGTGTCTGGCTTGTCCCTCTACAAGTGGAGGGACAGGTCTGGCTGGAGGATCCCTTGGATGAGCATATATTGTAAATAAAGTTTTATTGTACTTTTAACTTTTAATTTAATTTTGTTTTATTTTTACTATGAGTATTATTTAACTGAATTATTTTATTATATTATTTTTATATTTATAATTTGTATGTGGATTCTCTATCAGACGTTTGTCTAGATGGTGCCTTAGACAGAGGCAAATTGGGAAGAAAACGAATATATAAATATATATATATATATATTTCTTGACTATAGCTTAATAAATAATATGTTTAATAAGGTTCTTGAGATTGAGCCAATTAATAAAAAAAACTATTTTGGTGACGTTTCGAGACTATATTGTACCCATAATCACATAATCATGCCCTGCACCTTAGTAGGAATGTCCTTGTATTCTTCGCACTCGCCAGCTTTCTGTTAGATTTCTGAAGTTCGTTCATCACTGTGATTGCTTGAAACGTGAAACGTCAACAAAATAGTTTTTTTTATTTATTGACTGAACCTCACGAACCTTATTAAACATATATATATATATATATATATATATATATATATATATATATATATATTATTATTTATTAAAATATTTCACTTAGATGTATGTTGTATATTTTATATTATTTATATATATCATAGTTCTTTTTTGTTCTCTTTTTTTCTGTCTTGTCTATCATTTATTCTTTTGATTGTATATAATGGGTGAATGTAATCTGTATTAATTATTTCTCAATTTTGTGGCGGATTGTAATAAATACTCAATAAAAGTAAAAATAAAAAAAAAAAAAAAAAAAAAAAAAAAAAAAAAAAAAAAAAAAAAAAAAAAAAAAAAAAAAAAAAAAAAAAAAAAAAAAAAAAAAAAAAAAAAAAGAAATGGAAAAATATATTTTTTTCCATAACAAATTTATGTGTGAGGACATTAAAGATTTTATGAAGGATTGCATATTGTAAGGAATGGGCAATATATGAATTGGATGTTGTGTAGATCAAAATACATTAAATTTTTTAGATTTGATTTATAAATTAAATCATATAGCTGAAATGAGACCTTAGGTCAATAACACCTGCTTGTTTTGATTTGAACTTTACTCATGAGCTCACTCGCCCGAAAGGAACAAGAGCTCCTGGAAATAGATCTCAAGACGAGAGAGAGAGAGAGAGAGAGAGAGAGAGAGAGGAGAGAGAGGCTGAAGGAGATACCTGAGATTAGAGGATAATTCAATTTGTAGAACTGTAGAACTGAGGAATCAAAGAACCTTCTTCACTTCCTCAGTCGGGTGTAGAATTAATTAAGAGGACCTAACTAGCCTAATCTATTTGATACGAGTTCTAGTAGGTACATCATTTCCTCAACCATACAAGTTTATGTATATATATATATAATTAACTATTTTACAATAATTTCTAAGGGTCGACAAAATATAATTTTGATATTATATATATATATATATATATATATATATATATATATATATATATATATATATATATATATATATATATATATATATATATTATTTTCGATTGCAACTGTTATTGAAATTATTAATTGATTAATTTTCACGCCTTAACTTTGATATTTATATTTTTATTTTTTAAAACTATTTATTGATATTTAAAACAGTATAAATTATATACAACAAGTAAATTTGAGGAAAATGATTACAATGACGCGTCAATAACTTCAAGTGCTAAGGATGGTGAACAATTTCCAGCAATCAGAATTTCTTATTTTTGGTTTTCAAGGTTCGATGCTAATTTTGCTGTACTAATAGAACTAATGGTCCAACCAAGTTGGACTGAATCTCTTGTGAATGAGAACAAATGAGGAACTGAGAACTCTATATGCTGTTCCAGATATTGTAGCCAACATAAAAAGAGGCAGAATTAGATGGCTAGGGCATTTGCAAAGAATGGAGGCAAATAGGCTCCCTAAAATGATGTTGGAGGGGCACCTGGGAGGAATGAGAAGGAGAGGAAGGTCTCGACTTCATTAGCTTGAAGGTGTAGAGGACGATCTTCGGACTCTGGGTGTGAGAAGATGGAGAAGGGTTGCCGAAGAAATGTTTGAATGGCAGAGAATTGTTGAGGTGGCCAGGGTTCAACAAGGACCATAAGCAACATAAGATGATGATGATGAATAGAACATTAAGATCTTTATGGATAAGTTTGTTTGTGACATACTAAGGAGCATTGAGAATTTTACGAAGGACTTTGGAATGTAACGATTGAATACGAGAAGAATTGGAAGGTTTAGTGGACCCCAAAGCTCAACTCCTTATGTCCAAATAGGTTTAATTACTGTCATATGAAATAACTCTCTTGGAGTTTATTAGGAGTTTTAAACGCTTGTCTAGTAAATGTTGGGAGCAGTGGAAAACGAAGAGCAGTTTTTGTCTTTTAAGTCTGGTAACTTTGATATTAATTTTAAAAATTAAACTTAAACATCTTTTTTTTTTTAATAAAAAAGAAATTATTAATCTATAGATTGATACAAAAAAGAAAATTATATGTAATATATGTAATAAAAATAATATATGTATATACGGATTGTCTTATGTTTATAACTGTATAATAACGACAAAAGGCAGCGACACTAGCAACAATACCAGAGAAGGCTGAGTACGATCTATGGTACAGGCACTAAGAAGGTGAATTATGAGTTCAGTAGCCAGGGTACCAATAAGCTAAACGTTTAGGTATTTCATTGATTTGAAAGTTAGATGTTGGTATAGCAGAGAACAATTAATTTTATTTCAACAATAAACCTACCAACATTTTATGAATACATGAGGAGTGAAAAACCAGCTAAGTCCAATTTCCAGATTTTTTTTTTCTGAATAGTTTTCTTTGAAACTATCTTTGAGTGAAAGGTTTTCCCAAAAAAAATAGTTGAATCAAATTGAAAATGGCCATGCAAAAAAAAAAAAAAAATCGACTCAAAAATTTTCGAACTATTTTTCGGTTGAAAAAAATAATAAGAGAGGAGTGGACATTGATAAAATACTTTTGTATTATTTTTTAATAAAAGTAGTAAACTCAAAAAGCAAAGTGTTTCAAAGAACTTCTGCCAGAAAGTCCGAAAATGGTCATTTGACCAGTCATGGTAGGTTTAGTGCTAAGGTAAATAAATTTCAAAATATTAACTACACGCCCACGTCTCAAAATTATGGCTACAAAAGTGTTATCTACTGCCCAACCATTCACTGAACGTACAGCCTCCTTTTTGCAAGATAAATATACCAGCTGATAACAGAGTACAATCTGGCAGAATGTATAATATATACTTTGTGACTGTTTGTAATCAGGGCTGCTTTAATTACAAAACTGTCAAACAATGGAAAGAAGCTGAAACATGTTGAGCTGGTTCCCCAGCTTGGCGTGTCGTCTGCTATATTAATTTATATATTTAATTTTCTTCCCTAAGTAAAATAAATCAAGGTTGTTTACGATTATCCTATCTTTATGGGGCAGTAAAGGTAATAAATGTTTAATTATCTAGCTAATGATAAACACCGCTTACAAGGAAGTAATCAACCTAATAACAGTTGGAATAGTTGCGATTAAAATTTCAATTTTATTGATGGATATTTCAATTTAAGTAATTAAGTAAATATGAAGGGTCAATCATTCTTTTTTTTTTTTTGTTTCGCGATTATTTTACAATATATAAAAACCAAAAGCAGCCTACTAATAAGTAACTTTTTAGACCGAAATTTATTATAAATGGAATATTCCAAGAAATTAATGAATTGAAAGATAATGTATTTTGTTGTAATTACAATTACATGAGGTTCTGTAATTGTAATGTCCCTTTGGCCCATTTTGGATGAAATATATTAGTAAGAAGCATATGAACTGAAACATAATACTTTTATGAACTGGAAAGTAAAAAAATTAAAATTTATCTGGTAATAATATGAAGCTTGTAATCCTCATACGCCTCATAGTTTGTTTGTTTTAACATTAGAGTCATCAGTGTTCGTTCGATCTTTATAAAAAAAATCATCAAAATAAAATAAAGTTTAAGAATTATCTAGATTTTATGAAATACTAGCTGAAAGTACCCCGCTCCGCTACGGTTTAATATCATTAGGATGAAGACAACTTAAATTAGTAACAGTTAAGCTTAACGTTGATAATTATTATTACTTAAATAAACCTGAACAATTCCATTCTTAGAATAATTTCAATAAGTAAATTTGACAATTTGCAAAAGTTAATTTTATATTATTTTGATAGCCCTCCAGTGAAGCTTCGAGGCAGCACTAACATCTTACCCAGCTCTGATACCAGACCATCAGCTTTTCTTATGGCATAATTTAAGTGAATATAGTCTTAACTTCTCAACTTTTTTGATTTTTTCGAATAAAGTTTAGTCTTTCTGTTTCTATTTTTGTGTACATATCAAGCATAAATTGGTTGAGGAGATTACGAAATTAAAGTAAATAAGGTTCTTCACCTTCACCTTCCTCGCTCCACTAACATTTAGGCGTAAAAATCAGCTGCAGACACAGTTTTCTTAAGTGATGTATTGGAGTTAGGGTCACGCTGAGGGATGTTAATACTGTACCTTTCTTCTCCATGGTAGAACATGATACGATACTAAAGAGAATCATACACTTGGTAGAACTATTGATTCTTATATATATTTTTCCCTACATCGAACTGGCCTTAAGTCTTTTAACCTCCTCTTTAACATAAGTCCTTTAAGAGCTTCTCTTCACGAAACAACTCAAACTTGTAAGTTGTAAGTAACCTCTGCAGCTACCATGAGTTCACAGAAAGTACCAATATTATAAGGTTTCGACATCGATCGTATTTTTGTTTGTTTACAACTATAAGGAACTTAAACGGTGGTCAAAGTTTGCGGCTTTAAGATCTAACCTATTTTTTAACTTAGCCTATATCCAAATACCATATGATAATTAATCTTTTATTATTCACCCAATAAAAATTGAAATCACATTTTTCGCAAATTAGCCGCGATCCAGGCCGATTTTTTTAAATTCCTTTCTTAGCGAGCACCTACAGCCCTAGAGGAATCTACATATCGAATTTCATTCCAATCCGTTCGGTGGTTTCTGAGATTTCGTGTTAAGTGAGTGAGTGGTATTTGACAAATATATAATAGATTTTTTCTGTGCACAGGAAGGCTATCATTTTGTCAATAATTTTTCCCTAAAATTTGGGTCCACCGTTTTCGAGATATAATCGAAACACCCAAGAATGGGACCTTCTTAGCTCACTCCCCCCCCCCCCCCAGGGGCTGGGACTTTTAGTGTGTTTATCTTTTAACTACTCCTAACGAAGCCCTGAGGTAAAAAATATTCGCATATTTAATGCTCTCTACAATATGTTTATTGACTTGATTGCAAGGCCTACTCAAAATAAATGTAGTAGATCCAGTTAATTGGAGGATGAGGCGATTCTTAAAAGAAAATAACTTCTCCATGGAACGAGAAGAATGGGAAGACTGAGAAGCTGGGACGATCGGATATTGTGGCCAGAGACGTGAGGAATATCCTAGGAATATCGTGAGGAACCGGATGGCGGCTGCACAGAGAGGACTGGAAGAAGCTGGTGGACGAGGCCATACAAATAAAAAAGTAATAAACATTATTAATTAAATTGTAACAAGTTTTATTTTAAAACCTAAATAAATTTAATAGATTTTCAGGATACTGGCCTAATTGTCTAGTTCTGTATCTAGCGATGTGGACATAAATGTAATACAAAATGACAAGATCTGTAGGAAAACCAATCCTTGGAATAGGTTATTCGAGAAAATTATGTTGTAGCAGACAGAGAAAACTCTTATTTGAGCGCGGAAATAGGACTTGTAGGGGGGGGGGGTACAAAAGGCTTTGACCATTAGCCTAGTCAAATCCTAGACCTCCGCACGTCAGTCTAGGACTGTGACCTTTCTTTAGGGAAGGCAAATGATCACGGTTCTTTGTGGGCGTTTGGGCATTCAACTCCCGAGTCTTTGTCCAACGGATAGGGACTTGTCTGTGCTTGATTATGTCACTGTTGGAAAGAATTTCAACAAGAAATAAAAAAAAAAGTGTTTACTTAAAAATGGTAACTAATTAAACTTTTGATTTTGTATACATATATTCTTCAACTAAGAAAATTTATTTATCCACCAAGGGAAAATTACTCGAAGTACATAATAATAGGGCGTATATAAAAAAAAAAAAAAAAAAAAAAAAAAAAAAAAAAATGACCGTTTTATCAAATTCCAGAGTTCAAAAGTCTGTAAATATCTTTATGCTATTTATTATTTACCAATACTTAATAATCCCTTTAGAGCATTCTCTAAGCTTGTTTACTAAAACTGGACTTCTTAAAAAAAAGCCTCTGTTCAGTTATTTATTTCAAAGAAGGAACATGACAGTGTCCTACGAAATTCTCGTAATTTTAAGACATTACTGGAAAAAAAAAATCACAGCCGCTGAAGCAACTCGTGAAATTATTAAATATGAAAGGAAAGGTGTCCTTGAAGAGCGCACTGCGCGGCGTTGCTTTGAAAAATTTAGAAGTGGAGATACGACGTTGGAAGGGAAGAAGGGCTCCGGGCGGCCATTAATGGATATTGATGAGGTTCTGAAGGAAGCTGTTGTGTCAAATCCGTCCACAAGTACTCGCGAACTTTCCAGGAAGTGTGGTGTGTAGAAAGATACTTCACTCCATTGGGAAGGTGAAAAAGACCTGTAGACTGGTCCCTCAGGAACTTACTTCTCAACAATCAGCAGAAAAGTTAAAAGAACTTCATGGGTTTGAACTCCTGCCTCATCCACCATATAGTCTAGACCTTACACCTTCGGATTACTACTTGTTTCGATCCATGGCCCATTCTCTTCAAGGGAAAACATTGATAATTTTGCGGAAGTTGAAAATGCTGTCCAAGAGTTCTTTGACAACCATCCCAAGGAATGGTATCAGCGTGTCATCGAGCAATTGGCTAGCACAGAGATGGGCAAACTTTTTAAGGGGAGAGCCAGATGAAATAGAAAAACATCTAGGCGGGCCGAAAAAGTTGGAAAAAACAAAGTTTTACAACAATAAACTTTATCTCTTTGATATAAAGTGATATCTAATTTTTGACTTTATCTCATTACACTCAAATTATATTGAACAACGGTAGAAGATCCGAAACGCAGCGAGAAGAAAACAATCATTTTATTTTAGCTTTGCAGAAAATAAATTTTGTCTAATGTATAATTGTGTGTGACCATGTCGCGGGCCGGATTGACTAGCCCGAAGGGCCGCACTTGGCCCGCGGGCCGTAGTTTGCCCATCACTAGGCCAGCAGATGGGTAATGACGGTAAATAAAAATGGACTATACTTTGAGTATTAATTGTGTTTTATATCAAAGAAATAATAATACAAATATTTGTTTAAGAAACGGTCATTTTCCTTATATACCCTATTATAACTATATTAACAAGTATTTTATTTTTAATTTTATGAAAGGTTTTATGTCTCAAGAAAAGTGAGGAATCAATCACATTCAATAAATTCATATTAATATCTTTATGTGATTTTGTTTCCTAAGTTAGGCTTACATACTTTCTGGTCGCATGTTAAGAAGTTGTTCCTCATCGTGAAATCACTTAATTAAAAAAAATATTCAGTGATGTGTCTAAAGTGCAAAAGAGTCAAAATTCGTCCACATAATTATCAGTGCTGTTAATTATTATTGTTGAATACTTTAAATGAATTGCTAAAAAAATTACGTTGTTATATGAATTTTAACACGAAGCAAAACATATGAAAACAGTTGAAAGTAGCAAAACATATGTTTTGGACCAAAATAGGCCACAATCATTGATATTAGAAGTAGCAGTAATCATTCATATGTTATTCTTTCATATGTTGATGTTTTAAAAGAACATAAATTTATTATTAATTATTTTAAAATTAGTGTATTTGTATTGATAACTTCATTTCAGAATCAAATAGTTATTAGCATCAAATTAAAAACACTCTGTTACAATCCTTTTAAGTTTCAACTCTTTTAGGTTGGTAATATTTCTTTAATTCCTCAGGGAGTTTTAATTACTTTATCTCCCCAAGGAATAAAAGTTTCTGATAATTAGGCTTAGGCACTTAATGTTCACTTTATCAAGCAGCTGGTAATTAAAATGATTTTTTTATATTATTTCAAACATATGCTTCCGAATATGTCCCATTATAATATTCGAAAATTGTACCACGACTGGTGTAAGGTCATCTTTACTAATAACTACAGAAATAGAACTCTTCCTATTCCTGTTAGTTGTGTTGAATTCAATCCAGCCCAGGATGGTTTCATTTTAAAATATTTCGGAATTTAAAAAAAAAAAAAATCTTTAGAATCTCTTTAACCTTTTTAAATTATCTTCAAAAAGCAGTATTAAGAAAAAATTAACTATATAAAATCAGTTAGATAGAAAAATACTTCAAATTTCTTGAAGCAAATAATCGAAATATTCACTTGAGGTACGCATGATGGTATAGAAGGATCAATACAATTAGGATTGATGAATTAATTGCCACTTCTATTCGGATTATTTTATTACAATTCTAGTTTCGAATGCTAAACATGAACTGAAGATGGATGCATATCATTCGAAAATAGTTTTCCAATAAAATAATTGCAATAGAAGTGGCAATTGATTAACCAATCCTAATTGAATCGAAATATTTCAGTTTTTCACCTACACGACCGATTAGTAATTTTCATTTTGTTTTTATTGTGAGTTGAAGTTGGATCTATTAAATATTCTTCTACTCATGTTTAATTCGGTTCCTCCAAATATAAGGCTCGAATTGTTGCATTGGTTTCTACCTCGCTGAGGGACAATGTCTAGCGACTTTATCTTCATGCAACATCTATTGAAGGTCTCTTGAAGGCTAAGAAAAATATTCTGATACAAACAACCATTAGACACCGAAATCAGAATGAGACGGTGTAGGGTTGTCCAGAAATAATTGTTAAATTACCATTCTAGATAATAAAGTTTCTATGTTTGACGGAATATTTCTTTATTTATCAATCTTGTCCCAAAAAATAAATGTTGTTTGCCAATTTAGCTTGTCACTTCTTGGATATAAACCAAATCGCACTGAGATGCCACAGCTTGGTTTTCGCCTCAAGAGTCTAATAATAAATTAAGATCAGTAAAAGAAATTTTGGATCGGAAAAATAGATTCGGAGTTACAGCCAAAAGAGTACCGATAAACGTATTTTCGCGGAGAAGTGGGACTGACTGCAAGTGAGACAATCTTTACTATGTTTCCGAGGCCATAACTTCACCATAACTTGGGTATTGTTTTACGTACTAAATCCTCCTACAATCTACTATATAAAGACATTCTTCAAAAAATCCATCGCTGTTTTTTTTTTTTTTTTTTTTTTTTTTTTTTTTTTTTTTTTTTTTTTTTTTTTTTTTTTTTTTTTTTTTTTTTTTTTTTTTTTTTTTTTTTTTTTTTTTTTTTTTTTTTTTTTTTTTTTTTTTTTTTTTTTTTTTTTTTTTTTTTTTTTTTTTTTTTTTTTTTTTTGGGTATTAGCCGACGGCTGCCATGGTAGCAAACTTCAGATTCGGATTCAGCATCCTAATAATCCTGGAGATCCGTCGAGGAAAAAAGTTCAGCAGTTATTTCCTAAAAAGGACCTTCTGGAATCTTATTTTGCTTGCTGCCGCCATCTTGACCTTGTTTGGAAACGGCAGCAGTAGTTTTTCTTACACAAAAATTGAAGATCTTTCAGATAAACATTGATTTTTTTTGGGAGACCTATTATGACAGGTCGTCTAGACCACTAAGAGCTTTTGTCGAAGAAAAACTAATCGAGATGGTAGAGAATCTCTCAATGAGCAAATCAACAGGCGTTGAACACCTCAAGTACTCACTAACCGACTAATAATTTTATACACACCTGGACTACTTTTTAAGATACATTTCGTAATTAAAATGCGTTTTTTATTGTTCGTCAAGTAAATATGTCAGTAAAATGTTATATTTGTAAAGTTCTAGTCGTTCAGGTTTCGTATAAATATTCCTAGTGAACGCTCTAGACATAAAACCAAATGTTTAACAACGCTTCTGTCAACAGTAGAACTGTTGGACAGTTATTTTTCCTTACGCTTGTGTGATTTAACTTATTAGGATCACCCTAATTTTTTACCTTACAAACCGTTTACTTAAGATTTGTAGGTGGTATATAAAATGAAAACAGTGAGCAGCCAAGGATTTCGTACACCTGCAACATTTACTAAAATTTACAAAATACGATTACTTCTACTCTCGTCGCAGAAAAATATTTTTATTTTTACGATTTCATATTCTTCCACATTCACGTGAGAACCTAATAATTAAAACTCCCAAAATATCGATAATATTTATGTATTTACTCAGTAAATAAAAAACTGACTGCAGCACAAGTTTTCGTACATCAAATTTTCTCATTTTATCCCTGAAATACTTAAGGTCTGATGTAGAAAGGTTAACTAGTTGTTAATCCTGCCTCTTTTTATCTATATTTTGATCGTTTTCTACTCAAACAGTATTTTATAAACAGCCACGGCCCGCTATTAAGAATATCTCTAATCAACAGAGGTTACATGTACTTTTCCTCAGATAACAGCGATATTCGTACGCCCAGATTAATTCAACGACTAATATACCTCGTTCAACGGTCCAATACATAATCAGAAGGCTAGACGATAAGGGCCGATCGGGCCGAGAATTTTCTCTCGCCGAGATGGCAGCAGTTTGAGTTGAGATGAGATGAGAAAAGTTAATGCAGACCTCAAAATACCGGCAACGAAATTAAATTCCGAATTCAGAAACATTTGCAAGACCTAAAACGATTAGAAGAGACATAAGAAAAAATTGATTTCAGGAATGAGGAAGAATATGAAATCGTCAAAAAAACAAATTATTTCTCTACAACGAGAGTTGAAGCTATCGTATTTTAGTGAATGTAGTAGGTGAACGAAAACTTAAGCTGCTCACTGTATGAATAATGAATGTGTATAATGAATTTGTGTATAATAAATATATATAATGAATTTAAACTATTTTAGTAAGTACCCAATCTACTAGATACATTAACGGATTCTGAGTTGATGGCCGTGTGTTTCTGCACTTTCTCATGGCGGATTAAAATTTTTCAGCCTTATAATTTTTATAATAACTTAAACTAGTAATAACCAGTTTATGATAGCTATATAAAATCAAATTCACCTTGAAGCCACTAGATACTGGTCCATCAGACTGTTTAGCTTTCGGACAGTTGGCAAAGTTACATACATTTGGCGGTCTTGTATCTTCTTATTGAATTTTTTTTCTTCGAACTTCGGCATTCCAAAAAGTTGTGTATCGGCTGAAGAACATCTTTTAACCATTTTCCTGAATCACCATAACGTGATGTCCTATCATATTATTTGGATAAAACTGTTTTGTTTTTTTGTGTGAAATAAATGCACTGGATCTTCGTTAACCTTCCTTGTTCTGTTAAATAAAGTGTTCTGTCACTTAGCGGGTATAACAAAAATATTAAGAATATGCACATGATTTTCTATAACAATGCAGAAAAAAATATTGATGGATCAAAATTTGTACATGTGTTGTTTTTATTTGTATTATTAATCTGAATGTAATAATACATTGTAATATTAGACATTAAATTAAAAAAGAATTTTAAAACCGAAATAATTACTACTTTAAAAAAAGATTAAAAAAAAAAAGAAAATGTATATTTCGAATTTCTACAAAGATCTTATAATCCTTTATAAATACGCTTATAATCCTTTTTTTTTTCTTTTTAGTAATTAATTGATTTTTATTAAATTGGCTCTTTCTTGTTAAGGTATTATAAAAAAAAAAAAAAAAATATATTTAATAAAAACCAGATGGTGTGAAAACGTCTTATGGTAAACATTAGAGCAGCTTTTGATTTTTTTAAAATCTACACCTGTCGTACAGTCGGTGACAGCAATTTGAATGTGATAAAGATTAATATCATTCCCTAATCAGATAATGTAGTAAAATCAGTTTGCAACCGGATCAAGAAGGCAAATCGTATCTACTAGCAATTATGTGAAACCACATATCTTCAAGGCCATAATTAGCAGAACTAGGAGGGATCGGATAAGTAATGAGAGGATGCAGGGTGGCATTGGAGTTACAACTGTGAGGGAAGTTGAAAAGACCTTAGAATGTTTTTCGAAGCTAGGCTTAAAGAAAGACGTCCCAGGTAGTCCAGGCAACGAACACCAAACAGCTGAAATAATTCTTTTTAAAGCCAATTTTGGCACAGTTGTAGGGAAAGGTGTTCTTTAACGTTTGCCAAGTAAATATGTCAGTAATAATTTACATTTGTAAAGTTCTAATCGTAAGCTTCGTATAAATATTCCTACTGTAATGAATGTGATGCATTTATACTAAATGCAATGGGGATGGGTCTCTAAAGGTCTTTTTTGAAGCACCAAAAATATTTCTTTTACTCATCTCAAATATAGTTAAATTTACTATTAGATCCCATATCTCAAATTTCAATTATATTCCTCAATGCTCCTTATTTTGTCACCAATAAACTTATCCATAAAGATGTTAATGTTCCATATGTTGCTGATTTAGCCCAAAACAGATACCAATCCTTTCATAGTAAGCTCCATAACCACTCAAATCCACTAGTTTCTCAACTTTCTTCCCTCTCGATTCCCGATAATCCTCCGAGGCGTCTGAAAAGAAGATGGCCTAGAGATCTTCTTGTGTAGATTTTTACTAAAGTGCTACTAATGAGTAGTTACTTTCAAGTTTTACCATGTTATTGTAAACTTTTTTAACACATTTACTGAATTTATTTTTGTACAGTTGTAAATTTCAATAAATTGTAAAAAAAAAAAAAAAAAAAAAAAAAAATTCCGTGAAATACACAATCTTTTTTTTTTTTGGCACATTTTTCGATGTAAGTCTAAAACAATATGTTCAATCCCAAATTTTATTTTATTTTTTCAGAGCCAATTAAATGTACTATTAGATCTTATATGTTAAATTGTAATTGTATACCGTAAAATACCCATGCCCAATACCCACTAAACATATCAAAACTTAGATTTCGCAACATAACACGATTTTTAGGGTGATGGCATGGGTATTTCATGGATTATAATTTAAATTTGAAATATGAGAGAAAAAGAAATTTTGGGTCAGACTGTTTGGAGAGCGAGAAAAGTGCCGAAAAAAAACGAGATCACAATAGTACGGGTTCCTCAGCGTGCTCACATGGGTGTTTTACAGGATCTGATTATAATTTCATATACGGGGTCTAATAGTAAATTTAACCAGCTTTTAGATGCAAAAAACAAATTTTAGATAGGACAAATAGTTTAGGAGTTATAGTCAAAAGAGTATCGACAAACTAGTTTTCAGAAGTGCGACTTGAACGTTTTTTTTTCAACACGTCTTTTAACTATTATATTTCTTGTTGCATGGAGCTTTATCACCCAGCCAGTACTTGCGCGTTCGTTCTCAATCCTGTTGCTTCCTTTCTTTGGACCACTTCTTGCCTGTTGGAAGCCTTACAGTGAATGTAGTTATTCTTGTTACAGATGCTTAGCTCCGAAACAGGGGAGACATAAGCAACCAACTGATTTGTACAGGTTGAGCTTTTTTTCTTGAAAAATGGAAACGATTTTTTGGGCTTTGCCAGTTTTTACGATTTATGTGGTGTGTTAAGGTTAGGGACCTGAATTTGAAGAATCTTACCCAAGCACTGAAGAATATTTTGGAAGGAATTGAAATATAATCTTTCGTAATTTGCTTATATATGTTTAGCCTAAGTTGGATAAAAAATATAGAATCTGATGTTTTTGGATCGATTTTCAGTTTTTTTGATAATATCTATTAAATTTGTGTTAGCTATATGATTTTGGCTAAAAAAGCGAAGAGATGAACCTTACATTAGAAAATAATTGAAGACGAGGAACCAACGAATTCAGTTCGCTGATTATCTTCAACCCGTTGAACACCCTGAATGCGATCATCCGTCATCAAGTTAGTAATGGCTCCAAGAGTTCTTTCACTTCTGGAGCGGGGGGTTGGGAGGTGGGGGGTGTAATGAAGGCAAAGGTATTGTGTTTCAACTGTGTGCGGCTCAGCGGAACATAATTTACGTACGCCCTTTGCCCGGAGTGCACCTTCAACATTTAGCTCCAGCCTTTATACACCTTGATAATTATCCCCATAAAGGATTATTATTAAAAAGTTTGCAAAGTATTTACCAGGGATCGCCAGGGCTAAAGAGCCCTGAATATTCTTAAAAAGGATATTCCTAAATTATGTTTTACGTTCGTGTTTTACAAGAAAAAGAACTTTCCCAGGCCCGTCATAAAACTGCAACTTCCTATATTCATTAATATAGTATTAACTAAAAAACATTTTATTAATCACATGCTAACACAACATAACCTACCATAGGTTGCTATAGTTACAACAACTTATAATCAAATGTGCTACACTTAACAACATTCCACTGTAATAACGATAGCAGCGTAAATTGTTGCAGAAATAGTGTAATATTTTTTTTATTATTATTTTTTATTATAAGATTTAAGATATGCCTTACAGGCATTCTTCAGGGCGACTGAACCAGTTGGGAGAGGGGACAATCAATGACGATAAGAGAAGGTGCAAGGCAGTTCGAAACGTCGGCATTCATTAAATGTTTTTTACATGGAAGAGCTTTTCTGTTCCTGACTGCATCCCTTATTCTTATTATTTTTTTTTTTGACACAGATAAGTCTTTTAGCTGGGGGTGTGTACTTTTGTGATGTAACGTTTTTTTCACGTCCAAAAAGTTAGCATTTTGACACGCTCTAGCTCTGTTAGTGTTAATCGGATTGAAAATTTGATATTTTCCAAATCATGAATTTAATAGAAAATATTTTTCGATATATAACATTTCCCGCTAGGACCTACCGTTTAGGAGCCATATTGCTTTGAATGAAAAAAAGTCGCGTTCGAAACTCCCATTTTTAATTTTAGATGCTTTTTTGACATGCTCTAGCTCTGTTGGTTCGGATTAAAAATATGCTGAAATTTTAGTCATCAGAAATTAAATGAAAAATATTTTTTGTTGTATAACATGGCTAGGACCTACCCATTAGGAGCTATATTCGTTTGAATGAAAAAGTCACGTTTTGTCTATATTTTACATTTTAAGAGATGGAATTCCCTTGAAGAATGGTGTCATAACTGGAGAGTTAAGATAAATCCCAGCAAATAACCTTTACCCTACGTCGAAAACCTACCTCATCCTGTCCTCCTGTATCCTTTAATGGTGTACCGCTAAATAATGTGGAACAAATACGATACCTGGGATTTTATCTGGACAACTGACTTAACTGGAACGCTCATACCAATTGAAAAGACAAGAAGCTGCACGTCGATTTCGACTACTTTATTTATTTATTTAATCGGTGCGACAGTCCTTAGGCAGGACCAGGACCTCCTCAACAAGCCTCCTCCAACCTTCTCGATCCGCTGCCTTGCGGCGCCTGACGGAGGTCTTCCTCCACGTCGTCTAACCATCTCATTCGTGGCCGCCCTCGAGTTCTTAAACCTTCTGGCTTTTCTTTTAGCAGTTTTCTAGGAAATCTGTCTGTAGGCATCCTTTCCACGTGTCCTAGCCACCTTAATCTCGCTTTTTTTATTTGGGCTACTATATCTTGCTCACCAACAATGCCATTAATTCATCATTTTTTCTTATTCTCCATTCACCATTTAGATATTTTGGGCCAAATATCTTCCTGAATATTTTTCTCTCCCAAAATCGGAGTAGCGCTTCACTTCTTTTTGTTAGCACCCATGTCTCGCTTGCGTATGTAACAACGGGTCTGATAATAGTTTTATATGCTGTTATTTTAGCCTTACGCGATAAATCTTTGAACCTAAGAGCTTTTTGAACTCCGAAGAGGCTTCTGTTGCCTGCCACTATTCGTCCTTTAATTTCCGCGATAACAGCATTATTATTTCTTACTAGCGACCCTAAGTATTTAAATTGTTATCACGTTGGAAAACTGTGCTCCCTTAACTGGATTTGTTCAACTTGAGACTGGGTTCGCGACGTTAACATATATTTAGTCTTCGCTTCGTTTATTTGCAAACCGCGCTTTTTACAAGCTACTTCCAGCTCTTGAAAAACTCCTCCAAGGGCCGCTTTAGTCCTCGCTGTGATAAGTACGTCATCAGCGTATGCCAAGTGTTGCGCTAATCTGTTATAGATGGTGCCACCGGGGTTCGTCCTGATAGCCCGCACAGCTCGCTCTAAACAAAGATTAAAAATTACACAGGATTTCGACTACTACAACACCTAATTGACAAACGTTCAAATCTCCCGATTCATTACAAAAAACTGATCTATATGACGATTATCAGACCTATTTGGACTTACGGTATAGAGTTATGGGGATCCACCAAACCATCGAATTCTTCCCGCATCCAATCACTCCAAACCAAAATCCTAGATGCTCCTTACTTTGTCACAAATGAATTAATCCACAATGACCTTAATATCCCATATGTTGCTGATTTGGCACGAACCAGACACCTATCCTTTCATAATAAACTCACTGCTCATCCAAATCCACTTGTTGCACAACTTGCTTCCCATTCCATTCCTGGCAATCCTCCGAGGTGTCTGAAAAGAAGATGGCCTCGTGATCTTTTTTTGTAAACATTCATTAGAGTTCTAACAATGGGTAGTTCCTCTACAAGTTTTATTCATGTCTTTATATCTCATATATATCGTATATTTACTAGATGTGTAATTCAGTTGTAAATTTTTATTAAAAAAAAAAAAAAAAAAAAAAAAAAAAAAAAAGAAAAAAAAAAAGAGAGAGATGGAGCTTTTATGACACGCGCTAGCTCTGTTAGTGTTGTTCGGATTGAACAATTCCTTAACAAAAATTTAATGGAGAACACACACACACACACACACACACACACACACACACACACACACACACACACACATATATATATATACATATATATATATATATATATATATATATATATATATATATATATATACATATATATATATATGACATTCCCCGCTAGAAACTACTATTTAAGAGCTATATTGGTTTGAATGAAAAAATTCACGTTTGATACCCCTATTTTTTCTCAAATTTGTTTATTTCGAATAATCATTGATTGTTATTGTAATTTAAAAGTTAATTTAAGTAATTTGATCCTTTTAATTCTAAAATGTAAATTGAGTTTTATCTTGTTATGCTGACATCCCAACTCATCCTACCACTGTCCTCACCACTTCCGCTGATGACGTGTGTTATCAGTAAACAATGATCCCTTCATTGCCTCCCAAACACTCCAATCCCATATCCTAAACCTTCAAGAATGGTGACAATGGAGAATCAAAATAAATACAAACAAATCACACCAAATAACGTTACCCTACGTCGTAAACCTACAACTTCCTTTCCTACTGTATCCTTTAATGATATTCCACTAATCCCTGTTTAACAGATACGCTACCTAGGACTCCACTTAGACAAACGACTGACCTGGAATCCACATACAAGACTACTTCAACATTTACTAGACAAACGTTCAAAACTCCCAATTAATTACACAAGACTCATATACATGACTGTGATTAGACCTATTTGGACGTATGCAGTTGAGCTTTGGGACTCCACTAAACCACCCAATTCATTTCGTATTCAATCCTTACAATCCAAAATCCTTCGGAAAATCCTCTGTTTAGGCGTGGTGTAAAAGTATATCATTTTAATAGAGTCAACTTTAATTTTAATTACTAATTTTGTCTTCACCTTTCCAATTATGAAAACCAAAAATGAATTTGTAGTTAAGAATATTATTTTGTCAATTTTAGGTGATAAGTTTCATTTATTGTAGTTAGTCATTTGTTTAAAAATAAAACATATGTTTTTATGACGTCCAGTCACAAACACTAATAAAATAGTACAGTCTGGCATCTGATCGCAAGAACATCGCATCTCGTTTTAACCGCTTACATCGTCAATCTGGCCTCTGATCGCAAGAAGATCGCATCTCGTTTTAATCGCTTACATTGATTGTCTGGATTTTGATGTTATGAAGATCGCACCTCATATTATTGGTTTGCGCAGTCTTGGCTTCTAACGCTAGAAGAGAGCACCTCGTGTGAACAATGGTATTTGGATCCTGGAATAGCAAAGTGTGCACTACAGTTAGAGCAAACGCATTGAAGTGGAATAATCGCATTGAACTTCGCTCCTTTCATCGTTTAAGGAAGGTCATCTGGAGATAATTGTTCTTCACTTCGTGAGTTGGTTGAACTTTATTTTAAACATTTAATTTATTTTAATTTACCATTTTTCAATATATTAAGGTTAAACGATTTTCTTTAGTTACAAACTTTATTTATCTTGCTATAAACTATTTATAGATTTAAATTCTTTCTTAATTGTAAAATTTGTTATAATTGAATATTTTCCATTGGATTTTTTTTGTTTGTTTGGTTTTTTTTTTTTTTTTTTGTAAATACATATATAATTAATCTGTTACATGATTGGAATGGATTATTTTATTTTGTTTTATATTTGCCCAATTTCTTGTTAGTTTCATATGTTTTAATAATTAAGGACGCTGCAGAACCGGCTGGAAAGGGGATAGTGGTAGGCAGCCAATAAAGGTAAGCCCCTCTTCCCAACATCCTCTATGCTACTTACTTTGTCACCAATAAACTAATCCATAAAGATCTTAATGTTCCATATGTTGCTGATTTAGCCCACACCAGATACCTATCCTTTCATAGTAAGCTCCATAATCACTCAAATCCGTTAGTTTCTCAACTTGCTTCCCACTCCATTCCTGATGATCTTCCGAGGCGTCTGAAACAAAGATGGCCTAGAGACCTTCTAGTGTAGAAGTTTTAATAAAGTGCTACTGATGAGTAGTTCTTTTCAAGTTTTAACATGTTATTACCATATAATCGGTGTCTGTACATTTACTTGATGTATATATTCTGTACAGTTGTAAATTTCAATAAATGTATAACTATCTTGTTATATTGTAATGTCTCTAGGCCAGATATGAATTCATTTTCTGTTCCTTGATGTTATTATTATGTTATGTTCATGAAAATTTTCCAAGAATAAAGTTTTCTTCTTCCTGACTGTTTCCCTGATCTTCTTTTTCTTATCTACATTTTTTTTTTTGCTTCGATTTCTTCCAATACAATATCTTTCGTAATATCCTGGCGCTCCTTATCAAGATTACCCATGATGATCTCAATGTACCATATATTTCTCAATCGGCCCAAATCAAATACCTCTCCTTCCCTGATAAGCTCCATGGCAACTCGAATCACCTGCTTCCCACTCGATACACGGTAACCCTTTAAGACGTGAAGTGATATTATTGATTTGTTCTTTAATATTGATCTGTTATTTTATTCATTTTGCACATTTATGTCCTTTGAGTTTTACGCTATTAACGAAGCACCTCGAACATTGCCGATGTCACCCGAATTCCAACGGATTGGCTTGGCCGACTAGTCCGCCAAAGCCATATACGACCCATCTCTAATATATAATATTTACTCATTAAATTTATTTGAATATTTTTCTTGAATTAATCTAACCCGAAATCATTTTATCATATACAGAAACTAGATATTCAATTTGACTTCCCCATCGTAGACAGAACCGGACAAACACGACAGACGGTCCCAGTACTCATAAAGTCGTTATATCATAATGTTGTGTAATGGGCTTCTATGGCTCCTATGGGCTCCCATGGGCCCAGGAGAGGATTTGGGTTAATCTTTCTCCAATATATCCGCGGCTAATCCCAGTTTAAAGATCGCCTCGTCTCAGCTGTTGCGCTTAGAACTACTAGGACATTTCTATACATAAAACTAGTTAAACTTAAACGAGAGCCTTAAAGAACTGCGCCTTAAACTGCATTAATTAATTACGTACGTTAGTTGTATCCATTTGACGGCCTCTTTCCTCTTGTTATACGACTGTTATTTAAAATTTTAATTAAGGTACATATCAAACCACACACTTCACTCTGATTTACAAGTACCCACAGTAAAAGAACATATACGTAACCTTTATAGACTATTTCAGGACAGACTTTGTGGACATAATAACACACTCATTAATGACATGGCCACGACTGACAAAATACTCTCAGAAGGATTAAAAAAAGCTGGATGAGAGACTTGCTCAAATAAATCTCTTTAATCCATGCCATGATGAGGTACTGTCGAGTGCTAGCCTCCCACACGCCTATAAGGCCTGTATTATTAAAATATGAGCAAATCCACTTATTGTTACTGCAATAACAGGTGTGAACAAAAATTTAAAAGAAAAAAAAATAAGATGTATGCTGATCAATAATTTCGGTGAGCATATCATCTATACTATTATACAGGGTGTCCCGAATTTAAATGGCAAAACTTCAGGGACTTATTGGGGACCGAAAAATTAAGACAAAAAGTCCTTTAGAGATTTGCTCGTTTTTTGCTTAGTTTTAGAGAAAATCGCAAAAAAAAAAAAAAAAAACAAGTTTTCATTTTTATACTTATTTATTTACATTTATATTTATGTTATATTCTTTTTAATGTAAATATTGCTCAAAATGTTATCCTCTTGCACCAATGCAAGCATTACATCTAGCACTCACTTGATGAATGGCAACTAAACATTGTTCTGATGATATTTGGTACACTGCATCTACGATTCGGTCTCTTAATTGCTCTCTTGAGTTGATTGACACCGAAATAAACTTTCTGCTTCAAGGTTCCCCATACGAAGAAATCCATGGGTGTCATATCAGGTGATCTGGGTGGCCAAGGTACTACTCCTCCACGTCCAATCCATCGTTGTGGATAATTTATATCCAGCCAAGCTCGAGCAACTCCGCTATAATGAGCTGGTCATCCATCGAGTTGGAACCCTATTTCAATCCGCTGCTGTAAGGGAATGTCATCTAAAATATTAGAAAAGTCGTTTTCCAAAAAGTGTGTAAATGTGATACCATTCAATCTTCCAGGTAAAAAATATGGTCCCACCAGTAATCCGTTCCAAATTCCAAGCCAAACGTTAATAGCAAATTCATGCTAAAACCTATTCTCTTTAATAGCTCTGGAATTTTCAAGAGCCCATACATGATAATTTCTTTGATTAACAATTTCTCCTCTTGTAAAGGTAGCTTCATCGGTCCATATAATTTTTAATAGAAATAAATTATCATCGCGAATTTTGTAAGAAACCAGTTACTAAAATTCCATCTCTTGACATAATCTTGAGGTTATAAATTCTGAACTTTTTGAAGATGGTATGGGTAGCGATTATCACCTTTCAAAGTTCGCCATATTGCTTGCCACGATATTGCTAATGCAGCAGATGCTCTTCGGATGCTAGTCTCAGGATTGTTATCGAAGTGGCGTCGGACACAATTTCTTCTCCGATAATCTGCTCTTGCTGCCTGGAATTGGTAGCCTTCATTACGTATTAAGAATGACCCAGTCTCTCGTAGTTTATTCAAAGTTATCGAAAAGACTCGTCGATTAGGCACTCTTCTATTTGGAAATCTCTACTCCCGCACCGTTTCTAAAGCATTACCGTTACAGAAACCATACACAAAAATCATATCAGCGTATTTAACATTAGAATATGTATGCGGCATTGTGGCTGATGCTATTCACACAAAAATATCTGAGTAACTGACTGAAGACTGATTTAGGAATTATAATCCTAGAAGGAAGCCAAAATGTAAACAAATAAAAGAATGTAAAGGATAACATTAAGTGTTTACATATCTCACTGCCTAGCCTGACGAACTTTGAAAGGTGATAATCGCTACCTGTAACAGTTTTGTTTTGTTTCTTTTTTTGCGATTTTCTCTAAAACTAGGCAAAAACGAGCAAATCTCTATAGGAGTTTTTGTATTAGTTTTTCGGTCCCCTATAAGTTCCTGAAGTTTTGCCATTTAAATTCGGGATACCCTGTATAAAGGACAAGCCATTTTTCGTTTGTGATCACTAAACGAGAAAACTACTGAACCAATCTCTATCAAATTTAGACCACATCATCTTTATAGCCCAGGATGGTTTTGCAAAAATAAAATCTGCTGCTTTTTCTCTTCGTTATTAAAAAAATGCGAAAATAAGTGGATAACGGGGAAGATTGAAAATCGACCGATAATTTGCGAGAGCCATTCTAAAGAGGTTACGATGGTACAGTGTTATATAGAGCTTGAATTTCATAATAAAATATACTTGTATTCAATAACTATTAAAAAATAATCAAATATGTGGTGCGAAATGAGGATCCCAGTGATGTTTGAAAATCTCACCAATATAAGGTGAGCATAATTCTGCAATAGTGTTTAAAATGGTATGACTACTATTGACTATGAGCCCATATGTACCGAATTTTAATTTATATCATGTTTGCACCGAATCATATCTGTAGTTCTCAGAAGGTTTAGCAATGATAAAAAATATTAACATTTACAATAATAGAAGTTTAAAAGTGCATGTTAGAGTTGCAGAAACGATGTTTGCCACATGCAATTTTAAACAATAATTAAAGATTTATTTGTTTATCGATAAATATCTTGTATTAAAAATATGATATTTAGCATTATTTCTTCAATGGCATTTTCACGCGGAGAGGTTATTTTTAACCTGGTTAAAATTTCACTGATTAGATAATCATATGGTCTACTTAGTATAAATGCATTATTATACAACTAATTTTTAATTTTAACATATGAGTTACTAAGCCAGATGGACTGAGACTTTTAAGAAAATAAGAACTTACAATTAAAGGCCTATGGATGATATTTTTAAAAACAGCATCAAAAAGCAAATATCGACATTTTGATATTAAAATTAATTTATTTATAATATATAACTAATTGTATCCTGATCCCGGTTTCGCCCGCTCTCATGAGTAAAGATCTTATGCAATTTCAAACAGTAATTAAAGTTTTATTTTTTTATCGATAAATATCTTGTATTGAAATATGATATTCAGCATTATTTCTTCAATGGCATTTTCACGCGGAGCGGTTATTTTTAACCTGGTTAAAATTTCACTGATTAGATAATCATATGGTCTACTTAGTATAAATGCATTATTATACAACTAATTTTTAATTTTAACATATGAGTTTGATATTCCACTAATCCCTGTTGAACAGATCAGCTACCTAGGACTCCACTTGGACAAACATCTTACTTGGAATCCACATACAAGACTAAAACGACAACTGCCCGTCGTTATAGACTACTTCAACATTTACTAGACAAACGTTAAAAGCTCCCAATTAATTACAAATGACTCATTTACATGACAGTGATTAGACCTATTTGGACGAACGGAGTTGAGCTTTGGGGCTCTACTAAACCATCTAATTCATCTCGTATCCAATCTTTGCAATCCAAAATCCTTCGAAAAATCCTCAATGCTCCTTACTATGTGACCCATAAACTTATCCATAAGGATCTTAATGTTCTATATGTTTCTGATTTAGCCCAAACCAGATACCTATCCTTCCATAGTAAGCTTCATAACCACTCCAATCCACTAGTCTCCCAACTTGCTTCCTCCTCCATCCCTGATAATCCTCCGAGGCGTCTGAAAAGAAGATGGCCTAGAGATCTTTTAGTGTAGATTTTATTGAAGTGCTACTAGTGAGTAGTTCTTCACAAGTTATTTACATGCCATTGTATTCACTGTCAACACATTTACTTGTTGTATATTATTTTGTACAGTTGTAAATATACAGTTGAAAAAAAAAAAACAAAAAAAAAAAAAAAAAAAAAAAAAAAAACATATGAGTTAGTAAGCCTGATGGACTGATTATCTGGTCGGATTATAAGTTTTAACCATAAATGTATATGATAATATATAGGGCGAGTATCTCTTAGTGTAAAAATAAAAATTGGGTGAAACTAGATCAAAAATGTAGCAAAATGCCGCAAACCTCACCTTTCTATTTCAATCGGTTGCAGATATACAATAAATCTAAGACTTTTTTGAGGAAACCACGTTTTTTTTTTTTTTTTTCCATAAAAGCTGTAATATTTCCATTTTGTTTAGATATTTTTTTTAAATTTTGACCATGTTTTCGGATTGAGCGTTAAATTTTTTATAAGAGGTGAGTATCTGTAACCTCGAATTTTACAATCTTGGTATCTAAAGAACAGCTTGATCTTCACCTTATTTGGGGAAGTCACAAAGTCTTATATTACTTCAACGTTCACCGTTTTTTTTGAAAAAAACTATCCAAAAAACGTCAAATCTTACAAAAACTTGCAAATTTAATATGCTATCGAATGATATGTTAAACGTAATGATTTTGTTTCGATTTCATGGCGACATTTACTTTTGTATCTGAAAAAACATGGTGTTCTCATTTGGCATACAAATTAGTTACATGTGTAAATAAAACATTATGACAATCCCTTAATGGAAATGTAACATTTTAAACATAATAAAATCTTCATTGGATTAAAAAGCAAAGAAAAAAAAAAAATTATTGTTCACTAGAAAGCGACACCAGATCAGAGGATCTTATGTTATTACATTTATTTATTTATTATTATTATTTAGGATTTATTTTATTGGATTTTCAATGTAATGATTCAAATCCACTGATAATGAACAAAGACCTTAATTTTGCACTGTTGAAGAATACCACTTTTTGCGGTGAATTTATTGGGAGATGAGAATGTTTTTAGAGTGGAAGGCATTTCTACCGTTCCATGTGGATTATCGTTGGTTGATCTAGTTTTCACCCAATTTTTTTTTTTTTTACACTAAGAGATACTAAGAACTGTTTAAAAATAACCGCTCCGCGTGAAAATGCCATTGAAGAAATAATGCTGAATATCATATTTCAATACAAGATATTTATCGATAAAAAAATAAAACTTTAATTACTGTTTGAAATTGCATAAGATCTTTATGAGACAGGTAGTTATATATTATAAATAAATTAATTTTTAAAATAACTTCTGTTAACAATCATTTGTTATTTGTTTAATTACTGTATCATTTTCTCTATAAAACAAATGAAGGTTTAGTCTTGCGATACAGTTATTCTTTTTTTTTTTTTTTTTAGCAGAAGTATATAAGGTTGAGAGAATCCAGAGAGCCTGTAGGGAGTTTCCTATCTTCATATTGCCACAAAATATTGTGGAGGGGTGGGATGGTACGGCAGCCGTAGCTCGCTAACTGCTCCCTTCGGGGCCAATACAGCAGTACTCTAAACCATGGGGTACTTCCCAATACTCGGGTTCGAGCATTCGGTACATTAGTCCAAAACCGGGAGATATCGGCACGCAATGGCTGCAATCCGCAGCGGATATTCAGAGTTTTAATTTTAATTTACTTTTCCGCAATGTAGTCTCTGATTTAGGTACGGAGGATAGGATGGTTTTCGTATATGGTATACACGGAGCCATATTGTTGTAAATATCTAACGTTGCCAGGTAAATTAAGATTTATTGATCACAACCAGTATCCTGTTTACTTTACTTTGTACTTCTAGACGTATATTTATATAGTCAGGATATAGCAAGAAACACACAGAATAAAGGTAATAAATGAATAAATCTTGAATCTTATTTATATAATATAGGTGAGGAAATTTTTTTAAATATAAACTGATATTATTTTTTTCAGATTTCTCATCTCAAAAAAACACGTAGAAACTAAATTTTGACGAAATAAAAAATAATTTTTTTTTACCTTTAAACTTTTGTAGGATTTTAGAAGGCAAGAAAGATGCTGTCAATTTCTGAGAAAATGTAAATAATTTGCGCTATTTCACACATTTCGCCACCGATTAAAACCAAATTTTAAGATTATCCCCCAAAAAAAAAAAAAAATAAGTCAGCCAAAACAAAAAATCCTGTGAAAAACACAAGCCATCAAACCCGCAGTAAAACATCTGCAGCCAGAACATTTAAACCAATGCCACCTACTAATTCAACTATCAATGAGCCTACCCCATCAAACAGCAATATTAATCAAAATAATAATAACTCGAATTCAAAAAATACCACTGATCCAGAACCACCACCAATCTATGTAACTAAAATAGAGAATTTTATGTCCTTCTGCCAAGAAATTTCTCAATTGATTGGAGAAACTAATTTCCATTGTTTTTCTAGGGTGAAAGACATAAAAATTAAAACTTCGAACAAAGAAAGTTATAAAAAACTCACGAACCACTTAGCCAGCCAAAATTATGACTTCCACTGTTACCAACTAAGAGAAGAAAAATCATACAGAGTGGTACTACGGGGTCTACATTCCTCTACCCCAACCAGCGCCATCAAACATGACCTGGAAGCTATTGGTCACAACGTGAGACAAGTTTCGCCTGTACTTCACCCTAAAGAAAAATATCCCTTACCACTATTCTTTGTAGACCTAGAGCCAGCTCGCAACAACGAGGAAATCTTTGAGGTAACAAGACTGGTCTATTCCTGCATTAGGTTTGAAGAACCAAGAAGAAGGCCAACAATAGTTCAATGTACTCGGTGCCAAAGTCTTGGACATACCAAGACTTATTGTCACCACCAGGAAAGGTGTGTAAAATGTGCTGGCCCGCATGCAACGGAAACCTGTCAGAAATCGAGAGAAACTCCTGCGATATGTGCACTATGTGGTCAAGACCACCCTGCAAGTTATAGAGGCTGCACGGTGTACAAAAATCTTCAAAGACAAAGAAATTTGAATTCAGCCCCTAAACAAAATCAGAGAAACCAATCACCTGACATCACTAACCAGCAATTATTTCCGGGAATTAAAGGAGCTCAATCCCACAGAATTGGACATCAGCAGTCTACATCACAAGAACACCCACCACGACAGCCAGCCTTCTACTCTGAAAAGATCAGACATCAAACGCAACCTCAGGCGCCTCAAATTTCCCAATCCAAAACCCATACCTCACATTTTCAACCTGAACCCCCACAACAGCAAATTCCTCCACATATTTTACCTTTAAAAGTAAAATTACCACCCCCAAAGCAACCAACACTGCCTGTCCAACATCATGTACCGATCAATCCTACAACTCAAGCTCCAATACAACTTGAATCTGCACCTTGTATCTCTCGAATACCGCAGCCCCCAACCAACAATCCAATTGTATTAAATAATCCACCCCAAGCCTATGATTCAGTTCCCCTTCCCTACCAAAATCCTACCGATATCTCTACCATCCTCTCCTCATTCCTTCGAGAACTACAAGACACCATCAGACCGCTAATTACGCTACTCACCAGAGCACTAACAGAAATTCCATTTAATGTAGCAAGATGAGCGCTAAGCCTCTAGCTATCATTTTATGGAATGCCAACGGACTACAAAATCACCGAGACGAACTCGACATATTTCTCCATGACAATAAAATAGACATTGCCCTGCTGACCGAAACTCACTTTACTCAACGTTCATATTTTTACATACGAGACTACACTACTTACAGATCAGACCACCCAGACAACACCTCTCATGGCGGATCTTGTATCCTTATCCACAAATCAATATCCCATTCTCTTATTCCTTCTACTCCAACTGACACCATTCAATCCACCTCAGTATCCATTTCTACTCGCTTTTTTCACATAACATTTTCAGCTGTATACTGCCCTCCTGGCAATTCCCTTTCATGCAACCATCTTGACTCCTTATTCCGATCCCTCGGACCGCGTTTTATTGCTGGAGGAGACTACAACGCCAAACACCAGCGTTGGGGTTGTCGAACATCCAACTCCCGTGGCAGCATCTTATCCCGCATTACAACATCCAACTGTTATTCTGTCCTCTCACCCTTAAATCCTACTTATTGGCCTACATCCCTCAAAAAACGTCCTGATATCCTCGATATCTTCATTTCTTCCCAAATTTCCACTTCTCAAACCATCATCAAATCCCTGGACGACCTTTCCTCAGATCACAGCCCTGTTCTGCTTCTCTTGAATTCAAATCCCGTTCTTAAACCCTCCCTTCCTAGACTGATTAGAGGACGTGTAGACTGGGACGGATTTCGATTCGATCTAGAAAATAAATTGGACCTGAAAGTTCCCCTTAAAACAAAAGAAGATATTGACACAGCAATTGACAAACTTACATCATCAATACAAAATAGTATAACTGAAAACACCTTACCTCCAAAATATCCTCATAGTCAACAGTATACCTTACCACAGCATATTCGCTCCTTAATGACAGAAAAACGCAGAGCGAGGGCGAAGTGGCATCGTACAAGATACCCATCAGACAAACATAATTACAACAATTTAACGAACAAACTAAAGACAGAAATCAGAAAGTTTAAAATCCAAAACCTACATAACCATACTCAAAATCTCAATACTTTAGACAAGTCATTATGGATAACGACGAAAAAACTCCTTGGTTACAAAAATTTTAATCACCCACTCCTAATAGACTCTCAAACCTGGACAAGATCGGACGAGGACAAATCCCAAATTTTCGGTCTTCACCTCTTTAAAACGTTTAACCCCCATCCTGACGTCATCAATCCTGCCCACGTTGAATGTATTGAAGCAGAACTAAACATTCCGCTTCAAATGACTCCTCCTCCTAAAGCTTTCCATCCTTCAGAAGTATCGAACATTATCCTCAGATTACCTTCCAACAAAGCTCCTGGACATGACCTTATTACAGCCCATATCCTAAAACTCCTTCCTCAGAAAGCAATCCTATTCCTCACATATATATATAATTCTGTACTCCGCACCACATATTTCCCTGATCCTTGGAAATTATCTATAATAAAGATGATTCCTAAGCCCAAAAAGCCACCTGAACTCCCATCCTCATATCGTCCAATATCACTTTTGCCCATAATGGGCAAAATCCTGGAAAAACTCATTCTGAAACGCTTGTATCCCGTCCTAGATTCCAATCATATTATCCCAGACCACCAGTTTGGTTTCCGAACGTCACACTCCACTATCCAGCAATGCCATCGTGTGGTGGACGTTGTCTCGTCTGCATTGGAGCGCGGAATGTACTGCACTGGAGCCTTTCTCGACGTAGAACAAGCTTTTGACCGAGTCTGGCACCAGGGACTGCTTTACAAACTCCGTAAATTTCTTCCTCCTACATACTTCCTTATTATCCGCTCCTATCTCAGTGACAGACAGTTCAAAGTTAACCATAACTTTTCCTATTCTTCCCTCTTTGTCCAAACTGCCGGTGTTCCTCAAGGTAGTATCCTAGGTCCCATCCTCTACACGGTGTATACAGCAGATATCCCGATCCATCCTTGCACCGTCCTCACCACGTATGCTGATGACACATGTGTGTTATCAGTAAATAATGATCCCTTCAATGCTTCACAAACACTCCAATTTCATCTCGTCAACCTTCAAGAATGGTGTCAAAATTGGAGAATTAAAATAAATCCAAGCAAATCACATCAAATAACCTTTACCCTTCGCCGTAAACCTACGACTTCCTGTCCAACCGTATCCTTACATAATATCCCACTTATCCCTGTTGAACAGATCCGCTATCTAGGACTCCAACTAGACAAACGTCTGACTTGGAATCCCCATACAAGACTAAAACGACAGGAAACCGCTCGTCGTTTTCGACTCCTACAACATTTATTAGACAAACGTTCAAACCTTCCGATTTACTACAAAAGACTCATTTACATGACAGTTATCAGACCTATTTGGACATATGGAATTGAGCTTTGGGGCTCAACTAAACCTTCTAATTCTTCCCGTATCCAATCCTTACAATCCAAAATCCTTCGAAAAATCCTTAATGCTCCCTACTTTGTCACCAATAAACTTATCCATAAAGATCTTAATGTCCCATTTGTTGCTGATTTAGCTCAGACCAGATACCTATCCTTCCATAGTAAGCTTCATAACCACTCAAATCCACTAGTCTCTCAACTTGCTTCCCAATCAATTCCCGATAATCCTCCGAGGCGTCTGAAAAGAAGATGGCCTAGAGACCTTCTAGTGTAGATTTATATTGAAGTGCTACTGATGAGTAGTCCTTTTCAAGTTTAGGCATGTTGTTGTAATCATAATCAACCTATTTACTAGATGTATATATTGTACAGTTGTAAATTTCAATAAAATGAAAAAAAAAAAAAAAAAAAAAAAAAAAAAGATTATCTACAAGCCGCAAAACTGCGTAGTTTAGCCCAAATCCGGAGGTCGCAGGATTTTCCTTTATTGAGATACCTCAAGTTATACTTGACCTTGGAATTTTTTATTCTCAACAGTTTTTGTCCACTAAAATTTGCAGTAAACCCAATGTTATGTATATGGATAAGAATCAGAATGTATGTTGATTCTAGTGATGCTGTTACGATTGTAATCGGTTGTACACAGCAGTTGTTATGGCCGTTAGAAATTGATGAAATCTCAACTTAAAAATTTTAACCTCCCCGAAAGGGGGAAAAAACCGGGCAGTGCCTTGAGCTTAAAGAAAGTATTTTTATATCAAATAACATACATAACTGCAATTAAACGTGAAAGAATCATTTCTCTATCTTGACTGAGAGCTGATAAAAAATAAAACGTGATTTTCATATTTTATTTTTTTTTCTCGGCTCCAAATGCCTATTGGCCGATATAACTCTAGTTTTGCACTATTATAGGTCTCTACTACCCACACAAAAATCGGCATTCAAATCTGTGAGTTACTACTCAAAACGTCCCCTCGTTAGTAGATTCATGCATTTTAATCCAAGAATAATCATTCCATGCATTAATTTCTCGTATAAACTATATCTTGGGAATTTATAGAACTAAACTAAATGGATTTCGATATCTAAAGCATTATGAAAAACTCTAGCATTTAAATCACGCTCAGCCCGGCAGATGAGCTTAGGATTTTTTAAAGGGTGTAAAAAATCCTTAGCTATGGCGTCCTTCGGAAGGGACGTAAAATGGCGGTCCCGAGCCTGTGCGATGTCAGGTACTCATTAAAGATCCCTATCCTAATTATACCTGGATAGGCAAAATTTAGGACTCCCACCGTAGCATCGTCCGATTAGCCATAGCAGCATAAAGTGACGTTAAACGAAATAAAACAAACAAATCACTCTCATCTAAATTTGTGTTTGTAACAGTATTTGTGTTTCATTTTATCTCACAATTACAACGTTGACCTATTAATTCATGCGATTTTCCTTTTAAAACGATAAACTCCCAGGAATTTTATTTAATTCGTTGAGTTTGGTATAACAATATAATTGCTGCTCTTACCTATTAATTTACAAGTTGCTGAGCTATCTTACTAATTAATCATAAACTTCCGGGAATTTATGGAGTTAAGGAATATCGTTGGCATTATTACCTGGGAATATTTCTTCGATTTTAAATTCCCGGGAAATTTACACCAATATAAGTACCCCTTGTACATAGTAATCAAACAGGGAAAACACACATTAGCCTCAACAAGTTGAGTGCCGAGGGTTAATAAATGAAGACCCATCTAGAGTGGTGATTTAATGAAAACGCAAAATTTGCATTGATTTTCAGGGAACCCAAGGATTCATCTCATAGAAAATAATCAATAATTAAAAATAAAAATGTGACCAAATAAATATTTCCAATTGCCCCATTTTATTTTTTTTGCCTAGTAGGAAGGAAATAAAACAGCTGATCATTGGGAAGTCCTAAAGGATTGTCTATTCACCTGATTACTTAGCCGAATGCTAGACTTTTACCCATTTCATTCTATCCCCTCGCATTTCACTTTGAACTATCAGTTACTTTACCTAATGCTTCGCTTCTTTCCGGGAGTATCGATATTTATCAAGTTACATTTGATTTCTAGTATATCACACACACGCTTTATACAGGGTGTACGGAAGATCGTTGGCCAAAGAGGTATGTCGGCAGGGAGGTTCATTTTGAACCTATTTAAGGTCACTTACCAGGTACAAAGTCTTACGGTTTTTTGAATGATTTTTTTTTCTTTTTTAAATGGCCAAAACCAAACGTTTATGCCTTATGACTTCGTTGTTTACTGATATACCAACGCCATCTTTTTTCCTGTAATTACTAATACATTGTCCATGTAAAATAAACAAGATTTGATGCAAAAAAGAAATAAAAAAAAAAAAAAAAAAAACCGGTGATCGTTAAATCTTGTTGAAGATTAAAAAAATAAATAAATAAATAAAATTTTGTGCCTTTAACAAGATTTAACGATCTCCAGTTTTTTTTTTGTATTGGTTTCTTCCATCAAATCTTTTTTATTTTACATGGACAATGTATTAGTAAATACTGCAAAAAAATGGCGTTGATATATCAGTAAACAAAGATGTTATAAGGCATGGATGTTTGGTTTTAGCCATTTTAAAAAAAACTGTTAGACTTTGTAAGTGACGAATAGGTTCAAAATGAACCTCCCTGCCCGAGATACCTCTTTGACCAACGATCTTCTGAACACCCAGAATATATATATATGTGTTTAATAAGGTTCTTGAGGTTCATTCAATAAATAAAAACAACAATTTTGCCGACGCGTCGTGACGTTTCGAGGCTATATTGTTCTCATAATCATGCCTTCTTGCGTTCTCATATTCCCCTCTTACAAGGGGAGGACACATTCAGTCTCTCACGGATCTTGTTGGTAATTTTTTTGGAGGTTCCTGGTCAAAAAATATTAGACACATATTTTGCCGTTCCGACCAATGGGCCCTAGAAGCCGAGAAAAAAAATAAATAGCATTAAAATAATTTATTTTTTATCTCGAGTTTAAAAAATGATATCGACATGATTCTTGCACCAAGATTTTTAGTTTTGATTACGAATTAAAGGAAAAATACAGTCGCTCCATAGATTTTGATTTAGGTTGATTAAATTCTAAAAAAATGATTAGTTTTACAAGCAAACTACCTCTTAAGATTTTTTTACACATAAATTGACATCAGATTCAAATTCAGCACCTTCAAAAACATTAAAAAACGTTTATTCAATAAAATCGAAAAATATCATTTTTTTCACCCTCTTCCAGGAAAATGAAATTTTTAAACCGATTATTGATTGCATACCTTTAAATCGCCATTACTTTGTCACGCAATTGACTGGTTGGTATCGTTGGAAAGAGGAGAGTCTCAGCTTTCTTTTGATGTATATAAATGTAAAATTCGATGAACAAAAACCTATTAAAACATTTTGATTTTTAACTTGAGTTTGAAACCAGATAGGATGATGAAACCAAATACATTTCAAGCGTATTACCATCCTATATTTTGAGTAAAAAAGTAAAGTTGATACGTTAAACCATCTAAGCGTAATTCATGTTTTTATCAATTTAAACAAAAGATGTCTACCATTTTTTGGTCAGGCAAATTTTGAAGCTTACAAATTTTTATTTTTCTATTTGGATTAAATTTCGTATTTAAGGGTTCTTTTGAATGCTGAATTCGAATCCGATGATGGTTTTTGTGAAAAAATTATATTGAACGTACTTCACTTGAAAAATTTTAACTTTTACACTGTAAAATGTGAAAGAAAATTTTTTTAGCCATAGAATTCCATTTCAGAAATCTCAAAACTGTCGATGTCGATATCATTTTTTAAACTCGAGATAAAAAATAAATTATTTTAATGCTCTTTAATTTTTTTTCTCAGCTTCCTGGGCCCATTGGTCGGACGGCAAAATACGTGTCAAATATTTTTTGACCAGGAACCTCCAAAAAAATTACTAACAAGATCCGTGAGAGACTGAGTGTGTCCTCCCCTTGTTAGTAGGAATGTCCTAGTATTCTTCACACTTATTAGTTTTCTGTTGGATTTCTGAAGTTTCTTCATCACTGCTTCAGTACCGAGGGTTATCTTGATTCCTTCATAAAATCCCATTTCTTCACTACAAATATTTCCCAGTATTGACTCGATATGTTATTATGGATAAGTTTCTTGACTGTTACTATTAAATGTTTAGTAAGGTCTACGAAACGTCGCTAAAATAAGTTGTTTTTATTTATTGACTGAACTTCAAGAACCTTACTAAACATTTAATAGAAACAGTCAAGAAATTTATATATATATATATATATATATGTATATAATAGAACAGAATAGAAAGAAAACTTTATTTTGGGACAAAGTCCCTTAAGAATAACATTAAATAGTACAAAGTAAGATCATAACTGGCCGAGAGGTTGTTAAAAATAAAATAAAATAGGTAAATTTAAATACAAATATGTATGAAAAAAAATACAGAGAAAAACCAGAAAAAGAAAAAACCTATTAATAAAAAGAGAGTGACAAAATAAATATTCAAAATAGAGGTTAATATTGTAAACAAAATTGAAGAAGAGAAAACAAACAAACAGAAACTTAAAGAAAAATAAAAGATAGAAAATCAAAAATTATCATTACAAGAAATCAAAACATTATCATAGTCAAACTATAATTTTTGCTAATGTTTTATGTCTGAAGGTCTTTAAATTAGTAATTAAATTAGACGATTACATAAATAGTACATACATCCTTATAATTGGAGAGCGTCGGGTTGGAGGGAAAGAAGATGGTGAAAGAGTAGTGTTTTGAATGTTCCAAGGGAAGAAGTCAGAGACGGCATATATATATATATATATATATATGTTCGTTGCAAATAATTCATGACTTTGTAAATCGTCAATACGTTTTCTTTAGCGTCGATGGCCTCAGATCCAAAGTTGAGAACATCGTTAAGACTTTGAAGTGAAAAGAATACAAATGTTGCAAGGTTATTATAATATATGCGGAGGGGTTCCAACATCAAGGAACTTTCGATAAAGTTTTATTCTGCCTCGTCGAATGATAATCCTCCTTCAACGTCGAATTTAAATATTTCCCTCTGCTTCAAGGCGTTCATCTTGATTTCAAATAATGGAATTATATTTCACCAAAGGAGGAAGTTTTCGTATAGCGGGCCATATAGGTCAGGTCAGGCCAGCGCAGGTAAGCCCTCCAAGATAGTTAGCCCCAATTAATAGGTGAGGCGATATTCTAAAAGATATTTGCGGAATTTGTAGAGTAGTGACCACTCAGCAATTTATAGCAGTAGAAATTGCAATTATGTCTCTCATGAGCAAAGTTTTCCCATGAAGTATCTAGTAAGAAAATCTGGGCCCCGATCGATATTGCTTCTATAATAGTACAGAATAGAATAGTATATCACTCATAGAACAGGTCGGCTAGTCCTACATCTTAATAACTTGTTATCAGTCTCAATATGTAGATATTGTACAAATAAAGTTTAAAAAAGTAAAAAAAAAAAAACACGCTTTAATATCGAACCGAATTAAACCTATCTTAGACAAAACCTAATGATCTACAACTATTAGATTTTGTGATTGGATTAGCCATTTTTGTGTTATAGACTCTTAAACATGACCAAAACTAACTTTTTGAGAAAGTTGGCGAAATTCGTCGATTTTCGATAGTCGATTGTGACTAAACGCCTAAATCAAATTCACCTTAAGAGATGTCTTTAGAGGCATAATTTAATAAACTTTAATTTTGTAAATTGCCCGGAGTGATTGTTATTAGCCTCCACTGGGTTTTTTTTACACCAGTGACGCAGCTGAGAGAGAAGAGCTGGGATCTCTCTGTACCTGGCTTGTCCCTTCACAAGTGGAGGGACGGGTCTGGTGGAGGGATCTCTAGGATGAGTGTAAATTGTAAATATAGTATAATTGTATTTTTACCTTTGTTTTATCTTTTACTTTTTTTTTTCTTTTTAAATTTTTATTATTTCATTTGGTTTATAGTATATTTTATATTGTTTATGTATAGGCTAGTTCTTTTCTTTTCTCCTTTTCTTTTTCTTACATTCATTATTTACTTTATTTCACTATTATTGTTTTGTTTTTTTCATTGTATATAATGTGTTTACAGCGCAGTAATTGCTACAGTGGGAATATCCCTAAATCAAATTGTTGAGGACGATTAATTTGATATTTTTCTTTTAATTTATGTAATTAGAAAAACTAATTATATGTAAAAACTAAGAATATATAATTTTGGCTTTTTTCTCAGCGTATATTTTTGGCACCGCATTGTAGTTATCACCAATTATTATTATTTTTTTTTTTACTTTATTATACTTTATAACTTTTTATTGGTCAAAATTACTTTCAAACTATTAAAAGTTATAGTTTTTTGAATTGGTAAGTGTATATTTTTCGGGTTTACATGTGTTTCAATATTTTTTTAATATGAATTCTTTAGTACTTTATAAATAATAATATTTCATAAAATAATTTTTTTTAAATTGATGACGACTAAAATTATGGCTTTTCTATTTATCATCTTTACATATAATTTATATAAATAAAAAAAAAAAATCATCGTTTACATTTTTTACTTATAAATCATCTCACAGGTGAGCCGCGACTAGTCTTGTACATGCAGGTACCGCGAGTAACGGAAGGTTAAAAATTGAATTAATTCTTCCGTTTTATAAAAATACAATATTTATTTTCGTTCAATCCTTATCACAGGACACTCAAGGATGCTATTTTGACATCTTCCAGGCTATTACGATTTTATTAGCTTTTGTATAGTATAGTATATAAAATAATGTTATAGGCCGCTGAAGACTTTAAATAAAGTCTTAAAAATAAAAACCAAAACAATTAAATAATTATTTGATATATCTGTTTTTTTTTCTGTTAATTACGGGAAACTTTACTTCGCTCGATCAGCTGACAGGTGACCGCGGGTAAGGTAAAGTTATTAGGACGGAAATTAATTTTTCGGGATGTAGTGACCAAGGATGTTCTTCTGCTGTCGGATTTGGCCTCAGCAAGCTGTCTGTCTATCCTCCAAGACAACTACACGCTCACTCGAATCCACTAGTCTCCCAACTTGCTTCTCAGTCGATTTTCGATAACCCTCCGAGTCGTCTAAAAAGAAGATGGCCTATGAAATAACATAAATGTCTTCGGAATTCTGAAGAACTGTTACATTAGATTTATCTTCGGAATCCACAGGGTGTCAAATGTTACTTGCCGAGAGCTTGGGTGGCTCTTTCTGGGTACTCAAATTAATTCTTTTGAAAATGTTTCTTGAAGATGCTTAATTTTCATTTGTTTGGCTCTATCACCACAATGCTCGAAGGGTATTTCGGGACGGCCACCAACAGAGGTTTCTTGTAGTGCGCCTGAATCACCAGCATCCAACGAATATATATTATTCATAAAATATTCGTTTTTTAACCACTCCTCGTTCTTTATACGATGATACGTCAAATGTTACTTGCCGAGAGCTTGGGTGGCTCTTTCTGGGTACTCTCCTATTCCTGATGTCTAAAGACAAAAAAAAAAACTTCCTACCTATATTCTTGATCTATTAACTCTGCGCTTTTCTATCCACCTCCTCAACACTAGATCCCAACCTTTTTACTTGTATACCTCACATAAAACCGCTTCCTTTGACAAATCCTTCACCATTCGTGCTACCTCCTGCTGGAATTCCCTACCCCCTTCTATTCCTAAAACAGCTTCCTTGCTTCCATTAAAAATAATTTATTTCTGTACCTTTTAGACAACCAATCTTTCACAAATATGTAAATAATTAAATATATACTTAGAATTATTTTTTTTTCCTCTTTCTTTCTTTTATTTTTACATATACATACGATTGTATTTTATGTTATAATTATTATTTCCTATTTTGTTTTTGATTTAATTTAATTTTAATTTCTAAATAATACGGCCAGACAATTGTACCTGTAATTGTGGATTATTATTATTCTTAGGGAACTGTAAGTCCCAGAATAAAATTTATTTTTCCATTTAAATGTCGTGCAGAACATCTATTGAGGTTAGTTCTTCACAAGTTATTGACATATCACACTAAACGTTTTATCGCACATTTGCTTAATATTTATATTGTATACAGTTGTAAATATCAGTAAAGTAATAAAAAAAAAAAAAAAATTAGGAGACTTTAAAAGAGCAGCCCCTTTTCAGCACGTTGAATCCCATAACTCAAGAATGAAATGTATGCCATTTGGTGAAATTTATATTCAAAGCCTAGCCTGAATTACCGGCTTTAATGGGGAATTATAACCATCTTCTTCATTAAGGGCGGGAAAGAAAGTGAAGAGCGAAGAGCGAGCGCGGAGCGGGTGCCTTGGACAGAAAGATTATTGCCCCTTGATGAGATATCCCTAACCACCCTTGATAAGGCACCCGGAGCACAAAGGGCTCCCGCGCCAAGGGCCACTTTGCATAAAGCCATCAATCCGAACAAAGCTGATCCCAATTAGTTAGTAGGCAAACTGTTTGCACACAACAGCCGACCTATAGTATCGTAGTATACCGTCTACTGTCATCGGCCATCGCTCAGGTCATGTTTAACCGATGAATAATTATATTTAACTATAGTTATGTCATCAAATAAAATATATGAGATATATTATAACTAAATAGATTAGATTTAAATACAAATATACGCAGGATGCTTAAATAACAATGCACATTCCGAAATGTTTTATTGCAAAATTATTAATAATAAAAAATGCATTTCGTATTCCTACCTGCCTGGGAAAAACTATGTACAGGGTGTTCAATATTCGATGGCCAACCCCTATTTTTTCCACAGTTTTTGAAATTTTGAAACGAAACTCTCAGGGTCTCAACTGTGTCAAATAAAGTTTCTTTTCAGGTTATAGTCTACTCTCCAACCTTCTCCACTTCTTCTCCAGCGACCCTAACTTTGGAATTTCCAAAGGGATATGGTATTTTTTACGACGGATTTCCATATAAAGTCAAATTTTGAATCAAATTTATACTCGTAAAGTTTTTTATCCGGGGTATCGCACAGTGGTCCAGAGTAGCTAATTTGGCGAAAAAACTCTATATCTCCCAACATGTATTTCTTATGTTTTCAGTTAATGCTAACCCTCATGTAAATTTCATCCCTGAATCGATTGAATCTGGTCGGGAGCCGATTGGACTTACAGTTTTTGAGATATTCTCAAACATATTTTAAAAAATTGGTACTCAAGTTACATACCTACATACCAATAATTTTATAAAGGTGAAACCACTGTATTGATTTCTTTTTTTAGGAGGAGGTGAAGGGGGAACAAAATTCAACTGATTTTCGTATAATATGACACTCAAGTTACATTTCTACATATCGGTCATGGGCAAGTAAAGTGACACAACACAAAATAAATTCAATTCCTGAATCGATTGAATCTGGTCGGGAGCCGATCAGACTTACAGTTTTTGAGATATTCTCAAAAATATTCGAAAATCATGTGTTCTACAACATTGGTTGTTGGTAACCCATTTTATTCAATCTATCGTTTGGAAATGGAATATAATGGTTATTTTATAAATTGAAAGTGTCGAGTTATAAGTTTCCAAGATGTTGAAGTAAAAATAATCTAGAATATAAGCAGTATATTTGATTAAAATGCATTACAAAATGTTTTAAAACATGTAAAAAATATAAAATAAACAACATTAAGTGTTATAATTTTGTTTAATTTATTCATAAAATTTGTTCTACAATAATAACCTTTTGATACTATCACTAAACTCAAGAAGTAATTTTGTCTTAGGTTCCGTTCGAAACATATTTATGTACGGATCGGAAGAAACTAACAGCATATGGTAAACATCTTCGTTGGTAGCAACTCTGAAGCATTTTCTAGAATGTTCTAAACGATATCGCCTATAATCTTTATTGCGCGCCTCCTGAGCCTCCTCCGTCAGCATTCCAATAGGCAAAACCGCTGAAGCAATAATGGTTTTTCCGTGGCACAGAATTTTATGAAATGCACTTGGCATGTAATACCAATTATACAACTTGACATAAAGTTGGGCAGTATCATCGCAGTATTCTCCAAATTTGTCAGGATCTATTGCAGCACCACTGTTTATTGCATCCAATATGACGCCTAACCGATTAATTAAATCTTTATTTAGGCCAGTGATTTATGCTATAATATCTGGATTTCGGAAGAATCTTCGTGACGTATTCCTGTCATTTATCGACCCCATACCTTGTTTAACAACGTACACATTCAAACCTAGCAATCTCTTAAATTTATCCTTTAGTTTACATTTTACTGCTTCTTTTTCTTGTTGTGTGTTTTTTTCTACTCTCCACTTTTTGAATAACGGTTATACGAGATGTGCGATATACATTCCATGAACTTGAACCGCGCATGCAATGGCGAAAGTCCAAGTTTAATTGCTTCTTCAGAAGTAGATTTGCTTCGTATAATTTCAAGATTTTTCATTTCAGATGGTTTTGCACAGCATATAGGGCATTCCGACATTGATGACGTCTTTGTAACTGCCTGTGCTGCCTTTCCATCAATCATACTTAACTCCAGTTTATGATTTACATGAAAAATTCTGTTGTTCAAAATAATATTTGATACAGTCAGTACTAAAATTTCATCATTTACTCTTTGAATTTCTTTTCTAATGGTATCAGATGTTTCTTTGACAAATTCGAATTTCAGGGGTCTGCAAAATCTTGTAGATCCAGGTCGTGGATGCTTCCAGTGAATCAAAGTAGGGTTATTAGTTTTTTTCATAAGAAGAGGTAGTATCGATTTTAAAAAAATATTTGAATCAGTTACTTCCTGGTCAACAAAGCTTTGCTTGTATTCACTATGCCCCGAGGATCCATCATAGCACCATTTGGATGTTAGTGTAAGTTCATCACTAATGGTTTCTAATTCATTTTCAGTTTTTGATTACAAAATTCGTTTCGCAGTATGGTTTAGTAATAATTGCAAGCTTACCATCGCCGAACTCTCCGTAGTTTCTATGCTGTTAGGATAAAACTTTTTTTTTACTTCTAATACACGATAATATGAAGGAAATATGTCACACCCTATTTCTTTGCTAGATTTTTTTAGTTTCGCATACTAGCGTTTTGATAGTGAAGCGTCGATCATCAAAGCCAAGGCTTTCTCTGGACTGAAAGATGGGAATCCCTCATTTGGTCTTCCTATCGCCTTGGCCGCTGCCAAAATTAATTCTTTTGAAAATGTTTCTTGAAGATGCTTAATTTTCATTTGTTTAGCTCTATCACCACAATGCTCGAAGGGTATTTCGGGACGGCCACCAACAGAGGTTTCTTGTAGTGCGCCTGAATCACCAGCATCCAACGAATATATATTATTCATAAAATATTCGTTTTTTAACCACTCCTCGTTCTTTATACGATGATACGTCAAATGTTACTTGCCGAGAGCTTGGGTGGCTCTTTCTGGGTACTCTCCTATTCCTGATGTCTAAAAACAAAAAAATAAACCTTCCTATATTCTTGATCTATTAACTCTGCGCTTTTCTATCCACCTCCTCAACACTAGATCCCAACCTTTTAACTTGTATACCTCACATAAAACCGCTTCCTTTGACAAATCCTTCACCATTCGTGCTACCTCCTGCTGGAATTCCCTACCCACTTCTATTCCTAAATAGCTTCCTTGCTTCCATTAAAAATAATTTATTTCTGTACCTTTTAGACAACCAATCTTTCACAAATATGTAAATAATTAAATATATACTTAGAATTA